>JARQOC010000002.1:654126461-654726461 GCA_033576535.1 Allobates femoralis | reverse complement strand
GTGAACAGTTTTGTTCACTAGTTGCCTGCTCCTGGCCTAATAAATATTGATCAAGTGAATGCGTGAAAGTATAACATCAGACACACACAGTCGGATGTAAGTTCTCCTTGATCATGCTATGGCACACATCCAAGTGCATTATTTAACATGAACATAGACTTAGGCTGGGGTCACACATGCGGCAGGATTTTGAAATCCTGATCCGGTTTTGAGCTGACAAAAAGCTCAAAACCAGATCAGGAACTGCTCCCCATAGGAGCCCATTATGGTAACCGGATTGCTCTACATGCAATTCGGTTACCAGCTCCGAATCTGCGGCCTGCAGTAAAAATCATGCAGGCTGCAGTTTTCGGAGCGGTTCTATCAACCGCAATGCAGTAACCGGATTGCTCCAGATGTGTAATCCTGAGCAATGTGGTTACCGTCTACTTTGTCCATCCCTGCTACCGCAGGGATGAACAAAGTGTTAAATGTTATTTAAAACATTAAATATTAATAGTAGCTGTGGGCAACATGTCTGTAGGGGGTGCCCACCCCCCTAGAGAAATTCTGTCCACTCCTGTGGGCATGTGAGGGGTTAATGCGGAGTTATACTATTGCCGGCTTTTGTCAGCTTTGTACAAATTTATGAATGAAGCCGTGGCTCCTGACAGTACTGGAGATACTGTACATAATGTACGTATAGTATCAGCCGCTGTCCAGGGTCCTGTAAGCAGTTACATTAGGTCTATGGGCAGCGCATCACCATAGACCTGATGTAACTGCTTACAGGACCCTGAACAGCGGCTGATACTATACGTTCATTATGTACAGTATCTCCAGTACTATCAGGAGTCAAGGCTTCATTCATAAATTTGTACAAAGCCGATAAAAGCAGGCAATAGTATAACTGCCGCATTAACCCCTCTCATGCCCACAGGAGTGGACGGCATGTCTCTAGGGGGGTGGGCACCCCCTAGAGACATGTTGCCCACAGCTACTATTGCTATTTAATGTGTTAATAAACATTTAATGCTTCCCTGTGGCAGCAGGGATGAACAAAGTAGACGGTAACCGAATTGCTCAGGATTAGACATCCTGAGCAATCCGGTTACTGCAATGCGGTTTACAGCACACATTTTCCCCCAAAAATGTGTGTGAAGGCAATTGGGGTGACCGCATCCAGATCTGGATGCAGTCACCGCAATTACCTATCAAAATGTGAACCCAGCCTTATATAAACTCAGTAAAAAGCTTGGCCAGCCCTACAATGAGAATACTTGGATGTATTCATTGGTTAGTGGGTTCAACAATGGGATAGTCCATTGACTAATCCATGAGGTCATCAAGATGGGTTGGTCATTGAGGTTATCGGGGGGCATGGTCTCAATTGGGCGTCTCCAAGCGACATGTCTCTCTGATTGATTAGTCCTTCAATAGAATTTAGCTTCCTCCCTGAACATCCTTGTACAACAGGGTGTAGTCATAGATCCAGTCCAGTGTGATGAAACAGGAAATGCAGCCATCTTTGATCTAAACAAGAATATGTAAGGTGAAATATTGCACTTTATGGGTAATTTCTCTCAATCTCCTATTTCTTGAGGTTAATTAAGTATTTGATCCTATGGCCCTCCTCAACATAATTATATTCAGACAAATTTACACACAGTTGGACTCAATTTACTAATTTTGTGACTTTTGGACACAATTGGTCCCTCAGCATTTTATTTAAGGGTATCTGACTACAGCACGCTAAACACACTTTTCTGATTTACATTTTAACTCCTTCATGACCGGGGAATTTTTCATTTTTCATTTTCGTTTTTTCTCCCCTGCTTCCAAGAGCCATAACGTTTTTATTTTTCTGTCAATATAGACATATGATGGCTTGTTTTTTGCGGGATGAGATGTACATTCATATGCAATAATTTATATTACCATATAGTGTACAGGGAAATTGCAAAAAAATTCTAAATGCAGTGAAATTGCAAAAAAAATGCAATAACACGTTTGTTTTTTGGGTATTTTAGTCGCCATGTTCACTATATGGTAAAACCGACATGATGGGGTGATGCCTCGGATCGGTATGAGTTCGTAGACTCCCAACATGTATACCTTTATTGGTATCTAGGTGGTGAAAAAAAATTCAGAAGTTTGCAAAAAAAACAAAAACAGACTTTTTGCGCCATGTTCTGCGACCCGTAGTGTCCTCATTTTTAGGATCTGGGGCTGGGTGATGGCTTATTTTTTGCGTCTTGAGCTAACGTTTCTAATGATACCATTTTTGGGGGGATCCGCAGTTTTGATCGCCCGTTATTACATTTCATAGCAATGTTGCGGCGACCAAAAAAACGGAATTTTGGCATTTGGACCATGTTTTCCGTTACAGTGTTTATGGATCTCATTAACGGATTTAATATCATGATAGATCGGGCGATTCTGAACGCGGCGATACCAAAACGTGTATTTCTCCATTCGCCTTCCACGACAGCATTGGAGGATGTCGTCCACGCCCTATTGGGGGACAGGAACACAGAGAGGTTAAAAGCCCCTCCCCTTCCTCCACACTCCAGTGTCTTCCTGTCCCCCTTGGGGCATGGAGAGGTTCCAGTGCTGTCAGGCCGGCAGAGGCAGCATTGGGGTGTACTTACAGCCGGGCCAGGGATGGACGTCGGGGGCGGCCTCCTCCTCCTTCTCGGGGCTCCCGTGGTGGGACCATCCGGCCTTCCTGCGTCCTACGGGGCAAAGCAGGCTGTGTATTGCAACGCCGGAGGCCTGTTCAGCTCTCTGGCGTCTCCCTCCTCCAGCTGCGGTCCCTGGGGCATGCATCAGAGGTGCCGCGGAGGCACTTCTGGTTTCGGGTGTGGCACTTCCGTTTCCGGGATGGCACTTCCGGTTTCGGGCGGCGGCTCCTGTAAGGGCTGTGGCAGGCTGGGCGCGGCTCCAGGGAACTCAGCAGGACTTTCGCGCGCTACTGCCCGCGGTCAGTGACCAGGAGGAGCCCAGCGTTCCCCAGCTCATGTAAGTGTTTCTGGGGGTGGTCACAAGGGGTAGAGTTGTTTAAGCCCTGCACTCACACTGGGACCCCCTTCTCTTCCCTTTTTGTCTATAGGGAGACGAGGGCCGTCTGTGAAAGGGAGCAATAATGTGGCTGCGGCACAAAATTTCCCTCTTCCTACAACAAAGTGTCGGCCATGACTGACAGGGTTGTCAGGATGGACTCCCCATCCTTGCTTGAGGAGCTCCAATCCATTAGGGAAAAGGTGCAGGCTTCTATCTCGGCACTGCGGGGTTTTGCTGCAGCTTCCGGGCCTTCCCCTCCGTAAGAGAGGAAGCTCCAGGATTGTGACTCTGTGGATCTCATGGAGGCTGGCCAGAGCTCAGCGTTAGAGGACGGCGAGGATATTGCCGCTGTTGCCTCTGTCCAGACACGAGAATCTGGACACTACTATTTTTCCACGGAGTCCATGGGTGCATTGGTGGACACTGTCCATTGTACCATGGGAGTAGAGGTGGTGGAATCCCCTTCTTCTGTGCAGGACTAAATGTTCAGAGGCCTGAAGGCTAAGCGGCTCACCCCATCCGAGTGGATTGGAGGGTGATGACTTTGTCTGGGAGGTCCCGAAGGTGGACATCCAGGTAGCCAGGGTAGCAATCAGCTGCTATTGTAAACCCATTGTTCATGCCCTTGACACACTGTTGAAGCTAATCAGCAGGAGCCTCAGTCATGGGCTGGATGGGAGACCTCATGAGAGACCCAATGGGAATCTCTATGGAAGTCTCTATAAAGTCAATGGGACTTCTAACATGAAGGTCTATGGCAGTTTTCCATTTGGGAAGCTTAGCATATAAGACCGCGTTGCCTTTTGAAGATTCCTCCCGGTTGAAGGACCCCCTCGTTCGTAAAATGGAGAGTGTCCTCAAAAAATCCTGGGAGGTGGCAGCTATGTCTTTAACGGTGTACATTTCCTCTACATGTGAGCAGGTCGCTAAGTGGCTCACCCAGCTGGGAGA
This sequence comes from Allobates femoralis, assembly GCA_033576535.1. Lineage (NCBI taxonomy): Eukaryota > Metazoa > Chordata > Amphibia > Anura > Aromobatidae > Allobates > Allobates femoralis. The sequence goes on along the minus strand of JARQOC010000002.1, from coordinate 654,722,468 downwards.
ATTCATCCTGCAGGGTACTCCCAGGGAGGAGCTTTGGACTCCATTCCACTTCTGAGATATGCTACGGGCTTCCTGGCCGATGCCTCTGCTGAGTCGTTCCGCGTTGGCGCCAGGTGCGCAGTGTTGGCTAACAGCTCGCAGGGCAGTGTGGCTTACAAGGTGGAATGGGGAGGTCACGTCTAAGCTCCAGCTGTGTGGCCTCCCCTTGCAAAGGGCATTGGATGACATCCTGGAAAAGGTGTCAGACCGGAAAAGGTGTCTCCCGGAACAGGAGCCCTTTCGGAGGCAGTCCTTGGCCTGAGCGCAGCCAACCCTCCCAGTCTAAAGGGAAGGGTAAGTCTGGTCGCTGGGCATTCCAGTACGGGAACAAGACCCGTAATATCTTGCTCCCCCAGCAGCGGCATCACCAGCCGCCCCTAAACAAGGTCGCCTTCCCCACTGCGGGGCGGCTCCTGCGGTTTCTGCCACAGTGGCAAGCAATCTCCTTGTGCCCTTGGATCCTCTCGACCATTTGGGAGGGTCTACGCTTGGAATTCGAGAGCCAGCCCCTCCGTGTCTTCGAGTCTTCTCCCTTCCTCAGGGGGACTCTCGCACGGTTTTTCTTGTCGGGTCTGTGACACCTGTTGGATTCGGGTGTGGGGTCCCCGGTTCCTCCTGGAGAGGAGGGCCAGGGGCGCTACTCCAGGTTGTTGTGGACCTCCAGAACGCGTATTCTCATGTCCCCATTCACCCGTCCCACAAGCGCTTTCTGCGATTCACGATCTCCGGGGCAGGTGGAACAGTCCATTCTCGGCTTAATGTGCTGCCCTTTGGGATTTCGTCGGCCCCAGAGGTTACCAAACTCATGGGGGAAGCGATCACATTCATCCAGACCCAGGGGATATGTATGCTTCCCTATTTAGACGACATGTTGGTGGTGGCTCCTTCGGCAGTGCTTCTACGCACAAAGTTCTCCAACACATTGGAGATTCTTCAGTCCCTGGGATGGGTACCCAATCTTCGGGAATCGGAACGGGTGCCTGCAACCCGACGTCAATTTTTGGGAGTCTTGCTGGCCTCCTCCAGACAGACCTCGTTCCTTCCTGCGGCATATCAGCTTTTATGCCGCGTGAATCTGACCCGCTTCCGGGCAAGGGGGTCGCGCTCCTTGCAGGAAGCAATGTCCCTGTTAGGGGCCATGATAGCCTGTATTCAGTCAGTAACATTGGCTCAGGCTCCTTCCCGACTGCTCCAGGAACACATACTGAGTTCCTGGGACAGACGTCAGGATTCCTTAAACTCACGGGTCTGGACCCCGGGGCGGGTGGTAACCTCGCTTTCCTGGGGATGAATCCCAGACACCTTCCTGTGACCTCCGTTCCCACTGATGCCAGCGGTTCCGGTTGGGGCACGATGGTAGATCGCACACCGTTCCAGGGGATTTGGAGTCGCTCGGTCAGTCGTCAGTCTTCACACTTCTGGCAGTGGAGGAAGCGCTTCTTGCTGCAGCTCAAGTTCTCCGGGGTCATCATGTCAAGGTCCTGTCAGACAATGTGACTACGGTTGCTTTCTTGCGGTACCAAGGCGGTACTCGTGGCTTACACTTGCAGGGGCTGGCAAGACTGTTCTTTTTGTGGGCAGTACGCCATCTTCTCTCCTCCTCGGCAGTACATCTGAAGGGAATGGCCAATGTACAGGCAGATTCTTGAGCCGCACGGAGGTCCACCCAGGAGAATGGTGCTTCCATCCGGAAGTATTTCGCTCTCTTACGGACAGGTGGGTTGTCCTTTCGATCGACCTGTTCGCTTCGGGCTGGAATACAAAGGTGCCAACCTTATTCTCCCTGACGCGGTTGGACCATCCTCGGGGGCTGGACGCTTTTGCCCATCCCTAGGACTTCCGGTTGGTGTATGCATTTCCTCCAATCCCGCCACTTCCCAAGACGTTGCAACGGATTCGGGCGGAGGGGGTGACACTCTCCTGGTGGCTCCCCTGGGGCCCAAACTGGCGTGGTACGACGCCATCCGAGACCTGGGCCTGGAGGGACCGATTATGTTAGCCCAGTCTCAACCTACTGTCCCAGGGTCCTCTGTTTCACCCGGGCCCTCAGTGGCTCATTCAGGCGGCCTGGCTGTTGCGGCCGGGATCCTGAGGACCAAGGGTCTCTCCCAGGCAGTGATCCGCACGCTTCAGCAGAGCAGGAAGCCGGTGACAAACGCTATTTACGGGAGGGCTGGAATCGGTTCCTGTCCTGGTGTGCTCCTTCCATCCCGACCATGCATCATCCTAATGTGGCCCAACTCTTGGATTTTTGCAGCGTAGCTTGGATTTGGGGCTTCGGCCGAGCACCCTTTAAGTCCAGAGGTCGGCACTTGGGGCGGTTTTTGCCCAGGATCTTGCTTCCCATCCATGGCTCAAGCAGTTTTTTACTTCTGCTTGGGGGTGGCGTCCCCGGATTCGGCCTTCTGTCCCTCCCTGGGATTTGATGCTTGTTCTCCAAGGGCTTGCTTGAAGTCCCTTTGCACCCTTGTCTGCTGCATCCCTTACGTCTCTCTCTCACAAGGTGCCGTTTTTGGTGGCCATCACTTCTGCTTCCAGAGTTGGAGAACTGCAGGCACTCTCTGTCTGGGCTCCGTGCCTCGTGGTGTCCGTTGTTCGCATTACGCTTCGGTTGCATTCATCTTTTCTTCTGAAAGTTGTGTTGGCTTTCCATCGGTCCCAGGTTGTGATTCTGCCTTCAATTTGTCAATCTCCTGCTAATGCGGCTGAGGCCGTGTTTCACTCCTTGGATGTTCGTCGGACTGTCCTCCTCTATCTCCGAGAGTCTGCTTCCTGGAGGTTAGATCAGAACCTGTTTGTTCGGCTTTTGGGAATAATACAGGGAAGAAGACTTCCCAGGCTACCATCACTTCCTGGATCAAGAAGGTGATCTGTGAGGTCTATGTCGCTCCGGTCCTTGCTCCTCCGGTGGGGTTGAAGGCTCCTTCAACTCGGGCTGCTGCTATTCCCTGGGCGGAGCGGGCTGGAGCTTCATCGGAGCTGATTTGCAGAGCGGCTACGTGGTAGCCTCTCCTCACTTTTTCTCGCCTCTATAGGTTAGATCTGTCCTTCAGTTGGGATCTGTCCTTTGGTAGGAGAGTCCTACAGGCAATAGTCCCACCCTGAGGAGTATCGGTGGTATTCCTCCAATGCTGTCGTGGAAGGCGAATGGAGAAAACTGAATTAGTCCTTACCGGTAATTCCTTTTCTTGGAGCCTTCCACGACAGCATCAGTTCCCCCCCTTGTTGGTGTTTGGTTCCGGTTTGTATCAGATAATCCATGGCTAAGGGTGATCTTGGTAAACACTGGAGTGTGGAGGAAGGGGAGGGGCTTTTAACCTCTCTGTGTTCCTGTCCCCCAATAGTTCGTGGACGACATCCTCCAATGCTGTCGTGGAAGGCTCCAAGAAAAGGAATTACCGGTAAGGACTAATTCAGTTTTTTTATTTTTTTTGATACTTTTATTGTGATTGGGGAAAAGGGGGGTGATTTGAACTTTTATGTTTTTTTTTTTACAGGTTTTTAAAAACTTTCTTAATCAATTCATTCTTATTTTTACACTGCATCTTAGAGAGGCACCTTGCTGCAAAATCCGATCGCTTTAGGGAGATACAGATGAGAAGCAGCTCATCTGTATCTCCCAGAATCGCGGGCGTGTTGTGGTTGGCAGTGCCTGCCAACCACTACACTTAACTACGCTCTGACAGGACCCCGGGCTGTCACGTGATTGCCGGAGATCCTGCGATACTATCGCGGGATCTCCGGAGCAGGCGGGGAACAGCACTTTCCCCGCCGCGGTCGCCTTGGATCCCGCTGTCAGCGATTGACAGCGGGATCCAAGGGGTTAACAGCGCCGATCAGATCCCAGTTCCAATCGGTGCTGTTACCCCGACATCTCAGCTGATGATATCAGCTGAGATGTCGAAACTTTGATGTGAGCGCCGCCCCGCCACTGTGTTCAGTACAAGCTCCAAACTTTATAGTCCAGTTTGATCATCCCTAATCAGAGTATTTAAAAGGTATATACAATTTCATTTTCTTAACATAGAAAAACTTTAATATGTATCAATCATTTATCCATACATACCGCACATATCAAATATAACTTGTAGCTCGGTGATCATATGATACATAAAATATTATGGCTCTTAGATTTTGCTTGCTGCACAGTTCTACTCCAAGAGTTTGAGGTTGTTCCAATTTAAATATACATATGTATAGTAAAATAAAAACAATTATATAAAATTATTGGCTAAATTAAACTATTGGTAACTATGTTTTGGAAATAATGCTATCATTTAGCCCATAGGTGTCAGTGTAGTTAAGACTGAAGCAATCCGGAGTGCATTTATTTTACCAGATTTCAGAATTGTGATTGATGTTGAAGCTCAGTAATGTGCAGAGGCATGGTAGCTGTGACATAATGTGTTTAGTGCGTACTTAGAAGGGTTTGTGGAATGGGGCATCAAATTCACAATAGTGACTGACCATTATTACTCATTATCCGGTACTGCGGGGATCGCTAATACAAGGTCTCCACCGATCACATACGTGATGTGGTTACCATTTCAGCTTCATATTTGATGCAGGATTATATACTGCCTGTATTAGGCTAGCTTCACACTGCAGTTTTTCACTGATCAGTGTCCATCCAGTTTGTGTGCCAAAACCCGGAGAGGAACCAGAAGTGGAACTTGCAGAGAAAAAGTATAATTGAAAAATTGACACCTGATCTGAGTTTTGGAGACACTCCTGGTTTTGGCACACGAACCAGATCGAACCCGATCAGGGAAAAACTGCAGTGTGAAACCAGCCTTACATCACAATGTGTAAGGAGGGTAACTTTGGTAATGATAATCTATATTCTTTGCTTGCTGTGTACGGAGAATTGATGTGCTCACAAAACTTATGTTAGATATATTTAAACCTTGTACCTGTCCCATCCAAACCATGCACCACAAGCTTTCATTGAAACTATGAAATACAGAAATACAAGTCAAGATTATATTCACTTTGGCCCTTTTCCTGTTGGCTTGACATGGTTGTGCGGCTAATGAGAAGTTGTGATTATGGTTAAGTGAACTTGACTTTAAGGTTCAGACTTTGGAGTTTGGATTCTTTACGTACACAAATGACTGGAGCCAGCATCGCTCCTATGTGAATAGGGACATACATAGACAATTACAGTAATCATAAACAATACAAGGTATACACGGGTACAGGAGGAGAGGGGACCCTGCCCATGAGCGCTCACAGTCTACAAAGGATGGGTGAGGATACAGTAGGTGAGGAGAGAGGACCCTGTCTGCGAGGGCTCATAGTCTACAAGGGATGGGTGAGGATACATTAGGTGAAGAGAGAGGACCTTGCCTGCAAGGGATCACAGTCTACAAGGAATGGGTGAGGATACAGTAGATGAGGAGAGAGGACACACTGCCCATGACGGCTCACAATTTACAAGCAATGGATGAGGATATGGTAAGTGAGGAGAGAGGACCCTACCATAGAGGGCTCACAGTCTATAAGGGATGGGTGAGGATACATTAGGTGAGGAGAGAGGACCCTGCCCAAGAGGGCTCACAGTCTACAAAGGATGGGTGAGGATACAGTAGGTGAGGAGAGAGGACCCTGCCCAAGAGGGCTCACAGTCTACAAAGGATGGGTAAGGATACAGTAGGTGAGGAGAGAGGACCCTGCCCAAGAGGGCTCATAGTCTACAAGAGATGGGTGAGGATACAGTAGGTGAGGAGAGAGGACCCTTCCCTCGAGGGATCACAGTCCACAAGGAATGGGTGAGGATACAGTAGATGAGGAGAGAGGACACACTGCCCATGAGGGCTCACATTCTACAAGGGATGGATGAGGATACAGTAAGTGAGGAGAGAGGGCCCTGCCCAGAAGGGCTCATAGTCTACAAGGGATGGGTGAGGATACAGTAGGTGAGGAAAGAGGATTCTACCCATGAGTGCTCACAGTCTGCAAGGGATTGGTGAGGATACAGTAGGTGAGGGGAGAGGACATTGCCCATGAGGGTTCACAGTCTACAAGGGATGGGTGAGAATACAGTAGGGTAGAGGACCTTGCCCACGAGGGCTCACAGTCTACAAGGGGTTGGTGAGGATACAGTAGGCGAGGAGAGAGGACTCTGCCCATGAGGGCTCACAGTCTACAAGGGATGGGTGAAGATACAGTAGGTGAGGAGAGAGGACCATGCCAAGAGGGCTCACAGTCTAGAAGGTATTGATGAGGATACAGTAGGTGAAGAGAGAGGACCCTACCCTTGAGGGCTCAAAGTCTACAAGGGATGGGTGAGGATACAGTAGGTGAGAGGAGAGGACCCTGCCCGCGAGGGCTCACAGTCTACAAGGGATTGGTGAGGATACAGTAGGTGAGGGGAGAGGACATTGCCCATGAGGGTTCACAGTCTACAAAGGATGGCTAAGGATACAGTAGGTGAGGAGAGAGGACCCTGCCCAAGAGGGCTCATAGTCTACAAGAGATGGGTGAGGATACAGTAGGTGAGGAGAGAGGACCCTTCCCTCGAGGGATCACAGTCCACAAGGAATGGGTGAGGATACAGTAGATGAGGAGAGAGGACACACTGCCCATGAGGGCTCACATTCTACAAGGGATGGATGAGGATACAGTAAGTGAGGAGAGAGGGCCCTGCCCAGAAGGGCTCATAGTCTACAAGGGATGGGTGAGGATACAGTAGGTGAGGAGAGAGGACTCTGCCCACGAGGGCTCACAGTCTACAAAGTAATAATGGGCATTTTTTTCTTCCATCATATTTATGACTTGTGAATCATTAACTTTAGCAAATCAGTTGGCTAAAGGTTGAATTTTTACCAGAGACCTATATACTTGTGAGACTGTGGTGAGAATACACTTTGGGGTGTCGGAGTTTTGTTGCAACCTTTTCTGCTCAATTCAAATTTGAAGCTGCATTATACAGGGGCAGCAAAAGCTATGAGATTCAGAAATATCAAGCACACCTTGGATTTTTCTCTACTGAATTGGAGAAAGTAAGCATTTCAATCCTACCAGTGTTTTTGCAGAACTATTGCAGTCCTTTTCCCCTCATAGAAAGCAATGAGAATATGCAACAATGATGCAAAAAGCGCAGTGAACAGATTTTGATGCATTTTTGGAGTGTTTTTTTTACTGCATTTAAGAAGAAAAGAAAACTAATTGTATTAAACATGTACTGTAAACAACATACATGTAATCTACACATAAACTGTTAAAAATGCATCTAAACTTGTATTTTAAACTTAGCATTTTTAATGCCAATAGAGTAATTTTTGGTGGTAGCAAAAGACACAGCATCTGACTATCGCCTTAATGTGTTTGAATCATGCAATTTAAAATCAATTGTCATGCAAGGAAACACGACTCCCAGCACACAGTGCTACCCAGAGGTACAACGGGATGGTTTTTGGAAATGAACGTCCTACCTGTAAGGGCCAGCAGGGGATGGAACACCTCCTAACACTAGCCTGTGTCTTCCCCTGAGCTACCACCCTACGTGGATCCTTCCCCCTGCCACCATCATTTGCTGACACCTCAACTCACCCTGTCTAGTGCTAAGGCCGGTGAGTACACTAGATTGCACCACTGATGTAATAAGACACGGGACAGGTAAACAGAGTGAGGACATAGACAATATGAATACAACCAACTTGGGTTATAGCAGCGACTAATAGGGATCTTTGCTTGCACAACCCCAAAGTCATAGTGTAGCCCCAGCCTAAGGCAGATCAGGCAAAGTGTCCTGAACACCTGGAACCTCCGCATGGAAAAGTGTGATGTAATCCACCATCATAAGAGACTTGTCCTGCATGTTGAGCAGACGTGGTGTTAGTCATGGCCAGACATCTTCTGTTACCTATACATGCAAAACAGTTAGCACTAATTATTGAGCAGGACCAATTATATAGTCACTGGTTCTATGAATCAATCGGTAATTACTTCCAATAGTTACAGTGAAAACTATAAGTCAGACAGGAGATGCATGACAATACAATGCTGCCGTTATGTTTGGTATATAACACATGGCTAGAGGAAGCACTTACTGTTACATGGTACTTGTTGTACCAGTTATTGATGGGTGCTGGTAAATACATCAGTGACCAATGGTAGAGATATCCTCCAGTGCTCAGGTAAACACACTGATTATTCTCTAATGGAAATTACAGTTTACTCATTGTATGCTAGTATAATGGAAGATACACTTCCCAAAAGCTGGAGATAATTGTTATGGTAATTACCAGTCACATTATTGCTTAGTATACAATGTTTCATGCTATGGCTCAAATTTTCGTAACCTTTGGTATAAATAGTTTCAAATACCGTACATACCGAGCAGGAGGTTTACAGGACTCCTCTATAGTGGCCAATGTTATAGATAATGTTCATTTCATGGTGCCGAGTGACATATAGTAAACAGAGGGTGAAAAAAGTATTTGACACATCATTATTTTCAAAGTACAATCCATTCAAACCACACAGGCAAAGAAATCAAACTACAAGTGCATCTCAATTCATTAGAATATTATCAAAAAGATAATTTATTTCAGTAATTCAATACAAAAAGTGAAACACATATATAATATATAGTCATTACAGAGTGATCTATTTCATGTGTTTATTTCGGTTAATGTTGATGATCATGGCTTACAGCCAATGAAAACCCAAAAGTCATTATCTGATAAAATCAGATATAATTAACACAAAAACACCTGAAAAGGCTTAGTAACCTGTAGTCTGGTTCATTAGGCTACACAGTCATGGGGAAGACTGTTGACAGATGTCCGGAAGGCAGTCATTTACACACTCCACAAGGAGGGTAAGCCACAAAAGTTCATTGCTAAAGTAGCTGGCTGTTCACAGAGTGCTGTATCTGACTCACCGTTGCCGGGTTCTCAGGTCTCAGGCGATGCTTCACTTGACACAGTTCCGCGCCTGAGGCTGTGGGGCCCAATGGTCAAATAAAAAGGGGATTAAAGGATTGGGATTTAGTCTTGATTGTCGTGACGCCACCTGTGGGAGTCCGGTGATAGCACCGGCGCTGCTTGGGCCTCCGGGGGATAGGGGGCAGCTAGATGGGATGCTCCCCACAGGATGAGCAGTAGTCCCCGGGGCCAGGAGCTGCACTGGATGGAATACGGCAGCTCAGTTGTTGATGAGCAAGGGTTAATAACAGTTCTGGAAGAAATGCACTGACACAATGCTCCTCTGTAATGGGTCTTTACTGTAAGTTCGGTGCGGTACACGGTAAACAGTTTGTTAGGGTAACGGACCGGGTGGTCCCAGTGATGAACAGCCTCTGTCCAGAGCTCCACAGTGTCCCTCTGTTACTAACTGTCCTGTTCTTGTTTGCTGTTGCAGCCTTAGTATACCAGGTAGAATACTGGGGTTTCTTTAGTGGATAGTCCTGTTCCAGGGAATTCAACCTGGCTGCAAAGGGTCCTAAACTCCCGTGGTAAGTATTCCCCTGGTAAGACTGCTGGGTTAGCAGCTGTAGTGAGGCGCTCCAAAAAAGCTACTCCGTCACTCCGGTTTTGCAGAACAGCGGTAGACGTCTGACTGCCTTGGAACCGGTGTCCGGTAGGACTCGGGCATGGGTGTCTTTGGACCCGTTGCCTTAGTTGCTATTTGCCCGATTTCTGATCTGGGTCACCGCTTGATGGTGCCCTCCCGGTTAAGTTGCCTTTTCAGGGCTGCACGGCACTGTGCAGATGCCTGCTCATTCTTCCTCCTTCCTCCTGAACATGACCCTCTCCAACTACTACTCCTTCTCTCTCTAGCTTCCCCACACTGCACCTTACACTCCTCCCACCAGGACCTCATTGGCCCCCTACCTCTGAGTGGTGCATGTGGTATATGGAGCTCTTGATTTAACCATTTCATCACTGAGACGGAAGATATTACATCTTCAGTCAGGGATGCAATACCTTCCTGTGACGCACTCGTTGCGGGGCGCCACATATCCAAGCATATTACCGTATATACTCGCGTATAAGCCGAGTTTTTCAGCCCAAAAATTGGGCTGAAAAGTACCCCCCTCGGCTTATACGCGAGTCAGTGACAGCAGCCATACAGCCCCGGCAGCCCCAGCATCCCCAGTAATCCAGGGCCCCCCAGCCTTTCTCCGGTCACCTGTAAAGCAAATTATACTTATCACAGTCCCGCTGTCCGCGCCCGCCGCTGCCGACATCCGCGATCCTCCATCTTCATGCGTCTTCTTCCTGTTTCCTGTGTTCGGCGCCAGTAATGACGTCATTCCCTGCGACGAACACAGGAAACAGGAAGAAGACGCATGAAGATGGAGGATCGCGGATGTCGGCAGCGGCGGGCGCGGACAGCGGGACTGTGATAAGTATAATTTGCTTTACAGGTGACCGGAGTAAAGCTGGGGGGGCCCTGCATTACTGGGGATGCTGCATACTACCGCTGGGGCTGCTATATACTACCACTGGGGCTGCTGGGGAAGAAATTTTGTATTTAATTTGGAAATCAAAGTCCCAGAATCTGAAGGAAGAGAGACCACAATCCAAGAGTCTGGAGGAAGAGAGACCACAATCCAAGAGTCTGGAGGAAGAGTGGAGAGACCACAATCCAAGCTGCTTGAGGTCTAGTGTGAAGTTTCCACAATCAGTGATGGTTTGGGGAGCCATGTCATCTGCTGGTGTAGGTCCACTGTGTTTTATCAAGACCACAGTCAGTGCTGCCGTACCAGGAAATTTTAGAGCACTTAATGCTTCCCTCTCCCAACAAGCTTTTTGGAGATGGAAATTTCATTTTCCAGCAGGACTTAGCCCCTGTCCACACTGACAAAAATACCAATACCTGGTTTAATGACCACAGTATCACTGTGCTTGATTGGCCAGCAAACGTACCTGAGCTAAACTCCATAGAGAATCTATGGTGTATTATCAAGAAGAAGATGAGAGACACCAGACCCAACAATGCAGACAAGCTGAAGGCTGCTATCAAAGCAACCTGGGCTTCCATAACACCTCAGCAGTGCCACAGGCTGATCACCTCCATGCTCACCGCATTGATGCAGTAATTTATAAAAAAAAAAGGAGCCCCGACTAAGTATTGAATGCATTTACTGTACAGACTTTTCATTAGGCCAACATGTATAAGTTAGGCCCCTTTCACATCAGCGGTAAACACTGATCGCGGCAGTTGCGGCAAAAAAACCGCAGCTGCAGTGAATACCGCATTAACGGCCGCGATCGCGGCACACTTGCGGCAAGCCCCATACAATGACTATGGTGCTTGCGGTAAGTGTGCAGCAGGTGCGGCAAGTGCGGTACCGTTGCGGTTTCAGCACTTGCGGCAGATGCGGCCACGGGAAACCCGCGGCTGACCGTGTTTTTTTCACGGCCGCAAGTGCCGAAACCGCAACTGTACCGCACTTGACGCACCTGTCGCAAGCCCCATAGACATTGCATGGGGCCTGCCACAACTGAACCGCAAGTGCGGCCGTTATGCGGCTTTTTCACCGCAACTGCCGAGATCAGCGCAAAACGCTGATGTGAAAGGGCACTAAAAATCTTTTTTTTCAGTTGGTCTTATATAATATTCTAATTTTCTGAGATAATGGCTTTTAGGTTTTTATCTGGCTGTAAGCCATAATCATCAACATTTACAGTAATAAACAGTTGAAATAGATCACTCTGTTTGTAATGACACTATATAATATATGCGTTTCACTTTATGTATTGAATCACTGAAATAAACAGAATCCTGAGGAAGTGAGACGTATCTCACAAAATACATTGATTGACAGCCCCACTGACCAATCAGCACCTGCATCACAGGAACTCCCCGCATTCAGAGACACGTGACGACGCTCTGATGTGACGGACAGGAGACTTGAAGAGGAACTTACCCCAGAAGCCGAGCGGCTTCACCGCTGGCCACGGTGAATGTGCACTGCTTCGTGCAGGGGATCTGCACATTACAGGAGCGAGGACAGAGACAACGGAGACCATATTGCCCACAGAAAGCAAATCTAGCAGACGACTGCAATTGATAAGGGACCAGAAGTAGTGACTGTAAATGTGGCATTCAACATCTGTGAATAGAGACCGCATGTCCAAACAGACCGTGGGAAGCAGGACTGAGAGTAACAGAGGAAGTAGAACTCCTGCTAGAAAAATGCATGATGGAATTACCTGCAGATGGTTTGCGATGAATAGAAGTGGGTACAATTTTACCTGGAATGCCCGTAAGAATCAAATCTAAGAACATCAAAGTTTTTGAACTATAGAAAACAGTAAAGCGCAAATTAAATGAAAAAATGTGACAAATCCTGGTATGCCAGAATCATCTCCTTGCCAGATGAGTACCATATCATCAATAAATCTACCGTGCCACGATAAATTAGAGATATAAGGATTACTGTCTAAATGCAAATAACAATGTTCCCAATACTCAAAAATCCAAAGGAGTAGTACTTATATGATCCCCGCTGCCATCGGGATGAAAGACAGAAAGACAAGGCTTCTTCAATGCTGCTCCTTTATTCCCTACGCATTTTGGTGCTGTCCCAGCACCTTCCTCAGGAGTACAATTCAGATCAAACAGAGTATTGGCCTTATATACAGTTGAGGGGATCCAATTCAAAGAAGAAAAGGATTGATTGCTTACAACATTACTTTTTAGGTGAGTTTTTTATTACACCGATGAAAAAAACACTGGTGAGGGAGGCGGTGCAGGTACCAAACAACACAGTCCATAGGACACTAGACAGCACTTTCTGATTTTTTACAACTAGTCGCCGTAACATCATACAATTTACATAGCATAATGGGGAACCATCACATCATTGTGGTATACAAAGAATTTGAGTATCCCTAGCAATACAGTCTATAGTATGAGCATCTCAGCTCTAACACCATTAGTACAGACTATTACAGATCAGTACAGGCAATTTAAGTATTCCAGGATATGTACCAACCACATTTGCCAGTGATTGATTGAATCCCCTAAACAGACAAGTAATGCAAAGAGTTACAGAGAGATTTTGTTCATCATATTAGCACTGATACTATTACCGGTGGAACCGTGCTGCAGGCACCCTCGTGTAGAGGAACCTATGGAGGTGGGCCCCGACGCCATTTTGTGGCTAGGCTATGTGCCTTAGCCACTTCATCCCCCTGATCATCTGTCATTGAATACAGCAGCGTGGATCAAATGTTTTGTCCTTTTTGGTATAGTGTGACTACCCGCTGAGGTGGTGGATCCTGCGCCAGCTGTCTGATATGTGACTACCGTTGTGGGTTTCACTATCAAACCGGGTGAGCAGCCTATGCACTTTTTACATACATAAGACCCATTGCGCCCTTGTCTACCCATTGTTTTTAGATAATCATAGACTTAGTCATAGAGAATGAGCATCTGTGATTGGCTGTTGGCAATCTGGAAATTGCCCATTCACTCTAGTATAGTAAATGCTAGAATGTATGGGCTGGTTTCAAGTTACTCTAGCAGCCAATCACAGACACACATTCTCTGTGACAGTGTCTGTGATTTGCTGTTGGGCCCCTAACCCATTGACTGAAATCATAGTACTGAATAAATAAATGATTAACAAACTTTTGTGTAGCACTTTACTGTATTTTTGACTCTCAGGGCAGATAAAGTGAACAGCTATGGCCTGCCATCCCCAGCTGCCTGACTTTACCTTGGCTGGTAATTAAAATACATTGGAGCCCATAATTTTTTTTTCATTATTTAGATAAATAATAAAAAAAAATGTGTGGGTTTTACCCTATTTTTGAGCATCAGCCAAGGTAAAACCCAGGCAGCTAGGGGCTAGGATTCTCAGTATGGTAAGGTCCAAGCGTTTTGGGCTCCCCACAATCTTGAAAATAGCACATTCTTTCATAGTGTCATTTGAAGTGCTGCACCCTGCTCTTACTGTAGTCCTGGTTGAGGTGGCACACTGGGTAATAAAGGTGTTAATGCCAGTTTTGTATTGGCAGCTGGCACTATGCCTGAAATTCATAGTGTCTTGCCAATATTAGACCCGACTACTATGAATTTCTAGTAAACATGAAAAAAATACAACCCAGAGAGAAAAAAAACATTCTAATTGAAATAAAACACAGAACACAAAACTAAAGCTGAGAATTCAAAGAAGGACCTCCCTGAATCTTCAGGATATGAAGAGTGCTTGTCTGTAAGAATAGATGAAAATCATACAAGAGCAATACAGGTAGCTAGTTTTTCCACTCAGAAGGCATCTTGAAACTGTAATCATCAACAAAGGCTTGTATATGTAGTAATAAATACATTTCAGTAATCGTGTTTCATACTTTTTCCCTGTGTCAAATTTCACTATTACATATCACGAAATTTCTGGACATCTACGGTGTGATTTATTTGTCTTTGTGGATTGGATGGGTTGTTACTGACATCAGGTGAGAAATTCATGTCAATAGCAGCCTTACAAATAGAAAATTGGTGACATGTTAAATACTTTATTTCACCCACTGTATGTTAAAAATCTGCTAGAACGGCTCAGGTCATGTTATTGACTGGGCCATTCTAGCAGCTTTATTTTCTTTCTCTGACACCAATTGAGTCTTTCCTTGGCTATGATTTTGGGATCATTGTCTTGCTGTAATTTCCATCATTTAAAAAAGTCTTGGTCCATTCACCCTTCCTTCAATCATATGAAGTTTACCAATGCGGTATTCTGAAAAACAGTCCACGCCATAATGCCATCGCCTTTTGGCCTCCAAAAATGGTATGTTTAATGCCATCCATAGTGCTTTGTTCTATTTTGGGATCATCTGATTACCTGACCAGAACACCTTTGTCCACATGTCATATAGGGACAAACTGTAGGGTGACAAACTGGGTAATAAGGGGTTAATGCCGGCTATGAATTGCCAGTTGACACTAAGCCCGAGATTTGTAATGTTATGCCAATGTTAGACCTGGCCTTAAGAACCTCTTAGCAAATAGTAAATAATACACCACACTGTGAAAAATAATTTAGTTGGAAAAAGAACACAATCACAATCCTCGTTTCCAATTTTGTTACTCCCAAACAAACCCTCCACAATCCTCTGCCGTATCCTATTACAACAGGATCGGAAACTAATTTTCGGGTAACGCAATAAGAAGAGCGACGCGGCTGAGCTCTGAACTGAGGTGAACTTGACTATGACGTTACCACGCTCACATCAGTAACTAAAAATCTGTCAATTTTCAGCCCCAATGTGATACACTTTGCAGATGATCATGGAGGGTTTCTGTGGCAGTGATAAAGATGGAGATGAGGATTGTGATTGTGTTATTTTTCCAAATAAATTATTTTTTACAGTGTGGTGTATTATTTACTATTTACTTAGAGGCGCTTAATGGCCAGGTCAGACATTGAACCAACATTATGAACCTTGGGCTTAGTGCCAGCTGACAACACATAGCTAATATTAACCTCTTTATCACCCAGTTTGCCACTGGCACCAGGGCAACTAGAAGTGTTGGGTACAGCACTAGAAATGGCGCTTCTATGAATTCACCACTATTTAGGGTGGCTGTGCGTTGCTATTTACAGGAGAGGGGACACAGTGCTTGGGACTTCCCACATTGAGGATTCCAATCCCCAGCTGCCTAGTTGTACCTTGTTGGCTACCAAAAATATGGCAATACTCCACATCTTTTTTTTAAGTTATTTCAAGAAATAATTAAAAAATAAGCTCTCCTGATATCTGACTACCAGCCAGGTAAAACTAAGCAGCAGGGAGTCGGTGACAGCCTGTAACTGCTTGCTTTACTTGTGTTGGTGACCATATGCTATACATATGCTTTTTCATCTGAATTGCTAACAAATAAGTGTAGCAGAGGTGGCCTCACATGCTGATGACCCGCTGGACTGCAATAATAAAAGTTTGCTCTCCCCACATGAAAAAAAAATAATTTTACTAATAATAAAAAAATATAATAGTAATAATATATATGCCACCAACATTGCCACCAGCACAAGGGCAACTGGAAGAGTGGGGTACAGCACCAGAAAATGGCACCTCTAATGCATGCACTATTTTCTGGGGTGGCTGTGGGTTGCAATTCGCAGCATGGGGGGCCACAATGTTTGGGTCGCTCCATGCTGAGGATTCCAGCCCCCCAACTGCCAAGTTGTACCTGGATAGCAACCAAAAATACAGCAAAGCCCATTTGTTTTTATTTATAGACCTAATTTCAGAAAAAAATTATGTGGGGCTCCACCATATTTTTGGTCTGGCCAGGTACAACTTGGCAGCTATGGACTGCCACCCACCCCCAGCTGCCTCGTTGTACCTGGATGGCAACCAAAAATACAGCAAAGACCATTTTTTTTTTATTTATAGACTTAATTTAAAAAAAAAAAAAACATGTGGGGCTCCGCCATATTTTTGGTCCAGCCAGGTACAACTAGGCAGCTGGGGGCTGGAATCCTCAGCATGGAGAGGCCCAAGCATTCTGAACCCCACATGCTGCTAATTGCAGCCCACAGGCACCCCAGAAAATTAATTGAAGCGCCATTTTCTGGCGCTGTACCCAGCCTCTTCCAGTTGCCCTGGTGCTGGTGGCAAACTGGGAAATAAAGGGGTTGATGCCAGCTTTTTAATTGCAATAGCTCAGTGCAAAAAATCCGCACAGGAATCACACAATAAGCTCTCTTTTATAATAAAAAATAATTTTTTCAGTTTTTAGCAAGTGCCATCAAAAAACTATCGAAAATAGGGCTATTGGTCTGTATGTTTTTTTGCAAAAAATATACTGCAAGCTGCCTCACCTCGTCATGGTTGCCCTGACCGAGGCAGTCCTTAGCTGATATATGCAATTAAAACCTGCTTGTGTGTGAACATACCTCAATACAGGCTCCAGCCAGGACTTCACTCTGTGGGCTTTACGTGTGAAACTGCTAGTGTGTGAACTACTCATAAGGGAAGGGTGGGTCACCTCCCTTTCCTGCGAACAGGAGAAATACATTGACCAGACAATAATGAGTCGTGCACACTGTTGAATGCGATTAATAACCACATTCATCCACCACGAGAAAAACCCAGGCTGTACCCAGACTCTTCCAGTTGCCATGGTGCCAGTGGCTAACTGGGAAATAAAGGGGTTAATGCCAGCTTTTTTATTGGCAGCTGTCACTAAGCCCGAGATTCATAATGTCGGGCCAGTGTTAGACTGGGCCATTAGAAATCTTTAGTAAAAAGTTAAAAAAAACACCACACAGAGAAAAATATTTTATTAAAAAAAAACCACCATCAAAATTTGGACTCCATCTTTATTATTGTTGCACCCCAGGGCAAGGGGTACTCGGGTATCAGGCGTCAGTGAGAGAGTTAACTTTGTCACAGGGAATGGCGGCCGCACCTGATCCCGTATCCTGGGGAGTGGTGCTCTTGAAAAGGGGCATTTACAGGGATTATATACAAGTCAGTTGTGACGCCACCTGCAGTATCTGGTGAGGGATCACCAGCGCCGCTACAGTTCTCCGGAGGTCGGTGGGATTGCGGCAATGATGGTATAGTCCTCCGCAGGCAGGACTGGGACCTCCGGGAAGCGTAGTGAGGTGAACAGGTTGTAGCAGAGCTGAGGTGGTGGAGGGAGAGTAGGAATAGTCTGTAGAGGGGCACGGTGAGGGAGAGGAAAGGATGCACGCACACAGAAGAAGTCTCTTTACCTTTTTACTGGTGTTATTCAGGTAAATTGTCCAGGGCACTGACGGGTGACCGGGTTGCACAGCGGGCTCCCACAGCAAGTTGGTATAAGGCCTCCTTACTTGGTGAATTTTGCTGAAGCACAGTCTATTATATCCTGACCTGCCTCCACTCTCTACCTTTATCTGTATCTCCTTCTCTTCCTGTGCAGTCTCTGGGACGACCTTCTCTGGGCACTGCAATGTCCTGCTGTTCCTGGCTCCCTCTCTTTGACTCTCTCAGGAGACTGGGTAGCTGGAGCTTCCTCGGTGCCAAGGGATTTTCTGTGGGCCTGTAGTTCTCCCACCGATGTGGATCCTCAATATCCGGCTTCTCTGGAACGAACTCACAAGTTGAGCTACCTGTTCCTTACTTCGGTTCCTTCTCTAAGCTCCCTGCCTTCAGTCCCACTGCACCATCACCATGACCCCAGAGACTACAACAAGGGAACAAGTATCCTCTTGTAGTCTATGGAGTCTGTGATGGCGCATTGTAATGCAATGATCTGCCATAGAGTGCACCATAACCGTGACCCCAGAGACTAAAACAAGGGATTCAGTATCCTCTTGTTGTAGTCTCTGGTGTCAAAGATGGTGCACTGCATGGCAGTGATCTGCCATAGAGTGCACCATCACTGTTACCCTAGAGACTACAACAAGAGGATACTTGATCCCTTGTAGTCTCTGGGATCACGGTGATGGTGCAGTGTATGGCAGATCATTGCATTACAGTGCACCATCACTGACACCAGAGACTACAACAAGAGGATACTTGATCCCTTGTTGTAGTCTCTGGGGTCATGGTGATGGTGCACTGTATGGCAACGGTGTCGCGGTAAGGTAATGTTCCTGGGTTTCACAGCTGCTACCACATCTGGCATTGATTCAAAAAGTCACATCCTGCAGGTGTCAAAACACCTGCAAATTCCAGGAACTTAAAAAAATAATTTAAAAGTTGCAAAAAATTCTAAAGCTTAATCCACTCGGTAGGCCTGATGGCTGGGTACACTCCAAAATGTTAGGAGTTATTCCCAGCCAGTGGGTCTTCCGTCGAGCGTTTTGGCCCCAATGTTTCAGGGAAAGTTTAAGGCACATTTTAAATTTTAAATGTTTTACCGAACAAAGCCAATTTTCTAAATTGCTCAGTTTTCCGATCATGAATCGAAACATCAATTTGAAATTGCAAACATGTTTAGAAAAAGATCAGCCATCTCTATCTATGACAGCTGTGATGTGTCAAGAAATCTCAACTGCCATGAAGCCCTGGATCAGTAATGAGAGAGGTGTCTGTGAGACCTCTTCCAACCCTAATTGTGTAAGTGAAAATAAATAATGACAAAACACAAAAAAAATTGTTTATTTAAAAAAACAACAAAAAATAACAACTTTACACACTTTTTTTGATAAATCACAGCTGTCATTAACCCTTTATATTACCCCGATTGCCAGTATGTCAGGGCAATCAGGATGAGCCCAATAAAGTGTCAGGATTGGCACATGTAATGATTGTACCAATTCTGGGGCGACTGCAGGCTGCTATTTTTAAGCTATTTTTAAGCTGAGGAGGGCCCAATAAACTTGGGCCTCCCAGGCCTTAGAATACCAGCCCCCAGCCATCCACTTTTTCTTGTCTGAGTATCAAAATTGGGGGAGACCTCATGCCATTTTTTAAAATTATTTATTTAAATAATTAAAAAAAAAACCCTATGTGGGGTCCCCTATATTCTGGTACCCAACCAAGAAAAAGCAAACAGCTGGGGTCTGTAGCCTCCCGCTGTCTGCTCTAACCATGCTGAATTTAAACAAAACAGCGTCATTTTGCATGCGTTTTTTGCCACTGATTTCATGCTTTTTAGGCCTGTAACTGTATGCATTGTGTCCAAGGTGTTCATTTGCATCTCCTTGGCCAAAAAATGCACAAAAAAAAGCTGCGTTTGTCCTGTGGTTTTTGCAGCGGGTTTCAGGCTTTTTGGTGCAATCTTCTGACAGCTCAGTGCATAATTGGTGTAAAGAGGGCGATCTGCGGCACTGTAACCGGGAAGACACTGGGGTCACATGTGGACAGCTCAGATGGCATGACCTGAGCTGTCGTAGGGTGACCTGAGTTACCCCCCTTACAATTCCGCAGCGCTTCGGGCTCTCCTTCAGGGATCAAGGGATAGAAGCTTTGCTCGTCCCCTTGGTCTCTGATGAAGCAGAGTCGAGAGTGTTCAGCACAAACATGAGGGTCGAGGGGTTAATAAAGATGCAGTCACTAAATGTATTTGTTTTTTTGCTTTTTTAATGAACTATTAAGAAAAAATTTGATGTGGGCTTCACCATTTTTTTGTATGCCACCAGGTACAGCAGGCAGGAATGGGCTGCCCCCAATTACCCCCAGCTGCCTATTTGTACTTGACTGGAAACAAAAATATAGCGAAGCCCTTTTTTTTTATTATTTCATGAATTTCATGAAATAATTAAAAAAAAAAATATGTGAGGCTTTGTCCTATTTTTGTGTCCAGCCAGGTACAACTAGGCAGCTGGGGGCTGGAATCCGCAGCGCATGGTGGCCCAAACTGTCTAGGCCCCCCTCGCTGCGAATTGCAGTCCGCAGCCACTCCAGAAAATGGCGCGTTCATAGAAGCGCCATTTGTTGGATCTGTACTCAACTCATTCAGGGCTCTTGTGCGGTGGCTCACTGGATAATAATGGGGTTAGGGCCAGCTTTGTATTATCAGCTGGCCCTAAGCCCGAAATTCATGAACTCGTGCCAATCTTAGACATGATTACCATGAATTTCTAGTGAAGAGTTAAAAAAAACACAACACAGAGAAAAAAATGTTTTATTAGAAAAAAAAACAAAAAAACACTTAGAGACTCCATCTTTGTTAAAAACAAATCTCCCCCTCTGACGTGGTCCAACCGAGTCTTCCTGTTTAGCTCAGCAACATCTCTGGTAGAGAATCTCTACTAGAGATGTAGCTGAGCAGTGCACCCGGCCGTGGGAAAGTTCATATGAGTTCATGCTGTCAAGCATGAACTCCCATGAACCCTGGTATGGAACTGTCATCAGCTGTCATCAGCTGTTCATTTGAAATGGAGGCGGGAAAGCTGGCAGTAAAAAGACTCCACAGCACCCTGGTGCTGCGCTCCCCGCCCAGTCCTAACTTAGGATCGGGCTGGAAGGTGGGGGGGGGAGCAGAGGATTGTGCTGGGAGGCGGCGGGGAGAGGAGGATCAGGCTGAGTGATTATTTAAAAGCCGGCGGGCGGCTTTTTACTGCCGGCTTTTAAACAATCATGCACACATTTCAACCTTTTCCTCATCTCTCTGCCCAAGCTATTATGCTGTTCAGAGACCCCAGGACGCCAGGTCAGCTGGTGTTAGCTGTTGCCAGTGGATAGAGACACCATGTCTGCTGGTGCTGGAAGGTTCCCAGCACCAACACAAGAGTCCCCTCTCTTCCACTCCTCCATTATCTCTGTGGGCTGAGGGTGCAGATTGGGTGTTGCCTAAGCAATGCCAGGTGACTGCTGCGAGGCAGATTTAAAACCTGCTATTTCCTCTGTGTGATGCTGATTATTTCATTTATGTTGGGTGATAGAGGTTACTGTTTGTGTGCTTCTGAGGTGGTTCTTGCTCTGGTCTCTGATCTTGGCTTGTCCCGGTTTCCATTGGTTATTTTTTGTATGCACTACTTCTTTTGTTTTCTGGTGTGTCTGAACTAGCTGCTTATTGTGTGCCTGGTCACCAGCCACCATGTTGCAAGCCACCTGGGAAGGGCTCTGCCAAAATCCCCTTTACCAGGATCAGATGGTGGATCAAGATTACTCTGGCCCTCAAGGGTTTGCAGTAGCACAATGGCTAGCACAAAGTGTGACTGGCAGACTGCACTAACTAGGTCATTTCCCTACTACCCAGCCTTATGGTACCTTTACACGCGGCAACATTTCTAGGTTTTCCACAGGTAACTTACTGGCTGCAGTGAAATCATGGAGACATGGTTCTATCTTGTTGCTGTGTACAAATGGAATAATGTCTCCATGATTTCACTGCAGCCGGTAAGTTAACTGTGGAAAACCTAGAAATGTTGCCGCGTGTAAAGGTACCATAACAGTTAAGGAGTTGATGAGCTGTCCACACCACCCCTTGAGGAAATCGTGATTATTTAATGCATTGCCATGTGTCAAATGCTGTTTCTGGTTTCTCTGCTGCCGTGTCTGCAGATAGGGTTAATTATTGGGTATTTTGGACCAGCTCATGATGGGAGGAATTACATGGGAAAGGGATTTTCCTTTTTTTCAATTTCTTGTTTATTGGTTATGTAGGATTTAGTGTTGAGAATTAACAGACCTATAGTCTAGCTGCTTGCAGACCTAGGTTGCCAACTGTCTAGAAATTCCAGGACTGTCAG
Organism: Allobates femoralis; assembly: GCA_033576535.1. NCBI lineage: Eukaryota > Metazoa > Chordata > Amphibia > Anura > Aromobatidae > Allobates > Allobates femoralis. The sequence goes on along the minus strand of JARQOC010000002.1, from coordinate 654,700,333 downwards.
TGAAAATAGAGCTCTTTTTTTCCTCTATCCATCCAAAAAATTAAAGGTGTCAATTATCTTTTTGAAACTGAAGAAACTTATACGGAATATTTTGACAGTAATTACTATAATTTCACAGTTTACAGAGAATACATCTTATGTTTTCATAACAGAATTATGGACTGTAGACATGAATCAGTTATAATCATAATGGTTTATTATGGTTTTTCAACGCATCCATAAAATAAAATTGTCTGTGATTTTTTGATCACTCTCCTCATATTCGATCAGGCAGGTTTCCCAGCACTATGTAAATACTCACCACAAGTATAAATGCCTCAGTTCCTCAAGCTATCCCTAAAATGTATGGCTGCATCTTGAAAACATGATAAAATATACAAAGTATTGGTTGATATTTTGTCGAAAATGCACACGCTCACAACCTACATCAAGGATCCTGTTCTAATATTATGGACATGACCAATAGATTATATTCTGGTAAAGTATACTTCATGTTTTAATGTGACTGACAACCTTTACAAGCCTTATCTGTAATATTAAAGGGGTACTCCAAGAAATGTAATAAAAATAAATAATTAAAAAATAAAATACATTGAAAAAGTACAAATTTTATTAAATGCCCTTATTTAGTAAAAATAGAGCAAAAAGTAATCTTTAGTTATTGCACTCTCAGCATTTTAAATATATCAGCTCCCAGCAATTTCCCAGCCTTCCCATGTCTTAGTATGGGCTGTGTAAAGATGTCTGCTTGAGACAGATGTCAGGTGAGGGCAGAGTCCTTTCAGATATAAACCTGCGTTCTCTGTTCACCGAACCTAACAAGACAAGCGGAGGAGCAGGGTGCAGTCTCAAGCAAGAGATAACCTTTTTTAGTTGACTGATATTGAACATTTAGCTCATCATCCTGACAGGTTTATTGGATGACAGCATGGATCTACTGGAATAAACTATACAAATCGTCTTGAGCTTGTTCTGTCAAATTCGGCCAACAGAGGAATATGTATTCCTCACAGGACACAGCACTAACTTGATGCCTGTCTCCAGCAGACGTATTTACGCAGACCGTCCTAAGAGCTGGGATGGCTGGGAAGCTGCTGGGATCTGACATTTAAAATCGTGATATTGCACTAACTAAAGGTTTCATTTTTTCTAAATAAATATTTAAATTTGTAATATTTATATATTCTTTATTAATTTTTATTATTTTTTTGTTACATTTTTCAGAGCACCTTTATAAGTCAACACCCCTCCATGGATGGTTGGTTTGTGAATGGTTGTAAATCAGGGTTTTTCAGCTTTGTTACCTCCGCTGAAAGTGGCTTCTTTGATTTAGTTCAAATGGCTCCAAGGATCTGTCAGAGAAAAATCAGTCACTATTGTTATATCTACTGAATATCTGCAAAATATATTTAAGTCATAGCCCATTCACCTTTAGAGACCGAAAAACCTTTATGATTCCTTATTTGATAATTTAAAGTAATTGTTCATTACTGAGCTATAATCCTCAGTAGAGATGAGTGGACCCGAGGAAGTCCTGGTTTTTCCAGACTTTAGATAAAATTCTGTTCTGGACCTGAATATCAATGAAAGTTTGGATCTCCTCTGACATACAGCCAGCCATAAACAGAGAACTTCTGGGGAAGGAAGGGTTTTATGTTTTATTTTTGTACACACTACACTGATTTTACCCCAATGTGACCTGTTCAAACACTGCAAGTGGTTCACACTGTGCTGACACCGAGTGTACCTGAGCACCCGAACATGATTTTTTTTGTAAAGTCTGTGTTTGTTCCGAATGCCGTATTTTAAAGTTTGGGTCAGCTTATCTCTTATCATAAGTCCTTGACTGATTTTTAGCTCAGCTCTACTATAGCAGGGCTGTGATATGTGACTATAGCTTAGCTCAATTGAATAAAGGGACTGTAATGGTACCTTCAAATGCAGCAATCTCGCCTGGGAATCCTAAAGGCAATATGTCGCCCCTGAGCAATTGCCGTGAAATTGCCTCACAGTTGCGGCGTGTGATTGGGGAATTTCGCGGCGATAAATCGCCTGTCTCCTGATTCCTGAGCACTGCTCTGAAATCAGCCGCAATCATGAAGGTGATATTTCCGTGTTGTGGGTGTGATAAGGTGATAGTGATGGAATCAGCGTCGCCTATGATTTCCCATAGGCGTGCCACAGCGTGCTGTAGTCCGTGCCCTGTGTGAACTGATGGGTGTTGGGCTACTGTGTTCCCATTGGCTGTCAATTGACAGCGCGCCATATTTGATGAGCTGTCCATCCAGCCCCACACAATGGCAATCGCGTCATGTATTAGCCAGCCTTCCAGAGCAGGCTGCCCAATCGTATCGCTGTTGCGTTGTCCAATGAGCGCATATGGGGCGCGGTGTAAACCACTGTGGCACACCTATCTCCTCGCCGCACTGAACATGTACGCCCACATTGCCTTTGGAATTGCGGCGTGTGAAGCGGCGATGGAATTTGGCAGGATTGCTTCCGCTGTGGGCGAGGCGATTTCCGGAGCGACACATCGCCTTACTTTCAGGGCGAAATTGAGGCGTGTGATGCTGCCATCGGCGATATAAGGAGACCATGAAAAACGTGCAAGCGCATGTTAGATCGCCTCATATCGCCAGGCGAGATTGCGGCGTGTGAAGGTACCATAAGGTCGTCAGAATTCCTGCTTTATGATTGTGTGAGGCTGTTGTTCTCTCCCTCCCACTGCACTTCTACCTCTTCTGATTGGTTGGTATATGTAATAAAAAATGTAAGTGTGCATTAATGTGGGTATTTGAGTAATTGCATAAATATACTCCTGAATGTCCAATGATAAAATTCACTTTAAATCTTCATGCACCTCTGTATTCCAAACTTTGCCTGATTGCATAGTGAACAGTACTGGTAAGTATTCAGGTCATACTTTCTGTGGCTGATTTTAATGGCTTTCCTTTCTGGGTTTAATAGTGGGTAGAGTTCAGAAGTCATATATAAAGTGCCTTATACTTCATCAGAGGAGAACCACACAGTGCACCAGTAATGTAATCTGTAATTATGTACTGACGTATCACTCTGGTAGTACATCAGAGTTACAAAATATGCCTCAATATATAGTATAAAGTTACACAACTTTTCCTTATATAGCATAATTAACCTGATTATTAAATCGGGGAAACACCTCTAACATAATTTCACAGAAGGCTTTATCGCTTCAAGTTTGAATACATTTGTATATATTGCTGAGGCAATATACAGTGAGATGAAATTCATTCTCCGTCTTAGAATTTATTCCAAGTGGAAAATGAGATTAAATTACAGGCAGATTTGTGTATAGAACCAGTCTGGTGCCAATAAACATGTCTGAAAATAATGTGCTGCCACGCCTGTGATGACACGCTCAGAGTTTTGAAAATAGTTGATTTTCTTCATGTATAAGGATCAGCCCTAGATTTGTTTTATATGCCACACCGGTCTAAAATAAATTACTTGGAATTTGGATTTTTTCTAAAAGTAGACCTTTGTCTATGTGTTTGTAAAGCTACATTCTTAGGACGAGTGTTTTCGGAGTAGTTGATATAGATTTTTGCACCTATTATGTCAAATATTTTTTCATGGTTTTGATACAACACTTTTTGTCTCTATTTAGCATGCCCTGTTTAACTAAAGCTGCTTTTTTCATACTTCCTGGTATTTAGGTTTGACAAAACTAAATTATTTTTTTTTGCATTATTGTAAAACTATTGACTTCTGAAAAAAACTGAAAGTCATTTTATGACTTAAAGTCATTCTTTAAAGAGGTTGTCCACTACTAGGTCAACCCCTTCTCCTTCATTATGTTTGGCCCTACTAAAATATAACAGCTTATACTCACCTCCTGTGCCGGCAATGGCAACTTTTGCAGGAATGAATTCCACCTGCCATATATGAGGTGCCCAAGCAATAGAAACCTCCACAATTGACCCCATTTTGGAAACCAGACCCCATGATGAACGGATCTAGGAGTATGGTGATCACTTACAACCCAAAGATGCTTTAAAGAACTTGGGATGAGAAAATTAAAAATTACATTTTTTCTTAATAAAAATATTGTTATAGCCCTAAATTGGAATTTTCATAAGAGGTAATAGGAGAAATGGATGCCACAATTTGTTATGCAATTTCTTCTGAATAAAATACTGATTTTGGTAGAAAACCAATGTTTGGGACATGCGAGGGCTAGGAAAGTATAAAACCACTATTTGATCGTCATTGGGGCACGAAAGCAAAAAAAATAGTTTTTTTTCCTAGTAAAAGTTGTTTTCACCTCACATTTCTCATTTTCACAAGGCAAAATAGAAGAAAATTGACCTCCACAGTTTACTATGCAATTCCTACTCAATTCCTACTCAAACTATCCTTATCGCAATATGTGGATTTAAGAAAGAATCTTCCCCCTGATATGGGTCAGTTAGCATCTATCCCATGGTGTTTTTGCCTTCCTCTGGATAAATATGTTAGGCTATAGGTTGAACTTGATAGACTTATGATTACCTTTAACCTTAAGAACCATTTAACTATAATAGCTTTTAGGGTGAGTTCACATTTACATATATAAAATTGCCCTGATTCTCAGCCAGAAAAATTGGGAGTGTCAGGACAGTGTCATACATTTTTTTCCTCACCTAGAATCCATATGTTATGCAAGTGCTGCGCGAGTGCTATGCAAGTGTGCATGTTTTTCTTTTCTAGCACCTGGATGTCATGAGAGTACCATGCAAGTGTGGTTTTATTTTCTTTATGAGAAATAATTAAACTTGTATAGCAATCACATTACACAAGGATACTATGTGAGTAATAAAGGCATGACACTTTCTTGACACCCACCAACTAGTGATGGGCGAACCCCCCGATGCTTAGAGCTGGGAAACTGGCTTGAGCTTTTTGTAAAGTTCAAGCTTGGGGCCGGAGATAACTCAAACTTGCGTCCGAACCCCGACCTTAGACTTTACAGATATGGGATGGGGCAGAGGGATTGTAAAATAAAGCATATAATTAATAATAAACATTATTATGATCACACTTACCAGTCCCGTGATGCATCCTCCCGTTTCACTGTCTCCCGGTCTCTTCTGCTTCCGGGGCCACTCATTAACGTCCGCCTATTTTCACTTTTCTGCTCAACGCTCGGCAATTTCTGGCCGGCGTTGGCAGTGTTTGCACGGTGACGTCAGGGTTCATCCGAGTTCATTGCCCAAGCCATGAACTCAGGTGAACTTTCACTGTCACTGTCAGTCTCAGCCTTCTTCTCGCTCTGTATACAGTAGACACTTGTCTACACAGAGCAGTGTGGGAGAGCTGTCCCTGTGAGCTACATTGGACAGAGATTTTTTTTTCTTTTTAATAAATATGGAGTCTCCAATTGTGTTTTTTATTTTATTTCTAATAAAAAAAATGTTCTGTGTTGTGTTTTTTTTTACTATATACTAGAAATTCATGGTGGCTATGTCTAATTTGGCATGTCACCATGAATTTTGGGCTTAGTGCCAGCTGATAATACAAAGCTGGCCCTAACCCTTTTATTACCCAGCATGCCACCGCCATCCGGGTCGCTGGTCGAGCCAGGTAAAGCATCTGGAAATGGTGCTAAGAAACTGCGCCATTTCCAGGGGTGTCTGTGGGCTGCGCTTTTTAACATGGGGGGCCAGAACTCTTGGGCCTTACCAAGCTGAGAATCCCAGCCCCCAGATGTCTGGTTTTACCTGGCTGGTGATCAAAGTATGGTGGTAGCCCAGGCATTTTTTTAATTATTTTATTTTAATAATTAAAAAAAATTAATGAGCTTCCCTGTATTTTGATTGCCAGCCAAGGTAAAGCCAGGCAGATGGGGGTGGCAGCCTGTAGCCATCTGCTTTATCTGAGCTGAGAGTCAAAAATACAGCGGTGTGCTACATAATTTTTAAAAATAATTTATTGATTTTTACACTACTTTATGTGTGAGGGACTCAACAGCCAATTACAGACACTATCACACAGAATGGGCATCTGTGATTAGCAGCTGGAGTAACCTGAAACCAGCTCATACATTCTATCATTTAGAATGTATGAGTAGATTCTGGGAATCAGGATTTCCAAAGCTATTTACATACTGAGCTATCAAAGAGCACAATCTTCTGACAGCTTAGTACATAATTGGTGTAAAGAGTGCGATCTTCGGCATTGTAACTGGGGAGACACTGGGGTCACCCGAGGACAGCTCAGGTGGCATGAACTTAGTTACCCCCCCTTATAATGCCATAACGTTTCGGGCTCTTCTTCAGGGACCAAGGGGATAGAAACTTTGTTCGTCCCCTTGGTCTCTGGTGAAGCAGAACCGGCAGTGTCCAGCACAGAGATGAAGGTCAAGGGGTTAATATAGATGTAGTTCTTAAATGTGTTTGTGTTTTTATTTATTTATTTTAATGAATTAAAAAAAAAAAAATCGATATGGGTATCACCATATTTTTGTACACCAGGCAGGTACAGCTGCCCCCAACCCTCAGCTGCCCCCAACCCTCAGTTCCTGGCTGGGAACTAAAAATATAGGGACGCCTTTTTTTTAAATTACTTCATGAATTTCATGAAATAATTAAAAAAAACAATGTGGGCTTTGCCCTATTTTTGTTTCCAGCCAGGTACACCTAGGCAGCTGGGTGTTGGAACCGCTGCGCAGGGTGGCCCAAGATTTATGTTCCCCCTTGCTGTGAATTGCAGTCCTCAGCCACCCCAGAAAATGGCACGTTCATAGAAGCACCATATACTGGCACTGTATCCGACTCTTCAAGCGGACCTGGCGCCGGGTTGCTAGCTGGGTAATAATGGGGTTGGAGACAGCTTTGTATAATCAACTGGCCCTAAGCTCAAAATTCATGAAAAATGTAGGGTTGGGTGGCACTAATGAGTGATCAACATGTCACACACTAAGAGTAATTGAATCAAGTATAGAGAAAAAGTAGTGTGTATGAATGACAGTGATCAGAAACACATCCACCAATCACAAGGTGATTATCCAAAATATTCAAATTTTATTATAAAGACACAAAAAGCAGACAATCGTGCAGACAACATATGTAATATGCAAAAATTAAAACCATTTAAAAATGTGGTGGGTAAAGCACCATCACACAAGTGCTGTGTGCCCAATGTGATATTTAAATAATACCATAATCATTCAATTGCAAAAGCAAAGAGAGATGGAATAAATCATTCAATGATTCAATGCCCTGGTGACATGAAATGAGAGCTCAAATGCCTCTAAATGAATACCAGGCTCAGTGTTGAAAAGGAGCCTAATTATTATAATATTTTGTTAAACCCTAGATCAGCCCAGGGGATAAGAGAAATACCTAGAAAGATGGCATAAGAACAGAATTTACACATGTATTAGTATGGAGCTGAGAACAGCCACCTGAAAATGAAACAATAGCAAGTAACAAAGCAGATAGTCACCAAGCAAAGCGAGGGCAGATGAGGGCACACAGCGGCAGGACCCGACGCGTATCGCCGCTCAATATAACGGCTTCATCCTGGGGGAAGCTGTGAGAGACAAAGGAGTAAAAACTTATATACCTGATGCAGATTAACGAGCAGCTGCACCTGCGTGTGTGCCTTGTGTGGTCCGCATTCGCCGGACCGGAAGCGCTATGACGCTGTGGGGAAGAGGCGGGCGGTTGCACTAGCTGTCAATCAGCGACTCGCGGCCGCGCAGTATGGAGCGGCGTCCATTGAACCAATTATATAAAAATTGTGAGGCTTTGTTTATATATATCTATTTCTTTCCTCTCAATGTATTTCTCCTGCTTTTTGCTTTTCTCCACTAGTAACTATGGCGACGCGCGTCGGCACGCAGCAATGGACGCCGCTCCATACTGCGCGGCCCGCGAGTCGCTGATTGACAGCTAGTGCAACCGCCCGCCTCTTCCCCACAGCGTCATAGCGCTTCCGGTCCGGCGAATGCGGACCACACAAGGCACACACGCAGGTGCAGCTGCTCGTTAATCTGCATCAGGTATATAAGTTTTTACTCCTTTGTCTCTCACAGCTTCCCCCAGGATGAAGCCGTTATATTGAGCGGCGATACGCGTCGGGTCCTGCCGCTGTGTGCCCTCATCTGCCCTCGCTTTGCTTGGTGACTATCTGCTTTGTTACTTGCTATTGTTTCATTTTCAGGTGGCTGTTCTCAGCTCCATACTAATACATGTGTAAATTCTGTTCTTATGCCATCTTTCTAGGTATTTCTCTTATCCCCTGGGCTGATCTAGGGTTTAACAAAATATTATAATAATTAGGCTCCTTTTCAACACTGAGCCTGGTATTCATTTAGAGGCATTTGAGCTCTCATTTCATGTCACCAGGGCATTGAATCATTGAATGATTTATTCCATCTCTCTTTGCTTTTGCAATTGAATGATTATGGTATTATTTAAATATCACATTGGGCACACAGCACTTGTGTGATGGTGCTTTACCCACCACATTTTTAAATGGTTTTAATTTTTGCATATTACATATGTTGTCTGCACGATTGTCTGCTTTTTGTGTCTTTATAATAAAATTTGAATATTTTGGATAATCACCTTGTGATTGGTGGATGTGTTTCTGATCACTGTCATTCATACACACTACTTTTTCTCTATACTTAAGCTCAAAATTCATGACGTCACGCTAATATTAGTAAATACTAGGAAACATTAAAAAAAAACAGGAGAAAAATATTTTTATTAAAAATAAAACAAAGAAAAAAAATTTAAAGACTACATCTTTATTATAAAAAAATCCTTAGTCCGACGTAGTACAAACAGAAAGCTCTGCTACATCGCTCTGTATAGACAAGCATCTACACTGTGTTCCAAATTATTATGCAAATTGGTTTTAAGTGTCATAGATTTTTTTTTTTGTTTTGTTTTTAATGAAACGCATTGATGGTATTGTGTCTCAGAGTTCTTTGGATCACTCAAATCAATCTCAGATACCTGTGACAATTAGTTTGGTAGGTGAGCCCAATAAAAGGAAAACTGGGTGTTCCACAATATAACACCACAGTTTTCAAGTAACATGGGAATGAAAGAGGATCTCTCTGCTGTCGAAAAGCAACAAATAGTGCACTGCCTTGACCAAGGGATGAAAACATTAAATATTTCACAAAAACGTAAGTGTGATCATCGTACTGTGAAGAGATTTGTGGCTGATTCTGAGCACAGATGAGGTCATGCAGATAAAGGCAGAATGAGGAAGGTTTCTCCCAGGCAAGTTCATCGGATTAAGAGAGCAGCTGCTAAAAAAGCCTTACAAACCAGCAAACAGATATTTGAAGCTGCTGGTGCCTCTGGAGTCCCTCAAACCTCAAGGTGTAGCCTTCAAAGGCTTGCTGTGGTGCATAAACCTTCTATTCGGCCACCCCTAAACAGTGTTCTCAAGCAGAAACGGTTGCAGTGGGCCCAGACATACATGAAGACTCATTTTCAACCAGTCTTGTTTACTGATGAGTGCCGAGCAACCCTGGAAGGTCCAGATGGATGGAGTAGTGGATGGTTGGTGGATGGCCACCATGTCCCAACAAGGCTGCGACGTCAGCAAGGAGGCAAAGGAGTCATGTTTTGGGTTTGAATCATGGGTAAACACCTGGTAGGCCCCTTTAAAGTTCCTGAAGGTGTGAAAATGATCTCTGCAAAGTATATAGAGTTTCTGACTGAGAACTTTCTTCCATGGTACAAAAAGCAGAAACGTGCCTTCAGGAGCAAAATCATCTTCATGCATGCCAATGCACCATCTCGTGCTGCAAAGAATACCTGTGTGTCATTGGCTGCTATGGACATAAAAGGAGATAAACTCATGGTGAGGCCACCATCTTTCTCTGACCTCAACCCTATAGAGAACCTTAGGAGTATAATCAAGCAAAAGATCTATGAGGGTGGGAGGCAGTTCACATCAAAACAGCAGCTCTGGGAGGCTATTGTGACATCATGCAAAGAAATACAAGCAGAAACTCTCCAGAAACTCACAAGTTCAATGAATGCAAGAATTGTGAAGGTGAGATCAAAGAAGGGTTCCTATGTTAACATGTAACTTGGCCTGTTAGGATGTTTTGGAGTTAAATAGCTTTTTATTTCAGTGAATGTCTCCTAATGCTGCAAATTCAACAAATGAGCATTTTAATTTCTTTAAAACATATCAAATGTTTAGAAACTCTACTAATAATTTGGAACAGTGCATTTAGAGTTTTTTAAAATTTTTAAGATCATACTGTTATCATTGGGAAGTTTCTTCAATAAAATTCGATGTAGACTCTAACGGGTGATGACTTTTATTACACTGACAGTCATTTGCATTGACCATTTAGGAAAATCAGAAAAAGAACATTTGCATAATAATTTGGAACACAGTGTATACAGAAGCAGGCTGAGACTGACAGTGGCAGTCAAAGTTCAGCCGAGTACACCGCGAACATAGCTGGAAAAAGCCGAAGACAGCCAAGTGACAGCAGTGCAGTGAATACTGCCGGAAGTTAAAGGGATCCTGTCACCTCCAAAACGCCTCCTAAGCTATCAAATCATGTTCCTGCAGCATCCTATCACTAATCTCACACTCCTTTTGTCTCAGAAAAGCATCCTATGAAAGTGGAGAAAAACGTTTTATAACTTACTCATTAGTGATGTTAATTAGCAGAGGCTATATTCTTTAGCCCCTAGGGTGGGCCCTCTTCATCATAATATCACACCCTAATAGGCGTGATCTTCTATTCATAATGTATTCAGCGCCTCCCTGCTCTCCACGGCGCGTCCTTGGCTGTAATGATGCGAATCGCGTCATTTCCGGCTTCGGGTGACGTCAGTACACCCACGCCGCTCTGTAGGCTTCAAGCACCGTGTTGTGCACTGATGGCTGTACCGGTGGGGGGTGTGGCCATTTCAAGTGGGCCCTGCCCCCTTATGTCTTTTTGTATGCCAATTAAATGGTTCAATTCCAGATGACAGTGGGAATAAAGGAAAAGGGGGTATTTGTGATGTCATGTGCGGTGTGCAGCTATGTGTGGCTGCTGCTTCAGGACCTCTGGGGATGGTGACTGGGAACTCAGATGGTTTCGCTCCCCACAGGTGGAGCTGTTCCCCAGGGTAGTGAGTAGGACAGTCAGTTCCTTCCTTGTCCGATGTTCGTCGGGTTATCAGCACCTCAGGGTGTCATGCGGCCTCTGCAGCCGGTGGTCACTGCTAACAAAAGTCTCACACACTTCTCTTGGACTTCTGTGCCTTTACTAAAACGTTACAACCAGGCCGCCAGGTGCTTCCCTCTGCCAATTGCTGCTTTAAGCGGTTTCTCTAGAATCGGGAGACTTCTAGGTGTTCCTTGCTCTCTCATGGTATCTCCTTCATTGGTGGTACTCTCAGTGCATCTAGCTCTTCTCCCCTCTCCTCTCAGCGCCTCCGCACACAGAGCTCGGGTACCTACAGGCATTGATTGGTAACAAATTCTTAGTACCGTGCCTTAGTTTGGCCGCCTTCTCTGAGTTGTGCCACGTGTGTGGCCACAGGTCCCTTTTAGGACCTCATGGCCTCCGAACTCAATGGTTTGGGTATCAATCCCAGCGCCGTGTTCAGAGCCGGTTCCCTGTGTTTGTCCACCAGCCCCTCTGTTCCTTCAGCCAGATTCAGGCATGCAGGTGATGTAGATCTTCTTCTGCACCCCTAGGGCTCCTTTCCTCCTCTACACCATTCAGTCTCTTCCTCCTGGGGTGAGCGTGACCATGCTCCAGCCCGCAGGAGCTAACACCTTCACCACATCCCGACTTTCACTCCAACTTCGTCCTCCTTTGCTGTTCTTCTCCAGACTAACTAACTCTACCCTTCCTTGTTACCCTAGCTGAGACTGGGCCCTTCCCCCCGGGTCAATCACAGTGTAGGATAGAGATAGGCTCATGTGTCTTCTGGATGGGTGCTCCAGCAAAAATTGGTAATGGTCAAATAGGCTATCTGGGCACACCAGATTTGAAAGAACTCCAATAACAAGTTTGAAAAAAAGTGTCCTCTTTATTGCCATACACTCATTCACAGGTCCCAACGTTTCAGCCATCCCCAGCCTTTTTCAAGGTTCTGGTTACAAAGATTTGTCAAATATAACGACACTGGTATTAATATACTATGCAAGGCATAGAACAGTGCTAATGTGAATCTCCAAGTGTATTTACAGTAGCTGAGTGTCTGAACTATGGGCGGTGGAGGCACCTGCAGGTATAGCGTGATTGGACAGTGTGGGGGAGGACAGAGGAGGTTGGATGGGTTGAGGTGAAAACAGCTGCATTAGTGACCATGGGTGTCATGGCCATGATATATCAAAAAGACAGGGGTCTAAATGTTGGGGTAATATAAGTAGTTACCATGTAGACACTGGGGCTGAGGTCTAGGAGGAACGTTAGTCAATTGAGTAGGAGGAAATCCTTGTAAGAGACTGAAGACCGGTATTTAAAAAGAGAAAAAAAAGGTAATTAAGTGAGTTGTTATTACACAATCAAGGGTGTACATCACATATTGTTTTAAAGAGAAAAGAGAATGTTGACCAAAGACAGTCTTCAAAGCATTGGAGAAAATTTAATAACCGTATTTCCAGTGTATCTCACAGGTTTGTGGTATGAGTCTAAAAGTGTAAAAGGTTAGAAACCTAAATAGTGTCAGTGGGGAGTCACTTATAGCCCAACAAGTATATAAGTAGAGGTTAAGAGGGAGAATATTTCAGTGTAGACTGTAGAGAGTAAGGGTTGTGAAGATTGAGTACAGGTGAAATAGGGAGGGTACTCAAAGATAATAGTGTATAGATAAAGACTGTGGGGAAAATACTAGTAGCAAAGGTGGATATGGAAACAGGAAAAAACTAGGGGCTAAGATAAGGCCTAAAAAGTCCACAATGATATAGGTCTGCACAGAGAAAAACGTGTTCTAGTAGAAATATATGTAACAACATGTAGCAAATATCTGAGTGCCATTATAACCATATGGTCACCTCAATCAGGATGTTAAAGGAACATCTGATCGATAATGGTAGGCAGGGATCTGCCTAGGACAAAAGGAATGTGTAAAGAGAGGGTTGGAGACAGGTAATTAGTGAGATTAACCTGCCCACCGAGTCCACCCACTGTCCCATCCCGGGTTCTAAGTGTGTGTGTGTGTTGTGGGTCTCAACTTCACCATTCATATACCTAGAGAACAGGGGCACTTCCTTCCCGCTAATGGAGGAGTGCAGTACCCCCGGTGCCGTCTGACCAGCTGGGCGCCACATGGGCAATTTTATATACACATAGTGAACATTCCCTTAAAACTAGCTTCACATTTAGAGCAGAGTCCCATTAGCATATGGCATCTGATGAGAGAGCATCAGATGTGATATTATAATGACACTTGGCTCAGGTTCTGCTGTGAGTGGGAGCTGGGTGTAAATCAGACCAAAGGGGCAGAAAAGTGGGAGAGATTAATCTCTCGATCTTCTCGATTGCCAGTCTCTGTGTATATCACACTGCACTTGTATGTCCTCCCAGTTCAGTGCGATGTTTCACTCACACACATTGACTTGTGGTCTTTATTTGAAATAAAATTCCGTTATTTGAAATGTATGTATGTATTTATGTATCTATTCTATCCATCTATCTCTAAATCTATCTAATCTTTTTATTTATCTATCTATCTAGAAGAAAAAAAAACATGCATCACTCCTTTAAATCAAGTGAAAATGGTGGATTTTACAGATACATTTTGGCGACGTTTCAGCAGATTGCTCTGCCATTCTCAAGGCTTGAGAAAGGCAGAGCAATCTGCTGAAACATCGTCAGAATGTATCAATAAAATCCACCTTTTTCACTTGATTTAAGGGTGTGCTGCCTGTTTTTTTTTCCTTCTATATTGGTAAAAGGTTTGGACACTACTTTTTCAGGATTATATTGCACCCGTATGTATTTTGTTAGTAGTGCTGCCCACATTTGTGTTATTTTTATCTCTATCTATCTATCTATCTATCTATCTATCTATCTATCTATCTATCTATCTATCTATCTATCTATCTATCATTTCTATCGATCAGTCATCTATTCTTTCTATGTTCCTATCCATCCATCCATCTGCTTACAGCTGAAAACTCAGAGAATCTTTCAAATCTTAAAATATTACAAGATTTTAATATCTTAAAAAAGGTAGCTGGCTGCAGCCACCCCAGGAGTGGTGCCTCTGTTAGATGTGCCACACCTGGCACTTCACCCTGGTTCTCCTGCTACCCTGAGCAGTGAGTCAGTGAGTTCCCCCGAGGACACAGCTGAGGTACCATGCTAACTGTGTCAGCTGACAATGGTTAACGTCCATCCATCGTTAAAAATGCATTGCACACGGGCACCACACGGATGTCACATGGATGTTAGCTGAGAAAAAAATGCACAATCATTACACTTGCATCACTTTCACACCACACTCACATGACCATACGGAAAGCACTCACGCGACTCTCATGCATCAAAATTGCTCTGATTACACATGTGCTAGTGTGACTCTACCTGAACAAGGCGTGCAAAAGCTTGTGATAAAGCCATATGGTTCAGAAAAATGGTTGGTCGCTGATAGTTCATGGGAATACTTAAAGGTTGGGGGAGTTGTCAACCACATCACTTGAAAAACACAGCAACTGGTACTGCAGATCCACAGAAGTTACATTTTAATGTACTAAAGCAAATTAACTCCATTTAAAGTACTGCAAAGTGGTACACAGAGATTGCACAGCAGTGTACACGTGATAGGTACTAGTATTGACTATAGTAATGTCATTACTAATGTTTCACTAAAGATCTGACTATGCCTTTGTATGAACACCAACAATACTTGCATCTGCTTTAAAATAGGGATAATTTTTGGACCAGTTTATACAATTTAAGTAACCTAAAACTGCAGTGTGTTGTTAAATAGGTTGCAGGTTACCACTTGTTACCATTCATTTTTCCCTAGCCAGATTGGTTGATTTCACTTCGACATTAATAAGTCCTACATTTCAGAACCTAAAACGGGTTCATTACACATCTAGAAAGTCTCAGAGTATTATATTTTGTATTTCTCAAACAATAGAAGGCTTTGCAGTAATGTGATTCACATGAATTTATTCTCCGCATTTCAAATTCTTAAGGAAATTCTGAGGATACCAGAATATTCGAATTTCAAACCATTCACTCAACTCTACTTTTAAGCCACTGTTAAGTAGAGTAATCAATAAGACATTATCCTCAGTCTAGTATTGTAACCACCAAGTACCATGCTTGTACACTGTAGTGTTATCACCAGCTTCTGTCTAACACTTAAGATGGTATACTTATTCTTGTTTAAGAGATAAACAGCCATACTCAACAGCAGCTATGAAATAATGTATAGAGGTACTGTTTTCTATTCCATAAATCTGTGATAATCGTCCACTGCAAAGGCTGAGCTGCTGGTAAGGCAGCACCCCGAGACCCTTTACCTTTATACAGGAATTTGGAACTACAGCAGAGCCCAGGAGGTCAGCTGCCTATAGGTGAGCAGCAGACCAGAGTACGGAGGTCGCCGCCAGGAAGGGACAAGAGTAGGAGGTCAGGGAATAGCCAAAATCAGGATCCAAAGTGTAGTCAGAAGGCAGCGTCAAAACCGGGAGGGCAGCAAAAGTACAAAATCGTCAGGCGGTAGAAGGGTAGAAGGGTCAAAATCCAGGCAAAGGTCAGAGTCAATATAATGGAGCACAAACTAGATAGCTGGGAAAACCAAGAATATATCTGGTGGTTTGCAGGGCAGGCCCCAAGGTATATGAAGGGCGCGGTTTTCTCTCACAGGCTGGAGGTCACAGGCTGATGACCTCATCCGGACTGCCCCTACAACCAGGCCAGATGGTCGTGCATGACTGGTACCAATCACCTCACTTCTGATATAGGAGCGAAGCCTGCACCCACCAGATGCCTCTGCAGGCACCTCTTTCTGTATCCAGCATCACCCACAGGAGGAGCATGGCGATTCCCAGCGATAGAAGTAGGAATCAAAGGAGCAGGTCCTGATATGGATATGACCCCCCCATCACAGGCACCACTAGCTAAAGGATTCCGGCGCTGTCTAGTGGCTGGGGCAGGAATAACAGTCACAGAGTCCGACGGCGATGTGATAAAATAATTTACATCCATTACATACTGGATAGGTAATAAAACATTAAGTAAAATAATGAAAACAAAAGGGTTATCTGATGTCAGCTATCATTTTAAGTCTCCAAATGTGTGTTCCCAAAAAAATGAGAATGGGTTTCCCATATTTGAAAATACCACTAAATGTTCATCCTGAGAATGACTTTTCTCTCTTGGTTCACTAGAAGATTCTATATATCATTACATTTTTTTGTTGCTGAACAGGTTTAGGAGATACATGTTAGGACAATTCTGACCCTAATTTGACACAATTAATTACATTAACTGCAGAGTACAAAATGGTAGTTTTGTTGTGGTGCACTTATTATTTATAATGAGGAACAGGGTGTGAATCCCAAAACACATAATTACATTGCCTAGTACTCCAAGAGCTCCTTAGGAAGGATCTCACTTTAATTTATTTATTTTTATTCTAAATAGAAAGATCATATGTGACAGTTTAAATATTTTACTCATGTTTAGGGATGAGAGAACCCGATTGTAAATTTCAGGGTTCGTATCGGACTCCTACATCTGGTGCTGAAGCCTGAATACAGGTCTATGTTCCTGTTCAGGTTTGACATCTGAATAAAGCTTGTTGAAAGGCTGCAGCATAGCCAATCAAAAATCTCTTCAGTTATTGACATGCTGAGTATTGGCATGGCTATGATTGGCTGGTGCACCATGTTGGTTGTGCCGCTATTTGGCTGTGAATAGCGCAGGGATAGCATGCTACTCGAGTGAGGGACAGTGTAGGTTATAGTGGGGGTTACTATCACAAAATGGTTTGTGTTGCCAATCTATACCAGGCTATATGGGTGTAATCTTAAAAAAATAGTATGTGTGGCCACCATGCACAAGGCTCTGTGGGTTTAAGGTTAAAAAAAGTATGTTTGTCCTCTGCATTAGGCTCTGCAGGGTTAATGATTAAAATAAGTTATATGTGGCCACTGTGCACCATGATCTTTGAACTTAAAGGGAACCTGACCAATAAAAATCAGGCCCCAGCCTATTTATACCTGTCCATCCACCACAAGTATAGCATTGTAGGCATCCCTTTGTGTCAAAAATGGATATTTGTAAAGTTTATAAAACTGTTTTATTACCTTCAGATGAGCGGCTTCTCAGTTCTTGAAAAGTCACACAGGGCGTTCCCTGTGGCTTCTCATCGCCGCCTGCATATCAATTATTCACGCCCAGATGGGCGTGCTAAGGCATTGTGATCTCCCTCGCCCTATTCCATGGGCGGTATAGCCAGTATGACGCTATTCACATCATATCCAGCTGTAGTGACGTTGTACACCCATTTGGTTGTATTGCTGACTTGACAATGCGCACTGCTTAAAAAATGTCCTGTGGGCACATACCCTTACGGTGCACAGCTAGCTCAATCCTACATCCAGCTATGAGCTTTGTAACTATGGCCGCTATGATCTATGTTCCTGTAGCTTAAATTTGGGTTGAGTGGGGTTACTGTTGAAACAGACAGCATAAATATGTGCTGGGTACTCTCTCTCTGCATACAGGCAATGTAATACTGTACATTTTTTTTTGGGGGGGGGGGCAAAGAATGAGGAAAGCACCAAATAGGGGATATTGTCATGAAGCTGCTGCTGGTGGCAGAACTTCTTTAGGGCGCAAACGTGATAGATCTGTGCTTGCTACATGCCCAAATTAAACACTTTCCTTGGTGTATGCAGGACACAGGGCGTTATGCGTACTTTTGTAAGTCCAAGTAGTATTAATGTTCAAAGGGAGAGTAGAACAGAAGCATGGTACTTGGTGGTTACATATTTTTGACACATCCCACTCCAGGACTGTGGGGTACTCGTTAACGGGCCACCTTTTATGGTTCTTTTTGGGGGCTGTCAAGGTGGCCACCCGGTTTCTTGACCCTGGCTGTGTGCAGCTATGTGTGGCCATCACTGCTGCAGAACCTCTGGGGATAATGACCGGCAGCTTAGATGGTTTTGCTTCCCTCAGGCAGAGCGGTTCCCCAGGTCAGTGAGTAGGGAGGTCGGTTCAGGGTCATTGGCTGGTGTTTATTGGATCAACAGCACCCCGGAATATCATGCGGCCTATACAGCCGGTGGTCGCCGCTTAGAAAAGTTTCACACTTGTTTGAGCTCTATACCCTTACTGTAATGTTTCAACCATGCCGCCGGGTGCTTCCCTCTGCCAATCTCTGGTTTCAGCAGTTTCTCTAGAACTGGGACAGTGTCGTTGAGACCCCTTAGGTGTTCCTTGCTCCTACAGTGTTTCCTTCTCTGGTGGTGCTCTCAGCACTTCCAGTTAATCTCGCCTCTCCCCTCAGTGCCTCCGCACACAGATCTCGGGTACCGACAACCACAGGTATTTGATGGTACCTATCCTGGTACCGCGCCTTAGTATGGCCACCTTCTCCGAGTTGTGCCAGGTTTGTGGTCACAGCTCCCCTTTAAGAGCTGATGGCCTCCGGTTCAACAGTTCGGGCATGAAGCTACCATGCTGTGTTTACGGCCGGTTCCCTGTGTCATCAACCAGCCCCTCTGCTTCTTGTTCAGATACTGGCGTGTAGCAGATCTGTGTCTTTCTTGCACCCCAAAGGCTCCTCTCTTCTTCTACACTGTTCAGTCTTTTCCTCCCAGAGTGAGCGTGACTGTGCTCCAGCCCACAGGAGATAGCACCTCTAACCTCCTACTACTCTGCTCTTCTCCTCCCGACTAACTAACTCTACACTTCCTTGTTCCCCCTAGTTGAGACTGGGTCCTCCCTCCGGAATCCACCCACCATCCCATCCTAAGTTCTAAGTGTCCTAAGTGTGTGTGTGTGGTGCAAGTCTTAAATCCACCATCCAGGTACCCAGAGAACAGGCGCACTACACTCCCACTAGGGGAGGAGTGCAGAACCCCCCGTGGCGGTCTGACCGGTGGGGCACCACATTCCCCCTTGGCAAAGGTTAGTTCATCCCGAGCAAACACAAATCTCTACTTTTTTTTTTTAAACAAGAACAAATGAACATAACCTTACTTTTCATCCCTTTTGTGAGGCACACACTTGAATGTTGCGATAACAAAGACACTCAGGAGTCTTTGTAAGTCCTGGGGTAAAAAAATGAAAAAGAAGAAGAATGTACATGTAATACACAGTTCTCAGTCCTGCGGGTCGCAGCACCCTTAGCCATCGGCCGGGGCTCAACACCGTTCGTATCCGGGTGTAGCATCACCCGCTGTGCTACAGTGTCCCTGCCACGTACTCTTTTCGATGATTCAGGCGGTTAACTATTTACATTCTTTACATTTTTACAATCCCTGGTATCTAACTAACTAACTGTATACTGTACACAACATTAACAAACAAGGGTTACTATGTACACACCAGTATTTACAGTTCTACGACTAATTTTCTAGTCTTACTTTAACCCCTTCCAGACCTATGACATTGTGGGACATCATAGAATCGGTGCCTTCCTGACCTATGATGTCACACAATGTCATGGCGGTTACCGTGGCCTGTTGCCATGGTAACCGTCATCGGGCCCTGGTGTTATGTTTCCCACCCCGCCCTCAGGATCACTGTGATTGGCTGTTTAAACAGTCAATCACAGTGATCCTCTCTCCACCTATAGAATGGGCGGTCTTAGCCCCTTCTATAGGCTGGAGGGCTGGAAGGGGCAGGTATTGCCCCCTCCAGCTCTTATGGGGAGTGATCTAATCACTCCCCATCATCTCCAGCATGGTGTTGGTGCAGGCATTTGTGCCAGCCACTGCCTTCTGTCCACCGACGCCTACCCACCGACGCTTTCTTCTCCCGCCATCGTCACTTCTCCACAGCCCTATCCCCCCTTCAGAGGGATCAGGCTGCAGAGAAGTGATCTGACACCCCAGACACAATGATCCACTATGTGATCACTGTGCCCTGGCTGTCAGATCACTTCATTGCAGCCTGATCCCCATGCAGTGGGATCAGGCTGCAGAGAAGCGATCTAACAGCCCGGGCACAGTGATCCACTATGTGATCTCTGTGCCCGGGCTGTCAGATCACTTCTCTGCAGCCTCATACCCCTGCATGGGGATCAGGCACACACGGGCTCTCCATACGCGACATGGTGTCCGATAACAATTCCAATTGTTAGTGGACACCATGTCGCGTATAGAGAGCCCCTGTGTGCCTAAACATTGGAGCTCCCCCACAAGTGACCCCATTTTGGAAACTAGACCCCCCGAGGAACTTATCTAGATGCATAGTGAGCACAAATTGATCCGTAAAAATGAAAAAATAAACTTTTTGTGAAAAAAAAGTTTTTTTTCATTTTTACGGATCAATTTGTGAGGCAAAAGTCAAATGGCGCTCCTTCCCGTCCGAGCACTGCTGTGCGCCTAATCAGTGGTTTATGACTACATATGAAGTATCGTACTCAGGAGAAATTGCCCAACACATTTTAGGATCTATTTTATCCTGTTGGCAATGTGAAAATGAAAAAATTAAGGCTAAAAGAAAATGTTGTTAACGTAACATCAACTAATCTGGCTAGGGAAAATAAATGGTAACAAATGGTAACCAGCAGCCTATTTCAGAACACACTGCAGTTTCAAGTTACTTAAATTGTATAAATGGTCCAAATATTATCCCTTTTTGGAGGCAGACGCTTGCCTTGCTGGTATTTGTACAATGACATTACAAATGAAGAATGCCATGGGGAGTGCAGAAACGATACTTGTTTGAAGAGAATTTGCTAGCTGTAAAAAAATTATCTTTATTAGAGAGAAAAACAGGTGCCCTGATTTGAATATGCAGAAGTGATAGCTTCCCAACTAGGAGTGAGAGAATCCCTTGTTTGGGATCGGCAACAGGTTTGCTATTCTCAAGATGCTTAAGCAATTACAAAGGCTTTTTATTAAGCCTTGAAGAAATTATCCTAATTTTTTCTGGAAACAAAACAGGAGTACTATTTTGAGCATACAGAGAGTGAAGTAGCAGTAACTTGTCATCATACCTTTACAAAAGTCAGCCCTATTTTGGAAGTTGTTTTATGTTTGTGTACCCTCAATAGAGTATATTTCATATCATCAGTGGGAGTGTATAAATTTAAAACTCAGTGGGCAGACAGCCAGTGGTATGTGGCTAGTGTATCAGGCAAGACTAGCTAGTGGATCCCCAGTTCGATCCCAAATCCAACTACGAGCAGTTTAACTGCAGCTGCTGCAGTGTACGGTCCTGGAGCTGAAATTTAGGCTCTGTACATTGGGAACTGTGAAAACAGGCTCTTTAGGGGCATTTTCTTAAAAGTGATGCTCTGCGGTGGAACTCTTGGCTGTGTGAGTCAACCGAGAAAATATGCCATCGAAGGGCCTTTTTCGAAATTGTTGCTCTGGGAGAACTCAGACAATCTTGGCTGTGTTGGTCAACTGACAATACAGGCTCTGTAAGGGCTTTTTTGAAAAGTGATTCTCTGTGGTGAAAATCTACAAATATATGGTGTTTGGGTCAAAAGTGTAAACAGGTGTGACGCCCCACAACGAGTGCGTCACAGGAGGGTATTGCATCCCTGACTGACGATGCAATATTCTCCGTCTCAGTAATGACATGGTTAATTCTCAGAGCTCCATACTCTACATGCACCACTAGAATAGAGGGCCAATCAGGTCCTGGTGGGCGGAGTGTAGGAGTAGTGTGTAGGAGTAAAGTAGAAGAGGAGAGGAGTAGTAGTGGTCGGGAGAGGGAACATAGGAGAAGAGGGCTCTGCACAGTTCCGTGCAGCCCTGAAGACCACCCACTAATCGGTGCCATAAACCAGACACCGGGCGACTACCAAAACGGGTCAAAATACACCCGCGCCACTAACCACCGGATTACTGGTTCCGAGGCGAGCAAGTCGTTTAGCGCAGCTCAGCAAACCAGAAGTGAAGGGATCGCTTTCCAGGAGCACCTTACTACCGCCACAACAAAGCCGTCTTGCCAGCGGAAGTACCGACCATAGGGAACCAGGCTCCCCTCCAACCGGGATACGCAACCGGCAGGGAAATTTAAGTAGCCTCCCTTGTACCCGATCTGGCGCACTAAGGCGACAACGGCAAATAGAACAGCTTAGGAAAGGAGGAACACTGCGGAGCTCTGAAACAACACCGGTCATTGCTGGGACCGCCCGGTCCGTTACCTGTTGATTGTATACCCTGTACCATCTTGCCGGTTACAGTAAACACCCGTTACTGAGAACCTTGGTGTCCGTGTCTCCCTCAAGGCTGTTCAGATCCACACTTACAGCATCATTGAGCTGCCATATCCCATCAGCTGCAACTCCTGGCCCCGGGGACTCCCGCTCATCCTGTGGGGAGATTCCCATCTTGCTGCCGTCCATCCCCCGGAGGCCCTAGCAGCGCCGATGAAATCAACAGAATTCCCGCAGGTGGTGTCACGACAAGAAGAATTAACCCCTATCCGTTCAATCACCCCTTTTGATCTAGACCACCGGGCCCCACAACCTCGGGCACGGAACCGTGACAGGAGAAGCAACGCCCGAGACGTGAAGACCCCCCGGCTACGGTGAGTCCCAGGCTCTGTCAGGGCCTTTGTTTAAAAGTGTTATTCTGTGAGGAAAGTATTTAATCTTCACTTTGGACTACCAGCTAATTCACAAATCCAAGTAGGAGCTTTTTAACTGCAGCAACTGTAGTGCACGCTACTGGAGCTGAAATTTGGTTCTGTCAGGCATCTGTGAAAATAGGCAGTATAATAATGTACTGGGCACACTGTATACAGGCCGTTTAGTAGTCTGCACTTTTTGGGGGACAAAGAATAAGAAGAGCATCAAATAGGGGATGTGGTGCTACTGCTTCATGGTGAAAATGTGGTAGATCTGTGCTTGCTATACTCCCAAATGAAACACCTCCTGGTGCATGCAGGCCACATGCCATTTTGCGACATTATGTGGGCCCGATTACCGCTGCACAAATGGTGTGGCCAGAACATGTTGAAGCATTATGAAATTAGATGGCTGACAGTGCCTTCAGTTCCTTTGTATTATTTTGTACCCAATCCCCCGCTGAAAGCGCAGAATTGGCACCTGTGGAGCAGAACTCTGAATACAGTCTTTTGGGGCCTTGTCAAAAATTGTCACGCTTTTGGTAAATGTGGCGCCCCGCAACGAGTGCGTCACAGGAAGGTATTGCATCCCTGACTGAAGATACAATATCTTCCGTCTCAGTGCTGAATTAGTTGAATCTAAAGCTCCATGCACCACATGCAACATCCAGAGGCAGAGGACCAATCAGGTCCTGGTGGGAGGAGTGTATGATGTTTTAGTGTGTGGGGAAAGAAGGAGTCGAGAGGAGAGTGTTGTGGAGTCGAGTTCAGGAAGCAAGGAGAAGAGGAACAGGAGTTTGCACAGTGCTGTGCAGCCCTGAGAGAAGGAGGAAGACTAACGGGGAGGGCACCAACAATCAGTGACCCAGACGAGAAAGTGGGCAACCAACGAGGTCAAAGACACCCGCGCCCAGTCCCACTGGACACTGGTCCCGAGGTAGACAGTCGTTCATTGCTGTACTACAAAACCGGAGTGACGGAAGAGCTTTATAGGAGCGCCTCACTACAGCCATATCTTCTGCAGTCTTACCAGGAGGGTACCCACCACGGAGTTTAGGACCCTTTGTAGCCTGGTTGAAAAACATGGAGCAGGCAATCCATTAGAGAAACCCCAGTATCCGAACCTGGTGCAACAAGGCAGCAACGGCAACTAAGAGGGACAGTTAGTAGAGAAGGAACACTGTGGAGCTTTGGACAGAGACTGTTCATCACTGGGACCACCCGGTTCCTTGCCCAAGAACTGTGTTACCGTGTACTGTGTACAACTTCAGTAAAGACCCGTTGCAGAGGAGCATCGTGTCAGTGCCTTTCTTTCAGAACTGTAGTAACCCATGCGTTCAGCAAACTACCCGAGCTGCCGTATTCCATCCTTGCAGCTCCTGACCCCAGGGACTTCTGCTCATCCTGTGGGGAGCTATTCCAACTAGCTGCCGCACATCCACCGGAGGTCCAAGCAGCGCCGGTGCAACCACTGGATACCTACAAGTGGTGTCACGAGACAGACTTTTATTCCCAAACTACCCCTTTCCCCTTACTTTGACCACCGGGCCATTCTAGCCTCTTGCACGGAACCGTGACAGTAGCTATTGCCCAAGGCCTGAGCACCCGGCTACGGTGAGTCAAATCTGGCGTCTACGAACAGGATATGAACAGGCCCATTTCTAACGGGTATTGTGTGCTTTACAGAACTTTTATCGGCCAAAAAGGACTTTTCCCGCCCTTTCTACTGGGCCAAAATGGCGGGTCCCGCCATGTGAAAGACTATGTGCTGGCCCAGGGGCGTACCTCCGCTCCTCATCGTGGGAGGGCCATGGCAGAGGCGCCAAAATCCTTGCCCGCCCTGATTGCTGGAAACAACCAAGGGGGCGGGCCAAAGACTTCAGCCCACCCATGGACTGCAAAACAAAAAGGAAGTAGGTGTGGCTGGGTCTTTTCAACAAGCTTCAGTTCGGGAACCTGTACCGGCCACGATGGATGTGGTTCCTACAAGCAGAGCAATGGCGACCTTAAGACTCCGCGACATGATGAGGGAGGTGGAGGAAGAAGCCCAAGCCACCATTGGTAACCTCGGACCGGGTCCCGTTCTCACCATTGACGGGGACCCTGAGTTCTGGGAGACCGCACTCCAAGACCTGCGGGTGCGGTTGATGGAAGCCACGGAGTGGACCATAAGGAGCTTGAGAGCGAGCTTGGCCAGCCAGCTGCAGCGAGTGGTGCAAACCAGAATGACCACACTCCCCACTCCAGAACCGGAGCCCAGGCCAGAACAAACACGGCCTACCTGGTTACCGGTGGAGACGCACCATGCCAACGGGTGCGAAAGAGGCAGAAGGAGAAGAGGCGGGCAGCCCAGAAGCCCCGCAGGATGAGACTGAGGAAGGAGAGGAGGAGCTCGCGGTTGAAGCACCTGACCAACCAGATGACCCCGACCTACAGAGAGAGCCCCAGCCTGCCGAGGAGCCGGATGTCGTTATCGAAGTCGAGGAGGAAGGAGACGAAGAGAGTCCCCGGGAAAACGAGGACTCGGCACAAACCAGTTCAAAAGGAGGACGGCGAGTCGGAAGTTCCCGCCGAGCAGCCACAAGCAGCTCGCGTTGAATGGTCTGGCACCGCGGCATCCGCCTCCAACCACAATGGTTGCATACCGGTGCAAAGCTACCGCCAGACTCAAACCCGGAACAGCGCCGTGAATCGGTGGGATTACGTCCAAACCGTCCACCGTTCCGACAATGCCGTATGTGCGCATAACAACCAGCAAAGCAGCCCGGCGGTAACCCGGACATTGCAAATGAACAGTGACGCTCACCGCCGGGTCCGCAAGCGTTAACCGGTTCCGTTGTAATAAAAGTTTGAAACGTTCTACGATAATGTGCCTCCCGGACGGGAAGAAAAACAAGCAAAGCGTGAATGTTGTTAATAAAAATGTTTATTTTATATTTGAAAATATATAAAAATAATTTCTCCCTACTGTTTGGGTTCCGTGACACTTGGGGACAAGTGTAATTTCCCAAGGGGGAGTGTGGCGCCCCGCAACGAGTGCGTCACAGGAAGGTATTGCATCCCTGACTGAAGATACAATATCTTCCGTCTTAGTGCTGAATTAGTTAAATCCAAAGCTCCATGCACCACATGCAACATCCAGAGACAGATTACCAATCAGGTCCTGGTGGGAGGAGTGTAGGATGTTTTAGTGTGTGTGGGGAAGAAGGAGTCGAGAGGAGAGTGTTGTGGAGTCGAGTTCAGGAAGCAAGGAGGAGAGGAACAGGAGTTTGCACAGTGCCGTGCAGCCCTGAGAGAAGGAGGAAGACTAACGGGGAGGGCACCAACAATCGGTGACCCAGACGAGAAAGTGGGCAACCAACGGGGTCAAAGACACCCACGCCCAGTCCCACTGGACACCGATCCCGAGGTAAACAGTCGTTCATCGCTGTACTACAAAACCGGAGTGAAGGAAGAGCTTTATAGGAGCGCCTCACTACAGCCATATCTTCTGCAGGCTTACTAGGGGGGTACCCACCACGGAGTTTAGGACCCTTTGTAGCCTGGTTGAAAAACATGGAGCAGGCAATCCATTAGAGAAACCCCAGTATCCGAACCTGGTGCCACAAGGCAGCAACGGCAACTAAGAGGGACAGTTAGTAGAGAAGGAACACTGTGGAGCTTTGGACAGAGACTGTTCATCACTGGGACCACCCGTCCGTTACCCAAGCACTGTGTTACCGTGTACCGTGTACATCTTCAGTAAAGACTATTGCAGAGGAGCATCGTGTCATGCCTTTCTTTCAGAACTGTTAGTAACCCATGCGTTCATCAAACTACCCGAGCTGCCGTATTCCATCCTCACAGCTCCTGACCCCGGGCACTTCTGCTCATCCTGTGGGGAGCGATTCCAACTAGCTCCTGCACATCCCCCAGAGGTCCAAGCAGCGCCTGTGCAATCACCGGATACCCACAGGTGGCGTCAAGAGACAGACTTTTATTCCCAAACCACCCCTTTCCCCTTTACTCTGACCACCGGGCCCTTCTGGCCTCTCGCACGAAACCGTGACAGTAGCTATTGCCCAAGGCCTGAGCACCCGGCTACGGTGAGTCATAAACTGTGCCTATATAAGTGGTGTGGTTCGACAGTGAATACAGGCTCTGTAGAAACATTTATTTTCCAAAATTCGTGCTCTGAGGAGGAACTCTGCTAACATAGGCTTTCTGTGTCAAGTCTATATAGGCTTTGTAGTTAAACTGTGGAAACAGGCTCTGTAAGGCTGCCTTCACACTTGCGTTTGTGTCTGCATGCGGAGGGTATGCAGACGCAAACACAGGCAAACGCAGCCCATACTAAACTAATCTGAACGCAGCAGAGAATCTCCGCCTGCGTTCACATTAGTATGGTGCCCGGGCAGCTAATCAGCTGTCTCTGGGGGCGGCAGGGAGGAGGAGATCAGCGGCAGAGATTTCCTCCTCCCGGCACAGCTGATCTCCCACCAGTGTCAGAGCGGGAGATTTGAAGATACAGCTGATCTGACAGCAGTTTTTAAATCCCCATGCCGACACCGAATAGGTGATATCAGTGCAGGAGATATGATTGCTGCATTCAAATCTCCCGCGACCGACCTCACCTATTCGGTGTCAGCGCGGGAGATTTAAACAGCTGTCAGATCAGCTATTTCTCCCCGCTGACACCGGCGGGAGATCAGCTGTGGCTCTGCATGATCTCCTGGTGGCTGCCGGTGATCACCGGCGGCCACCGGGAGAGATTTCAATGAGATCCGCAGCGTTCTCCTGCGCTGTCATGCGGAGGACACTGCGGATCCATTGAGATCCATGCATTTTTTGTGCGCTTGCAGATAAAACAAGCACCGCGAACGCACAAAAAAATGCTGCATGCTGCGTTTGGAGTGCGGTCGGAGGGCGCATAAATTATGCGCATCCGAACGCAAATGCGGCCAAACGCAGCAATACGCAGGCACATGCATTCCCATGTTAAACATAGGAACGAATGTGCGCAAGCGTTTGGCTGCGTTTGGTGCACTGCGCTCCAAACGCAAGTGTGAAGGCAGCCTAAGGGACTATTTGAAAAAAGTTGTTATTTAGGGAAACTGCCAATCTGGATGAGTGTGTCAACTGTAAAAACATGCTCTATAGGGGTCTTTTTTTTGCAAATTTTTGCTATGTGGATGAACT
Organism: Allobates femoralis; assembly: GCA_033576535.1. Taxonomy (NCBI): domain Eukaryota; kingdom Metazoa; phylum Chordata; class Amphibia; order Anura; family Aromobatidae; genus Allobates; species Allobates femoralis. The sequence goes on along the minus strand of JARQOC010000002.1, from coordinate 654,672,420 downwards.
CTGCTAATCTTCGCTGTGTAGGTCAACAGTGAAAACAGGGTCTATAGTGGCTTTTATTAAAATTTTTGCTCTGTGGAAGATCTCTGAAATCTGTGGGGTCACTCTTAAACACCTTACTATATTCATTTACTGGCTATGTAACCATGATTGCTATAGTGACTGAATCCTTTTAACTCATTTTCCTATCCATATTTGTTTGCAGGGCAATTGGCATGCTCTTACCCCAAATTTTCCTACTTTTGCAACTATTATTCCCAATACTTATACGGTACCGAAGTTCAGGTCCCCATAGACTTATTAGTATTTGGTGTCCAGTGTCAAGTTCAAGTCAAGTCGGGTCCCAAACCAATCTTTTTTTTAAAGTCCATTTGAAGGCAGGTCACAGGTCCACTCATCACTACTGATATTATACCATACATTGGAGTGCTTACAGTTTGAGCCTATATAGGATGTTCTTTTTATGGTGTTTTATATTAACAATTTATTTTTTATTTTTAATACTTTTTGTCATCTAAAAATCAATGGCAAACAAGCAATATTAATAAGGGATAAATACATTTTTACAAAATCTGTTACAAAACCGACAACTACATTGGAAACATTTATGGACTGTAGGATGTGATAGGCATAACTGGAGATGAAGAAGTGAACATGCCGTATGGTATTTCCTGGTAGTACTGTGTAGTAAGCGAATCAAGAAGAGTAGTAGTCCAGACGTGTCTTCTCAGTTACAGTACGATGATCGATTTCTGGTTTGAGGATGCATAATACTCTGCTGCCCTAGACAGATGGACGGTCAAAATCGATTATAGGCGTGAAAGCTGAAGAACAGTCTGAAATATACACACCAAGTATAAGACAAAGATACTAATCCTTTAATTATAAAACCTGAATTAGAACCTAATAGCGAATGAATAATAGACATTGCTCAATAGTTTAATTTCAACTTGGATTTGTGATTTTTCCATACAATGCTTTCCCTAGTTTTACTCATACTTCTCTGATTTCATTCAAACTGTATAAATTACAGTAGATACTGAGAACGCTCAAATCAAGCAGGGGGAAAAATTAGATCTCTAGTGAAACCATTACTAATGACATTACTATAGTCAATACTGGAACCCGTCAAGTGTAGACAGTCCTGCAGCCTCTGTGAACCGCTCGGCAGTAGTTTAAAAGTAGTTAATTTGCTTTAAAACACAAGGGGTTAATTCTGTGGCTTTGCAGTATCGTTGCTGTTGCTAAGTTTTCAGGTGATGTGATTGACAAGTTCCCCAGCCTTTAAGTATTCCCATGATCTATCAACTGGTGTCACTGATAGAGTTCATTTTATGAATTGGCAGGGGCGTAACTACAACTGGTGCAGGGGTTGCGATCACAACCGGGCCCTGCAGCCTAGGGGGCCCCAAAAGTCCCTTTGGCCTATAGAAAAATACTAATACTATTAAAGATTTCCAATAATTGGGGGCCCCGTTGGAGCCTTTGCATCAGGGCCCCTGGGCCTGAAGTTACGCCACTGTGAATTGGACATGATCTGTGTTGACGCCAGGTGCTGTCTTGCTGAGGCCTTCCTGCTTTCCTGGTCTATGGGTGGAGGTGAGGGGGTGTTAGCCTAGGGCTGGTCAAGATTAGGGCAATGGTGGCAGCCCAGACATCCTCACCTTCATAGGTAATTCTGGAAACAGGGTCAGCTAGGTAACCCCAGTCTAAAGACCAGACTAGTTATCCAGATTACCTTTGCCCATTACTGCCATCCTGCTACTGTATCCCCTCATCCATTAGAAGCACCCCGTGACCGTTCCTTCAGTACTGCCTCCATTCATACTTAACTCTATTACTATTACCAATAATATAACCATGATGATAATAACTATTACTACAATTACTACCTTTACTGATTCTAATACTACAACCATTACTGCATTTATTATTGCTCCTACAACTCATAGAGCTACTTTTACCACTAATACTTCCACTACTAACAGCCATATATTATAACTATTGCTATTATTATTACAACCACTAAAATTACACAATGTTCCTACCCTACTTCTACTCTTGCTTCAACATATACCAAGATGTGATATGTGAGGTTTTAAATAAAAATTTATTTTGAGATATTCTGACATGAGATATATATGCAATATGGAAAAATGTAGTGGTCGTGGTTAGTATTGCAGTAAGTCAGGGCTTTTTGTAGTAAGTCACACTACTGTTGTTTTGTGAGAAATTGGAGTTTTCAACCAAAGTATTGCCCAATTATAATGTTATTCTACTACTGCGTTTCCTTGGGGACTAATATTATTTTTGGCTCCAATGATGCACTAGCGCTTATTTTTTGTAATATCTTATACTTTGTATTGGCATCAGTGATTGAGTTTTCCAGTTAATGAAAAATTAATATTGACCCCTTCTCCTGCCCATAATCCTACCCACCCCCCTGCGCTGGCATCAGTGATTGCACTGGATGTTAATTGCACCTCCTCGCCTATAATCTGCCCATCCCTATACCAGCATCAGTGATTGGAACTAAAGTTAATGAAAAAATGAAAATTCACCCCCTTCCCCCACCGACCTTTGTGCAAGCATCATGGATCATTAAGACTGCCGAATAAATGCTAGAGGACCATAGTACAATGCTTGCACTAGCCCGGCTGCTCTTCATACCTTAGTGTGTCAGTGTATCTGACTCTCCCCAGCGGGGTCTGGGGTACTCGGAGTCGGGCCCTCTGGATGTCATCGGGGCTGTGGGGATGCTGTCACGGTGGTGTGACCTGGTCCGTGGTCCCCTATTGGGCGGTCATTAAAAAGGGGAATTGTAGAAAGGGGTAAAAAGAAAAAAGTATAAATAAAATAAAGTAAAAGAGTTTGTCGGGATGCTACCTATGGAAGGCGGCGGGTTTGGGGCCGCTGCTGTGGTCCGGGAACTCTGGGAATGATGGAGTTGCCGCTGTGATGGTGTAGCTCCCCACGGGACGAGTGGTTCCCCAGGGCATCCACAGTCAAGGTGATTTGGGATTAGGAGGAGCCAGTGGGGCCAAGCTGGCTGGAGCTGAATCGGGAAACACTCTCAGGAGCTCCTGCTGCCTGTGCGGCGTTTCAGTCTACCTCTCCTCAGGCGCGGAATGAACAGTCGGACACAATGCAGAGTTTAGTTGGCTTCTCTCGTCAGTCACTTCAGGTTACATCACAAGTACAGTGGCAGCTCCGGTAGTCCTTGGCAACCAGGATAGCTTGTCCAGTACACCTCCTTCTGTGTTCCTTTCTCTTGGGCCTCTCGTTCAGGGCTGCCTATTCTCCTCCTTCCTGCATACGTCTCTGCATACAGAGCCCCAATCTAGCAGCCATGGGCCTTCTTGGGCGACCAGCAGGGTTTCCTGGCCCTAGTACAGCTGCCTTCTTTGCGCTGCATCGGGAGTTGGCCACAACTCATAGAGCTCTCGTGGCCCCCAGTTCTGTGGTTGGAACTTGGAGCCTTCCCACCACCTTCAGGGCCGGGCCCCTGGTTCTCGCTCTGTCCGTCTGCTTCACAGCTGATTTGGGCGCACGGGTGGATTGCTCACTTCCCGCGCCACTAGGACTCTCTCTGTCTTTCTGCAGTCTGCTGTTCTGGGACCCGGGGCGAGCCACATGCCGCTCTAGCCTTCCCGGTCCTTCTCTTTCATCCTTTCTCCTCTGCTCCCTCACTGGACAGACTATTCCACTTCCTGTGTCTTGTCCCTTTGTTTCTCTGCTGAACTGCCCAGCCCCCACTTCCTGGTGTCTGCTTTTAACTACTTTCTGACTGCTCCTCTACTAACTTCCCACCCACCAGCTGTCTCCCCCCGCTCTCCCACAGCTGCCTGAGCCGTCCCATTACCTGGGTTCACCCGCTTGCTCTTGGACCGGGGTGTTTTGGGTGTGTTTGTAGATGACTGGATTTACCAATTCCAATTGCCACACACTAATAGTGGTGACCGGACATGTCTTTGCAGCTGTCACATTCAGTGAGGAGAGCTGCCAGTCAGTTCAATGATTTCTCCGAAATTCTCAGGCAGTAAGTTTGACCGAATCACTAATGCTGACGCTGTGGGGTAGGAGGAGAAAGAGGTGAATATTCATTTCTCCATTAACACAAGTTACAATACTGAAGCAGGTAGAGGTGTGGGCAGGATTAAGGGAAGGGGTAGATATTTCATTCCATTAACTAGCCTGGTTATGATTTGAAACTTAGAAGCTTACAGCAATACAATGGCTTAATGTACACAAATAAAATACGTAATGCCCCAGGTCTATTTCAGGATATTATTAGCATGACGATCCAAAACTAGGGCTTATTTTTGGAGTAGGGCTTATATTTTAAAGAGGACCTGTCACCCCCCTGATGCATGGCAAACTAAATGCACCTCTGAATGCAGCATGCTTGCTGCATTAAGGGAAGGAGTCCCCCATGGCTCTAGCCCCCCTGTACCCTGAGATATAAACTTTAGAAACCTTACAGATAGTGAGTCCGGAGGGCATTTCTGGCTATGGAGTCATCGCTGGCACGGAACTTCTCTCCACCTCCGGCCGCTCTGTGCCACCTCCTGCTGCTCTGTTCCTCCTCCTGTGTGTGTGTGGCCTCCTCTTCATGTGAGGGTGTGTAAGTGTCTGATCTCATACAGGCGCACAGCAAGGCCATGACGTCAGCCGCCGACTCCCGCTCCTGAGAAGTCCTCACTGTGCACCCGCATGAGATCAGACACTTACACACCTTTGCAGGCGAGGAGGGGGCCACACACACACAGGAGGAGGAACAGAGAGGCTAGAGGTGGAGAGAAGCCTTGTGCCAGCGATGACTCCATAGCTAGGAAAGCCCTCCGGACTCACTATCTGTAAGGTTTCTAAAGTTTATATCTCAGGGTACGGTGGGCTAAAATCATGGGGGACACCTTCCCTGAATGCAGCAGGCATGTGGAATTGAGTGGTGCATTTAGTTTGCCATGCACCAGGGGGGTGACAGGTCCTATTTAAGCATACTCCAAAAAAGCTGAAAAATCCTGCTAGGACTTATTTTCAGGGAAATACAGTAAAATTACTATTACAATTACTACTGTAATAATACTGTAAATGTCTGCCACTGATAACAAATCAATGCCATCACTATCATTAATACTACTATCAGCACAAAAATGAAAGGAATACTTAATAAAAAAATTTCTTCAGACATATAAAAACATATATAATAAGTTGCAATGTTTGGTCCTTATTGTTATAGAAGCTGAAGACCCACCTCTTCTGACAAGCCTACCACCTGCAATTACCCTCAGTCCACCAAACCGCCACATGACCAGCTTTTCCCTAACCTAGCATATCCTCAGCCATCCCATGTAGACTGTGAGCCTTCACGGCAGGGTCTTACCTACTGTATCTTCATCCATCCCTTGTAGATGGTGAGCCCTTGCAGGTGAGGTCCTCTCTCCTCACCTACTGTATCCGCTCCCATCCCTTGTAGACTGTGAGCCCTCATGGGCAGTGTCCTCTCTCCTCACCTACTGTATCCTCACTCATCCCTTGTAGACTGTGATCCCTCGAGGGCAGGGCCTTTTCTCCTCACCTACCTTATCTTCACACATCCCTTGTAGATTGTGAACCCTCCAAGGCAGGGTCTTCTATCCTCACCTAATGTGTCCTCATCCATCCCTTGTGAACTGTGAGCACTCATGGGCAGGGTCCTTTCTCCTCACCTACCGTATCCTCACCCATCCCTTGTAGACTGTGAGCCCTTGTGGGCAGGGTCCTCTCTCCTCTCCTATTGTATCCTCATCCATCCCTTGTAGACTGTGAGCCGTTGTGGGCAGGGTACTCTGTCCTCCTGTACCTATGTGTGCCCTGTATTGCTCATAATTATTATACTTGTCTATGTATGCCATTTTCACATGTAAAGCGCCATGGAATAAATGGCGCTATAATAATAAATAATAATAATAATAAAACAGATCTGCCATGTAATCTATACTTATTGTGCTATGAAGGCCGCTAAGGATTCTGGCACACTAGAGCTTGCTTATTTACTGTAAGGTAAATATAACTTACCATAATCCACTGCTGTGATGCTACATGTGCCAACAGGCTTTGCCAACTTATCTTGCTGGCACAGAAAGCTTCACAATAGAAGTTTAGCAATGTATATCCTCCTTTAAAACACGTAACATCTCTTAAAGATAGTGAGGTCCTTATTATAAAATTAGGGATGCAATTGATATCTCTACACTGATAAATAAAACATCAATTTCTAAGAATTCATACGAGGGTATGGAAGACTGTTGACTAACACTTGTGTTCCTTGAAAGAACGTAGAGGTTGCCAGACTAGAGATTTCCAGCATTGTCTGTAATGGAATCAAAGTTTCCACATAAGGAGATAGTTTTGTGCAAGTCATTAGTGGATCGATTGCAATTACTGAAGTGTGTATTTTATTTTTTTGTTCTTTTTTTTATTAATTTTAATAAATTGATATTGCTTGCATTGGATTTAAAATAATAAAGGATAAATTAAATTATGCAAGGATTGACTAAAAGTACAGTTAAATGGTACGAGGTCACAACTGTACCATTGAGATTGGGCATAGTAGAATATAAAACCCATAAAAAGACTACCTTCAGTTTATATGTTTATACATAAAAACACATAAAAACAAAAATATTAAGTCATAGTTGGTCAAAATTCTAATCTTAAGGGTTTTTCCTATAAGTAAAAAAATTACATAGTAATTATAGATATAGGGCCTGTGTTTTCATCTCTCTGGTTTATATGTTGAGTTAAGTGCTGTATCTAAACCTGTTCAAGGGAATGTAATTCAACTGATTCTAAAAAGGAGACTTGTTCTTAAGGTATGGACAGCCCCTTTAAATGTTAAATGATTTGAGATGTAGTCCTAATCTTAATACTCAATGCACACACAGGATGCAGGGAACCTCCATCATGGAGATGGGTGCAACCCAGGTGTAAAATGCTGATGAGAGAGCCACCCAACACCTTCCAAGATGGAGGGGATGGCTGCTTAGCATTATAATTGCACACTAATAAGGCTTGCATAGGGAACCTATGAAAAACAAAAGAAATACAGGGGGCGCACTAGTGCATTATCAATGTTACCAGCGGGGGATAATAATATGCGTTTTCACTAACCTATTATTGTTGTGCAATCCCCGCACAACAATGGTATAGATTTTGGAAGCGGTCGGGGTCTCCTTTCTCCTATTAAAAGTTTTTTGCGGTGGTGTGGAGACAAGTTGAATCAGCTCCGTCCCGGGAGTCTCGGCGTCCCGCTCGCTTCCTTCTGTAACCCCGCCTGCTGCCGCCCCACGTGACCGGGCGCACTAACGCAGGCAGGTCCTGTGTTTCTCTCCTGGTAAAGGATTTAGCTCGGTCTGCAGGTCCTCAAGTATCAACGAGCTGCTCCAGCCGTGTTCTCTATGCGAGATGATAAATGTGAATTCAAAAGCACGGTCTCCTGTAGGGCGCTCTAATTAAGGCCAGGGACTCTGCTTGTGGAAAGTCCTTTTATTAGAAATCCTCCATCCGCCACGACATGTTTCGACGGTGTAGTACCGTCTTTCTCACTTGAGAAAGACGGTACTACACCATCGTGGCGGATGGAGGATTTCTAATAAAAGGAGTTTCCACAAGCAGAGTCCCTGGCCTTAATTAGAGCGCCCTACAGGAGACCGCGCTTTTGAATTCACATGCATAGGGAACCTGTCACATAGATAAATGATAAATGGGTTTGAAGCTTTCATATTTTGGGCCAAAATATCAACTAATATCTCACATTAGCGCATTTTATAAATTTTTTGCAGGGTGTAGTGGGGCCTTCTGAATTTAGCTGGTACATTGGTGAGTCTGTTCTGTGAGATGCTCTCATATAGTGTTAACTAGCCCTCCCTATTTGGCATCACTAATAGGCTATTATTCAGAAACTATGTGTTTTACTTATCTATGTGATAGGCTCCCTATGCAATCCTTATTAGTGAGCAATTCTTATGCTAGGAGCCACCCCCTCTATTTTGGAAGGCTGTGATTGGCTGTCTCATTAGCATTCAGCACCTTGGCTGTGGCCATCTCTATGATGGAGGTTCCCTGCATCCTGTGATTACATTTAGTATTACGATAGCTCCTTGATGGTAGGTTTCTTTGATGTTCTCCTTTTTGGTGTTCTGTTGTTCTAATCTTGAAAGATTTCAATAGGGCAAAAAAAGATCTTGAGAGGCTTCGTCTTGTGAAATCATTTCTTCTGACATAATAACTATACATAAGTATATTTGCCCAGCTTGTCATTGTATGTAAATGCTGTGGGGTACCATCAGTGAAAATCAGGTCTTTGTAATATAAAAATGTCGATATCAGACTGTGGGTTTCATTTAATGATATGGTGCTACATTGGTACTACCGCCAACTATAAAATACGGTAGCTTGTGTGTTGGTTTACTTTTATTTTTTTTTCACAATCAAAAAGTTCACAAAGTATGGTCAACCAGTAAAAAGTTTAATATCGTACATAACCTCACAGTCAACATAAATGCAGGAATAACAGTGAAAATAATGTGTGAGATGAGGGAGATGACCTAAAGTGTAACCATATTTTTCTTCACAAACAGTACATATAAAAATGAGAAACTTTGGCATTTATTTTAAGACAAATTAGCATTTTTTCCTTCTCAGACCACTAAATTCTGACGTTAAATCTGTCTTCAGAACAGACTTTCCCCTTACTGAGATAGGAGATGGCATCTTCTGCTCATAAAGTTCTACAGAGAACTACATTTTGTCTTTCGTGTGAACTTGCATCAGAATATCTGTGCTTGTGAAGCTCTAAAAGCACCAACTGTCCCCTCCTATCTCCATATTGTGAATATTTGTCTTCACTTAAACGGGTTGTCTGGTCTAAACTGGTGATTCCGTAGTCACTCTGTATGACTGCAGAATTATTAATCCCCCCAGGTCCTGCACTGTGCTTTGTGAGAATTCGCTGTTTCTGAAGCAGGAACAGACCACAATTATGCGGTATGTATGTTCCCTGCCACTGCGGCCGAACCCCCATCTAGTGGGTGCAATGTCACTTAATAAAAGTGAATGGTGCAAGGCTGTGCCAACTAGATGGATGTGCCCATTCCACACACTTGTATTGAGTGAGGCTGCACCCACTAGAAGGATGTGCCCGCTCCACACACTTGCATTGAGTGAAGCTGCGCCCACTAGACAGATGTCCCACTTGATACACTTGTATAAAGTGATGCCACACCCACTAGACGGATGTGCCCACTCCACACACTTGTATTGAGTGAGGCTGCGCCCACTAGACAGATGTCCCACTCGATACACTTGTATAAAGTGATGCCACACACACTAGATGGATGTGCCCACTCCACACACTTGTATTGAGTGAGGCTGCGCCCACTAGATGGACGCGGCCACTCCATACACTTGTACAGAGTGAGACCGCGTCCACTACATGGATATGCTCACTCCACACACTTGTATTGAGTGAGACCGTGTCCACTAGATGGATATGCTCACTCCACACACTTGTATTGAGTGAGACCGCGTCCATTAGATGGATATGCTCACTCCACACACTTGTATAGAGTGAGACCGCGTCCACTAGATGGATATGCTCACTCCACACACTTGTATTGAGTGAGACCGCGTCCATTAGATGGATATGCTCACTCCACACACTTGTATTGAGTGAGACCGCGTCCATTAGATGGATATGCTCACTCCACACACTTGTATTGAGTGAGACCGCGTCCATTAGATGGATATGCTCACTCCACACACTTGTATTGAGTGAGACCGCGTCCATTAGATGGATATGCTCACTCCACACACTTGTATTGAGTGAGACCGCGTCCATTAGATGGATATGCTCACTCCACACACTTGTATAGAGTGAGACCGCGTCCACTAGATGGATATGCTCACTCCACACACTTGTATAGAGTGAGACCGCGTCAGCTAGATGGATATGCTCACTCCACACACTTGTATTGAGTGAGACCACGTCCACTAGATGGATTTGATCACTCCACACACTTGTATTGAGTGAGGCCATGCCCAGTAATCTTATTTTGACATTAACATGCATACCGCATAGTTGTGGTCCGTTGCCGACTTACAAAATGCCGAATCCTAGCAGCGCACAGTGTATGCGCTGGTAGGATTGATAAGTTGCAGTCACACAGAATATCATTTTAGACTGGACAACTCCTTTGATACAGATTTTACCCATGGATTGAGAGTGACAGATCAGCCCAGGAGGAGAAAGAAGCAGATTTCTCTGATAAGATATAATACAAAGTTACTCATTTTAATATGTACTGTAGATTTAAGAAATAAAAATTAAAATGATGGTTACTCTTTAATGTAACTCTATGGTGAGCTGAAATCTCTACAAATATAAACTCAAACTCGTATTCAGTAAGTGTCCATCATTGTGCCGCTATGAAAATGGACCTTACATCTTCTTATATCCCAAAGTCTTTCATTCTCAAAAACTACCTACCAGAGGACACATAATTGAGACAAAACTTTCATGGTCCTAATATATGCATAGATTTTAAATTATTAAATATCCTTTTGGTTCCGTATAACACTATATGTAAACTGCCCAATGTACACCACAACTTTACTCAGTACTCAGTATTTTCATTGTACACTGAAGCTTACAATCTAGTTCTTGATGTTTTGACCCTACTTGAAATCATATGGATCTAAAAATGAGATTTTAGCCAGATATAACGTATATGGTACCGTTACTCAATGGCCCCGATTCATCAAAGTTATTAAAACTAAAAAGCTTAGAAAAGTTGCATTATTTTGACGAACCTAGAGACGGTGCTAAAATGATGCAACGTTTGGCTTTCTCACGCCTTTTCTTTTATTAGTCAAAATAAGTGGAGTTGTGGCAGGAGGAGGACAAAGTGAGTGCTGCTCATCAAATTTATGTCGAGCGGAGGCATTGGTGAGACACACATAAAAGTGACCACCACTCATCCGCTTCATCTAGACTGGCGTGAACAATTCTTGTCTTGATATATCGGTCCCAATGTGCACAACTACCAAGCTATTGTAGTGATAATGTAATGTAAATTATAAATATAAAATTATAAAATATTGTGACATTTAAAGTTAATTTTCTGACAGTGTCTCTAATTCCGAGTTCCAAGCTCTCTGCCCTAGCATAGTGAAAAGATAAAAATATGGCTGCCTGCAGCCGCCACATGGGGAATCTCTGCAAATTACTGTTTACTGTTTTAACATCATTTCTAGTCTTCTTCCAAGAGCCATAACTTTTTATTTTTCAGTTGATATAGCTGAATGAGGGATTGTCTCTATTTGCCTAGTTACAGTTTTAGGAACAAAATGCAAGTGGGGTGAAATTATGAAATAACTTCATTATGGCATTATTTTTAAGGTATACTTTTATAGCATTCATTGTGCAGTAAAAATAACAATGCAGCATGATTCTTAAGGTCAGTATGAGTATGATGACACTAAGTTTGTATATATTTTTTTTTCATATTCAGCTGTAAAAAAAAATTCTGAAAAAATAGCATATTTTGTGCTTTATAAGACGCATTGGATTATAAAACGCACCCCCAAATTTGATGAAGGAAAAAAGAAAAGAAAAAATTTTTGAATCTTAAATGAGTTCTGTCTTGTAATGCCAGTGTCCATCTTACAATCAGTGATTATGTCCCCCATTATGGTGCATAGCCCCCAAACGGGTACATACCCCATCCTGGTGTGTATATATATATATGGTGGTATATGGCCCTCCATCCGGGTACATAGCCCCATCATCCTGATACTTGCCCCCCCATCCTGGTATATTTATTCCCCATCCTAGTACATAGCCCCCACACGCTGGTACATGCCCCCACCCTAAACATAGCATGGCTTACTGAGGGGGGGTTGCGGTGGTGGAGTGGGGGTGCCGAAGCAGGCTTGCAGGGTTCATGGAGGGTGGGGGCAAAGCTGTGGGCCTGGAGCTGCGGAGGTGTCTGGTGGATGTGGTGTGTCTACACGCACTGGCAAGCTGCAACTCGACATCTAGTGTCCAGACTTCCAGAAAATGGCCGCAGAGGTGGTGCATATGCAGAGCAAGATATTTTTCTTGAAGTCTGGACATTAAAGGTCAAGTCAATGCATGTAGACAAATGGAAAATGGCCGCCAACATCGCACACCAGACACCCCCACAGCACCAGGCCCGGTAGCTTTGCTCCCACCCTCCGAGGACTCTGCAAACCTGTCTCTAGCACCCCCGCTCCACCACCACAACCTTTCCAAGGTAAGTTGTTTTTTTTAAACATGATTCTGATTGTAAGATGTACCCCCATTTTCCCCCCAATATGGGATGTAAAAAGTGTGTTTTATAATCAAAAAATATGAGATTTGCATTGCAATTTTCTGAGACCCGTAACTCTTTATATGTTCCCATACCACATACTGAACTTTTTATTGCATTTTACTGGGAGGAACTGCCATGACTAAAGGACCAGAAATCTTGTGCGTTGTATTTTTTTGCAGTTTTTGCTGTTCAACATATGTTTTAATTTTCATGAACCAGAATTTTATAGATGTAGAGATACAAAATATGTTTTTTTATTAACGTTTCATTTATTTTAAAGCTGGTTGAAGGAAGTAATTTAAACTTTTATATTTTTTTAAATGTTTTAATGTTTTTTAAAACATATATTTTTTGCTTTATTTTTTAGTCCCCATAGGGCCACTGGCTGCCATTATATCCTATTGGTCCCCCATAACTGCATCACTGGAGGCCATTGGGAGCTGGTAAGCACCAGCACCCATGAAGGTGCTATCTAAATGTCACTATCAATGATTGACTGTGATATTTAGATAATTAAATAGTAGCAACCAAGGCCTGCTCCAATTGCTGCTGTTAAAATCAGATGCTGGCTGTATACTACAGACAACATCTGCCCTGTATGGAGCAGACTCAACTCACACTGTACAGCACCTGGACTGCACCGAAACGTGTGTGCTCAGGTCAAATCACCAGCGATATGGAAGCCATATCACGGTGTGTGACGGTACCTTAAGGGGTTGAGATCAGGGTTCTTTGCAGCCAGTCATGGTCTTCCATACCAAATTCACCCAGCCATTCCTTTATAAATGTTGGTTTGGGCACCTGGGCTCAGTTATAATGACTTAGTGCAGACAGCATGGAGATGGGCTAGACTTTATATGCCTTTGGCAAAGAAACTGTATGAAAAATCTGAATGAAATGATTAAGACTTGTGTCCCAATACTTTAGGCCATTTAGGTTATGTCTATATAATATGTTTGGAGATCTACTTCAGAAAATATAAGTTAGGGTCACTATAAATATATTAACAAATTTATCAAAGCACAATTTTGGACGTATTGGATTAAAAAAACAACAATTTTAAGATACGTATGCTGTTCTCAACCGTGTTGAAGATATTTTAGATTTATAAAATCCATTGTCCATTTCTATACCCATATGTATATTCAGAAAACTCATCATAAACAGCCAAAGTTCTGATACCCAATGCACTTAGTAGGATGCCACAGGCCCCAATGATAGAAGAAACACACATACATACTGTTTATGCTCCTGTGTTTCTTCTGTCATTGGGGCCTGTGGCGTCCTACTAAGTGCATTGGGTATCAGACATTTGGCTGTTTATGTTGAGTTTTCAGATTTTATGTCCTTATAGGTTTTTTTTTTTTAATATAGCCGTATGTCAATTCCCAGGTATGTTATTATGGTTATCTATTCGGGCAAGTGTCCTGGGTTGTGGATTCTTTAGAGAAAAGGCTCCCAAACTTCTGATCTCGAGAGCCACATCCAGCTATGAAACATGATTACAATCCACATCCATCTTCTGCCCCTCACAGTAGTGACACAAGATCCCCTATTACCTGTATCATGACAGCCAAAGCTTTTCCACATAAATCACACAGGCATATACCAAGATCAGGGGTCCTATCATATCGCCATTCAGATCTGTTCGTCTGTGTGGGGCTACTCCCATCTGGGTACCTAGACATGGTGCTAATGCCCCAAGCCAGAAGGCAGCTGTGAGCCACAAATCAGGTGCCCAAGAGCCACATGTGGCTCCTAGCTACAGGTTGGGGACTCATGCTCTACAGCAACAAAATCAATGTTTGTCCAAGTTAGGCAAAAAGGAAAACATCTCTGGTGTCTGGGAAAAAAGAGCAGATGATTGTAGGTAATTACAACAAAATCTGTGGGTTTCACGGACCCATAGATCTTATAGATTATGTTGGTTTGTAATGCCAGATGGAGCTATCCACTATGTAAAAAATACTGTTCGATGGTGTCATACAGGTAACGTCATTATGTTGTGGACCGGGTATAGCTTTATGTAGTAGTTCTATGTAAAGCTCAACAGCTTACACCTTTATCAGTAAGCGATGCATGATCATACTTACTGCTTCTTCATCATTGTCACCACTAGCCTTTGGTACCACTATGTAGCTATCAGTAATTCTGATTTGGCTGATGTCATTATGGCAGCCATGCTTACTGTCATGTATATGCCTACATTTAATCTGTATCATTTTGAATCAAACTGGTATAATATGGATAACACTTACTGATATTAAAACTACATCTAATCAATAAATTAAGCTTTGTTTTTCCGAAATGACAAAATCTTTGATACGAGTACCAAACTTCTGTGCTTTGGCATAGCAGAACACAGAAGAAGTTTTAGATTTCCGAATATCAAGAGCCTTTTGATTGGCACCTTGGTGCCGGCTTTGATATTCATAGACAATGTCCATTTTCTATTCTAAGTTCATTCATTCTTGTTACATAGAGAACTTATTTACACGGTCAGGACAGTCCAGAGAGCGTCTCTTGCGCTGTTCAAGCTCCTCACTCCAGTCATCTGATGGATCATAGGTCCCCAAAAATATGGCTAGCTTCTCCTTGGCGGGTCTTAGATTTGGATAAAGCACATAATTGTATATTAAAGAGGCTATGATACCTCCTGCTAAAGGCCCAACCCAGAAGACCTATAATATAAAGAATACAAAGTCAAACAAATTAGAAACAAAACTTCTATACATGAGATAGAACAAATTACATAAGAGTTGACCTATCTATCTATCTATCTATCTATCTATCTATCTATCTATCTATCTATCTATCTACCGTTATTGGCTCATAAAAGCTGCATGTAGAACTAATTAATTGTTCAACACTAGAAATGGGTCAATAAAGGAATTTGTTACTCTATCTGATATGTGGATTCCTGCCATCTTTATTACACTATCTTTCTGTCTATAAATTTGTTTAGCTTGAGAATTGGCCTGAAACATTACACAACTGTAGATATAGGTCATTAAAGGATCTAGGTTTTTTACCTGAAATATGGAATGACTTCAATTTTGCTCAGCTAACTACTAAACTATCTATCTATCTATCTATCTATCTATCTATCTATCTATCTATTGACCTATCTTTATTGAAAACGAAATGGACGAAGTGCACAAAGATCCGCGCTGCAGGAATGGAGACCAGGATCAATAGGAGCAAGGTTTTGGCTCCGAAATGCGTCGGAATAAAAGGCACCATTTGACCAGACTGCATTGATCCTGGTTTTCATTCCAGCAGTGCAGATCTTTGGGTACTTCGTCCATTTCATTTTCAGTTTCTTGTGCCATGCTTATCGTGGGAGTGTGGATCTTGCAGCAGGCTGGACAAGCGCATATACCTGTTTGCTCAACAACCCAGGTGAGCAAAACCATATTGTGCCGTTGGCTTCTTTTGCCCATCAAAGGATAAGACCCTATGCACTCTTTTGTCTAATTTATTTATATATCTATCTTTATTGGCTTACAAAAGTTCCATGTAGAACTAAAACATTGCCCAACACTGGAAATGGGTCAATAAAGGAAGTTTATTACTCTACTCTGAAATTTGGATTGCTGCCATTTTTATTGGAATATCTGAGTGTCTATAAATTAGTTTAGCATGAAAATTGATCCAGGACATGAAACATTACAAAGGCTTCAAGTGAGCCGAAACGTTGCACCACTGAGGGCTGAATTAACATTTGTCCACTTTTTTCTAATTTTGGATGTGCTGCCAGCTTTTTGGACTTATATTTTACATTGTACACCGTAATCAGGAAGTATTGCACTCCTCTTTATTTTTCTAAGTTTGTGTTGAATATCTTTTCTTGGTTTTCATCTATCTATCTATCTATCTATCTATCTATCTTGGTTTACAAAAGTTCATGTATAACTATAACATTGCTCCACACTAGAAGTAGGTCATTAAAGGGAGATTATTACTCTACTCTGATATTTGGATTGCTGCCATTTTATTACACTTTCTGTCTGTCTATAAATTTGTTTAGCTTGAGAATTGGTATAGGACTTGAAACATTACTCAACTATAGATATGGGTCAATAATTGATCTATGGTTTTTTTTTTACCTGAAATAGGGAATTACCGTATTTGCCGGCGTATAAGACGAGTTTTTAACCCTAAAATTCTCCTCCCAAGTCGGGGGTCGTCTTATACGCCGGGTCAGGCGGGAAAAAATGAGGCATCGGTCCGCCGTGCATAATATAAGGGCCCCCCCGAAAATGAGCGGTGGCAGGTGGCAGGCAAGAAAAAAAAATGATACTCACCTGCCTCTGCCGTCCATGTCTTCCGGAGCTTCCCGCTGCCACCACCGCTGTGTACATAGCCGCCGGGCGCCATAGATGTACGATCAGGAGGCTGCTGGTGTCTGATTGGCTGAGGCATTACCGTACATCTCCTGAACGGAGGTAACTGCGCCGCTCAGTGTGTATGTACGGTAATGCCAGGGCCAATCAGATGCCAGCAGCTGCCTGATTGGCTGATGGCTTATTATCGTACAGCTACGGTGCCCGGCTACGTACAGCGGCGGTGGCGGTGGTAAGCTCCGGCAGGGTCCGGTGGCACAGCAGTGGCACAGTGTGTCTTACTGTCTGTGTGTGTCTGACTGTGTGTGTGTCTGACTGTGTGTGTGTGACTGTGTGTGTCTGTGTCTGACTGTGTGCGTGTTGTGTGTCTGTGTCTGACTGTGTGCGTGTTGTGTGTCTGTCTGACTGTGTGTGTGTGTCTGTGTGTGTCTGTGTCTGACTGTGTGTGTGTCTTACTGAGTGTGTGTCTGACTGTCTGTGTGTGACTGTGTGTGTCTGTGTCTGGCTGTGTGTGTGTCTTACTGTGTGTGTGTCTGTGTCTAATTGTGTGTGTGTGTGACTGTGTGTGTCTGACTGTGTGTGTGACTGCAGAGGAATATTGGGGGTTGATGGAGGCTGTACTCCCCCACCACCACTGTAATACTATAATATATGGAGGACTACGGGGGTGCATTACACTATATGGAGCACAATGGAGTGCATTATATTATCTAGGGGACTATGGCGTGCATTGCACTATATGGAGGACTACGGGGGTGCATTACACTATATGGAGCACAATGGGGTACATTATATTATCTCGAGGACTATGGCGTGCATTGCACTATATGGAGGACTACGGGGGTGCATTACACTATATGGAGCACTATGGGGTGCATTATATTATCTAGGGCACTATGGCGTGCATTACACTATATGGAGGACTACGGGGTGCATTATAATATATTGAGGACTTTGATGATGCATTATAATTTATGGAGACAATTATACTATATGGAAGCCATTATAATACTTAGAGGGCTATGTGGGAGCATGATAATACTTGAAGGGGTATGAGGGAGCCTCTATACTTTATGCAGGGCTATTTTAGGGCTGTGTGGTGGCCATAATACAGTGTGAAGAGATGTAGGGGTCATTATTCTATATGTGGGTCCATTATATTGTGTGGGGGTCATAGTGGGAATCATGCCGTAGAAGAGGGGGTAGTCTTATACGGCGAGTATATCCCAAACTCCATATTTTAAGTGGAAAAGTTGGGGGTCGTCTTATACGCCCAGTCGTCTTATACGCCGGAAAATACGGTACTTCAAATTTGCTCTGCTGACTATCTATCTATCTATCTATCTATCTATCTATCTATCTATCTATCTATCTGTCTATATCTATCTATCTATCTATCTATCTTTCTAGAAGTAAGAATGCTTTATTAATTTTAAAATTTTTAATATACTTACCCATTGATTGCGAAAGTTCCTCACTATGACAGCTGGAGCAAATGAGCGGGCAGGATTCATTGAGCAACCCGTGAAGTATATCTAAAATTTTCAAAATACTATTGCAATTAAACAGTATAAATTACAAGCCATTTGATTGAGTTCTTTGCACAGTAGTCTTTTATACACATATTTGATAATGATGCAATTGGAAATAGAAAGCTTGATTCCCCAATGTTAGCCTCGTCAGCTACGCAAGGAGCACCTTTTCCTTTCTTCTAGAGAAATAATGCTCTAGCTTCACTGTAACCAGAGATGACCATTTCACTATACCATCACCAATACCATCTCACTTTACTAAAAGTCTGAACTGTCAACAGGAAAAGCTGTCTGATACATCAATCTATTGGAGTTGTCAAAATTGTACTGAAAACAGTCTGGGAAAATGAACCAAAATAAACTTCAGGCTGTACTTGTAAATATGTGTAGCCAAGTTAAGGCTCTAATATAGGGTGTATTCTGTAATATGAAACTAATAAAAAAGGATACAATGTCTATAGGCAGGCATTAACTTTATGTGGCTTTATGCTACAGTACTTGGCCAACAATATTCTGCATAATGTTTTCTGTTCTTTTCAATATCCACTATTCAGTCAACACATTAAACCTACATCTATTCTTCTTTTAAAGGTAATCAAAACTTTGGAAATTTAGCTCAATCTGCAGGCAGCATGTTACAGAGCTGGAGAAGGTGAAAAGATTGATCTATATGTTTGTAAGAAAATATTAATTATAATATTCATTATAATTTAGTTTCCACTTTCCACCTCTGCACATACTGGAGTTAGGAGACCATCCAGCGGTCCTAATTGTCATCCTTCATTGTATGAATATCTACATACAGCTATCAATCGCTAAATAGGATGTTCCATTAGACTCTTATGCCCAGAATGAACACTGGTTTAAATTAATCATTTAAATTAATAATTACTTCTGAGAAATGTCTAGGAAATCAGAATCTTATATTGACAGGTTACCTTTAAAATCAATCTCCTAAAGGGGAACTCCGGGAGAGAAACAATTGTACTGTCCCTGCCCTCCTACATGATGAAGCTGAGCTGTACACTACAGTTCTAGGATCTATAGATCACTTATAAATCAATAAAATCATACCTGCTCCTCAGCTCTCACCCCTCCCTTATGGGACAATACATCACAGAGCTGCTTCAGCTCCAGGCTGCTGCTGATAGCAGGGGTGTGTGGTGATGGAATGTCAGCCGGAGCTCCGTACTCATCCTACATTCAAGCCTCCCGTATTTCTAGATAGTGTAACAAACAGGCGTGTGGCAGAAGCATGGCCACAGGGGACTCCATGCTTATCCTACATTCCAGTCCCCCATACTTTGAGCTAGTGTACGAACATGGGGCATGGCTGCTGGCCCCATGCTCTCACTCTTTGCCACCCACACTCTTTATGCCTGCTGTATGCATTGCATGCCTCTCCTGAGCGGAGTGACAGTGTGTATGTTTGTGCAGCTGTCACTGTCAGCTCAAGAGAGTACAGCAATAAATACAGAAGGAATATATAGTGTAGGTGGCAAAGAGTGAGAGCATGGAGTCAGTGGCTATGCCCCCACCAAACCCCCTTTTCTCAGCAGCAGCTTGAAGCTTTCCCTGCTCTGTGATGTAGTGTCCCATAAGACAGGGGTGAATGCAAAGGAACAGGTATGAGTTTATTGGGTTATAAGCAATCTAAACTGCCTAGTACTGCAGTGCCCAGCTCTGCTTCATCATGTCGGAGGAAGGAACCGTACAAAAAAATGTTCTGTCCCCAGTGTTCCCCTTTAAATAATGTTCTCGATAACAAGATTGGCTGGAACAGACATAGTATATCTCTAAATTACATCAGACAATACACTTTTTAACCAGCTTCTCAAACTCATAGAATTCAGGGAGGCCTTTAGATACAGTTTTTTTACTACTAGAGTAAAATTTCAATGGCAACCCAATGGCATGTTTCTAAGTATATAATTGGCAATCATTTGGATATCTAGTAACAGAGTAGTATGCTATGAAATTATGAAAATAAATTCAATACTACTTACCCCGACAAGGTGACCCAATGTGACCGAAAGGCCAATAGAAATAGCTGGAGACCCTACAACATCAGTTCGGCGACTGTCTGTACATGCGTAGATGCATAAAACCAGTTGAAATGTAAGAATAATTTCAACGACAACACCTAGTCCTGGAGTTGTGTTGTTACTGAGCTGTAAGGTTAAAATATTATTAGTATATCTAGGGAAATACTATATAACCATTAGACATAGAAGCACAATTGCACTAAGAACATAAATGACTGCTGATAGCATCACCTAAAGCTATGAAATAGAAACTGTGATAGTTATACCTTACATTTAATTATATGCATATTTTGTTGAATTTGATGCAGGAAATAATCATGAAAAGCCAAGCATGTTGCATGTTGCATAGCAGATGGCATCATATATGCTTAATGACTTTTCAGGAAAATGTCGGAAAAAGTACTGCTTATAAAAACTTTTTTTCTGTTAGATATTGTTATGAAATGCTTCCAAAATAGACATACAGTGGGTGACATAAGTATTGAGCAAGTCACAAATTTAGGTAAATACATTTCTAAAGGTGGTATTGATATGCAATTGTCACCAGATGTTGGTACTAACTGATCCAATTATACAGGAAAAGTTTTGAACACAATTATTGAAATGTATTTAATACTTTGAACAAACGCCATTGTTGGTGATGAAAGCTTCAAGATGCCTCCTGTATGGAGAAACTAGTCACATGCATTGCTTAGATGTGATTTTGGCCTATACTTCTACACAAACACTCTTCAAATCCTGAAAGTCCCAGTGGCTCAGTCTATGAACTTTAAGCTTTAGTTCCTTCCATACATTAACTTTTGGGTTTAGGTGATCGGCTCTGCCATTCTAGGATCTTTAATTTGTTTCTCTAAAACCATTTGTGAGTTTTCTTGGCTATGTGTGTGGGATCGTTTGACATACTGAAATACCCACTCTCGTTTCATCTTCATCATCTTGGTAGATGACAACAGGTTTTTATCAAGAATGTTTCCTTCAATCACATGAAGTTTTACAGTGCCATATGCTAAAAAACAGCCCCACACCATGATGTCCCCACCTCCATACTTCACTTTTGGATAGTGTTTCTTGTTAATATGTAGTGACTTTTCACCTCTAAATATGGTGTAAATTTACACTTTAATGTATGGCAACCAACCTACCATCATAGTGTGTTAAATAAATAAATAATCAGGTCCCATGATGCGATTGCTATGGGATCAGATCAGAAGACCACATACGTCACTCACAGTCAGCGGGGATGCAGATGTGAGAGGGAGCACCGGAATAATGACTGAAGCAATCAAGAAGTGGAGACATGGTAAGAAGATATGTGTGTGTCTGTGTGTGTAGGATAATGTAGAATAGAAGCATTAGTGCATTTGTACATATGCTTCTGTCCTACGTTAAGCTACACACGCATCCAAAGCATTACTGAACATTCCCCGAATTTCCCAACTTTTCAGCAAAACGTTCCAATCCAAAGTGCTGAACGAACATTGCCAAACTTGGTCCAGATTTGAGACTGGTAAACATATTCGAGCAAAGTTCGCTCATCACTAGTCCTTGGCTCTTGGGCAACTCTTGTTTTTTGATTCTCTGTGTGAAATATTGTGTTTAGCACCTGGTTGTTACCATTTATCGTAAAATAATGTTTATGGCTCCAACAATGCTCACTGTAACCTTCAGTAGTTTAGAAATTCCTCTGTAACAAATTTCATCAGTATGTTTTGCCACAATAAGTTTGTGGTCTTGAGACAGCTCACTGGTTTTACCCATCATGAGATGTTTCTTGTGTAATGAGACCTTTTTTTTTTTTTATAGACCATCAGTTGAGCCATCTGATATTATGTTTCACGAAGTGGCAGAATCACTTTTTAATTCTTATAGATTTAAGCTGGTGTCATTACTTTCCATGCCTTTTTGCACCTCTCTTTCTTTGTTTGATCAATACTTTTTTTCCTGTGTCATTTCTCATTATTAAATGTAACTTAATTTGTGGGCATTTATGGTTTGATTTTTTTTGCCTGAGTAGATCGAAGGAGTTGTTACCCATATCTGGTGAGAAATTCATGTCAAAAAGCACTTTTAGTAATATATTTACTTTGACAATTGATAAGGTAAACAATGTTTATACCAGGTGAGCCAGCAGATAGAAAAATATTAGAATCTGAGAGTCCTGAGTGGTTGATACCGTTTAATGGCTAACTAAGTGTCCAGAAAGCTTGCTATTCTTACCATCTTTTCAGTTAGCCATTGAAAGGTATTAACCACTGAGGACTCTCAGATTCTAATATTTTTCTTTGAAAATTGGTTATTTGCTCAGTACTTATTTTACCCACTGTGTTCACTATGATTAGCCACTGGAGGTGGTGAGAATCAATTTGCAAGGCTAATGGTCCCGTCACACGGCACGACCTGGCCAGCGATGTCGGAAGCGATGCGCGGGTGCCCGCTCGGTTCCGACATCGCTGGCCAGCTGTCACACAGAATCGCTGCGGCCGGCGACACCGCAGCGATGCGGGCGGTGACATCGCTCGCTGGGCTGGGCTTAGCCCAGCGAGCGATCCGCAGCAACGCTGCGGTATAGGCTGGATCGCCGCCGACATCGCTCTGGCAATGTCACACGGCGCGATCCAGCCTTATCGCAGGTCGCAGGTTGACAGGTTTACGGTTCTTCCCGTAAACCTGTCAACCTGCGACCGGCGATAAAACGCGGTCGCGCCGCGCGTTTACACAGCGCGACGTCGCTAGCGACATCGCTGATACGTCACTTTTTCGGCGATGTCGCTAGTGACGTCGCCAGGTGTGAAGCCACCTTTAGTCCAGCAGCTACTTAAGAACTCTATGGCCGTCAGATAGCAGTCCTGACAACCACCTCTCATGTTTCACTTTGCAGCATTTGGGTCCCTGCAAATTGATTCTCACAAACTCTTTTAGCCACCCAACTTTACTCTAGAAGTTGTCTTCTGCTGTTTCAGAAGTCACCAGTTTTAGGGATAACATGGCTGGTTATTACCAAAGGCAAAGGATTAAGCTATAGTTCACTTTTTACTTTTGAAAATATATCTGGGATTTTGGACCTAAAGTAAAAGTTCTTGATATCTACGTACTATGCAATATTCTTATGGCTTAGTGCTGTTATATGTTTGCCTTTTAGATTTAGATACTTGTAAAGCTACCGATATCCCTGACTAGTGTGAAATATGCAATATCTGCAATGAGGATTTAAAAGTGAGTTAAATATATAAATGTAGTTATTATTTTAAGTGGTAACTCCTCTTAAGACCACACAATAAATTATCATTATTAGAGGAATCAGTGATTCTGCTTTTGTCACTCAATCAAGCACAAATTACCACTGAATGTTCTTACACATTTCACATTCCTTGCTAAATGTTTATCAGACAAAACTTTGTGAGATCGCTTTTTTTTCCATTTAGTAACAGCTTGGTAAAACTGATAAGAGATTGACTTGAAAGATAATCAATGTCTTTTGTGCAGAGGTTCTTCCTCTAATGTTAAGGGTAAGTGCCCATAACCAGGAGATGCTGTGTTCTAGATACACCATTATTCCTCTTGTGGAGACACAAGTGTTCTCTGTGGAAGAATTTGTTGTCAGTATCCACGATCAGGGTTTTGGGGGCCACTGTATTTTTGCTGTGTTCTCCTGCTCACATCACTAGCGTCTCTGCAAAATTAGGCTAGGGTCACAGTTGCATTTTTCACAAGCGTTTTTGGAGACCTGCGTTTTCAAAAACGCATGTACAAAACGCACCCATAGGCCCCCATGTTAAAAAACACATGCCCTAATAGCAAAAAAGCATGTGTGACAGTACCATGCGTTTTTGGTGCATTTCCATAAACGCATGCGTTTTTTAATAAGGGGCCCTATGGGAAACGCATGCAAAAACGCATGTACAATTAGAGCCATTCAAAAACGCATGCGTTTTCCATAGGAGCCCATGTTAAAAAAACGCAAGCGTTTTTGAATGGTACTAAATGGTACTAATTGTACATGTGTTTTTGCATGCGTTTTCCATAAGAGCCCATGTTATAAAAACGCACCAAAAAATAGTGCATGTACTATTTTTTGGTGTGGATTTAAAAACGCAGCCAAAAACGCAGGGAGCCATCACACACCTTAAAAAACTCATGCTGACATGAAAAATGCATGAGTTTTGTTAAATCGCTAAAAAAACTCATGCGAACTGTGACCCCAGCCTTAAAGGTGTTCTCGGGAGAAATGCAAAAAAACAAAATTGTGCCTAAGTACTAACAGGCAGGTAGGTGACACCTACCTCCTGTAGTGCTCGGCACCATTCACCGTCAACCGGAGCAGTCACAGACCGCTTCTGTCAGCAATTTTTGTGCTTCTGCCGATGTCACGACTACCAGAGCAGGTATCCCTCCCTTCGGTAGACTGGAGCATATCCTGCGTCACACTGAATGACAGAGAGTTCCCCCAATCAGGCAGCGGGAAGGCCGCTGAGTGTTGCGTCATCCATACGTCCACAGAGCAGAGCGGAAAAGCCACTCTGCTCTGTGCTTATTCTGCCATGCTGTCCCCAGCAGGAGCAGTCTGTGACCGCTCTTTGCCAGGGGTGAACAGCGGGGACTGGTGCTGAGCACAACAGGCTGGTAGGTGCAGTTACCTGCTTGTTATTCTTGGGCACATTCTTTTTATATAAAATATCCCAGATAACACCTTTAAATTGAAATCTTGCGACTCGGAAAGCCTCAGTTTACGCAGCATTAAAAAGAACCACAGTGGGCATGAGATCTCTATAAATCCATCCACTGTGATTGTACTGAAGAACACAGCGTTTTGGACCCAAGCTGCTTCCAAAATGCTGCAAATCCTGACCATGGGCAGAGACCCTAAAGCACAGCCAGACTGTACAAATGTAAAACAGTATGTTAAAAACAATGAAATAACTTATCTGAACTGTACATTAAAACTGCACTAAGCATTTGGTATAATATAATAGAAGAACACCATGAACTCTATTAAAAACTTTATCTTCATGTTCAGTAACGGGATTGGACGAGATCTAGAGAATATACATGAGTCCGGGGAAGGAAGGTGGGTGCTTTATACAGTCACCGAGAATTTGGCATGTCGTCTATGTATGGTCAAGACCTTACATTTTACTATATGTGTATTCATCATGTGTATATATATATATATATATATATAATATGTGTATATATACAAACACACAGTATGTTAATACTTCTCAAATCTCTAGTAAATCCATGTTGGTGCCGTGTAAAGCACACAGAAATGTAGCCTGGCCGCATGCATCTGTCAATACAGCGGATCTGACATGACTCACTAAAATATCATGCTGAGTTAATTGTATGTTTTCTTTAGGATTGCTTGTAACATTTCTACATTGATGTATCTAAGCTAAGTGGATTTTAAGCAGCTCTATAGCAAATTATGGAAATTCATTTCATGCATGGTAAACATACATACAAAGCTTTTAGGTACAGAAGACAAATAGTAACAGAAAAAATATCTAAACTACAATTCTCTGCTATAAAATGTATCATCAAGAAGCTGCAATTTACTTAACGCTAAAGCCTCACATCTCCTCCTATCTCATTTCATCTTGACTTGAGAAATGCGGTATATGTCATTAAAATGATCACTTTTGTCATTTGTAAACTATTTTCTCCAAATAACTATAACAAACATGATGTTCCTCATAAAGGCTGAGCAAATAATGGAGACCAAAAAATTCCCATAAATAGCAGAGAGATCACTGATAAAGTGCGAAATGGACGAGATTACCTAGGTCATTGCAGATCTGCTCATCAGGAACTCTCTTATAATTTATGTACCTAACATTTACGCTAAAGTTAAAATATTCATTGCCCATAGGGTCCCATGTTAAAAAAACGCATGCGTTTATGAAAAAGCACCAAAAAATGTTGCAGACCATGTTTTTAGCAGTACTAGCAAAAATGCATTACACTTTTGCATTGCGTTTTTTGCATTGGAGTCTATGAGTGCGTTGATGGGTGCGTTTTTACACGTTTTCACATGTCAAAAACGGATCCAGTTAGCGAATGCATGACACTAGTGTGGCCCTAGCCTAAGGGTACCATCACACGTGGCGACGGCACCGAGAGTTCTTAGGCGATGCAGGGGCGTGGCCTATCGGCACCGATATCGCCCCTGCATCGCCTAATGTAAATAGGCGATGGCGATGCCTTTTAGTGGTTGCCTGGTTTCATAGAAGTGCTCTGAAACCAGGCGGCCGATATGGGGCGATGTGTACACATCGCCCCATGTAAATGGCCGACGGCGATCTGACAGGCGATGGGAGCCATAGGCTCCCATTGTACTGCATTGCCGCTGGGGTTTTGAGACACCCGGTGGTGATGCCGCCTTTCAGATTAGCGATGTGTCGCCGGAGGTGTCGCCCCATGTAAATAGGGGACAGCGATGCTGGTGGGGCGCCAAAAACATGCGCGCTCCCTCCCGTCGCCATCGACATCTCCGGGGCTGTCGCACCGTGTGATGGCACCCTAAGGGTACCTTTACACGCGGCTACATTTCTAGGGTGGCTACAGGTAACTTACTGGTTGCAGTGAAATCATGGAGACAAGGTTCTATCTTGTTGCTGTGTACAAATGGAATAATCTCTCCATGATTTCACTGCAACCAGTAAGTTACCTGTAGCCACCCTAGAAATGTAGCCGCGTGTAAAGGTACCCTAAGAGTGATGGGTCATTCTATTGCTCCATCTGTGTCAATAATAATATAGAATGTGGGATAAAAATGTTTTCTTTTTTGAATTTAATTATCTAAGGCTATGTTCACACTGTGCGATTTTGATCTGTTTTTTGTGATCCGTTTTTGCTTGGAAAACTGATCACTTTCTGTGTTGCCCAGAAGAGTCAATGAGTTTTCAGAAATGCTGTTCCGGTGTTGTGTTTTTAGTAGTCGGTTATGAGGACAGAATATGCATCCAGAAGAAGATTGAGCGTCAATGAGCGATCCATATTTTCTCCCCCATTTTCTCCCTTGACACCATTATTAATAGGAAATAAATGCAGCACAAAAATAGGATCATATACGCGATGCGTTTTTTTTTTTTTTTTTCAAAAATGAATCCAGTTTTGCTGCTGAAAATTCAACAAAAATGTAGCACAAAAAAGTATCGAAAACATGCTGAACATAGTCTAAGACTCTAAGTGTTATATACTAGCATGCCCCATTGCATCCATCATAGTTAATCAATTTGTGCATATAGAAGAATTACATACTTACAGTGTTCATTGCAAGGTTTCCTCGGATTGGTGGTGGGACCACACTATATAGAATACCAGCCCCAGCCAATCCTCCTAGAAGCTGAGCAATGATGTAAAAAATGCCTCTCCATATCGATATTTGAGATCCAAGAACGAAGGCGAACGAGACGGCTGGATTGATGTGAGCTCCGCTGATATGTCCCACTGTCTGGACCATCGTACCGATCACCAAACCAAAGGCCAAGGAGATCTGTAACACTGTTGGAAGAGCAGCGGGCCACCTCAGAGCAGAGCCCAGTCCAAAAAACACAAAGATCAATGTGGCTAGAAATTCAGCGAATATGGCTCTGTAAAAGGCCCAGGAACAAAGTTCTCTCCTCATTGTGAAGAAGTTGAAATACAGATGAAACGTTGTATGATTTCTTGTTCTTGCTGTTGTGTGAATGTAAAAGTAGGTTGTCAGCTTATATATCAGTGCAGGTGACAAGTTGACTAAGAGGTGGAGAACACTACTGGTTCCACCCCTGGTTGTACATGTTAAATAACAGTTTAGCCTGGCATAATGTAAACCTCCCTCTGTGTTAACCTGGAATGGATTCACATTTTTTTGTCAGGCATGACGTATAATTAAATAGATTTATATAACATCTGAGACTGGATTGACACTCTTATCTGTGTCATAAGTTCCCATTGTCTTGCCTTTACTTTTCAGCTCTCCGCTGAGCGATTTCTCAATCATCGTGTCTTACATTTCTGCCAGCAGGCTTATTCGCTCACTCAGGCAAAATTTCTTAGAATGACTTAAATTTAACAACTTAAGCAGTAATTGGTGCTGCCGGGAGATTCACACTGATGCTGCTTTGTACAGTAATGACGTGCTGGAAAGGATGATTTCTCTTGTGTGGCACATATAGATGGTTACTAAGATAGCAGGCACCTTTTATGTAACAGCTATGTACATACATATATTTTGCTAGACATTCATATGGCATATATCACCTGTATATATATCATACTGTAAGAACATTACTACCCAGGTGCTACATAGGAACAAACATTCTGTTACATAGAAGCACACATTCTGTTACACAGGTGCAAACACTGTTAAATAGAAGCAAACACTCTGTTACATAGAAATGCACACTCTGTTACATAGGAGCGCACACTCTGTTACATATGAGCACATACTCTTCTATTGGTATATGCAGGGATCCACTATAAGGCAAGGTAAAACTTATATTTTGTGGTGGGGCAACATTCAGTGTGTATATATATATATACAGTTGTGGCCAAAAGTATTGACACCCCTGTAATTCTGTCAGATAATACTCAGTTTTTTCCTGAAAATGATTGCAATCACAAATTCTTTGGTATTATTATCTTCATTTAATTTGTCTTCAATGAAAAAACACAAAAAGAATTGTCCTAAAGCCAAATTGGATATAATTCCACACCAAACATACAAAAGGGGGTGGACAAAAGTATTGGCACTGTTAGAAAAATCATGTGATCCTTCTCTAATTTGTGTAATTAACAGCACCTGTAACTTACCTGTGGCACCTAACAGGTGTTGGCAATAACTAAATCACACTTGCAGCCAGTTGACATGGATTAAAGTTGACTCAACCTCTGTCCTGTGTCCTTGTGTGTACTACATTGAGCATGAGAAAAGAAAGAAGACCAAAGAACTGTCTGAGGACTTGAGAAACCAAATTGTGAGGAAGCATGAGCAATCTCAAGGCTACAAGTCCATCTCCAAAGACCTGAATGTTCCTGTGTCTACCGTGCGCTGTGTAAACAAGAAGTTTAAAGCCCATGGCACTGTGGCTAACCTCCCTAGATGTGGACGGAAAAGAAAAATTCACGAGAGATGTCAATGCAAGATTGTGCGGATGGTGGATAAAGAACCTCAACTAACATCCAAACAAATTCAAGCTGCCCTGCAGTCCGAGGGTACAACAGTGTCAACCCATACTATCCACCGGTTCTGAATGAAAAGGGACTGTATGGTAGGAGACCCAGGAAGAACCCACTTCTTACCCCGAGACATAAAAAAGCCAGGCTGGAGTTAGCCAAAACCTATCTGAGAAAGCCTAAAACGTTTTGGAAGAATGTTCTCTGGTCAGATGAGACAAAAGTAGAGCTTTTTGGGCAAAGGCATCAACATAGAGTTTACAGGAGAAAAAAAGAGGCATTCAAAGAAAAGAACACGGTCCCTACAGTCAAACATGGCGGAGGTTCCCTGATGTTTTGGGTTGCTTTGCTGCCTCTGGCACTGGACTGCTTGACCATGTGCATGGTATTATGAAGTCTGAAGACTACCAACAAATTTTGCAGCATAATGTAGTGCCCAGTGTGAGAAAGCTGGGTCTTCCTCAGAGGTCATGGCTCTTCCAGCAGGACAATGACCCAAAACACACTTCAAAAAGCACTAGAAAATGGTTTGAGAGAAAGCACTGGAGACTTCTAAGGTGGCCAGTAATGAGTCCAGACCTGAATCCAATAGAACACCTGTGGAGAGATCTAAAAATGGCAGTTTGGAGAAGGCACCCTTCAAATATCAGGGACCTGGAGCAGTTTGGCAAGGAAGAATGGTCTAAAATTCCAGCAGAGCATTGTAAGAAACTCACTGATGGTTACCGGAAGCGGTTGATCGCAGTTATTTTGGCTAAAGGTTGTGCAACCAAGTATTAGGCTGAGGGTGCCAATACTTTTGTTTGGGCCATTTTTGGAGTTTTGTGTGAAATGATCAATGTTTTGTTTTTTGCCTCATTCTCTTTTGTGTTTTTTCATCGAAGACAAATTAAATGAAGATAATAATACCAAAGAATTTGTGATTGCAATCATTTTCAGGAAGAAACTGAGTATTATCTGACAAAATTGCAGGGGTGTCAATACTTTTGGCCACAACTGTATATATATATATTATAATATATATATATATATATATATAACACACACACACATCTGTGGCATGGTCTCCTGGTACTCACCATTAGGCATCCTGCGATCCTCTCAAGTTCTCCTTCTCTACTCCCTCTTATATCTTCTTCCCACAGTCGCATATGACTAACCCAGGGTTGTATTGGGACTCTGAAGTTTGGGCCCTGCTGTGGTTGGGATGTCACTGGTAGCCTGCCCAGACCCGTGACCCTGGTGGTCAACTGGTAAAGGAGTTGGGGAATGATAAAAAAGAGTTTAAAAGTTTGTCGTGACGCCACCTGTGGCTTCTGGTGTTTGCACCAGCCTTGCTCTGGGCCTCCAGGGATGATGTACGGGCAGCTGGGTGTGATGCTCCCCTCAGGTGGAGCTGGGTCCCTGGGGCTCTGGTGGTAGATGGTTAGGGATGAAAGCCTTACTGGCAGGCAGCTGGAATAGTCTCTATAGACGGCAGGGTCAGGGGTAGAGGAATGGACACACACACCGAAGATTGTCTCTTTACCTTTTACTGATGGGATTGCAGGTAAATTTCCAGTACACTGCCGGGTGTTCAGGTAGCACTTCTGGATCTCCACAGTGAGTGGGTGTAAGGCCTCCTCGTCTCTTTTCCCTTGTGTGAAGCCCCTGCCCTGTATGTACCTTGGCTGGCCTCCTCTGCTCTCCTATCACCTGTGCTGTATTGGGTAACCCTCGTTGGACTGCCGCTATATACTCTCTTGCAGTGCCTGGCTCGCTTGTTGGTGGCTGCACAGATGCCCGGGAGACTGAAATCTCCACGGAAAACTGGTATTCTCTGCTGGGCTGGATGCTCTCCTGCAGACTCGGACTCCGGTGTCCAGGGTGCTTTCTGGAGTGAACCAAGACAGCTTCTCGATTCCCAGGCTGCTCTGTTGTTCCTATGTCTCGCCTATGACCCCACTCTTGGGTCCCTGCAATAGCTAGACTGATGGCTGTTCAGGTGTCTCTGGCTCGGGCCTAGGGCGGCTCCGACCAACAGGACATCTTCACAGTTCTCCTAGCGACTGCACACTCTGTCTAACTCTGCCCCCAGCACCAGTATTTATAGGGGATCTTGCCTAAGAGCAGCAAGTTGAGCTCCCCCTATTGGGTTGGGGTGAAGGTGTTGTTTGTGCTTATGTACCCACTGTGGAAACCCATCCATGTGGTAGGTGAGTCTGTGGTTACCTGTGTGACAAGTGCGCCACACATACAAGACTTCTCCTGTGCAAACCCCATACTCTGGAATTCTCTGCCCCAAAATATCAGGCTCTCGCCTACCGTGGAAACCTTCACAAGGAACCTGAAGACCCTCCTCTTCTGACAACATGCAGTGAGCCTCAGTCCACAAAACTGCTTTACGATCAGCTCTTCCTCTCCTACTGTATCTTTTGACATCCCTTATAGACTGTGAGCCCTTGTGGGCAGGATTCTCTCTCCTCACCTACTGTATCCTCACCCATCCCTTGTAGACTGTGACCACACGCGAGCAGAGTCCTCTCTCTTGACCTACTGTGTCCTCACCCATCCCCTGTAGACTGTGAGCCCTCATGGGTAGGGTCCTCTTTCCTCATATACTGTACCTGTCTGTGCCTTGTATTGTTTATGAATATTGTTGTTGTCTATGTATGCCCTTTTCACATGTAATTGCCATGGAATAAATGGTGCTATATTAATAAATAATAATAATACATACATACATGTAGTAATATGGTTACTGGGTACATTGTGAATAGCCAGTAAGTATCACAGACAGAGGTAGTTCTCTTCTGGGATGTGATACCTGGAATGTCTACTCTGGGAGATCCACGAGTATTGATTAGGCATTCTAGGGGCCTGGTTTATGGATAGCTAGAGAAAGGATGGGCTTAGCTATCCACATGCCTCTACCCATGGGTGTTCCTTAGGTCTTTTAATGGTGTTGGGTTCATTGACACCTGTTCAGTGTTAGAGTTTGCTGTCCTCCAAAGTGTGGCTCTCAGAAGGTTGAGCTAAACTCTAATCTGCTGCAAGCAGACGTCTGCACTTACAGCACTGGACGAAATGTTATTTTGTCTCTAAATTGTAAAGACCGGGCACTACTGGGATTTTGTGTTGGGAGTTTCCCCGTGTATCAGTCGTCTTAGATGAGGCAGCTATGAACCTGGGTGTGCTCACTCAAGTGTATGTTAAATAAAACAGTCCAGAAAAAAGAGGGCACTCACCCATTTGGTGCTTCTTAGGAATTTATTCCCTTTTCAGGGTTCCGTTCAGGATTCCATAAAGTACAATGGAGGGAGGGGTGGAAGTGGAGGGATGCCGGACAACGGCCCATTTCGTGCCCTGAATGGCACTTCGGACTAGCAGAAGTGCCATTCAGGGCACGAAACGGACCGTTGTCCGGCATCCCTCCACACCTTCCCCCCCCCCCTCCATTGTACTGAACGGAACCCTGAAAAGGGAATAAATTCCTAAGAAGCACCAAATGGGTTAGTGCCCTCATTTTTCTGGACTGGATTATTTTGTCTCTTTTATGTCTAGTGACTCCTGGTTGATTTATTCTGTGCTGGTTTATGGAACCTTTAATAAGCTAACTGGACTTTAACCAATGTAACAAAAAAGGGTTTCTACCACTGCCTTGTTGACCATGCCAAGTGGGCAGAATATACAATATATATTTGGTTGAAAACAGAAGTTCACATACACTATATAAAAATACACATATGCATGGTTTTCTCACTATCTGAAATGAAATCAGAATAAACATTTCCTGTTTTAGGTCATTTAGGATTGCCATAACTATAATTATTTGCCAAATGCCAGAATAATGAGAGGGAGAGAATGTTTTAAGGTGTTTTTAGTACTTTCCTTTAGCGAAGTCATTAGTTTACATACACTAATATTACTATGCCGTTAAACAATTTGGAACAGCTCATATGATGATGTAATTTGTTTGCAAGCTTCTGAAAGGTTTATTGGCAACATCTAAGTTAGAGACACACTAGTGGATGTATGTTAATGCACACGTGAAACACACTGCTTTTTTGTGTAGCATCATGGGAAAGTCTAAAGAAATCAACCAATATATCAGGAATGGAATTGTGGACTTGCACAAGTATTTGGTTGTATAGCCCTATGACTCACAGCAGGCCCGGCGTCAGCACCCGGCGTACCCGGGCAAGTGCCGGGGCCCCACTGCTTGGAGGGGGCCCACTGGGCCCCTGAGGCTAGGGTCACACTAACATTGTTACCCTAGCCTGATGTAAATATTGTCCGCTGCAGCGGATAGCGTATAATGCTATGCGCTGCTAGCAACAAGCCCATAGAAACCCGCTGTTTTACATTGACAACCAGTGGTTGGCAAGGTAAACAGCGGGTTTCTATGGGCTCCAGCGCATAGCATTAAAGGCTATGCGCTGCAGCTGAAAATACTTGCACCAGGCTAGGGTCACAATGCAAGTGTGACCCTAGCCCTCAGGGGCCCCTGAGCACTGCCCCCCCCCAGCCAGGGCCGTATTCAGGGGGCAGCTGGGGGGGGTCATTTGCAGGGGTCTCCTTCCTCCCCCAGTGGGAGCCAGTGCCGGAGGTCTCCTTCCTCCCCCAGTGGGAGCCAGCGCAGGGGATCTCCTTCCTCCCCCAGTGGGAGCCAGTGCAGGGGGTCTCCTTCCTCCCCCAGTGGGAGCCAGCGCAGGGGGTCTCCTTCCTCCCCCAGTGGGAGCCAGCGCAGGGGGTCTCCTTCCTCCCCCAGTGGGAGCCAGCGCAGGGGGTCTCCTTCCTCCCCCAGTGGGAGCCAGCGCAGGGGATCTCCTTCCTCCCCCAGTGGGAGCCAGTGCAGGGGGTCTCCTTCCTCCCCCAGTGGGAGCCAGCGCAGGGGGTCTCCTTCCTCCCCCAGTGGGAGCCAGCGCAGGGGGTCTCCTTCCTCCCCCAGTGGGAGCCAGCGCAGGGGGTCTCCTTCCTCCCCCAGTGGGAGCCAGCGCCGGAGGTCTCCTTCCTCCTCCAGTGGGAGCCAGCGCAGGGGGTCTCCTTACTCCCCCAGTGGGGAGGGTAGCGTCTAGTTTGGAGTTGAATTTTGGAGGGGGCGCAGTGATTTCATGAAATCATGATGTCACTGGAATGGGCGTGGCCTCCTTCATCCAATGGAAGCTATTGCAGCGTGAGCGTGCTCAGTCAGTGTGTGTGTGACGTGTTGTGTGGGGCGGGAAGGCTGTGCTGAGCTCCTGATCCTGTGCTGAGCTGTGCGGCCTCTGGAGCAGCCTGTGCCGGGGAGAGGAAGGAGAGCAGCGCTGTGAGGAGAGGACTGAGGTGGGAGAAGAAATCCAGGGGGCTGTGTGTGGTGTGGGGTGTATACAGGGGCATCTAGGGGGCTTTGTGTGGTGTGGGGTGTATACAAGGGCATCTAGGGGGGCTTTGTGTGGTGTGGGGTGTATACAGGGGCATCTAGGGGGGCTTTGTGTGTTGTGGGGTGTATACAGGGGCATCTAGGGGGGCTTTGTGTGGTGTGGGGTGTATACAGGGGCATCTAGGGGGGCTTTGTGTGGTGTGGGGTGTATACAGGGGCATCTAGGGGGGCTTTGTGTGGTGTGGGGTGTATACAGGGGCATCTAGGGGGGCTGTGTGGGGTGTTTACAGGGGCATCCAGGAGGGCTGCGTGTGGTGTATACAGGGGCATCAAGGAGGGCTGCATGGGGTGTATACAGGGGCATCCAGGGGGGGCTGTGTGGCATGTGAGGTGCATAGAGGGGCATCCAGGGGGGGCTGCGTGTGGGGTGTATACAGGGGGGTCTGCGTGGGGTGTACACAGGGGCATCCGAGGTGTATACAGGGGAGAAAGACAACACAAGGGGAGAGATAAGCACAGAAAGGGGAGAGACAGTGCACAGGATGGGAAAGACAGCATTTGGGGGAGGGAGAGACAGCATGGTAGGGATTAAATCTGTGAGGGATATATGTATGTACTAAAGGGGGCCCACTGAGAATTTTTCGCCCGGGGCCCACAGAAACCTGGAGCCGGCCCTAACTCACAGCTAACATAAGGGAACTCAGAACGATGGTTAGAAGATACTAGGTAGAGCAGAGCGCTGACCACAGTGAGTAGGATGGCGCTTACCAGCTGTGCGAGTCACAGCCATGATTATAACAACTATTCATTGTTATGGTAAAGTCATATTAACATTCCTAAGCTTGTGTTTGCCTTAATAAACTTGAAAATGGTTCAATAGAGTCCTTTGAGAGCTCAGTGTTACAAATGGCAATTAGAGGCCTTGCTGTATTGTATTTAGCCATGAATCCATTAGCTGGAAATCAAATATTTAGGAAAAACTGTCGATTTCGATTTTGAAAATTTTGTATCATTCATAGTAATGAAAACTACAACCATAGCTGCATATGGTCCTCCTATACCTCTCTAGTTGATGTTGCATGGCTTTGACAGGTTTCAACCACAGGGGCAAGAGTTGGATTTAGGTATTTAATAGAATAACGTGTACTACTGAATCCTGTTTTATTATGCAAAAGCTCGCCAGTGTTTAGACCCCCTAGGCTAATGTTTACTAGGGAGAATAATAAGTGAATCATTAAGCACCAGAGAGTAGAGACAAAATTTACTCCTAACCATAATTGTCCAAAAAAGAAATGTTCCATTGTCTAAAAAGTTTCTAATGTTAAACATTTCAATAGCTTCTTATGATGTATATGTGGCGCCCCTGTGGACGGGTGGCCATAACAGAGTATAGCAGCTGGGATTGGTAAATCAGCCACTTCACACCAACGCCCCACACATACCTCCGATCCCAAGACAAAGTTACTCCAAGTCAGGCAAGGGATGGCGGGAGTAGCTTAGTTGGTGGTGGGATGTACCACAGGACACGGTAAGGGGTGGAGGAACTGGAATGAAACCCAGAAACACTAAGTTAGGAAAAGAGAGAGAGTTCATCTGAGTTGGTGAAGTGGGGGAGAACAGAGAGAACCAGACATCTAAGCAGAGACACCCATCAGCTAACCAGTGACAGAAACCGTACTGAGAATAGCAGGGCCCGGCCGATGCCACCGATGGCTAGTCCGGGTCCCAGGCTGAGACCGAGGGAAGACTGAAGGAGACTGACCGGGAACACTGGTGGACTAGGCCAGAACCAGAGTACCGGCTCTGCAGATGTGGCCAGGAAGCTTTAAGCCCCAACCACAGATACCGGCGGGGTGCGGGGTCTTCATGTCCCGAGACCCAAACTCTGGTTCAGTGAAGGAAAAGCCGTCAAACTAGGGCTAGTAAACCTGAAGGGTAGTACGCTAAGAGCCTGTGACAGCAAGACCGTAACTCGCATGTGGAATGGAGGAAAAGTAGGCCAGAGAGGAACACAGAAAGAGAGTGCCACAGACAAGCCATCCCAGCTGCTGAAAGAACCCGGAGCTGCTGCAAACTAGCTGTGAACTGTGTACTGTACCACTGGAAGCTGAGAGTAAAGACCCAGTAAAGCCCAGTACTGTGTGGACTCTGTTTGTGACTCACCATAGCCGGGTTCTGCACTTCGCAGGCGTTGACTCTCTTCTGTCAAGGAACTCCGCCTGCGACTGTGGGGCCCGGTGGTTCAGATCAATAAGGGGGATGGCTGAACAGTAAGGGATTAATTGTCTTCATGACGCCACCTGCGGGTGTTCCGGTGACATCACCGGCGCTGCTAGGCCTCCGGGGGATGTTATGCAGCAAGATGGGACGCTCCCCACAGGACGAGCGGGAGTCCCCGGAGCCAGGGGCTGCACAAGATGTTGTGAGGCAGCCGCAGTAATACTGCTATTAGATTCAGGAATCAGACGCGGACACACCAGAGTCTTTTAGGTACCTTTACTAATGGTTATCAGGTACACTCGGACCGGGTGAGGGTGAGGTCAACACTCCTGGAGTTCACAGCAAGCAGTGGTGTAGGCTTCC
The DNA here is from genome assembly GCA_033576535.1 of Allobates femoralis. Taxonomy (NCBI): domain Eukaryota; kingdom Metazoa; phylum Chordata; class Amphibia; order Anura; family Aromobatidae; genus Allobates; species Allobates femoralis. The sequence goes on along the minus strand of JARQOC010000002.1, from coordinate 654,635,040 downwards.
TTTCTCTGTCTCTTCTAATTGAGGTCGGGTGGATGTGGAATCCAGCCGGACCTGGTAGTATGTTCAATAGAACGTGCTTCACCTGGGTAGCTGCACTGAGGGCACTGTAAAAGGGTGATGATAATTCTATCGTCTTCCCTGGGCTCTCGGTAGGTGCGGCAGGTGGACAGGGGGCTAGACTCCCTGTGAGTTGTGCTGGTTATCTGTGGTGGCTGGGTAGCTCTCACAGCGCGGTTCCAGTAACCGGATGATGAGGGAGAGAGTTAGTGTCACTCTAGTGTCCCTGAGAGGTGCTTCTTCTTCCCTAATACCCCAATTGCAAGGGTCTCCTCACTTGCTAGATAGGCTGATTGGGCCTAGTGTGTGTCTCATAAGCCAGAGATTACACACAACCTGCAGCTCTCCTAGCGTCTGCACACTCTGGTGTTTCTCCCTCCAAGACCCCATTTATAGGGGGAACTGGCTCAAAGTGACCAGTGGAGCTCCCCCTAGAGGCTTGGGGGTGAAACCAGGTGTTCTAAGGTGTTGTAAGTGTTTTGTTTGTCTGTGAGTATTGCTTTGCTGTTACTACTCCATTCATGTCCCAAGGAGTTCTGTGGTGCCCAACAGGTACCAGGGTGCCACATTTGCCTGCGGGAAGGTAACTGCGACGGTGCATAGACTGTAGGATGCTGCCTGAAGGTAATGGGGACTTTACACTCAATCTGCATACACGGTTGCCTTGGGGACCAGCCCTACCCGTCATCTTACTGCATGCACCATCACCTTATCGGTCCTGATTGCAGCGGTGGCCCCATATAGCCTCACACTACGGGTGGCGTCATAATTTATTCTTTTACAAAAACTGTTTACCCCTTTTATTGACCGCCCTGGACCACGGAGCCGGGTAACGTCACCGTGACCACCCAGCCAGCCCAGATGACATCGAGAAGGCCCGGTTCCGAGTACCCCATGGCCCAAGTGGGCGACTCATATAAATAGTCCAAAGTGCCATATCCTATTGCCAGAAGTGCCATACGGTAAAGGATATATGAAAGAGGTTTTATGACACCACTAAATATGTTGTATGTATTTTGTGGCCCAACGTTTTTTAGAATTTTACTTTTTATCATAGTGCCCAAAGTTGTATACAGCAATGCTTCTAAGTTATATATTTATAATAATTTCCATTTATATATCAGTAATATATTCGGTTTTTGGTATTTATTGTGAATATAAGATTGGATTTTATCTTCATTGTTAGCAATCAACACCTTATGATGATGGTTCTTCATCTTCTCGCCTTTGCTTTATGTGACTATACCAGAATTTATTGACAGATTTTGTTCATTCACATTTATTTTTTCTAGAATTTTATTTTAGAAATCCAATTGGTAGTTTTTTAGGTGAAAATATACAGCAAATCCTTGTCTCAGCAGTCAGACAATATAGCTACCTAAATGTTGCAGAAATAATGGCTTATTTAATTTTAACCATGACCAACTCTGTGCTTCGTGGCTTTCACCACAGACTCATCAGTTTTCAAACATAATGGCTGCTCTTCGTGTACACAAAGAGCAAAAGAGTATAAAGGTAATATTCTGCCTGATTTCTGTTATTGATGGAAAAATGTCCATTGGTGGAAGTTGTGGAGGACTTGTATAAAAGTCGTCTGCTTTTGAACCAAACTTAGCCAATCGTTGTGTCACCGCCACCTGGTATGGTTGTAGTGGTGTATCAATGACATTGACAGGCCATGTTCACACATCTTCTCTGTTAGTATTTAGCGTGTCTGCGCTAAATACTTAGCTTTTTCCAGTGAAGCGGAGATGCGTTTGCACCGCCACTTCCTGGTGACGCAGCCCCTGGTTACCCGATGTTGATGGTGGTAACCAGTTCACAGACAAGGCTGCCTCGTGTCCACTTTCCCAGCGCGGACAGGGAAACGCTGCTATCAGCGTTTCTCTGTCCGCTCGGCTTAAGCGGACAATAGGGACTAGGCAGCCTTGTGTGTGAACTGGTTACCACTATCAACATCGGGTAACCAAGGGCTGCGTCACCAGGTAGCAGCGGTGCAAACGCATCTCTGCTTCACTGGAAAAAGCTAAGTATTTAGCGCAGACACGCTAAATACTAACAGAGAAGATGTGTGAACATGGGCACACAGAGAGTTGTGAAAGCCATGAATTGGGTGTTTCCATAGTTGCAACTCCACATTAGAATGATAGAGTGCACCTTGCACACAATAACAATTCCAAGGAGCAGCCAACATTCTCAGCTACATGAGAGTACACAAAAGGACAGGAGCAAATCAGTGTGTCACGTGTAGACTGCTCTGCAATCTCTGTGAATGGCCCTGCAGTTTTTACATTGAGTTAATTTCTTTTAGTCTATTAAGTGTTAACTTCAGTGGCTCTGCAATATGAATTGTAGTTGCTAAGTGAATCAACTGATGTGGTTTTACCACTCCTCTAGTCTTTAAGTAAGCTCTGTATTAACACACCAACATAGCTCTGCATTTACACACACCACACACACAGCTCTGCATTCACACACGCACAGCTCTGCATTAACACACAGCTCTGCATTTACACGCCACACACACAGCTCTGCATTTACACACACACAGCTCTGCATTTACACACACACAGCTCTGCCTTTGCACAGACCACATTCACAGCTTTGCATTAACACACACACGCAGCTCTGCATTTACACCCACAGCTCTGCATTTATACACACACACACACTATACATTACCACGTCTTGAAGTTGCACAGAATAGAGAAGGCACTGGGAGCTGCACGGAGGCTGCAGAAGCAGCTGATGTCAGTCAAGTGATCAGTCACATGACAAGGTCATTCCTTCTCCTGCAGGTCTCGGTGCTTTCTCTCCTGCTGTGTACAGATCACATAGATTAGTGCAGAGCAGGAGAGAAGAGATGGAAGGAAGGAGGACAGCTGTGTGTGAGTGGCTACTCACTTCTTCAGGCCCCCACACCTGCCTGGGTACACCAGATACTGGCGCTGGGCCTGTCATATCTCATCAGCTGGTGTCACTGAAAAAACTGATTCTCTGCAAAGACCATAAGCTGTGCTGATGCAGAGTGCTGTTCTACTGGAGCGCTTTTGCTGGGTACCATTGCATTCAATCTTAATTTACTAAGAATTCTATTGACTTACCATATGAGCAGGGGCGACTCTAACTCCGGGTAGCAGTTTTGTTCTGCCAGCCCTTAGATGAGGACCGGGGTGGAGGGTATGGGGGGGCTTGTGCTATTGCCGGTCACTCACTGTGTCACCCGCCGTGTCTGCTGCTGTATCACAGTGCCGGCCGCAAGGCGCCGTGTCTGCTGTGCTTTCACAGTGCCAGCCAAAAAGCGCCGCCGGCCCATTTCTGTGGGGGGGCGGCCTAGATGAGGCCTATACCACCAGCCCAGGGGGCACTTGCCCCCTGCCACCTGGGCCAGTCAGCCCCTGCATATGAGTGGTGAAGGGATCCAAAGAGCCCTACAAAAACTCCTACAAGGACAAGGATAATGTGAATGTCTCTTATCTAAACAGAGTATAAAGACAAAATTCTGATGATACTTAATAATCTTTACCATATTTTCCCTGCCTCCGTATCAGAGGCCTGATAGTATAAACTAAGCAAAGTATGAAATTTTACAATTAGTGAAATGCACCTACTTTGTAAGAACGTGCAAGAGGACATGACACTTGAAAGCATACATCAAGCCTTCTCTGAAGGCAATTTTTATGGGTCATCTTTAGTTGGCATTCAGCAGTCCACATGGACAGAAGCTTGTTAAGTACATTCTGAAAAATAGGTATAATGGACACATTTTTTGAAAAAGCCCTAGTTTATGTTGCTTCTTCAGGTTTTAAAGGAGAACTCCGGGGAGATAAAAAATTTTTGTACTGTCCTTTCCTGCCTACATGATGAAACAGAGCTGGGCACTACAGTTCTAGGATCTATAGATCACTTATAAATCTATAAAATCATATCTGCTCCTCAGCTGTCACCCCTCCCTCAGGGGACAGCGAAATTCATTGAAGCTGCAGCAAAGAGCAGGAGGTGTGTTGGGGGCGTGGACTCTTAGGACTTCAGGGTCATCTTACATTTCTGCCCCCTCACACTTCTGTATGAACAGAGGGAGTGGCCACCAGCCCATGGTCACACCACAATCCTGTCCCATTAAACTCTCTTTGGATCGTCTCTGTCTCCTCAGTCCCAGCAAAGCATCCAGACATCTCTGTAGCATTTTTTAGACATGGTCTAAAACCCAAGGTCCTATTATCAGGTGTAGTATGTACTGTGACCATGGGGTTGGTGGCCACGCCGCTGCTATGCCCCCTGCCCATACAAAAGTGTGAGGGGGTGGGAATGTAAGATGATCCTGGAGCTTCCAAGGTCCATGCCCTGACACACCTCCTGCTCTGTGTTGCAGCTTCACTGAATTTCTCTGTGTTCCCCTAGGGAGGGGTGAGGGCTGAGGAGCAGGTATGATTTTATTAATTTATAAGACATCAAAAGAGTAGGTGGGCAGGAGCCGGCTTACTGTACATGACTTAGTAACACATGACATGCCCTCCTGAGTGGGCAGCATGTCTCTAGGTAGGGTGGCACCCCCTAGAGACATGATGGCCACAATTATTATTAATATTTAAGTTTTTTTTAACAGTGAGAACACTTTGCTCATCCCTGCGGCAGCAGGGATGAGCAAACTGTACGGTAACCGGATTGCTCCAGATTACACATCCGGAGCAATCCGGTTACTTGCAAAATGTGTCTGAAGCTAATTGTGTTCACCGCATCCAGATCTGGATGCAGTGAACGCAATTCTCTGTAAAAGTGTGACCCTAGCCTTTGTCTCAAAATTCTAGCTCTCCTATTGCATTTGTCTTTCACGTAACATATATCGATTTTAATCAATTTAAATACAAAGTTATCAGCTCAGAAATGCAGAGTGTAGAACTTAGATAATGCACATAGAAAAACGTTTAGCTGCTTGCACAAGTAATAATCAATTTATAGATTTTAATGTAGTATAAAATAACTACTCTTAAGGGTACCTTTACACGCCGCCACTGAAAGGTAGAAACCGCCAGGTATCGGACACAATTGTACCTGATACCTTGAAAACACCGCGAAGTGGCGGCGTGTAATTCAGGAAGTTTCTACCCGTGTCTTTGGATACCTGTGTTTCAGCCGTGCTCAAAAACAAGCAGGCAAAAACCCTATGGTGGCGGCATGTAATCGGGGAACAGGCACTGTATTTGAGTTCCCTGGGGCGTGCCACAGCGTCATGTATACCATGCCCCATCGACTATCATTGGTGGGAGCTACTGTGTACCCATTGGCTGTCCCTGCACAGGGCAGCATATTTAACGAGCAGACCAGTCACAATACACATTTGCAATGGCGTCATGTATTAGCCAGCTTTCCTGCGCTGCCTGGCCAATCATGATGCTATTGCATTGTCCAATCACCGTACGAGCGTCACGTAATTCACAACTCTGTCACGCCTATGTAGTTGCGGCGCACAATATGTACGGCCATATTCCCTTCTGGTAGCGGCGTGTAAATGAGGGAAGGTGCTCCACAGAAGGTAACCTGCGGCACCCGTCGGCATTTCCAGGGAACGAAAATACCTTCTGTGGAGCACCTTGTGGCGGCGTGTAAATGCGGCATCAGGCACCGTTAGGAACCGTTGAAAACGCGCGCGTGCACGCAGCCTCGGACTGCTCTGGCGGGTAACCGGGCAAAACTCATGGGAGGCCCTCAGGTCTAGAGGCCCCGCCCACCTAGCCCCGCCTCTCACTACCCCCTGCTGTGGCTCGCTTGTGCACTCACAGCCGCTGTGCCGGGCGGCCACCGCCGTAAAAGCAGTGCCAGCCAGAGAGAGAAGAACAGTAAGATTTCACAGGCTGGCTGCTGCTGCCTGCAGCACAGCCTATGTGAGCCAGCGCCGCCACCGAGCGCTCTCTCTGACCCGAAGTACTGATAGGCGGGAGGGGCGGGACTTATCCAGAGGGGCCGCCCACTGATGGGCTGCGTGGGCCACCCGCTCCTCCAGCCGCAGGTCTGCTACTGCCGCCGAGCGGCCGCGACATTAAAGGGGCGGAGCCAAGGACGTGAAGGGGGCGGGGCCAATTTCCCAAAGCAGGGCCCCACTTTGACCAATCAGGATCCATAGGTCACTAACTTCATCACGTTCCAGTTCCCTCCCTGAGCCGATCATGTGACCTCTGATGCCTCCCCTCTATGTGACATCATGACAGGACCTGCTATTTGTGAGTTACTCCATGTCTTTCTTTCTTTCTTTCTTTCTTTTTCTTTCTTTCTTTCTTACTTTCTTTCTTTCTTTCTTTCTTTCTTTTTCTTTCTTTCTCTGTGTGTCTGTCTCTAAAGAACACTAAACTTTATATACAGGTCCACACTACGTGCTGTATTAGTGTTCCTATATACTGTATGTAGTGTGGACTAGTATATACAGTATAGTGCTGTGTATACAGGATTTACACCAGCACTCTCTGCCAGTCTGCAGTGTGCACGCAGCGGTCAGTCTGCAGTGTGCACGCAGCGGCCAGTCTGCAGTGTGCACGCAGCGGCCAGTCTGCAGTGTGCACGCAGCGGCCATTCTGCAGTGTGCACGCATCGGCCAGTCTGCACGGTGCACGCAGCGGCCAGTCTGCAGTGTGCACGCAGCGGCCATTCTGAAGTGTGCACGCAGCGGCCAGTCTGCACGGTGCACGCAGCGGCCAGTCTGCAGTGTGCACGCAGCGGCCATTCTGCAGTGTGCACGCAGCGGCCAGTCTGCACGGTGCACGCAGCGGCCAGTCTGCAGTGTGCACGCAGCGGTCAGTCTGCAGTGTGCACGCAGCGGCTAGTCTGCATGGTGCACGCAGCGTGCACGCAGCGGCCAGTCTGCACGGTGCACGCAGCAGCCAGTCTGCACGGTGCACGCAGCGGCCAGTCTGCACTGTGCACAGCGGCCAGTCTGCACTGTGCACAGCGGCCAGTCTGCAGTGTGCACGCAGCGGTCAGTCTGCAGTGTGCACGCAGCGGCCAGTCTGCAGTGTGCACGCAGCGGCCAGTCTGCACGGTGCACGCAGCGGCCAGTCTGCAGTGTGCACGCAGCGGCCAGTCTGCAGTGTGCACGCAGCGGCCAGTCTGCACGGTGCACGCAGCGGCCAGTCTGCAGTGTGCACGCAGCGGTCAGTCTGCAGTGTGCACGCAGCGGTCAGTCTGCAGTATGCACGCAGCGGCCAGTCTGCAGTGTGCACGCAGCGGCCAGTCTGCAGTGTGCACGCAGCGGCCAGTCTGCAGTGTGCACGCAGCGGCCAGTCTGCAGTGTGCACGCAGCGGCCAGTCTGCAGTGTGCACGCAGCGGCCAGTCTGCAGTGTGCACGCAGCGGTCAGTCTGCAGTGTGCACGCAGCGGTCAGTCTGCAGTGTGCACGCAGCGGCCAGTCTGCAGTGTGCACGCAGCGGGCAGTGTGCACGCAGCGACCAGTCTGCACTGCGCACACAGCGGCCAGTGTGTCGTGCGTACACAGCGGGCAGCCTGCAATGTGCACACAACGGGCAGTCTGCCTGCAGTCTGCAATGTGCATATAACGGGCAGTTTGTAATGTTTACGGCCCACAGTCTGTAATGTGTATACTACCCAGGAGCTGCAGAGGAAGAAGCTGCCGGGTTCCAGGTGCCAGCGAGCGGGAGACTGGGAGCCGCAGAGGAAGAAGCTGCCTGGTGCCGGCGAGTGGGAGACCGAGAGTCACAGAGGAAGAAGCTGCCTGGTGCCAGAGACCGGGAGCCGCAGAGGAAGAAGCTTCCTGGTGCCGAAGATCGGGAGCTGCAGAGGAAGAAGCTGCCTGGTGCCGGGTTCCTGGTGCCGATGATCGAGAGACCGAGCGCTGCAGAGCAAGAAGCTGCCGGGATCCGGGATCAGGAACGTGGAATCAGGTACAGCGCTGTTACAGCCAAAGATAGTAGCCTGGGGGGGACAGAGTGGGATAGATGGATGGTGTGGCCTGGAAGAGGGGGCAGAATAGGATGGATGTGTGGGGGGCATTATGGAGAAGGGGAGAGAACGTAATGGATGGATAGGGGGGCGGCATAGAAAAGGGGGGAGAATGGGATGGATGAATGGATAGGGGCGGCATAGAAAGGGGGAAGTAGCTGGATTGATGGATGGGGGCAGGCATGGAAAAAGGGGGAGAAAATGGATGGATGGGGGAGAAGCTACATGGAATGTGGGGGGGAGAAGCTACATGGAATGTGGGGGAGAAGCTACATGGAACATGGGACAGGGGAGAAGCTACATGGATGACGGATGGGGGAGAGGCCGCGTGGAACAAGGGAGGGGAGAGGCTGCGTGGTGCATAGGAGGGGAGAGGCTGCGTGGAACATGGGAGGTGATAGGCTGCATATAACCTGGAAGGGGATGGTGGTGAAGGATGCGCTGCATGAGACATATTGGGGGAGGATAAAGCAACATGGGATTCAGGGGAATGGGGGTGAGGATGAGCTGTATGCAACATATGGATGTAAGATGAGCTGCATGGGACATATCGGGGTGTGAACAGTATGGGACATGTGGGAAAAGGATGAGCAGTATGGGACATGTGGAAGGAGTATGAACAGTATGGGACATTTAATCTGCATACACATTTATATAAGGAACGTACTGTTCTGGTGATGTAGTGACGGTGGTTCTGATTATGTATTATTGTATTGCTGATGGTTCTGGTTATGTACTGACAGGGGTTATAGTAATGTATTATTGTATTGATAGGTTTTCTGATGATGTATTGATTGTTTTTGGTGATGTATTACTGTATTGACAATGGTTCTGGTTATGTACTGACAGTGGTTCTGGTGAGGTATTATTGTATTGACAGTGGTTGTAGTGATATGTAATTGTATTGACGGTGGTTCTGATGATGTAGTCATGTGGATGCTGTAATCTTTACAGGGAACCTGACCCCTAAAAATCACCCCCCATCCTGTTAATTAATTATAATTAATTATTAATACCTGTCACTGCATCATCATTATGCTATTCTACCTATCCCTTTGTGTAAAAATTGTGTAGTTTGAAACTTTCAAAAGTGATTTTAATGCCTCTACAACTACGGCTTCTTGTCTCCTGAGAAGTCGCACAGGGCGTTCCCTGTGACTTCTTTTCGCATCCTTTAGTGCTTGTATTCACGCCCCGATGGGCGTGATAAACCATTTGAGTCCTCCTCGCCCTCCTCCATGGGCGGATCAGCCGGTATGATGCTAATTGCGTCATTTCAGGCGCTACTGACGTCGATACACCCTTTCGGTGTATCGACAGAGCTCAACCTGCACATTGCGCATGCGTGAGGTATACTTTACGGCAGCTCATGTGATGAGCTGCGGTAAAGAACACCTCACGCATGCGCAATACTTACATCATTACCAGCCGCTGCATTTCAAAGGCCTTTCCCACGAACAAGGTTAATTTAAAGTTCATCTTAATAATAAGTAGACCCTGTAATGATAATAATTTCCACAATTGGATGTGTTTAAAAGAAAATGTTCCTGGGCTGAGATAAACTTATATATGTGTCCCTGCTGTGTACTGTGTAATGGATGTGTCTGACCGTACAGTGATTCTCTCGACACAGGAACATTATTTTTAAACACCTCAAATTATGGAAATTATTATTCCAAAATCTATTGATTAAAATGAACTTTAAAATTAATTTTGTTTATGGGAAAACCCCTTTAATAATTGGGATATAAGTCCCACATTCTTCTGATGATACGGTTTCCACAGGTCGGATTCCACCAATAAATAAGTGATCACCTATTGAACCTGTGGATCACTGATAACTTGTTTTCACCAAAGAATCTCTTTAATATAAAGTACAATAACTGTACATCGCAGTTCTGCTGAGCGCAGAGTGATGTGCAGGAGCCGCCAATATAATGGGTATAATAACAGCTACCAGGTATTTACATATAGCTGAAGGGTGGGTGGGCCCCTGAAATCAATTTCCCTGGTGGGCCCCAGACACCCCAGTCCGACCCTGCGTGCACGTGCAGTGCCTACCTGTTGCTACCCTCTGTGTAAAGGTACCATAATATCTTATGTAATATGAAAGTAAAGCCAAGAAGAACAATGTACAAAAAACTAGATTATCAGTCAGTTTGTAAGATTCATACAGTTGTGACCAAAAGTATTGACACCCCTGCAATTCTGTCAGATAATACTCAGTTTCTTCCTGAAAATGATTGCAATCACAAATTCTTTGGTATTATTATCTTCATTTAATTTGTCTTCAATTTAAAAACACAAAAGAGAATGAAGCAAAAAGCAAAACATTGATCATTTCACACAAAACTCCAAAAATGGGCCACACAAAAGTATTGGCACCCTCAGCCTAATACTTGGTTGCACAACCTTTAGCCAAAATAACTGCGATCAACCGCTTCTGGTAACCATCAATGAGTTTCTTACAATGCTCTACTGGAATTTTAGACCATTCTTCTTTGGCAAACTGCTCCAGGTCCCTGATATTTGAAGGGTGCCTTCTCCAAACTGCCATTTTTAGATCTCTCCACAGGTGTTCTATGGGATTCAGGTCTGGACTCATTGCTGGCCACCTTAGAAGTCTCCAGTGCTTTCTCTCAAACCATTTTCTAATGCTTTTTGAAGTGTGTTCTGGGTCATTGTCCTGCTGGAAGACCCATGACCTCTGAGGGAGACCCAGCTTTCTCACACTGGGCCCTACATTATGCTGCAAAATTTGTTGGTAGTCTTCAGACTTCATAATGCCATGCACACGGTCAAGCAGTCCAGTGCCAGAGACAGCAAAGCAACCCCAAAACATCAGGGAACCTCCGCCATGTTTGACTGTAGGGACCGTGTTCTTTTCTTTGAATGCCTCTTTTTTTCTCCTGTAAACTCTCTGTTGATCCCAAAAAGCTCTACTTTTAACTCATCTAACCAGAGAACATTCTCCCAAAACGTTTTAGGCTTTCTCAGGTAAGTTTTGGCAAACTCCAGCCTGGCTTTTTTATGTCTCGGGGTAAGCAGTGGGGTCTTCCTGGGTGTCCTACCATACAGTCCCTTTTCATTCAGACGCCAACAGATAGTACGGACTGACACTGTTGTACCCTTGGACTGCAGGGCAGCTTGAACTTGTTTGGATGTTAGTCAAGGTTCTTTATCCACCATCCGCACAATCTTGCGTTGAAATCTCTTGTCAATTTTTCTTTTCCGTCCACATCTAGGGAGGTTAGCCACAGTGCCATGGGCTTTAAACGTCTTGATGACACTGCGCACGGTAGACAGAGGAACATTCAGGTCTTTGGAGATGGACTTGTAGCCTTGAGGTTGCTCATGCTTCCTCACAATTTGGTTTCTCAAGTCCTCAGACAGTTCTTTGGTCTACTTTCTTTTCTCCATGCTCTATGTGGTACACACAAGGACACAGGACAGAAGTTGAGTCAACTTTAATCCATGTCAACCGGCTGCAAGTGTGATTTAGTTATTGCCAACACCTGTTAGGTACCACAGGTAAGTTACATGTGCTGTTAATTACACAAATTAGAGAAGCATCACATGATTTTTCTAACAGTGCCAATACTTTTGTCCACCCCCTTTTATATGTTTGGTGTGGAATTAGATCCAATTTGGCTTTAGGACAAATCTTTTTGTGTTTTTTCATTGAAGACAAATTAAATGAAGATAATAATACCAAAGAATTTGTGATTGCAATTATTTTCAGGAAGAAACTGAGTATTATCTGACAGAATTGCAGGGGTGGCCACAACTGTACATCTGCTTTAATATATCTGTTTTTATTTCTATTTTACATATAAATGTAACTTCAGAAAAGGGGTAAACTAATTAGAAGATGAAAATTTTAAGTGCACTTACTACTTTAAGGGTATGATATAATAATACCTGTTGACACAGTTTTCTTTGGAACCATTCCAATGTACATTATGAAATTCCAAAAACCAGTTTAAATATTCATATATGCAAGAACATGCATGACACTATCACTAGTTTTGTGTATGCAAATTATGTCTTCGTATAGTAGCATAGTAAATACAGTATATACTGTACTAGCTGTAGTCTCTGGCGTTGCCCGGTATAGTAACTAACTGTTTTCAGCTATAAGAAAATAGAATGGGTTAATGAAGACTTGATTTTCTCTGCTGAGATACACAGACTGCAAGTGTAGTACAGGGGCTATGCGTAGACACAGGGGCCTATGTGTGAGCTCCTGGTGTAATAAAGAGGTTATATGAGGTCTCCTGCTGTAATACTGGGGACTGTGTATGGCCTCCTGCTGTATACTGGGGGCTGTGTGCGACCTCTCGCTGTATACAAAGGGCTGTGTGTGGCCTCCTGTTTTTTACTGGGAGCTGTATGTGGCCTCCTGCTGTATTCTGGGGCTATTTTTGGCATCCTGTTGTATACTGGGGGCTATGTGTGGCTCCTGCTGTATATTTGGGTCTGTGTCTGGCCTCTTGCTGTTTACTAGGAGCTGTTTGTGGCCTCCTGCTGTAATACTGAGGGCTGTGTGCAGCCACCTGCTGTCTCCTGGGGGCTGTGTGTGGTCTTCTGCTGTATACAGGGGGCTGTGTGGGGTCTCCTGCTGTATACTAAAGGATGTGTGCGGCCTCCTGCTGTATACTGGGGGCTGTGTGCAGATTACTCCTGTATACTGAGGGTTTTGTGTGGCCTCCTGTTGTATACTGGGCTCTGTGTGTGGGCTCCTGCTGTATACTGGATACTGTATACTGCAGTGTGTGGCAGGTTGTTAGAAAAATAGCAAAGAGGTGTCTTAGGCTGGGTTCACATTTGCGGACCCCTACGCAGCGTTCTGCAGAGGGGATCCACAATGTGACCGCAGCGGCCGCAAGCTCCTATCTTTATAATGGGAGCGCACGGTGCTGCGCTTGTCAGCGCAGGACCGTGCGCACCCTTTCACTCCCATATGTGATCTGTGCGCAGGCGGATGCCTGCGTACAGATCACACAGTCTCGTCCGCACCAGGAATGCAACATGTCGCGTCCCTGGTGCGGACGAGACTGTGTGATTTGTGTGCAGGCATCCGCCTGCGCACAGATCACATATGGGAGTGAGTGGGTGCGCACGGTCATGTGCAGTCAAGCGCAGCACTGTGCGCTCCCATTGTAAAGATATCAGCTTGCGGCCGCTGCGGTCACATTGCGGATCCCCTCTGCAGAACGCTGCGGAGGGGTCCGCAAATGTAAACCCAGCCTTAGTCGCTTTGGGGTTTACGTGCCTGCTGCTTCAATAACAGTCCTGTCCCAGTGTGCAGCATTTTCCAGAAATCCTTGCCTTTGGCAAGCTTTGCAGAATGTTTCACAGACATGAATAAGCTGTGTTATACTTTGAATGTCCTTCATTACCTATAGCAATTGTGGCGCCCCGCAACGAGTGCGTCACAAGAGGGTATTGCAGCCATGAAAGCAGCCGCAATATTCTCTGACACAGCAGTGATCTGGTTAATTTAGAAATCCAACCCTGCATGCATCACCTAGAACAGAGGGCCAATCCTAGGTCCTGGTGGGCGGAGTGGTAGGGTAGTGTGTAGGAGAACACACAATAGTCAAAGAGAAGAGTCTAGAACGCAGTCGAGAAGGGTCTAGAACTTGAACTTGGAGAGGAGCGGGGGCTCCGCACCCCGTGCAGCCCCCGGGCTGCACCGGTCGGGTGTCAGCACCTGAGGCCTTACCAACCGGGATTGGGCATTATCCACACGGGTTCCCAAAAGACTCCCGTGCCCACAACTCACAGCCGGTTCACTGGTACCGAAGCTGGCAGCAGTTCACCTCTGCTACGCGAACCAGAAGCGTGGAGGAGCAGCTTCACAGGAGCACCCCACCACCAGCCAACTTCCAGTCGTCTAACCAGCGGTGTACCCACTGAGGGATCCAAGGCTCCCCAAAACATCCAGAACGTACATCATGGATAGGGCATTGAAGCAGCCTCCCCGTACCCGACCTGGTATTCCTGGGCGACACTGGCAATCACTTAGTTAGAATGGAGGAACACTGCGGATTTCTAAGGGACACCATTACTGCTGAGTCCACCCGGTCCACTACCCGTAATCTGTATGCCATGTACTGCTTACTGGTTACAGTAAAGACCTGTTGCAGAGACTTTCTGTGTCCGTGCTTCCTTATGAACTGTCCGTCCGCACTACAAGGTAACCGCAGCTGCCGCACAACATCTTAAGCAGCTCCAGCCTCCGGGGATTATCGCTCAGCCTGTGGGGAGCGTTCCATCTTGCTGCTATCCATCCCCCGGAGGTTCCGCAGCGTCGGTAGTCCTTACCGAAACTACTCATAGGTGGCGTCACGAATAAATTAAAAACCCCTTTAATCTGTTCCCTACAAGACGTCTTCAACACGTTTGATCTGCACTACATCGGGCCCCACTACCGGCAGGCGCGGTCCACCCGTGACAAGGAGGAAGGAAGCATCGCCTGTCTAAACCGGAGTCCCGGCCACGGTGAGTCACAATCAGTTAGAAGTTGAGCTGTGACCTGATAAATATTCAAGCTAACTGTAAAAATAAGCATTGTAGTATCTATTACTTTGCAGTTAAAAACAGTAAAAGGCCTTTTTTGGAGACTGACTGCAAAGCGGGGGGTTATAATTTCCCCTCATGACATAGTCTATGATGTTCCCTGAGTCAAATGGGCTGTGTGTGCAAAATTTAGTGTTTGTAGAAGCACAAAAACAGCAACGTTTTTGCTGCAAATTTTATGTTTTTTGGTGTAAGAGTAGAGATGAGCCACCACCCTAGTGTTCAAATTCGATTCTATTAGTTGAATTGGGGGTGTGTTCGTCGAATGTTCATCGAATGTTCGTCGAACACCGTCGAATACCATTGAAAACAATGGCAAGCAAACACATATACATACAAACACATAGAAAACACCTTCTGAGGTGTCCAAAAGGTGACAAACTACTCAGAAGACTCAACAAACACATGGAAAAGTGATAAGTACATATAAAAGTGAGACAAAAAAAAGAGCTGGATGAGTAAAAGGAGGAGGAGACATAGATATAGGCATGTCATGCCCTTCTAAAATCAGCTAAAACACATTTAGGGGACTCCAACAAGAGATTCTATTTTTCCAAAAATTGGGGCACAGACACTACTTAAGTGGCAGCACATTCAAAAACCCGCAAGCCTTTAGTCTCTCCAGGATGACACAGGGGTGGAAAGTCCTTGCAGATCCATGACTTGTTCATCTTGATAAACGTTAGTCTGTCCACATTCTGGGTCGACAGATGCGTGCGCTTATCTGTTAGCAAACCAACAGCAGCGCTGAAGACACGTTCCGAGAGAACGCTGGCTGTGGGGCATGACAAGATCTCAAAGGCGTGAGTGGTAAGCTCTGGCCATTTTTCCAGATTGGAAGCCCAAAATGAGCAAGGCTCCAGTTCCACAGTCATGGCATCGAAGTTCACTTGAAGATACTCCTGTACCATCCTCTCCAGGCGTTGACTATGTGTCAGACTTCTTGTGTCTTCTGGCCTTGCAGACGATGGTCTAAAAAATTTGTGAAACGATGCCACAAAATTGGTGTTACCACCAGTGTTAATGGTACGGTGTGAGTGATGACTTGACAGTCCCACGGTTGGCAAGTTAGAACTGTGAGATTTACTCTGTGTACTACTGGTGTTTTGTGGAAAGGCCAACCTAAGATTGTGTAACAGATTCTGCTGTTACTGCTGCATGTGTGCGTCCCCTTTCTATGGCAGGAATTATTTCGCCAAATTTTGTCTTGTACCGGGGATCTAAGAGTGTGGCAACACAGTAGTTGGCATTACTTCTAATTTCGACAATCCGAGGGCCATGTTGCAGGTAGTGCAGCAAGAAGGCGCTCATGTGTCTTGCGCATCCAGGAGGATCAAGCCCTTGTTGTGTTGGTGGCAGCGAGGTGAGAATCATGCTTCCTTCCTCTGCCCTCTCCCCCCAACCTTGCACAACAGAAATGTCATCAAGGTCTCCATCATCTGCTGAGTCTTCCATGCCCATCGCCAGTTCGTCCTCCATTTCTTCCTGGGCTCCTGCACCTTCATCAACAGTTTGGTTGCTACTATGCGCCCTCGTTAATCCTTTTCCTCCACCCTCCCATGCCTGCCGTCTTGGTGCTGCTGACCGTGAAGACCATAGTGATCTTGTTATCCTTTCCACATAGGACTCCTCCTGTGCTTCCTCCACCTCCTCTTGTCCCACCAACTGACTCCGAATACTGTTTAGAGTGTGCTCCAGCATGTAGATGACCAGAATTGTCATGCTGATAATGGCATCGTCAGTGCTAAACATCTTCGTCGCCATTTCGAAACTGTGCAGAAGGGTGCATAGGTCATTGATCTGAGATCACTCCAGCAGTGTGATCTGCCCCACCTCTGGATCTCGTTGGCCCAGGCTATACGTCATAATATATTGCACCAGGGCTCGGTGGTGCTGCCACAGTCGCTGCAACATGTGCAGAGTGGAATTCCAGCGTGTCGGCACATTGCATTTCAGACGGTGAACCAGCAGGCCAAAATATTGTGTGATATTGCCCCAGCGAAGGGCCACACCCAGGTTTGCAGCATTGTCACACACGGCCTTCCATGGCTGCAGGTTGAGTGGAGACAAGCATTGCTGAAACTCGGTCTCCAGAGCTGACCACAACTCCTCAGCCGTGTGACTCATATTTCCCAGACATTTCAAGGTAAACATGGCCCTGGCGTTAAGCCCTGCTGCCAGCATAGTAAGGAGGTAAGCTGGATTCCTTGTGCACAGTTACAACGCGGGTGGAATTACCAGACAGGCTTTGTGCGCAGGTGGAGGACCGAGACAAGGTTGAGGAGGCAGAAGCAGTGGAGGAACTGCTACGTACCAAGGATTGATGCACAACTCATGGGGACGGCAAGACTTGGACAGCAGACCCTTCTCCAGCTCTCACCATAGTTACCCAGTGTCCAGTTACCGACATGTAATGTCCCTGTCCATGCTTACTGGTCCAAGTGTCTGTGGTGAAATGCACCCTGTCACACAGAGTTTCTCAAGGAAGCGGTGATGTTGTCTGCGACATACTGGAATAGCGCAGGCACGCCCTTCTTGGAGGAGTAGTGGTGACTGGGCATCTGGTACTGGGGCACTGCAACGGACGTAAGGTCTCTAAAATCCTCTGTGTCCACCAGGCGGAAAGGCAGCATTTCTCTAGCCAACAGCTTGTAGATGGTGAAATTCAACCGCTTAGCTTTGTCATGGCTAGGAGGAAATGGTCTTTTACTTGTCCACATCTGAGGGACGGAGGACTGGCTGCTGTGCTGAGACGAGGTTGAGTAGTGTGTCCCCAGCAAACCGCTGGTCTGTGAGGGAGGTGCAGGCAAAGATGTAATGTTGCCTTCATCCAAAGGTGGTGCTCTCGATGTCTGAGAGAGCTCAACACCAGCAGCATTTTCCATTTCAAAAACAAGTAACGCCCTGGCAATCACACTGCCTGTTGCAGGTAAAGAGGTGGAAGCTCTGCGTTCAAAAGCGAGTGACAGGTGTCCCCACAGTCACAGAAAATGAAGAGCACTCAGTTGCACTTGATGGGCAGATGGTGGTTGGCCCGCCCCGCTAGCCCGCATTGTAGCACAGTGAGCTTCTCACTGCGACTTGTGCTTCATATCCATGTGATGGTTCATGCATGAAGTACTCAAACTATTGAGTTTTTGGCCTCTACTCAGAGATTGGTGACAAATCTTACAGATCAAATGAGTTGGGTGATCCTTAGCGATGTCAAAAAAGGCCCAGGCTAGGCAAGGCTTAGAGCCCATGCGACCTGCAGAGCCACCACGACTTCTGCTCAGAGGCAGAGTTGTGGCTGCGGATGCTGTTATTGATGTGTTTCCAGTACTCCGTCTCTGTCCAGGAAGGCGCAACCTAACCTCTTCGACACTAGCATCCTCCTCCATCTCCTCTGCTGACCTCATCGACTGGCTGACTGTGGGTTGACAGTAAGTGTGAAGATGCATGTCTGCAACCCTGTACAGATTATTCCTTTTCACCTGCTGTTACGTTGAACTTAATACAAGATTCTGGAAGAAAACTGCTGTGTTTCTCCTGTCTTACTATAAGTCATCGTTCTATCCAAGTTCAAAGCTGTCTGTTGGCGGCTGATGATGTAAGTACAAGCATACATTTATATAAGGGACTGGTAATTAGAGCACTTGGGATTTGAAGTCTCTAGGAAGAGACAGAACAGTTAAAAGGAAACCTGTTACCAGGGGTGGTATACTGCATGCAATCCAGAGAAAGGATTATCCATAAAGGGCTGATAACAAGACTGTTAGTTCCACTGGCACCGCTCCCACGCTCACCTTCCCTGATGCTGCATTCTCTTCTGCTCTGGTTGGGCATCTGGCGTCCAGGTGTGCGGTGTCTCAGAGCAGTCGCCGGGTCCCCTTCCTGTCTGCTGGTCACCGGGGTTGGCACACCAGCAAAGTATCATGGATGGTGTAATGAGCGGTGCATTGGGCTCAGCCACGCTCCTCCCCTGTAAATCTAGGGTCCAGCACGGCTCAGCCTGACACTCCCCTTGGCAAATAGCTGTCCGTCCTCCGGTATCTCAGGCTGCCTCCACTGCAGGGAGGTGTCTTATTATTGTGTTAGTTGCCTTTTGCATATATGGCTGTTAGTCAGACCCTCCTTGTGCTCTCACTCGTGGGTAATTCTCCCAGTCCTGCCTGTACCTCGGGCTCTGGTACCTCCGGTCCTCCTCTGCCAAACCTCTGTTAGGCTAGCCCTACAAGCCACCCCTCTTGTACTGGTGGCTGTGCTATTTAGACCCCCTGGGCTTGCCCCTGACAATCCCTGTATAGGGGTTAGATGAACTAGGACCAGCTCACCCAGGGGAGTTTGGTACCACGAACCAGCGGGTCCACTCTAGGGTGCCTTTCTCCGGAGATGTGACAAAGACACAGCATAACTATTACAGCAGTCTGCATGACCCTGCAGACAGAAATCGCTCAGTGAAGAGACTACTTGTCACAAACAAGAACAGTATACAGGTTATAAATCCTAATAAGGGATCATCTATAAAGTATTGTAAATTTGCAGTTTTTAACAGACTTGCAAATACAACCCCAGCAGCAGCTTGAATAGATTCTGTAAACCCACCCTTGCATTTCTATGCAATATCTCAAAATAAAAGGACTCTTTCACTGCCAGCACTGCAGCAGCAAGAGAAAAGCATGGATTCTCACTCAGCTCATAGTGAAAGACTTAACATGAAGAGTTAAAGAGAGCTTAGAAACAGCCAGAAGTGAACTGCTTACCCACATAACATTATTGTGACAAATGCTAGGGTCAGATCTGCATCAGCCATAAGGCTGACGAATCCGTCTATAACTTAGGTTTTAGCGCATAGCGTTAATGGGATCTAACGCTATGCTCAGGCTGCCTATTCATCTATATGGTTACCTGATGCCTTGTGCAGCCGGCAGCTTCACTCGGACTGGAAATGCGCTATTGCAGAGCTCACAGGAAACGCGGTTTGCTGGGTTTTCCTGAGCACTCTGCAATAGCGCAAATCCGGTCCTTCTGAGTGATGGTGCCCTGCCCAAGCCGTCGAGAAACCATAGAGATGAATAAGCAGCCTGAGAATAGTGTTACATTACATTAACGCTATGCACTCAGGCTGCAAAAACCTAAGTTTTAGAAGGATTCATCAGCCTTATGGGTGAGGTCTGGTTCTAGCCAAAGGGTGCTAAAACAAGTGACTGTTTTATCTGTGCCTGGCGCTCATGAGCTACCACCAGAGGGAGCCCTTGAACAATTGTACGTTGTATACCAGTCATACAAAGACATTTGCGAAAAATACATCTTTACTCTGCTGAATTTAAATTCACCAGAGTCTATAAAGGAATTGCAGGACTTCGAAAAGCTCAATGCCGCATAAGACTGCACCGTGAGTGACATCGTGGACAAAATAGAAGCAAAAGCAGCGCAAATGTCAGAAGCGGCATTGCACACATCCAGATCTGCTAAGAGCTCTAAACACTCAACTAAATCGAACTCATCAAGGCACTTAACCCTCAGTGAGCAGCTCATAAGAGTGTGTGCCGAAGCAGAAACCATGAAAGTACAAGCCGTCTTTGCTCAAAGGAAGGCAGAGATAGAAACAAGTGCAGTCATCGAATCCGCGTGCAAGAAAGCAGAGACTGCATGCAGGAAGGCAGACATTGAAGCAGAGGAAGCGGTGAAGAAAGCAGAGACTGCACGTAAAACGGTGGAAGTCAAAGTCCTTCAAAGGCAATGTGAACACGCAGCAGCCATGGCAAGGTTAAAGGTTTTTAAACAAGCTCTAGTTGGGAGCCAAGGAGGCAGCATCAGCGCATATGAACTTGACACGGAAGACCCCTTTAAGCGCACAAGAGACTATGGGCTGAGCCAAGCCAACGAACCACTGACTACCACCAACATTCCCGTTGGCGACAACACTTCTCCAGAGCTTCAAGACGCCGATCCGCCTGCATTTTCCAGCTTCCAAGATCAGTCCAACGCACCTCAGACTTTCAAATCTGAACCAACTTCACACTTCAGGGCACAGCCTCACCCCAACCGTAGTGGGTAAAGAAGTGAACATTCTGCAGCTGGAAACTTGTGTGAGAATAATTGCCACAGTGACAGAGGAGGAAGAAGCAGCAGATGTAGTTAATGTGACAGATGGTGTTTGGTGAGTCCCACTAAGCTATGTTGTAACGCAGTAACTTAGCCAGAGTAACACATATTGCTGGACCATGTTCCAGTTGATGCATGTATTAGTCAAATTTTGGAATTTTTTGCCTCCTGAGTCCTGAGTTGTTTTTACAAACTTGGCAAATAGCATGAGTTGTGTCATCCTTTATGGTATCAAAAAAGGCCTAGACTAGGAAACCCTTGCCACCCCTGCGAACTTCAGACCCACGACCGCTACTGGACAGAGCGGGAGTTGTGGCTAAGCATGCAGTGTTGTTGTGGTTGCAGCACTCAGTCCCTGTGCCAAAAACCACAATGCAAGGATTCCACCCCAGGGCTAGGTCCTTCCCTGGAGGGATATCTGGCTAGTCCCGTGTTTGAGACTCTTAATCGAGGCTCCACGGACTCCATTTGCATATTCAAAAACCACAACCTAACCTCCTCATCTTCCTACCTTGGACACACAGTAAAGTCCATGTGCGCCTAATGTATCTGAGTATCATCATCATCACCTCTACCCCCGGGTTTAGCATCTGGTAACAAGGGTCTGGATTCTGTTCAGACCCTACTTCATCCAGATCCAACTGCAAAAGATTTTGGGCATCATTACAGATGTTTTTCTCCCCTAGAGTCTGTGAATCTTTAGAGCAGACCTTTGATGCCCATGGAATTAGAATGTGGGGAAACACAGACGAGTGAATCTGCAGAGCTGTTCACACAGTCATTTGGGTGGTTGGAGAGTTGTGACATCAGGGGAAACAGGTAATTTGGGAGCCACCTCTGAGGACTTTACTGTGTGTGATGTTGAGGAGAAGGTTAAATGAATATATCGTACTTCAAAAGATAATAGCGTGGCTCATTCCTACTCATCTTTGGCATCTCTAGTAGTTGTAAAACAGGTGGAAACACGCGTAATTGGAGTGCCACCTCTGAGGACGGTACTGTGTGTGATGTTGAGGTGGGGAAGAGAAGGAAAGGCCACTTGATGCAGGGCTTTCCATCCACTGTAGCAAATGCTCTTTCTGGCCTCATCTACAAGTCGTATCGTTCTGCTGCTCCGAAAAAAAGAGACTGGAGTTGACCATCCAAAAACAGAAGTTGTTACTTCTCTTTGGATAGAATGAACCAGTGTTAGATTTGTACAGCTTTCAGCAGCATTAGCAGTACACACGTACACCTTAACCAGCAAGCCTATTCTTCCTTATACCACACTGATTCTTCTTTCCACCACTACCTTGGGATTTCCCACTCATATTTAATGTACACAGATTTGAAAAATGCAGCGTTTCAAACGCAACTGCTTTGCATTGCGTTTGCATTGCATTTGCAATGCTTTTACCATACAAGTCTATGTTTATACAAGTTCATGCATTCAAACGCTGATGTTTTCATTGCGTTAATGTAGCTGAAAACCGCATTGCGTTCAAACGCAATGAAAACGTGATGTAAACCTAGCGTTACTCTTAATGAACCTAATTGTGTATGGGGGAAACCCATTGAGTATATTACATCTGTGATTGTTATATATGTATTTATATGAATTGTATAATATTATGGTTAGTTTGTGCTGGGTCCCCATGCTGAAACACACTGCCCCCCATAGCACACTGGGTCCCCATGCTGGGACACACTACCACCCATAGCACACTGGGTCTCCATGCTGCCACACACTGCTCCCCATTGCGCACACACTAAAAAATAACATATGATGTCATATTCGCCTCACTCCACCGCTCCCTGCAGCTGGCGCCATCCCCGCTGTGTGATTATACTGGGATCCAGTCCGGTGAGCTGCACACAGTGATGGTGGCACTCTGCAGCGACGCTCTCATGACCCTAAGCCGGCACAGCACATGCAGCAGGGATGTATGGCTACAGGTAACGGTGGGGCGAGGTGAGTATGACATAGTTTGGATTGTCAGTGCTTTCCACGCAATGAAAGTGTGGAAAGCACTGACTATTCACGCAGGATCGCAGCTAGCAGCTGTGGACCCGCTCCTGTAATATGCGCTGCTCTCCCACTGGTGATTGAAGCAGTGAATATACAGGAGCTTAATGAATGGCCCCACATGACCACAGAGCCTCCTCCAGTCTCCTGACAGCCCCCTGACACTGCTTCACAGACCACCCCTCCCCTACTGCACAGCACACAGTAGTTTCGCATTATAAGATGCACCCCCCACTTTCCCCCCAAATTTGGGGGAACAAAAGTGTGTCTTAGGGTGCTGTCCACTACGATGCTCCAACGTTCCAGCACGATCCTGAGTTGCTGGATCGTTGGAGCATGTGTAATCTGTCATGGAGCTGTCACACAGACAGACTTCACCAGCGTACCAGGACCATGAGCTCCCCACATCGGTGACAGCCAGCACAGAGCTGGCTGTCACCTGCCCCCTCCCTCCGCACCTCTCCCTTCCCGCACCCAGCACCTTCTCAAGCGCGGTACACAGTGTGTATCCGGCGGGCACTAGACCGCACGCCGCGCGGCTGCATTCATGCAGCCACGTGACGCGAATGCGCATGGCAGAAGCGTCGGCAGAGGACGTGAGGCAGCGTAAGCTGGCTCCACAACCCCCCAGTGCCCAGTGTCCCCCCCAGTGGGCCCCCGCTGGTAACCATGGTTACACCAAGTATCTAAGCAGCGCGCGCTGCATGTACTGGTGTACCATGTTTAACCGCCTGTGAGCTCGCTGATCGTTCATCCCGTGGTCACAACGCGATGCGGTTGACCAGCGGATGTCCAGCGACCCAAAAATGGTACTGGACACTTTGTAACGATCGCGACTCTCAGCAGGGCCTGATCGTTGGGAGCAGTCTCACATACGATATCGGTAAGAAATCGTTCCTAGTCACAAATAGACGATATCGTACCGATATCGTTATGTGAGACTAGGCTTAGCGTGGTCACAGTACCATTTTTCACATGCGTTTGGAGACTGCGTTCAAAAACGCATGCCAAAAACGCACCCATAGCCCCATGTTAAAAACACGCATGCCCTAATAGCCAAAAAGCATGTGACTGTCCCATCGTTTTTGAAAGCATATCCAAAAACGCATGCGTTTTTTAATAAGGGGCCTTATGAAAACGCATGCAAAAACGCATGTACAATTAGTGCCATTCAAAAACGCATGCGTTTCCCATAGGAGCCCATGTTAAAAAAACGCATGCGTTTCCGGAAACGCATGCGTTTTTTTAACATGGGCTCCTATGGGAAACGCATGCGTTTTTGAATGGCACTAAAAGGTACTAAGTGTACATGCATTTTTGCATGCGTTTCCCATAGGAACCCATGTTATAAAAACGCATGCGTTTTTCAAAACGCACAAAAAAATACTACAAGCACTATTTTTTAGGTGCAGATTCAAAAACGCAGCCAAAAACGCAGGGAGCCATCACACACCTTACAAAACTCATGCTGACATGAAAAAAAGCATGAGTTTTGTTAAATCACTAAAAAAAACGCATGGCAACTGTGACCACAGCCTTATAATGCAAAAATACCGTATGTCCCATTTATCTAAAAAATTGGACAGACTGATCCATCCAGGTTTCAAAGTCCTCTTCCCTTGTAGGAACAGGCTTTTTCCAAAAAAGGACCAAGGCTTGCAAAAGCCAAACCCATGGTAACAAGGGTAATACTTAGTTCACCTTTCTACTAAATAACCCAAAGCTTAAAGGTCTCATGACTTAGGCTAGGGTCACACGTGTGTTTTTTCCATGCTTTTTTGGAGACCTGCGGTTTTAAAAAAGCATGTAAAAATGCACCCATAGGCCCCCATGCCAAAAATGCATGCACTAATAGCAAAAACGCATGCACTAATAGCAAAAACGCATGTCAAAAGTGCCATGCGTTTTTGGCATTAGTTTTTGCACTTATGTGTGGAGCTGCCTTCAAAAGCGCATGCAAAAACGCATGGTACATTAGTATCATTTAGTACCATCCAAAAACGCATGAGTTTTCCATAGGGGCCCATGTTAAAAAACACATGCGTTTTTAAAACAGCACCAAAAAATAGTTCATGAACTTTTTTTGCTGCCGATTCTAAAACGCATGGAATAACACGTGGGTGCCTAAAAAAACACATGCAGAAATGAAAAACGCATGCAGAAACGCATGCTTTTTTTTAAGGCACTTACAAAGCTAATGCACAGTGTGACCCTAGCCTTATTACGTCATTGATGTTTGGTGTATATGACTTTCTTGCAGTTGGTAACCCCCTTGCTCAATATATAGTTGGTTGGAACTTATTACTTGCTCTAACATTTTCTATGGTGAGTGTCACAGAAAAACTTAAAACAGCCAAGCTCCACTCTAGTAACACTCTAGTAATAATAATAATAATAAAATAATTATGATAATAATAATAATTTTATTTAGATACCGCCAACATATTCCGCAACACTTTACAATTCGGAGGGGACGTGTACAGACAATATGAGACAATACAGAGTAACAAAAATTCAAAAACCATGAGGAGCGAGGTCCCTGCTCACAAGCTTACAATCTAGAGGAAATAGGGGAGGCACAAAAGGTAACAGTAACAAATGATGTCATATATGGTCTAGTCATCAATATAATAATTAGGGGATGAACATAATGCTGCATGAATCGGTCATTGCTTGGGATTTGTACAGATAAAGTGCTATATTATGCAGGGGAACAGACAGACAGACTGTCTGCAGGTGCAGACAGATTACACGAGAGGCCAGATTTGGAAAAGGGAAAATAGGAATAACTAAACAAGTGAGGTGAGGTGATAGGCCAGTCTAAAGAGATGTGTTTTTAAGGCTCGCTTAAAACTATTGGTATTGGGAATTAATTGAATTGTTTTTGGTAACCCGTTCCAGAGAATTGGTGCAGCTCATGAGAAGTCCTGGAGACGGGTGTGGGAGGTTCAGATTGTAGATGATGTCAGTCTTAGGTCACTTGCGGAGTGGAGGACACGTGTAGGGCGATAGACAGAGATGAGAGAGAAGATGTAGGGTGGAGCAGAACTGTGGAGGGCTTTGTGGGTGAGAGTGATCATTTTATATTGTACTCTATAGCAGATTGGAAACCAGTGCAATGACTGCCCCAGGATAGGGGCATCAGTGAAGCGGTTGGGGAGGAATATGACCATGGCTGATGCATTGAGAATGGATTGGAGAGTTTTAGTAAGAGGGAGAACGATTAATATAGAATTGCAGTAATCCAGGTGAGAATGAATAAGGGCAACAGTTAGAGCTTTTGCAGAGTCAACAGTAAGCATTCTAGAGATGTTTTTGAAGTGTAGGTGACATGAGCGAGCCAGAGACCAGATTTGGGGAGAGGAGAGATCTGGGTCAAATATAACACCAAGACAGCGGGTGTGCTGCTGAGGAGTAACGGTAGAACCACATACAGAAATGGCAATATTAGGTTTCGGAAGATTAGGAGAGGGAGGAAACACGAGAAGTTTAGTTTTTGAAAGATTCAATTTAAGATAGAGAGAAGACATGATGTTAGAGACAGCAGAAAGACAATCACTGGTATTTTGTAGTAATATGGAGGTGATGTCAGGAGAAGATGTGTATAACTGAGAATCGTGAGCATAGAGATTGTACTGAAAACCAAATCTACTGATGATTTGTCCAATGGGGTCAGTGTATTGAGAGAATAGAAGGGGACCTAGGACTGAACCCTGAGGAACCCCAACCGTGAAGGTAAGAGGAGAGGAAGAGGAGCCAGCTAAAGATACAGAGAAGTAGTGGTCAGAGAGGTAGGAGGAGAACTAGGAGAGAGCAGTGACCTTAACCCCAATAGAGTGGAGCATAGAGAGAAAGAGCTGGTGATCTACAGTATCGAATGCAGCGGAGAGATCCAGGAGGATCAACAGGGAGTAGTGACCATTAGATTTAGCTGTTAGTAGATCATTAGAGACTATAGTGAGGGCAGTTTCAGTAGAACGTATAGAGCAGAAGCCGGATTGTAGAGGGTCAAGAAGAGAATTGTCGGAGAGATAGCGAATCATACGGGAATGGACCAAGCATTCCAGGAGTTTAGAGATGAAGGGGAGATTACAGACAGGTCTGTAGTTAGCAGCAGAGTTCTGGTCGAGGGATGTTTTTTTTTATAATGGATGTATCCTGGGATGTTTGAAGGAGGAAGGGAAAACCCAGATGAGAGGGAAAGATTAAATATTTTAGTTAGGTGAGATGTGACATCTGGGGAAAGGGATTGAAGGAGATGTGAGGGAATAGAGTCACTGGTGCAGGTAGTAGGGCAAGAAGATGCAAGTGAATTCATCACTTTTCTTATATCTCTTATAAAACAGCAGCCTTGAGGAATAGTAAGGCTAAGGTAAGGTTTGTGATCCGTTTTTTTTGTGCTGCATTTTTTATTCATTTTCAGCAGCAAAACTGGATTTGTTTTTTTTTTGCAAAAAAAAAACTGATTCATCCATTTATCAATTTTTTTGTGGTGCATTTTTGTTACATTAACAATGATTTCAAGGGAAAAAATAGACCAGAAAAAAAAACAGATCACTAATTGGCATGCTCCTTCTTTTTCTGGATGTGTTTTCTGCCCGAAACACGAACCAGTAACAAACGCATTGTCAGAGCAGCATTTCTGAAAACTCATTGACTTTGCTGTGAATCACAGAAAGTGATCTGTTTTCCACACAAAAAATGGCTTGCAAAAAAGGGATCAAATATGCACAGTGTGAACTTAGCCTAACTGATGTATTTGCTTAGCAGTAATGTGTACTGAAGGAAACATGAGGCCAGAAAGTGAGCAGCAGTGATGTTTAGTGCATGGCGCCACTCTAGAAATGCTTGAGGGGCCATATTTCTTTCTTTAGTATATAATAATAGTCACTAAACATGGACGAATAAAAATCATGGATAAGCCCATAAATGTAGTCCATGTGGAAGTGTAATTAATAGTAATATGTTTATTAATGCATTGTATTCAGGTGACACCACTGCAAAAATTATAATAACAGAGTATACTTTAGAGAGCATTAAGGGCAAATAACAAGACTGTAAAATTCCACAATCTATTAATATTCTTAATAATATCTGATATATGGCTCATCACATTTAGATGACATACAATATTATTAAAAGCAATGGCAATGCATCAAGTATTTGTAATCTTTGCATTGGTACACATACCTCCAAAAGAATGGATGATGTACAGTCTACATAAGTGGTCATCGGCAGTTGGAGTACTCAATACATTCTGCTATCAAGTCTAATACATGGTTGAGCACTGATGGCTCAATCCAATCCATTAAAGAGGACCTGTCACCCCCCCATGGATGTGAATCTAAGTGCAGCACTGAATGCAGCACGTATGCTGCATTCAGGCATTCAGGCAAGGGGTCCCCCATATGTGTGTGGCTTGTACCCCGAGATATAGGCTTTGATAAACTTACAGTTAGAAGCCAAGGAGGCAGGCCCTTGTGCTTGGAGCCACCTCGCTGCATGGAGGCATTTCATGCCCCTTGCATCTCTGTTCCGCCTTGTTTACATACCCTCGCCGCCTCCCTCCTGCCAGTCATTTCTTCCTTGCCTGCGCCTCCTTGTGCTGCTTGACACAGGCGCAGAGCGAGGTATCGCTTCTTTGCCGTCCCAGCCGCCTGTCCCGCCTCCTGGTGACATCTACTCCTTTCCCCGCCCTGCTCCATGTTATGCTGTATACAAGTAGCAGGGAGGGAATCCTGCGCTTGCGCAGAAGCCCTCCTTAAGCAGGACTTCTGATAAATGAGCTTGAGGAGGGCTTCTGCACAAGCGCAGGATTCCCGCCCTGCTCCGTGTATACAGCATAACACGGAGCAGGGCGGGGAAAGGAGAGGACGTTACACAGGAGGCGGGACAGGCGGCCGTGACCGCAAGAAGCGATACCTCGCTCTGCACCTACGTCAAGCAGCACTAGGAGGCGCAGGCGAGGAAGAAGTGACTGGCAGGAGGGAGGCGGCGAGGGCATGTAAACAAGGCAGAACAAAGATGCAGGGTGCGTGAAATGCAAGAGCCTGTCACCATCTTGATGTCACCGCATCGCATCGGGCCTTTTTACTAGTGTTAGCGAATAAGAGCTGATTACTGGCTCATCACACAGACAAAGGTCTCCTCTTCAGACATTGCTCAGATAACCAACCAGTCCAAACCTTCATTGAGATCTCGCCCCTCTAGCCAGTTTCTAGCAGAGAGTCTGTGTGTCACCCCTGGGTGTGGGGTACTCGGGTATCAGCGGCAGAAGGTGTTAACTGTGTCACGGGGAATGGCGGCGGCGCCTGATCCCGTATCCCGGGGGATGGTTCTCTTGAAAAAGGGGTATTTGCAAGAAATCATGTACAAGTTTACAGTGTGTCGTGACGCCACCTGCAGTACCTGGTGAGATATCACCAGCGCCGCCACAGTCCTCCGGAGGTCGATGGTAATGCAGCTGAGATGTTGTAGTCCTCCGCAGGCAGGACTGGGACCTCCGGGGCAGTGTAATGAGGAGGGACAGGTTGTAGTGGAGCTGAGATTGTAAAGGGTGAGTCGGAACAGTCTATGAGGAAACGGCGGGTGGAGAAGATGGATGCATACACACAGAAGAAGTCTCTTTTACCTTTTACTGATGTTTGCAGGTAAATATATCCAAGGCACCGACGGGTGACACGGGTTGCACAGTGAGCCCCCACAGTAAGTGGGTATAAGGCCTCCTCTGCTCTGTAGTGATGGTTGAATCCAGACCAGCCTCCTATCTCCTCCTGACTGTAGTGTCTGCCTTCCTCCTGTGCGGTCTCCGGGATACCTTCGCTGAACACTGCTGTGCTGTCTGCTGTGTCTGGCTCCCTCTCTTGACTCACAGGGGGGAACAAACCGGGTAGCCGAAGCCTCCACGGTGCGATCGAGGTTTTCTGTGGTCCTATAGTATCCCACAGGTGCGGATCCCCAATATCCGGTGATTCTCAGGGTGCAACTCTTCCCCACGTTCATCGCTTTCCCTTAGCTCTCTCTCTGCTCCTTGCCTTCAGTCCCACTTAGGCTTGTGGGATGCTGAAGGGCCACTCCGGGTCTCTGGCTTGGGCCTGAACGCAGCACCGACCACCAGGACTTCTTTGCAGCTCTTCTAGTGACTCACCGTAGCCGGGTTCTGCACATCGCAGGCGTTGACTCTCATTGTCACAGAACCACGCCTGCGGCTGTGGGGCCCGGTGGTCCAGATCAATAGGGGGGATGGCTGAATAGTAAGGGGATTAATCTTGTCTCGTGACGCCACCTGCGGGTGTTCTGGTGACTTCACCGGCGCTGCTAGGCCTCCGGGGGATGTTAGGCAGCAAGATGGGACGCTCCCCACAGGATGAGCGGGAGTCCCCGGAGCCAGGAGCTGCACAAGATGTTGTGAGGCAGCTGCGGTAGTACTGCTGTTAAGTCCAGGAATTAAACACAGACACTCCAGAGTCTTTTAAGTACCTTTACTGGTGGTAATCAGGTACGCCAGACCGGGATAGTGAAGTCAACACTCCTGGAGGTGCACAGCAAGCAGTTAGTGTAGGCTTCCTTTCTCTGTCTTCTAAGGCTAAGGTCGGGTGGATGTGGAATCCAGCCGGACCGGGCAGTATGTTCAATGGAACGGATTTCACCTGGGTAGCTGCACTAAGGGCACTGTAAAAGGGTGATGATAATTCTACCTTCTTCCCTGGGCTCTTGTTGGTAGGTGCAGCAGGTGAACAGGGGGCTAGGCTCCCTGTGAAGTATGCTGGTTCTCTGTGGTGGCTAGGTAGCTCTCACAACTCGGTTCCAGTAACCGGATGGTGAGGGAGAGTTAAGGCAACTCTGATGTCCCTGAGAGGTGCTCTCCTTTCCTATTACCCCAATTGCAAGGGTCTCCTCACTTGCTAGATAGGCTGATTGGGCCTAGTGTGTGTCTCATAAGCCAGAGGTTACACACAACCTGCAGCTCTCCTAGCGTCTGCACACTCTGGTGTTTCTCCCTCCAAGACCCTATTTATAGGGGGAACTGGCTCAAAGTGACCAGTGGAGCTCCCCTAGAGGCTCGGGGTGAAACCAGGTGTTCTAAGGTGTTGTGTTTTGTTGTTTTGTGAGTATTGCTTTGCTGATACTTGCTCCATTCATGTCCCAAGGGTTCTGTGGTGCCCAACAGGTACCAGGGTGCCACACTAGTGTCTGCACACACTCTGACTAACTCCACCCCCAGCAGCAGTATTTATAGGGGATCTTGCCTAAGGGTAGCAAGTGGGGCTCCCCCTACTGTGCCTGGACGGATGGTGTTGTATGTAGTAGGTACCTGCTGTGGAAACTCAGCTGTGTGTTAGAGAGATCTGTGGCCACCTGCGTGAGCAGGGCGCCACACATACCCCTAGGTAACATCAGTACACCTGGACTGAGCATTTTTATGTTAAGAAGAATAACAATAAACAGATGACATATGTACAAAGCCTGAAATAGAAAAATTTACAAAAAGACACTGAAAAATATTGAAAAATAGAACACGGGTAAGTCCATACAGTGTTAGTCTATCCACCGCAGGCTTTTTAAAAGTTTGTGACTACGTTAGTCCATTAACCGTAGTCCATTTGAAACGTTTAGAAGTTCAAAAGGGGAAAAGTTTAGTTCCATAAGAGTCTATACAGTAAAGTCTCTGTACGCTCCACGTAAGAAAAGGGGGAAAAGTCTTTTTAGAAAAGTCCACATTTTTAAAAATAAACGGGGGTCCCTATGGGTGTCACGGCTTAGGAGACCTGGTACCTCCCTGCCCCAGGCACTTTCTGTTCCTAACTTAATGTGCTTGGGACAGGGCCCAGTTCCTCCACCATTCTTTACACTACTATTTACACTCTTTTGTACAGCTCACTATTTACATGGTTTCCCAATGTGCTCCACCTTACTTTATACCCACTTTCCAAACCTAGACGGGGGTTGACCTCGTGTGGTCCACACTTCCACACTACAGGTGTCACTGTCTCAGGTGAGGTGTCTAGTGTTGAGCTTGGTGCAGGTGTTTTAGGTAAGCTTCTGCATGGCCTTAGTCTCACTACTGGGTTAGCAGGTGTACCGATTGCAGCATTCTCAGATTCTCTGGTATGTCTTCCTGATTCCTGGGTATCTCTTCACGGGGTTGGTAGAAGTTTAGTACTGGCACAATGATGGCTCCATCTTGTTGAGGCCAATCTTCTGGAAATTTCCCTAGGATTGTATGAATAACTTTTTCCTTTGGTTTCGGACCTGGACATAGTTCTGGGATTGATTCAATTTCTGGAATTGATTGGAGGAAGGGACTTTGGTCTTTCAAATCTGTTGGACATTTCTTTATGTGATCTCTGGATACGGTCTGTGTGGTTCTTCCACCGTCTTTACTGATGATATAGACTTTGTTGTTGTCATTTCCGGAGTCTAATAGGACATAGGGTTCTTGTTCCCAATGATTATCTAACTTATGTTTGGTTCTCTTTCTCGTGAGGACAATACGTCTAGGTGTTATGTGTTCTGCTGGAGCATGCTTGTTGTAGTCCCTTGCTTGCTTTTCACGGGATTTCTCCAGGTGATCTTCTACACACTCTTGAACCTTTTTGTATTGTTCGTGGCAATGGGGTTTTCCAGTTTGAAATGGCATTATCTGCTTCAGGATCTACTACTCCGATTTCCAAGTCTACGGGTAATTTTCTTGTACGAGCTCTCATTAAGTATGCTGGTGTACAGTTAGCAGAGCTTACTGGAATGTGATTGTACATGTCAATCAAATCAGGTAGTTTCTCTGGCCATTGGTTTCTCACTTCTACTGGTAGGATCTTCAGCATGTCGATGATGATGTGGTTCATCTTTTCACAGAGTCTGTTAGTTTGGGGATGATACGGGGTCGTTCTGATTTTCTTGCACCCATACATTTGACAAAACTCTTGGAAGATCTCTACTTCAAAGGCTGATCCTTGATCCATTAACACATGTTCAGGGTATCCCAATAGTCTGCAGAAGACGTTTTGAAAAGTTCTAGCAGCTGTTGCAGCTGTCAAGTCCTTTACAGGGGCAACCATTAAGAACCTCGAGTAATGATCTACCATGGTCAACACATAGGTGTAGCCGGATCTATTTGGAGTCAGTTTTACATGGTCCAAGGCGACTAATTCCAGGGGCTGTTTGGTTACAATGGGATGGAGCTGGGCTTTCTGGCTCTATACGTCATTTCTTCTCAGGCTGCAGGATTTACAATTCTTACACCATTTTTCAATGGATGACCGCATGCCGACCCAAAAGAACCTATCCTTCAGTAGCATCTCTAGCTTCTTACATACGAAGTGACCAGTCTGGTTGTGATAGGCGTTCAGGACCACGGGAATTTCTGATTTTGGCACGGCGATCTGCCAGGCCATCTCGTGAGTTCTTGGGTTGATATACCGCCGACATAGCTTATCCTGGTATTAAAACAGTTTACTCCGCTCATTCCACAGATGTTTGGCTTCAGACGGGGAATTTTCAGGCAGCTTAGCTGACTCTTGGGTTATCAGTTGTTTGATTAGACTGACAGCCGGGTCATGGTCTTGCGCTTCCCTACAGCCGAAGTGGGGTAACAGGTTCACTGTCCTTACCGAAGGGTCTTGACAGGTTTGCTGACATTGGGTTATTCTGACCTTTAGTTGATGAAAGGCGGGCAACTCTATTTCCTCCAAATCTTCTTCATCCACACCTTCTTCGGATAAATGAGGCATCCTAGATAATGCGTCCTCGTTACCATTCTGGTGCCCAGCCCGGTATTTGATGGTGAATTGGTAATTGGAGAGTCAAGCCATCCATCTCTGCTCCATGGCTCCCAACTTCGCAGTTTCCAGGTGGGTGAGCGGATTGTTATCTGTGTAGGCGGTGAATTTACTAGAGGCTAGCTAGTGCTTAAACCTCTCTGTGACAGCCCAGACCAAGGCCAGAAATTCCAGCTTGAAGGAACTGTAGTTCTCTGTGTTCCTTTCTGTGGGGTGCAGCTTTCGGCTGGCGTAGGCGATTACCCTCTCCTTGCCATCTTGCTTTTGGGAAAGGACGGCTCCGAGTCCCACATTGCTGGTGTCTGTGTACAACAAGAATGGCAGGTTATAGTCAGGGTAAGCTAGGATTTCTTTTCCTGTCAGGGCTTCTTTCATCATCTGGAATGCTTCTGCTCCTTGCCCCATCTCCACAGAGAATCCTTTGACTTGCCCTTCGTGGCTTGGCCTACTAGGAGGTATTGCAGTGGAGCAGCCTTCCTGGTGTACTCCTTGATGAACCTTCGGTAGTAGCCCACCAAACTCAGGAACTGACCTACCTCCTTGATGGTTTTGGGTTCTGGCCATTCTCTGATTGCTGTCACCTTGTCTGGATCAGGGGCTACGCCTTCTACACTGACTATGTGTCCAAGGTACTGTACTCTTGGCTTTAAAAGGTGGCATTTTGATAGTTTTAGCTTCATCCTGTGTTTGGCCAGAGCTTCGAACACTTCTCCTAGATGAGTGACATGTTCTGCGTAAGTCTTGGAGTACACGATCACGTCATCCAGGTAGAGCACTACCGTCTCGAAGCTCTTATGCCCCAGGCAACTCTCCATCAACCGCTGGAAGGTTCCAGGTGCATTACATAGTCCGAAGGGCATGTTGTTGAATTCACATAGGCCCACAGGTCTTGCGAATGCCGTCTTCTCACAGTCTTCCTCGGCTACGGACACCTGCCAATACCCACTAGAGAGATCTTGGTGGAGAAGTAGTTGGCAGACTTCAATGCAGCTAAGGATTCCTCTATATGATGTAACGGGTAAGCATCTTTGTGTGTTATGCGGTTTATTTGCCTATAGTCTACACACATCCTCATACTGCCATCCTTTTTTAATAACTAGGATTAATGGAGCTGCCTAGGGACTACAGCTATCTCGTATAACCCCTGCGTCCTTCATGTCCTGTAACATTTCTTTGGATTTTTGGTAATCTGCAGGTGGAATAGGCCTATACCGCTACTTGATTGGTGGATGTGTACCTTCGGGGATGTGATGTTGTACCCCTTTTATCCTTCCAAAATCAAGTGGATGCTTACTAAAGACTTGTTCATATTCCTGAACTACCCGGTACACAGCTTGCTTTTCATACACAGGAGTGGTGTCAGTTCCGACATGGAGCTGTTGTCACCAGTCCTCCAGTGGCCCAGTTGTTTGATAAGGTTTTGCCCCATTTCCGCGGGGTTCGGGTTGCACTGTTTGTATCTCATTGTTGGTGACTGTGTATAATTTAGCAACGGTGGTATACCTGGGTAATTCAACCTCTTCACTGCCACAATTTAAGATGCGAACAGGTACTCTCTCATTGTGTACATCAACCATCCCCTGGCTGTCAACAGTGTAGGTCTGTGCTCAATGCTGATGGGCTCCACTAATGCTTGATAGTCCTGCCCTCTCAGACCTATAGCAGCTCGACACCAAATCATTTCACTCATTGGGGGTATCACAATAGGCAACGGGTCTGTCACCTGTGCTGTACCAATTTCACCACCTGTAATTGTTACCTGTTGTTGGTGCAAGATGGCTCTGATCTCATGCTGGAAAACCTTCCTCTTACCAGGTCTGGCAGTATCTGCGATCTGTTGAAGCAAAGACAAAACTTCCTCCATGCAATTGCTAACAACATTTGTACCCAGTATGATATAAGGATCATTTGCATTACTGGCTTCTGCTACTACAAGGACCCCTTGGTTCTGTAATTCCACTCTCCCCACCTTTATGGGCACTTCTCTAACCCCCATCACAGTGATTGGTTCACCATTTGAGGCATGAAGGACAAGGTCTATTTCAGGATGTTTCAGTTCTGAATCAGCCCAATAATTTTTATAAAGGGTATAGGGGATGGTGGTCACCTATGACCCGGTGTCCAGCAGAGCAGGTGTCGGGATGCCATCCAGTACAATGGACAGAAACAGCCTCTGTTCGATGAAGGTCTTGTACCAAGTGGCTGGGCCCTGTTGATCTAGTCCTGAGGTTTGGCCCCGCCCCAGGGATTGCCCGTTTAAAGGACAGCTCCTGGCGAGGTGGCCGGTGTGGTTACAGCAACGGCAGATGGGCTCCCCAGTGGAGCTGTAGCGGTCAGTGGCTCTTCCTCTGTACACTGCAGCTTGCTTCCCTCGCATCCAGGGGACATCTTCCGGGCTGTCGGCAAGTTGAATCAGCGGTTGAGGCTTGGCTTGAGGTCTTGGTGCTGGTTGTTGTTTGATTTGCTGCAACTGCATAGCGTCCATCAGCTTGGAGATGTTTCTGTTTATCTCGTGCATCCCAGCCCGCATCTCAGCCCGCAGAGAATCATATTTATCAGTCTGAACAGATTGTACATTGTGCATGGCTGCAGACACGGGTACTGGTTTTGGAGTAGCCTGCACCTCACCGTTGCGCCACCTTTTAATTGCAGCTTTCTACCGGCTTTAACCCTTTAATGGCCATCTCTTTCAGGGTGTTAAAGTCAGCATCTGGGTTGCTCAATGACCACCAACGTACATTTTTACTGTCCTCAGGGGATAGCAGACCCCGCGTGAACTGTTCAATGAGGAGCTTGTTCTCATCTTGTGCACTGACGGGGCTGACATGTATAAGGGCTCGCAGTGCTTCTTCCAGGCTCCAGGCATAAGATCTAATGTCATCTCCCGGCCTCTGGTAGCAGTGATGGAAGCGCATACGTATATAAGCCTCATTACACTCCTCAGTGGTAGCTCTTAGTTTATTGAATATAGCAGGGGCTGATCTGCGCTCAGCAGCAGACCAGGACGCACTTTCTTTCTCTGCTGCACCAGTTAACTGTCCGAGTACCACAGCAGCGCGTTGCTAACCGGTCATGGCATACATATCCAGGACACCATTGATCTTTCGCTTGAATTCGTCCTGCGTATCTGGGCGGCCATCATACTGGGGCAACCACTTAGCCTCTGGCAGGGCCAGACTGGTACCAAAAAGCAGCCCTGGAAAACAAGCCACACCAGCCCACACTCTATATAACCCATCAGCCCCAATCCGTAAATGTTGCTTTTACGTTGTCATGGACCTTACCACTTTCATAAAGGAGTTATTTGAAGAGCCACATGTCAATGGTGCAGCAAAAGGAATAATCAACCACAGCTCCATATACATGGTGCTCTTCAAAGCTCCATTTCTCAGGATTGTAGGGTTGCATTGGTCAGCCACATAGACACACAGCCAGCCACACACACAGCCTCAGACAGCCACACAAAGACATACAGCCAGCCACACAGACAGCCACACACAGCCAGTCACATGGACAGTCACACACACACAGCCACATACTCACAGTCAGCCACACACATACAGCCAACCACATAGACAGCCACCAGCCACACAGCCAGCCACACACAGACGCAGCCAACCACATAGACAGCCACACACAGCCAAAGCCAGCCACATACAGCCAGCCAAAGCCAGCCAGCCACACAGCCACAGCCAGCCACATACAGCCAGCCAAAGCCAGCCATACACAGACACACAGCCAGCAGCATAGACAGCCATAGCCAGCCACACACAGCCAACCACAAACACACAGCCAGCCACAAACACACAGCCAGCCACACACACACAGCCAGCCACACACACACACAGCCAGCCACACACACACAGCCAAAGCCAGTCACACAAACAGCCACTAGCCACACAGCCAGCCACAGCCAGCCACACACACACACAGCTACAGCCAGCCACACACAGACACACAGCCAGCCACATAGACAGCCACACACAGTCAGCCACACACCCATGCAGCCAGCCACACACCCATGCAGCCAGCCACACACATACAGCCACAAACAGCTAGCCATATAGACAGTCACCAGTCACACACACACACAGCCAGTCACACACATACAGCCACAGCCAGCCACACACATACAGCCAGCCACATGCAGCCACAGCCACACACAGATATACAGTCAGCCAGCCACAGCCATGCAGCCCCAGCCACAGCCCCAGACACACATTCAGCCACACACAGCCAGCCACGCAGCCCCAGCCACACACAGACAAGTGCCTCAGATGATAGTGAAAGTGCCTTAGATGATAGAGAAAGTGCCTCAGATGATAGTGAAAGTGCCTCATATGATAGTGAAGGTGCCTCAGAATCTGCTGCACTTTCACTAATATCATCTGAGGCTCAGATGACAGTGAAAGTGCCTCAGATGATAGAGAAAGTGCCTCTGACTGACAGTGAAAGTGCCTCAGAATCTGAGGCACATTCACTATCATCTGAGGCACATTCACTATCATCTGAAGCATTTGCACTATCATCTGAGGCTTAGATGATAGTGAATGTGTCTCAGATGATAGTGAATGTGTTTCAGATGATAGTGAATGTGCCTCAGATTCTGAGGCACTTTCACTGTCAGTCAGAGGCACTTTCTCTATCATCGGAGGCACTTTCACAGTCATCTGAGCCTCAGATGATATTAGTGAAAGTGCTGCAGATTCTGAGGCACCTTCACTATCATATGAGGCACTTTCACTATCATCTGAGGCACTTTCTCTATCATCTGAGGCACTTTCTCTATCATCTGAAGCATTTGCACTATCATCTGAGGCTTAGATGATAGTGAAAGTGCATCAGATGATAGTGAATGTGCCTCAGGCTCAGAGGGGCAGAGCCGACATGGAGGACATGGCCAGGCGGGAGGTTTGCACACTTGGCGCTAACAGCTGCCTGAGTCCTGTGCCACTGCTCCCTCACTGGGCAGAGTGTCCTCATGAAGCTGGAGAGCTACATCCAGTAACTGCACATTGTCAGGTAGGAAGAGATTGTCAGCTGCACATCACCACAAACATGATGCATAAACATCACAACATACACAACGCACAATTGTCACCATGTGCACGGACACACAGATACATACATCACCACAGATGCACCAATCATATAAACACATGCATCACATGTAGGTCCCATCCCCTATGTACGCCTGTAGCAGGCCCATATAGTACATGCCATATACACAGCCCAGCCCCAGCTTTGGCAGTAGTAGGCATGTATAGTATATGCCATACACAGCCAATCCTAGTATAGGCAGTAGGGTAGGCCCATATATACACAGCCAGCCACAGCCCCCACATATGCTAACAGTAGGTCCATATAGTATATGCCTTATATACAGTCAGCACCGACAGTAGCAGGCCCATACAGTGCATGCCATATCCACAGCCCAGCCCACTCAGACCTCCGGAGCAGATGATAACAAAAGTGAAAGTGCCTTTGCTGTGTTTGTCCTGCACTAGCAGCCCCAGGCTCTGCTGTCCTGTTTCAGGGGCTGGGGGGAGAGCAGAGTGTCCCTGTCCAGGATACAGGTGGCCAGCCCAGCTGTGGAACCCGACAGACGGTCAGGTGAGCAGTGACTCCATCACGGTCCCCTCCAGTGATGTCTTCTTCTCCCTCTGATCTCCTGCGGGGAGAGAAGCAGCATCACATCTATCACTGCACCAAGTCTGAGACCTGCTGATTACTTCTGTGCTGCTGGGAGCCGCACTGCACACGTTACCTTCAGCAGCTGCTCCCACTGTCGGTGTCTCCGGTGTTCCTCACTTTCAGGAAATCACAGGCAGCAGCACAGGGACCACTTAGTAATGGCTGGGGTCTGGATGCCCGGCCGGCGCTTTCCTGTTTGGTGTATGCTCTCTCCGCCCACAAAGAACGTGCTGTCGTGATTTCGTCACAGCACAGCCGCGCGCTCCAATATGAGGTATGAGCCACTGCCTAGGCTGCCCGCTGATTGGTGTGCGTCTCTGCGACCGCGACCAGTGAGTCACTCTCCCTCTCATAACGTACAATACCGGCAACTTGGCGGCCGGCACCTCTAACCACGCTATGCAGCGGCCGCAAAATCATTTAAAAGCAGCCAGGCCTGCGGCGGGAGGAGCGTGCGGCCCCCGCACTCCGCCAATGGGCGGCCCATAGGGAAACGTCCCGCTCCTCCCACCTGTCAGTCCGGGCCTGGCCTCCAGGATGTATGGAAATGACATGGGCATTATCGGGGCGACTGTACCGGGGCGCCGGAGGTGCTGGCAGTGCTACCGGAGGCAGCCATGAGTCCTTCCGTGTAATTCCGGGGATCAGCGTACACAGCGTTGTCGTCGCTGGAGGAGGCCAACATGTTGGAGGTCCCCCTAGCGAATTACAGCCAGTCGTTGAAGGGTTAAACAGTTCGGAAGTTTCCAGACTAGGCCGCAGTGCTCGGGAATGCTCGGCTGAGCGAGGGGCAGGTTTCAGTTTTGCGCTCTACAGGCTGATACGCCCCCTTTCTTACCGCTCTTCGGCGCAGTAATGGTGGCGTAGTTTAAACAGTCACTCAATACTGTCAATGAAACGGCACACAGTACCCGGTAATACCGGGCACGGGATCCTGTTCGTAACGCCAGAAAGAGGATGTGTCACCAAGGGGGGGAGGAGGTACTCGGGTATCAGGCAGCAGAAGGGGTTAACTGTGTCACAGGGAATGGCGGCCGTGCCTGATCCCGTATCCTGGGGGACGGTTCTCTTGAAAAGGAGGTATTTACAAGGAATTATGTACAGGTTTATAGTTTGTCGTGACGCCACCTGC
Organism: Allobates femoralis; assembly: GCA_033576535.1. NCBI lineage: Eukaryota > Metazoa > Chordata > Amphibia > Anura > Aromobatidae > Allobates > Allobates femoralis. The sequence continues at coordinate 654,594,755 of JARQOC010000002.1, read as the reverse complement.
AGTACCTGGTGAGATATCATCAGCGCCGCCACAGTTCTCTGGTGGTCGGTGGTAATGCGGCTGAGATGTTGTAGTTCTCTGCTGGCATGACTGGGACCTCTGGGGCAGTGTAATGAGGAGGGACAGGTTGTAGTGGAGCTGAGATTGTAAAGGGTGAGTCGGAACAGTCTATGAGGGCACGGTGGGTGGAGAAGAGGGATGCACGCACACAGAAGAAGTCTCTTTTACCTTTTACTGATGTTTGCAGGTAAATATGTCCAGGGCACCGACGGGTGACAGGTTTGCACAGTGAGCCCCACAGTAAGTGGGTATAAGGCCTCCTCTGCTCTGTAGTGATGGTTGAAGCACAGCCTGCTTGCAGCCAGACCTGCCTCCTATCTCCTCCTGACTGTAGTGTCTGCCTTCCTCATGTGCGGTCTCCGGGATACCCTTGCTGAACACTGCTGTGCGGTCTGCTATGTCTGGCTCCCTCTCTTGACTCACAGGGGGGAGACTGAAGCCTCCACGGTGCAACGGGGTTTTCTGTAGTCCTATAGTATCCCACAGGTGCGGATCCCCAATATCCGGTGATTCTCTGGGTGCAAATCTTCTCCAAGTTCCTCGCTTCCCCTTAGCTCTCTCTCTGCTCCTCACCTTCAGTCCCACTTAGGCTTGTGGGACGCTGAAGGGCCACTCCGGGTCTCTGGCTCGGGCCTGAACCCAGCACCGACCACCAGGACTTCCTTGCAGCCCTTCTAGCATCTGCAGGCACTCTAACTCCTCCACCAGCAACAGTATTTATAGGTGATCTTGCCTAAGGGCAGCAAGTGGGGCTCCCCCTACTGGGCCAGGGCGGAAGGTGTTGTATGTAGTAGGTACCTGCTGTGGAAACCCAGCTGTGCATTAGAGAGATCTGTGGCCACCTGCGTGAGCAGGGCGCCACATCTGCATATAAAATACTTGTGGCTACATTACCATCGCTCCAGGCTCCAACACAAGAGAACCATTCAATGTGAGGATTCACAAGTTTGCAGTCACTCTTTATTACTGCAGACTGGTGGATTTAGGCCAATCAACCCTTTTAAGGAAGCCCAGGTGAATTAATCCTTTGTTTTATATTTTTTATTACCAGTAAAGAATAACATTCACAATATCCTTTTTATATTGTAAAAGCTTCCATCTCTCTTTATCCACAAAGTTCCAGGTAGAACCTACTAGATTCAACTATACTTGCCAATATTTGATTGATAGGTTGGATTAGGAACCCGGATTTTGGCAGCAGACTCTTAGCAGTAAATCCTTTCTGGAAGGATGTGAAGTAATTACTCTAAATAACATGGGGCATGCATGATTGATCCTTCATGACACATCAAATACTTAACAATCTAGTCTAATAATATGGATCACGGGTTCCGTTGATAATATTAATCTTTTTCACGAAGATCATAAGACCAATAATTACTCCTAAAGACTTCTTCCTGTCAGCGCTAATGTAAAATATCTGACTGTGAGGACTGGGAACATTAATGAAATTGGTATGTAATAAAGTGTAGGATAATAAGGTATAAGAAAAGCACCTCGTTAGTAATTTCAAGCATTCCCGGTGTTCATTGAGTAAATAAAAAAAAAACATACCACTCCCTGACTAAGCTAATTTGCTTGAATAGAGTAAACAACAAGACAGAGGACTTCCAGTTAGGTTTCTGCTAGATGTTATTTCATATCAATACTTAGGAAGTCAAAACTGAAAACACAATGAGCTGTAAAAGTAAATCTTTTCAGCATTCCAACATGTAGCAGTCCTTAGGCTGGTTTCACACTGGCGTTCCCCTCCGCAGCGTTCTGCGGAGAGGAACCGCCATGAAATATGGCAGTGAATGGGAGCGCACGGTCATGCGCAGTCAAGCACAGCACCGTGCACTCCCATTAAAAACATAGGGGCTTGCGCTGGCTGCGCTTACATGGCGGTTCCCCTCCGCAGAACGCTGCGGAGGGGAACGCCAGTGTGAAACCAGCCTTATACAGCGGGTGAAATAAGTTTGACAACCACTTATTCAATTCACAACTGGCAAAGAAATCAAACAATCTATGTCCATAAATTTAGAGATGTGTAATAATGAGAAATTACACAAGGGAAAAAATATTGAACATGGTAAATGAAATTCTCAATAATTTGCACAAAAACCTTTGTGAATGATGACAGCTTCAAGACGCCTCCTGAAATAAGTCCCTTGCATTGCTCAGGTGTGATTTTGGGCCATTCTTCCACACAAACACTCTGCAATCCTGGAGGTTCTGTGGTTCCTGCTATGAACTCTGAGCTTTAGTTCTTTCCATCATTTTTCTATTTGAGTCAGGTCAGGTGATCCATTCTAGTAGCTTTATTTTCTTTTTCTGAGACCAATTGAGAGTTTCCTAGGTTGTCTTGCAGAAATGCCCACCTTTTTTTTCATCTTCACCACCCTGGTAGATGGCATCAGATTTTTTTATAAGAAATGTCTAGGTACATTTGAATAATTCATCCTTCCCTCAATTATATGAAGTTTTCCCACACAATGAAGTTGTGGTTATGAACATAAAAGTGTCACACACATGGCTACTGAAAAAGGAGAAGGCACGGCTACATCAACTGGTCGGTGTACAGACTGAAAGACCCTAACCACACAACTAAAATCACAATGTTGGACCTGGCTCCTTAAAAGGCAATCAATGAGTTTCTCCTGCTTCTTAAAGGACCAGAGGGGAAGTTGCCACACAGAGGAGAAGAATAAAACCTGAGCCAAAGCGAACTTGTGTGAAGATGCCTGTATAGCATACTCTCAATAAACACCAAATTGAATAAAACAACCAAAAAATGTATGTGCATGTTATAACCAGATACCTTGCAATCTACTTATATAATCCGCAGTTGGGAATTCGGGCACTGTAGCCGAATCCCAACATGCTTTGCGGGACTGCGAGTGATGACGCGCAGCGTCATCACGAGCCGCAGACCCGCACTACTGTAAAAAAAAAAAAAAAAAAAGTTAATGCTCACCTGTCCCCGAGCCCCCGCCGTCTCCTGCCGTCTTCCTCCAAGCTTCCGGTGGCTGCCGCAGGCTCCGAGTGTCTGCAGAGCTCTTCTACTACTGCAGTCAAGGACCTGTGGTGATGTCACAGTCACGTGACACCAGGTTACTCCATGGTAACCTGGTGTCACGTGACTGTGACATCACCGCAGGTCCTGAACTGTACTAGAACAGCTCTGCAGGCACTCGGACCACCATCACCCAACGTCTGCCTCAATGACGCAGCCCGCCGTAGCGGACCACGGGAAGATGGCGCCCCCGCTCCACAGCCCGCCCGCCGCTCTCCTACTCCCTCAACCCATGCTCCCGATCACCCCCGCCGCCAGGGCCGCACCGTCCATCGGACAGTGCGAGCCCTCAGGCCCTATCGCCAGCAGCCACGGGGGGAGCGCCAGTACAAAAGACACCGCCGCTACCATCACCCGACGCCTGCCTCAATGACGCGCACCACGGTAAGATGGCGCCCGCCCTGCACTTCCAATATAGCCTACAGCACCGCCGGCCCTGCACACTCTAACCACCCGCCTCCATTCCCCCCACCGCTCCTCAAGTAATCGTTACAGGGGCGCCGCCCCGCACATCTCCACCCCCACTGCTCCTGCTTAACCCCCCCCTATCTCCTCACTCCTCTTACCCCCCCTGTCTCCTCACTCCTCTTACCCCCCCTATCTCCTCACTCCCCACACTGCCCCTCCTCACTCCTCTTACCCCCCCCAGCTCCTCACTCCCCACACTGCCCTTCCTCACTACTCTTACCCCCCTATCTCCTCACTCCCCACACTGCCCCTCCTCACTACTCTTACCCCCCCTATCTCCTCACTCCCCACACTGCCCCTCCTCACTACTCTTACCCCCCCTATCTCCTTACTCCCCACACTGCCCCTCCTCACTACTCTTACCCCCCCTATCTCCTCACTCCCCACACTGCCCATGCCTACCACCCCTATCACCCACACTGCCCCCCTTTAACCCACACTCACCCACACTGCCCCTGCTTACCCCCCCATTAAGCCACACTGACCCTGCTCACTCCTCTTACCGTCCTATGCCCTCACTCCCCACACTGCCCCTCCTTACCCCCTACTCACCAACACTGCCCCCACTCACCCACACTGCTCCTCCTTACCCCCACACCCCAACCACTGCCCGCTCCACGCACAGCCCGCCGCTCACCCGCCACATCCTCCCGCTCCCCCGACGCTCACCGCCACATTCCATGACAGCGGCGCCCGGAGCTAACAAAGCACCCATTCTGCTGATAGCACCTTGCATGATGTCACAATGACATCTGCGTTCAGCGCTGTGATTGGCCCGCTTGCGGCCATGTGATATCACATGACCGCGAACGCACCAATCACTGCGCCGAACGCTGATGTCATTCTGACATGCAAGGTCCTATCACAACAATGACTGCTACTCCTCCCTGCAGCGAGCGCTCGCCGGATTGTAAGTATAAGAATTGAGCAGCCTCCTCCATCCTCACAGCCTCCTCCAGCCTCACAGCCTCCCCATCCTCACAGCCTCCTCCGTCCTCACAGCCTCCTCCGTCCTCACAGCCTCCTCCGTCCTCACAGTCTCCTCCGTCCCCACAGCCTCCTCCGTCCCCCCTGCCTCCTCCGTCCCCCCTGCCTCCTCCGTCCCCCCTGCCTCCTACGTCCCCCCTGCCTCCTCCGTCCTCACAGCCTCCTCCGTCCTCACAGCCTCCTCCGTCCTCACAGCCTCCTCCGTCCTCAGCCGCACTACCTGACACTGCTGCCATCCTGCAAACCGTTGGCCCCGCTTCATCGCCACCGGCCTCGCCGCCTCCGCCAGGTCCACGCAGCCGGGATGCCGCCGGTGGCTTCCGACCCTCGACGCTCTCTCACCACTGGGGCCTCAGTGTCCCCATGCTGGTGGAGTAGTGGTGTAGGGGCTATATGCGGGTGCCGGGAGCCAGTGACGTCGTCCTGTGGGCGGCGGCCGCCAATGGGAGTCAGCAGACCGTCTCAGGCTTTGCAGGCTCCGCTCACTCCCATTGCCCGCCGCCGCCCCTGCAAGTGGATTGGGCGCTGTGTTGTACACACATGACGCCCATCCCATTGGCCAGGACTCGCCATCCTGGACTAATCCAATGCCCGTCCTCTGTTTACCACACACCGCCCAATCCCCTCCTTCCCCTCAGGCCACATGTGTGACCTGAGAGGAGGGACTGATCCCTCTCTGCAGCACTCAACCCGCCGCTGAGGACAATGGCGTGTAACTGGGGCTGTGATCTGCCCCAGCACGCAGCCATGTCCTGCCGCCGAGCGGTGATGTCTCCGCTCCAGCCGCACCTCTCCTCGCCCCTCCATCCGCACCTCTCCTCGCCCCTCCAGCCGCACCTCTCCTCGCCCCTCCAGCCGCAGCTCTCCTCGCCCCTCCACTACCACCTCCCTTCACCCCTCCAGCCGCAGCTCTCCTCGCCCCTCCAGCCGCAGCTCTCCTCGCCCCTCCACTACCACCTCCCTTCACCCCTCCATCCGCACCTCTCCTCACCCCTCCATCCGCACCTCTCCTCACCCCTCCAGCCGCAGCTCTCCTCACCCCTCCAGCCGCAGCTCTCCTCACCCATCCAACCGCAGCTCTCCTCACTCCTCCAGCCGCAGCTCTCCTCACCCCTCCAGCCGCAGCTCTCCTCACCCCTCCACTACCACCTCCCTTCACCCCTCCAGTCGCACCTCTCCTCACCCCTCCAGTCGCACCTCTCCTCACCCCTCCAGTCGCACCTCTCCTCACCCCTCCATCCGCACCTCTCCTCACCCCTCCAGCCGCAGCTCTCCTCACCCCTCCAGCCGCAGCTCTCCTCACCCCTCCAGCCGCAGCTCTCCTCAACCCCTCCAGCCGCAGCTCTCCTCACCCCTCCAGCCGCAGCTCTCCTCACCCCTCCAGCCGCAGCTCTCCTCTCCCCTCCAGCCGCAGCTCTCCTCACCCCTCCAGCCGCAGCTCTCCTCACCCCTCCAGCCGCAGCTCTCCTCACCCCTCCAGCCGCAGCTCTCCTCACCCCTCCAGCCGCAGCTCTCCTCACCCCTCCAGCCGCAGCTCTCCTCTCCCCTCCAGCCGCAGCTCTCCTCACCCCTCCAGCCGCAGCTCTCCTCACAACTCCAGCCGCAGCTCTCTTCACCCCTCCACTACCACCTCCCTTCACCCCTCCACCCTCTGCTCGCCTCACCCCTCAAGCCACCCGCCACGTCATACTCTGCTATCCACAGAAGCCCCTCTATACTCTGCCACCCACAGAGCCGCCTCTATACTCTGCCACCCACAGAGCCGCCTCTATACTCTGCCACCCACAGAGCCGCCTCTATACTCTGCCACCCACAGAGTCGCCTCTATACTCTGCCACCCACAGAGCCGCCTCTATACTCTGCCACCCACAGAGCCGCCTCTATACTCTGCCACCCACAGAGCCGCCTCTATACTCTGCCACCCACAGAGCCGCCTCTATACTCTGCCACCCACAGAGCCGCCTCTATACTCTTCCACCCACAGAGCCGCCTCTATACTCTGCCACCCACAGAGCCGCCTCTATACTCTGCCACCCACAGAGCCGCCTCTGTACTCTGCCACCCACAGAGCCGCCTCTATACTCTGCCACCCACAGAGCCGCCTCTATACTCTGCTCCCCATTCACCCGCCTGTTCACACACAATTCATTTCACCGCGCTCCCGATGCAATTGCATCGGGCCTTTTTACTAGTACATAAATAAAAACTAGTGCAGTTAAAAACACAGGGTACTTGGTACATACCTTTTTTTGCAAAAAACATATTTAAAGGGAATCAACCACCCCAAATGGCCCCCCCCGGACTATTAATATCGTTCCCTACACCCAGCACATACATGTGCTGCAAGGTTTTTTGCTAAAAAAACAGTTTTTTAAAAGTTAAGATAATGCTTTATAAAGATTATAACGAAGGGACGGGTGGACGTTACTTAGCTGGGGCTAAAGCCGAGTTGCAGCTGCCAGTCATCCTCCTCTCTCCCCTCGCAGCATTGAAGTCCAGCCCTTTCTTGTCGTCACAGCCTGGTATACGGGATGTCATGCCCGTGCACACGTCATCAGCTACAGCCGGGTCGCGAGCGCGCTCTCTGACTTCCTGCGCTCAGCTGTGGAAGTCAGAGCGTGTGCTCGCGACCCAGCTGTAGCTGATAACGTGTGCACGGGCATGACATCCCGTGCACCAGGCTGTGACGACAAGAAAGGGCTGGACTTCAATGCTGCGAGGGGAGAGAGGAGGATGACTGGCAGCTGAAACTCGGCTTTAGCCCCAGCTAAGTAACGCCCACCCGTCCCTTCGTTATAAACTTTATAAAGCATTATCTTAACTTTTAAAAAACAGTTTTTTTAGCAAAAAACCTTGCAGCACATGTATGTGCTGGGTGTAGGGAACGATATTAATAGTCCGGAGGGGTCATTTGGGGTGGTTGGTTCCCTTTAAGCCATCCCACCTCACCAAGGTGACCCGTTTCGGGACGATCCCTACACTAACTGTATTATGACCTGCTACTGTGCCCACTGACCTCATAAGAAGCAGGATGCTGTAGGTGACTGGGTCTCAAAATGGACTCACAGAAATGGGATACATTATAAAGCTCAGCTCAGTAAAGGAAGGGTGTGGCTCCCCTTAACTTGTCTGGAAACTAGTAACCAAATTAAATACAGAAAAACCTCAGCCAAAGCGAAATTGTGTTAACAAGAAGAAGAAGGTGTACATGAACAAACACAAATCCAGAGTGAGATAGACTAAAACAATTTCAAATAAGGAGTAGGGAGTCAGGAGTGGGAGAGATAACAAAACTGATGTACAGCAAGAACTCAACTGGTGTTTACTGTAAAAGAAATCTCTAAGTTTAAAGGCTTGAAATCCCAGAAAGTAGTCCATAGTCTACAGAGATACAGCCAACAAGGAAGTGAAGTGAAAGGAAAATACATATATCCCCATCCATACTGTGATAGGGCAAACCAAAACGAGACAATGGAACGCACCTAATGGATAAAACCCAAAAAAGAATAGGAAATAAGAAAGGCAAAAAGGGCCCATCAGCATTTGGATTGAGAAGAAATGGACCATGGCTCGGCAAACAGCGAAACCGACCATGGAGAAAGAGATCTAAATGTTGTTGAGCACACTTTAACTCCTTTACCCCGGGCGACAATCCATTTTTTGTTTCTCCCTCTGCTTCTTCCAAAAGCCATTACTTTTTTATTTTTCCATCAATATAGACATATAAAGGCTTGTTTTTTGCAGAACAAGTTGTAGTTTTGAATGACATGATTTATTTTACCATGTAGTGAACAAGAAAATATGAAAAAAAATTTGCAAGTGCGGTGAGATAGCAAAAAAATACAATTACCGGTACATGTTTTTTGGTGTTTTGTATTCACCATGTTCACTATATGGTAAACCTGACTTGTCTGTATGATGCTTCAGGTCGGTATGATTTTTAGATACCAAACATATCCACTTTTACTGTTATCTAAATGGTGAAAAAAATTCAGAAGAAAAAGAATTGCACTTTGGTGCTATTTTTCACAACCGATCGTGTTCTTATCTTTCAGAATCTGGGGCTGTGTGATGGCTAATTTTTTGCATATTGAGCAGATGTCTCTAATGATACCATTTTTGGGTAGATGTGATGTTTTGATTGCTTGCTATTGCATTGTATTGCAATGTTGTAGTGACTAAAAAAATGTAATTTGGCGTTTGGACTTTTTTTCTTCTGTAACGCAGATCTGATTAATTTATTTTTTATTTTGAAAGACCGAACATTTCTGAACATAACAAATATGCATATATCTGAATTTTTAAATAGTTTTATTTTCAATGGGGTCAAAGGGGCATGATTTCAACTTATTTTAGCAAACATTTTTTTTTTATTTTACTTTGCCCACTAGGGGGCTTCAGTGCTCCACAGTCCTATCACTTCCCCTCTGTTCTAATGGGCTACAGCATGTCTGAACACAGGGGAAATGATCACTCCCTGCCGGTGCAGTGACTGGGGAATCTCCAGCAAGGAGCGATTGTAGACAGCTTCCAGGGTCCTCAGATGACCCCGGACTGTCAAGGTAACAGACGGAGATCCCATGGTCGCATCATGAGACCTCCGATCTCGGTGGAGAATGGCGCGATCCCCACTGTGGAGCTTTGGATCCCACTATCAGTGTACTTCAACTACCCCTCTGGCTGTTAGTATAGTGAGTCTTCTGTCTGAGTACACGGGTTCTACCAGGGCTTGATAGTCTTTCCCTTTAATGCCTATTGCGGCTCTGCACCAGACCAATATTTCAGTTTTGGGAGGTATTACAATGGGTATTGGATCACTTACTCATACACTGCCGATTTCACCTCCGGATATGTCTACCTGTTGTTTCAACATCAGGGCTTTTATTTCTTTGTTCAGAAGACTCTGCTGTCCGCTTCTGGCAGTCTCGGCGATCTGCTGTAAGACAGTAATTACCTCGGAAAAACACTTTTCAATCACATTAATTCCTAGTAACATTACTGGTTCATGTTCTCGCTTGTCAACATCTACAATTATAATACCCTGTTTCTGCAATTCTACCTTCCCAATCCGAATGGTCATTTCTCTGAACCCAAATTGTGGTATTAGGAGACAAAAAGCTAAATGCGACCAAAAACAACAGTACACTGCAGTAAAAGTATTCAATGCAAGTGCAGTATAAAAAGAGTATAACAAATACAGGGTACTTAGTCCATCCGTTTTTTTGCGCAAAAAAAGTTATTTCAAGCCACGTCACTAACTTCAAAGTGTACCCATCTCTGACGCGGTCCTAACTGTTGTATTAAAAACCTGACTAGTGTGTATACTTACTAGTGAGCAGGAGCCAGCAAGACCTGTGTCTGAAATGGACTGAAGGCGACGAGGCTATGTGTGCAGGGCCCAGAGAGGGGCGGGAACTCCATCTCTTGCAAAGCAAGAGGCAACTTAATTAGAAACAAATGAGTCCTGCACACAGAGAACAAGTCTGTAGAACAGACTTGTTCTCTGTGTGCAGGACTCATTTGTTTCTAACCAACTTGTGGTATTTGTTCACCATTACTAGCCCATAGGTTCACTACAGTGTCAGTTGGACCACTATTAATGTCTGAATCACCAGTACCTTTTGTATAGGACATGTGGAATTGATGTTATCTGGGACCCGGTATCCAACATGGCACTAAAGAGAATGCTATCCAACACGATAGGGATGACTGGACATCCTCCCACGAATCTGTCATACCAGGCTGAAGGACCTTAAGAGTTTACTCCTGGGAAGTGGCCCGCCTGCCCAGGGAATCCTCGTTTAAAGCACATTCCCAAGCAAAATGACCTGCTTTCTGACAATGGCGGCAAATGGGCTGTCCATCCGGCTAATAGCGGTCGCTGGGTCGTCCTCTTGTCGCTTGGTACCTCCTGGGCCTCATCCACGGGACATCCTCCTTGCTGGTCGCTAACTCGATCTTGGGTGCAGGCTTGGATCCTCGCTGCTCCTTGATGACTTTAGCCATGGAAATAACAGAGTCTGTAAAGGCATCTTGCTTTTGGTTGAGGGCCTCATTAGAGATAGGCTCTCTGTGTTCAGCAGCAGTCTCTGACATGGCAGAAGTTGCTGATACTCCTGGCTGCTGGGGTGCTGCTGTGGGGCCTTGAGTGAATTTTAGATCCCGGGGCACCTCTACCTGCTGGAGATGGATGACTCTGTCTTTTAACTCAGCAAATGTCATTTCAGGGTTCTGAATAATCATCATACTCAGTTGTCCTCTGTGAGAAGGGGATAAGAGGCCCTTTATGAACTGGTCAATTAGCATTTTGTCAGCTCCCGGGGCTAAGGAAGGATCTGCTAGTTTAAGTGCTTTGAGTGTTTCCTGCAAGTTTAAGACATAGTCTCTGGCACTCTCTTTAGGCTTTTGCTGATGTCCAAAGAACCTCATTTTAGCCCGGGTGTCAGCGCTAGATTCAAATGCTGCTTTTAATTCAGCTACAAGATGCTCTACAGTGTCCTTATCTGTGTCCGGCAAGGACGCTACTTCCCGCCGTACATTGCCAGTTAATTGTCCAATCATTCCTACATGCTGGGCTTCAGTTAGGGGGTACATCATATAGTAAGTTTGTATTTTAGTAATAAAGACATTAAGGGTGTTGGGCTCACCGGAGTATTGGGGCAGCCACATTGCTCCTGGAGTAGATGGCATCAGGAGTGGCATGATGGGTGCTGCCCTTGCACCGCTGCACCGCCAGGTGCTCCTTTATTATCTGGATTTTCCCCAGCTGCTCCGCTGCTGCTCGGCGCCGCTGGTTGCGACATCCTATGCCCCCTTAGTTAAGGTCCACCCTCCTGTCTTCCGCTTCTGTCCGGATGTCTAACAAAGGTTCCGCGTTGCAGCAGGGATTCTCTTCCCTCCTGGATGACATCAGTGCGCTTTACCAAGTGCCGCCCACAATAACACCCCTCCTTTCTTCCCGCGCATCGTGCACTCTGTAATGGCGGAATTAAAAAATTACAGTCCTTGTGGCGCAGTTCAAATTCAGTTTGCCGCGTGCAATGGCGGCAGATTTAAAACATTCACTAATCACAGCACACGCTGCCCGGTTTACTGGGCACAGTAGATCCTGTTCGTAGACGCCAAGGCGTGGAGCTCACTGGGATGGGGTACTCGGTACTGGACCAGGGTACTGCTGGGGATATCACAGCGGTCTTTGTCCGGACCATGTCCCGGGTTCCGCAAGTAAATGGGGGAATATTTACAGGGGAGTTTGTCATGACGCCACCCACGAGTTGTGGTCAGGGTGACCACCGCTGCTGCAGAAGCTCCGGGGATGATGTTTTGCAGCTGGGGATGTAATGGCTCTCTGCAGGTAGAGCTTGGTTACCTGGGGCAGAGATAGAAACAGTCTATAGATGGTTCTATGGATATTGCAGGATAGGGGTAGTAGTAGAGATGATAGCTGCTTGTGAGGGAACACAGGATTTGAGCACAAGGATCACACAAACACACAGTTTTGAAGTTTTCCAAGTCTTTACTGCAGATGATGTTGTTAGCAGAGTACTGTCCACAGAGTCTGTACCGGGGTCGGGTTGCTCCCACCCTGTCCGGGTCCTCAGCTTCCCTTTCCTGCGCTGTGTGTGTTTCCCTGCTGCCGCTTCAGTTAGGCTGCTGGCCTGTCTCTCCTCACAGGTACCCCCTTTGCTAGGCAACTTGAGTCTTTCCTCTGTATTTCTGATCCTGCCGTTTGCTTCACTGAGGTACAGTGTAGATATATAACCTCCACTAGTCCGGTGTTTACTGTGCTGTGCGTGTCAGTCACAGTTTCGGATCCAGTATCCGGTCTGTGCGCTCCGAATTATGAGGTAACTCAGTCTCCCAGATGTGTTCTCCTGTTTCTCTTACTCCTTCCCTCAGACCCTGGCTAGGCCCTGAAGTGGGTAGCAGGCTGTGGAGAGGCCTAAGGCAGCCCCTTTACACCACCAGTCTTTCTTCCTCAGTCCTCCCAGGAACTGAACTAACTCCAACTGACTGTCACTGCCACTCTAAAGTAAACAACATTAGCTCCTCCCACCACTCTTCTTTTCCCCACTTCCTCTTGACACCAGAATATATAAGGGAGCTGCCCCTTCTGGCTTAGAGGTGCTAGTGCAGTGTCCAGTGTTGTGTGGGGAGTTAATCCTTGTGATATTACTGTCGCACATTAACCCCTGGGGTGCCACAAGGGATGATTATGATGAAGTAATTACAAAGATGTGGTAAAACTATAAGAATACAGATAGTATAAATCAGTGCTAAACATATCACATAAACTACAATAGTGATAATACACAGCAGAGATAATATAAGAATAATGGATACACCTATCACCAAGCTCTGACAGTGTACAGCATAGACAGCATACATTAGCACTGGGTACATAATAATATAACAGCTATAACAATATTCTTTACTGGAGATCCTTAACTAAAATGGAGGATCTAGATAAACACACATCCCTGCAGACCTAATCCCTATGTAAATGACTGCAGGAGTAAGACTCTCACTGGATTGACTTGGCAAAAGATGCTGGGATTTCACAGGAGAGAAAAGCCTGCAAGAAAAAAAGAACAAGTGGTTGCCTGCAAGAATGTTATCTGGTACTGATCTCAAAATGGCTGCTGAACTCACAGAGGAGAGGGCGGACCTACAGGGCACAGTTGTCTTAAAGGAGAAGACACAAGAATATGCAGAATGCTGCCAGACAATACTAAACCTATTTAAACACCATAACAAGATAACATATAATATCTCACAACAAGGAAGAGGACACCGCTGCTTCGAGGAAGGACCACAGACTGTTACAGTGCCAGTGGACAGCCCATCTGCTGCAAGTGCAACAAGGATGGGCACATCTACCAGTTCTGCCCTTTAAACGAGCAACCCCTGGGGCTGGCGACCCAACCCCAGGAGTAGACTGTCCAGGCCCATCCAGTTGGCTGCGCAGATACGTGAAAGATCGTCCGTACCTGTCCGTCATCATAGAAGGCATCACTACCACTGCTTTGGTAGACACTGGGTCCCAAGTGACCACCATCCCAAGTATCCTTTACAAAAGGTTCTGGTCTGAACTCGAACTTGACCCTCCAAACCCTGACTTGAATATTATTGCTACCAATGAGCTGCCTGTCAATATAGAGGGCATCGGGAGGTGACCATAAAGGTGGGGAGGGTGGAATTAAAGAATCAAGGACTCATTGTGGTTGAGGATGAGCCAAATGAAAGGGATCCACATGTGATACTTGGTACAAATATTATGGTTAATTGTCTAGATGAAGTGCTGTTTTTTGCTTCAACAGAGTGCAGATACTGCTACTCCAGGACAGAGGAGGGTTCTTCAGAAGGAGATCTGAGCCCTTGTGTACCAGCAACAGGTAACACCATCAAGTGGTGAAGTTGGTAGCGTACGTGTAACAAACCCAATTTCTATTTAGTGCCACCAAGAAGTGAAATGATGATCTGGTGTCGGGCAGCAGTAGGCCTCAGAGAGCAGGACTACCAGGTGGTGGTGGAGTCAGTGATGTCTGACAGTAGTTCTACACTCCTGACAGCCAGGAGGATGGTTGATGTACGCAAACGAAGGGTACCTGTACGTGTATTGAATTATAGTGATGAAGAAATAAAGCTACCAAGGTATATCCACTTTTGCTAAGTTTTACCATGTAGATAACAACTGTATACATGAAGCTGAATCACTATTTCAGTCAGTGTCAGATGAGCCTCACAACTCCAAGAAGCAGCTAGAGAAATGGTGTCAAGAACTTCATGTAGGAACTGACAACACACCTTCTCACCATAAACACAGAGTTTATCGGGTAGTTCAAGAGTATAAACAAGTGTTTAGCAAGCATCCACATGATTTTGGGAGGATTAAAGGGGTACATAATCATACCCACAGGAAGCCATCCACCCATTAAAGAAAGATACAGGCCTATACCACCAGCGCACTACCAGGAAGCAAAAGAAATGTCTCTGCCTGGATAATGTCATAGTGTATTCCAAAACCTGTGAAGACCACCTGCAACACCTGAGTGAAATGTTTGAATCATTGTCCAAGTATGGCATGAAGTTGAAGCCTTCAAAATGTCACCAGTTAAAAGTCCAGTACCTTAGGCATGTGGTCAGTGCAGAAGGCATAGCACCAGACCCGGACAAGGTGCTATTAAAGACTGGCCAGCACCAACTACCTTCAGAGAGGTATGCCAATTCTTGGGATTGGTCTGGTCTGGTACTATAGGAGGTTCATCAAGGGCTACACAAAGATAGCAACGCCCATGCAAGATCTCCTAGTAGGACAATCCAAGAAGGGCAAGATCAGAGGTCCTCCATTCCAGTTGGGGCAAGAAAAATAAGTCTTTCCAGCAGCTGAAAGATGCCCTGACTGGAGAAGAGATTCTGGCTTACCCCAATTACAGTCTGCCGTTTCTGTTATATACCGATGCCATCAATGAGGGCTTAGGAGCTCTCTTGGCACAGAGACAGAAAGGCAAAGAGAAAGTTATAGCCTACGCCAGCAGGAAGCTCCGTCAAACAAAGAGGAATCCAGAGAATTCTTTCAAGCTGGGTTCCTAGCCTTAGTCTGGGCAATCACAGAATGTTCAAGCATTCCTTGGCATCCTCAAAGTTCACGGCTTTTACCTACAACAACCCTTTAACCCATTTAGAGACTGCATAGCTGGGGGCCATGGAACAGCGTTGGATGGCTAGATTATCCAACTATGACCAACAACTAACCTACCAGACGTGGAAGAAGATGTGGATGAGCTAGAAGAAGTAGCGTTATCAGCCTTACACCGCCCAAGTGCATCCCCATGTCATCAAGCAAGTCAAAGACGTTAAGAGACAACAGTGAACCCGTTATCTTACCATAGCTGGAAAGAGACCCAGGACAGCGACCCGGCAGTTGGCTTAGTCAAGGAGCTGATAACCAAAGAACACTCCTGCCTGAGTCCAGAAGCTCCAAAAGAAGCCAAGCACCTATGGAAGGAGAAGGGGAAATTGTTTGTCTATCAAGGCAAACTGTGTAGACGTCAACCTTAATCCCAGAACCCATGAACTGATCTGGCAGATCGTGGTGCCAAAAGGAGATGTACGAATCATGTAAGAAGCATTTCCAATGATGCCGGTTACTTTGGTTGGAAGAAACTGGAGATGTTGCTGAAATACCGCTTTTACTGGGTTGGCATGAGCAATTCCATTGAAAGATGGTGTAGAAACTGTGGACTGTGACACCTGAGAAGAAAAAGATCCAACAAAAAGGGCCATAGGAAAGCATTTCCATTACAGAGCCAATCATTCACCAAAAAGAAGCCATCTAGGAGGATATGTTGGGTGCCCTTGATCATGTGAAGCTGACAGCCAGCAGAACAGGGTATACCTACACTCTTACCATGGTTGACCACTACTCTAGATTCTTAGTAGTAGCACCAGTCAAAGATTTAACTGCATAATTAGCAGCCAAGACTTTCCAGAATTGTTTTTGTAGACCCCATGGGTACCCTGGATCAGTTACTAACAGATCAAGGTTCTGCATTTGAATCACAACTGTTCCAAGAATTCCTAGGTCTGTATGGTTGTAAGAAGATCAGGACTACACCGTATCATCCACAGACAAATGGTCTTTGTGAGAAAATTAACAATATTGTCATCAATATATTGAAGACCTTACCACTTGAAGAAAGAAATCAGTGGCCAGAAAAACTACCTGACTTAGGGGCCTTTCACACTTGCGTTTTTTTCCTGATTTGGAAGATCAGGCAAAACCCGATTCTTACAGTATTTTGCCCATTCACTTTAATTTTGTCAGGTAGAATCTTGTTGCTTCATTTTTCTCCTGAAATCATTAAAGAGAATGGGCAAAAAAAATGAATCCTGTAAGAATCAGGTTTTTTCCTGATCTTCCAAATCAGGAAAAAAACGCAAGTGTGAAAGGCCCCTTAGTGAATATATCGGTCACATCCCTGTAAGTTCTACTAACTACGACCAGCATACTTGATGCAAGCAAGACCTGGAAAACTCCCAATTGACTTGGAGATGGGAACTGTAGAACCAGACCAAGATACTTTGGAAGAAGATTGGGATTATCACTGTCAACAGCAGTACAAGAAAGTTCAGGAATGCGTGGAAAAGAACCTAGAACAAGTCAGAAGCAAACAGGAACATGACTTTAACAAGCATGCCACAGCAGAACCCTTGAAACCTGGTGAACTAGTTCTCAAAAGAAAAAGAATCAATAAACTAGATGACCAATGGGAAGCTGAACTGTACACAGTCATTCCATCAAATTTTGACAATACCAAAACCTGTGTAAGCAGTCGAGATGAAGGTAAAGCATAATCTACAGTACCTAGAGATCATCTAAAAAGATGTCCTGACCAACTGAAACTACAAGAAGTCAACAGTTATTCAACTCCAGAATATCCCTACTCAACAAAAGTAGAGGAAAAGAAAGAGAAAGTCATCCATACTGTACTAGGAGATTTCCCAGAAGATTGGCCTCAATGCAATGGAGCCATCATAGTACCAGTCCTTTCCTTTTATCAACCTGTTGAAAAACAAGTTCAAATACTTGAAGAAGCAAGAATACAAGAAGAACCTGTTCAAGAACAAGAAGTACAGCCTGTCGAACCGGAACCAGAGATTCCTACAATCGGTGAACCTGCTAGTCCTACTTTAAGACTAAGGCCTCACAGACAGCTACCTGCTCTATCACCTCATGCAGAATTGAGTACACCACATGAGACACTTATTCCACGTAGGTCATTCGCAGTACCCAAGGTCAGTGCACTGCCATAGACATAATGTAAATGCCTCCAGGACCTCGGACAGCGACAGATACTATACGTATATTACGTACAGTATCTGCGCAACTGTCAGGGAAGCCGCGGCTTCATTGATACAATTGTACAAATCCGACAATAGCCGGTTTACTGTAAATGGGTTATTAACCACTGACATGCCCACAGGAGTGGGCAGCATGTCTCTGGGGGGGGTGGGCCCCCCTAGAGACATGTTGCACACAACTAATATTAATATTTAATGTTTTATTAAACAGTTAACACTTTGTTCATCCGGCAGCGGACTTTCTGACTGCATTGCTCAGGATTACACATCCTGATAAAGCGGTTACCACATTGCTAATCACAGAAGCGCTCCGAAAACTGCAGCCTGCATGATTTTTCGCACAAGCTGCAGAAATGGAGCCGGTAACCGGATTGCATGTAGAGCAATCCGGTTACCATAATGGGCTCCTATGGGGAGCTGTTCCTGATCTGGTTTTGAGCTTCTTGAAAGCTCAAAACCGGATCAAGATTTCAAAATACAACCGCATGTGTGACCCTAGCCTATCACTGTGCTTGATTGGCCTGCAAATTCGCCTGACCGAAATCTATGGGATGTTGTCAAGAGGAAGATGAGAGACACCAAAGCCAACAATGCAGATGAGCTGAATGCTGCTATTTAAGCTACTTGGGCTTCCATAACACTTCAGCAGTGCCACAGGCTGATCACCTCCATACCACGCCGCATTGATGCAGTAATTCATGCAAAAGGAGCCCCAGCCAAGTATTGAGTGCATTTACTTCACATACTTTTCAGTAGGCCAACATTTATGCATTAAAATCATTATTTCAGTTGGTCTTATATAAAATGATAATTTTCTGAGATAATGACTTAATTTTTTTAGGCTGTAAGCCATAATCATCAACATTAACATAAATAAACACTTGCAATAGATCACTCTGTTTGTAATGACTCTATACTGTGTATTATATGCGCTTCACTTTTAGTGTTGAATTACTGAAATACATTAGCTTTTCGATGATATTCTGATTCATTGCGATGCATTTGAGAAATGTATGATGAGCAAACAACTAGTGTTTGAGAATTCATACATCTGTAGAATAGTAGTATAGTAAAATGTTCTATCACCTACACAGTAGCTGCATAATACCTTTACAGTGGGATATGTCTCTGCCTTTTGACTGAGGTATTCATGAAGGGCCTTCTCACACTTGCATTTCTTTTCCGTTTGTATTGCAATGCGGTTTTGACAGCATGTGTGGCAAAAACGCTTTGGAAAAGCATCCAAAAAAGCACCCATTACTTTCAATGGAAAATGCAATGAAAATGCAAGTAAAAACACATGTCCTTTTCAGAAAATGCAAACTGCATATGTGGCGCCCGACTGGTCTGGACGCCACATAGGGCTACTGCACCCAGAACAGAGTGTGTAGAATCCCTGTGACCAGGGGACAGGGATGTCCACAGGGGACCCTCACCCACACGCATCCACACACCTTAGTTCAGGGGACCAATAGGTTAATCTGTTGCTAGGAAACCAGTTCCAGTGGGAGGAGCTTAGGTGGAATATTGAAGAGCGGGAAAAGTAGTCAGAGAGAGAAGTTATTTGGAGGAGGAAGCTGCAAGTAGCACAGTGGAGGGCACCTCAGGAGAGATATTTCAGGGACTGAATGGGATCCTAGGGTATTGAGGTGCACCCAAATCCATGCCGGTATGTCTCCCCGGCCGGAGGGATCCAGTCCAACACCGGAGGACTGGCTCTGAGGCGGTGCAGGCGTTTATCCCGGAGCCGCAGAAGCGGAGTGCACGGACTTCTTCAAAGGTGACGGCCAACCCCGGCATAATTCCCCTAAGGCCTACGTGTAGGGTCAAGGAGGCCCAGAGGGCGATAGACTCTC
This sequence comes from Allobates femoralis, assembly GCA_033576535.1. Classification (NCBI taxonomy): domain Eukaryota; kingdom Metazoa; phylum Chordata; class Amphibia; order Anura; family Aromobatidae; genus Allobates; species Allobates femoralis. The sequence goes on along the minus strand of JARQOC010000002.1, from coordinate 654,575,465 downwards.
AAAGGAGGCCCAGAGGGCATTAGACTCTGTAAGGATCTGTGGGGACCGGCGGAGGGCTCTGTGCGCCGGAGCGCGAGGAGGGAGCATTGGAAAAGCGCAACAAGGCCAGATGAAAGGACTAAGCAGGCACATCACAGAGGGCCTGGGTGAGACTTCCTAATCCTCTGGTGACTACCCAGGCAAGCGGTACCCATGAACTGTAAGAACTGTTTGCTGCCTGAGTTACCAGTAAAGCTCCGTTCAGAGACAAAGACTGTGTGGTGTGTTTCTTCAGCCTGCGCCGGAGGAGCCATACTCTTGTTCCCACAGACCGTCAGCCTACAGCTCCACCTGACGAGCTGCCTCCCTGTGTGAGTTCTCCATTCTTCCATCACTGCCCCAAGAACCTGCTCCACCTATGGGGAGCATTACCAACACAGCTGCCTCATCACCATCCCCGGAGGTCTGCAGCAGCGCCGGTATCATTACCGGATACTGTAGGTGGTGTCACAAGCTCTTTTTATTTTATTTTTATTCCCCTTTTACAGTGACCACCAGGATCACAGGCTTGGGCACAGGCTGCCCGTGACATCCCCGTGAACTACAACGCCCGGGACCAGGTACCCCAAGGCCCTGGGGCGGATCACATATGTTTTTACAAGCACAGCCTAAAATTTTGCATGCCGCGTTTTGGGCTGCGTTTGCAAAAACGTATGCATTTTGCGTTTTCTGAAAATAACGTGTTTTTGCTTGCATTTTCATTGCGTTTTCCATTTAAATCAATGGGTGCGCTTTTGGGAGCATTTCTCTGCATTTTGCACTACAATAATGCAGAGGAACACAAATGCAACCACCCTTAGATGTGAACTTAGCCCAGTAATTTTTACTGATATATTCGCCGAAAATAAGGCGGTTGTGTGATATGAACATACCCTAAGGCACCCATCTACCTGCTCACAGCAGCTTCTAGGTAACCTAGCCATAAGGGCGCACATCAAAAAAGAACATCTTTTCCACCATGGCACATACACCTCATCTGCTGGAATGACATGTACACATGCAATGGACACTAACCTGTTGCTGATGAAGTGCTTGAATGCTCCACCTTCATGTACAGTTGGGTGCAGTAGTTTAGAAGATGAGTTTTCCTGACACCATCATCATCAGCTTGTGTGGGAGCAAGTGACATTCCTTCCTAGTGACAAATATTATAAAAGGAACATATTATCATCATACTGTTACTGGACAAAACCCAAAATACCAAGACTCATATCACCAGTAATATCTTTGATATAAATGATAATTAATACCCATGACAGCTTTTTAACACAACATATTGGCCGTGTTACCAGCAATATTATCATTCTAAACCAATATTAGCCCCATACAGTGATCATACAGTAGAGGACAGCTGTTCTACAAAGATGCTCTGCAAACCAACATATATGTGTATAGGTCAGGTAAAGCAAGTCACTAACAGGTGTCATTCTCTCTGATGATAGCTATTAACTTTACCTTTTCTTCTCCATTTGTCTCAGATCATTGTAGTGAGGTGAGCAATTCAGATTGTATCATAGAAATGGATATGGAAATGAACTGTGCACAGTCCGCTACTGCCCCTTGTGGACAAGTGCTGAAACAAACGCAGGGAAGTGGGAAATTCCCTTTTCAGCAAATGTGTTTACTCAGGAAGAGAGAGCAGCAGGAAGTCAGTGCAGATCCAGAGCTGAGCCAGGGGAGACCTGCTTGTGGATGTCTGTTGAAAGAGGGCTACTTTGCTACACCTTGCCGGAAAAATCACCCCGCAGAAGCCCCCGTGACTGATCCTGGGCCACTGGACTTTGGTGCTGTGACTCTGGCCGCTCTGCAAAACCTTGCCCGCCGAGCACCCGGAGTGCATGTGCAGGGGCCGTGACCGACATAAGGGAGCCATTTGTACTGCCGTGATCTCCCTCCTGCTGCTCGGGTGCCCCGAGACTGAGAGAGACTTCTGTGTTGCTGTGGGCCCCCTTCTGCTGCTCGATGTGCCCTGAGACTGGGAGAGACTAACAAAGAAAAATTCCGTTACCTGCGGAAGGAGACCAAAGAAGAAGACTGAGGAGTTTCCCCCTTCAGCGCTGCACCGGGACCCGTCCTCGTGAGATCCCCAGGCCTGCGACGTGGGAGGGACATCTTCTTCTTTGATCGACTGGTACGTGATTTTAGGGAGAGTTAGGGAAAGATACTTTCATTGTTGTGTTTTTTTCTTTTCTTGCGGCGTACCCGGAAGAAGTGAAGATCCAGAGACTCTAATATATACAAGTGCGCATATAGTTCGGTTGACTGTGATATAAACATGTTTGACAGTAAAGAAACGTTATTACCGGTTAAACCTGAGTATGGGGATTCTGTTGAGAAAGATCATACACACACACCCGCGGCCTTACCACCGGTCGCTTCATCATCGTGGAGACTTTTTCCATTCATTCTGCAGAGACTAGACATGGATTACACATACATCTTTGGTTCATTGCTTTTTCAGCACCCTCCTCACTTTTTCCCCAGCTACATAATGACTCTATCATAATATAAATATCTATAGTGGGCAGCAGTGGCTTAACTTCAGGCCCAGGGGCCCCGATGCGAAAGCTCCAACGGGGCCCCCAATTATTGCAAATCTTTAATAGAATTAGTCTTTTTCTATAGGCCAAAGGGCTTCTGGGGCCCCCCTAGGCTGCAGGGCCCCGGTGCAATCGCAACCCCTGCACCTTTTGTAATTACGCCCCTGGTGGGCAGCATGAAGACTCAGTGGTTAGCTTTGCTGCGATAGGGTCTTGGATTCAAGACCCACCATAAGCAACATCTGCAAAGAGTTTCGATGTTCTCCCTGTGTTTGCGTGGGATTCCTTTAGATTTTCTAGTTTCCTTCCACACTCCAAAGACATAGGACCTTTTCATATCTGTGAGTTGCTGTGTTTGCATGCATTGCGTTTGCACAGCGTTAGCACATGCAAATGCAATGCAAAAGCATGCAAACGCCATTGAAACGCATTTGCAAACGCACTCATTATATCCTATGGGCTTGTGGTCTTGAGTTTGAACGCATGCGTTAGTCTGGCAATGCGTTCGAATGCATCCCCACTTTGCACTTGCGTTTGGGGCTGTGTTTGCATGCGTTCGCCCAAACAATATAATGGGTGCATTTGCAAATGCGTTTCAATTGCGTTTGAATTTTGCTTGCATGCTTTTGCATATGCTAACGCAATGCAAGCGCAATGCAAGCAAAATGCAACCCCCCTAGATGTGAACCTGGCCATTGTGATAATGAATATGGATTGTAAACCCCAATGGGGCCAGTGGTGATAATCTCTTTGGAATATGATGGCACAATGTAAGCAATGTACAATATTAATAGTGCCCTAGACAGTACTAGTGCCTTAAACCATAATAGTACACCCCTCTTGTGCCCCAAACAGTAACTCTGCAAGCACACAATCAGTAATAGCATTGTGGATGCAGCGTATTTCCGCTGCGTCCAAAACTTTGCATTCACAGGTACAAGCACAGTGAATGGGATCTCTAGAAATCTTGTGTTCACTGTGCTTCTCCCCTCTGCAGTGTCATCTCGCATGTGGTGTGGCTTGCTGCACTTCTGCATCACGTTAATTTATTGATGTGGAATCGGTAGCGATCTCGGTGCCTGAATGCAGGGAAAAGTCACCCTGCCCCAAACGCTCACCTGCAGAGGTCGCCTGCTTACCTCAGGTCCGAAGACAATGCGTCCAGGATGCAGTGTCTCTGGATCATCTTTACATACCCTAATAGTCACCATTTGTGACTCCATACAATAACCTTTGTTTTGTATACTGCTCAGTTCTCTCGGCGGTGATGGAAAAAACTTGTGTACTTCATACTTTTTGTTTTGTTTGCATCTAAATTCAATCTGTCAATTGTTGGTCTTTCTCCAATTCTTTACTGTATATTTAAATAATCTAAATTAATCAGATTTAAACAAGGAGCTAATACAATAGTAAACTGAAACCTGAGAGTCTCCTGAGAGCCGAGCCCTTCACATGAATCATCATGGAGCCAAACACCAGGCAAACTTTTGAACTCGATTATCATATCCCCAAGTTATATTACTGTAGAAGAGTGTACTTTAAAGAATACTGTGAAACATTACTAGAGGCTACCTCTGCTTAAAGTAAAAACAAAATATTACTGTATGATATTGAGCTAGATCATATAATAAAATACTACTCATCGGTCCTTGTTCCTACATTACCATGGATCCATGACCATAATTGCAGGTGGGCAGAGATAGCAGGCACACCCAGGCCTCGTAGTATACGGAGGGACCAAAAACCTTTCAGCTATATAATAATAAATGGTATTATAAATTTGCATATATGTTTGATATCAAGAATTAAAGTTGATTGAAGTGATTCATGACAAATCAAGTTTGTTAAAAGATATAACCATGGAACTTGAAATGAGAATGAAGACTATATTTGATCATCAGCAGTTAACTCCATACAAAGGGATTCGCCGATGCTTAGATGCGCATCGGGCTTATTTGAAGGCAATATGGAGAGGGACCTGACGCGTGGTATGCTGCTGATGTGTGACGGAATCTCAAAATTAAATTTGTTAAGAGGTTACTGTAAAAATTTGACAAATTCTGAGTTTTTAGAGATTCAATTTACATAAAGCCAGCAAAATGGCAATCAGTTGGATACTGTATAAGGCTTGGAAGGGGTTAAGAAATAATAAAAGTTTATGCTCACCTGTTCCGGACCCCACCGCTCACCTATTCTGCCTTCAAAGCTCTCTGGCAGGTCCTATGCTGCTCCTTTTGGTCACTCATTGTCGTTCAGATCTTCCACCACTAGGGCTGACTCAATCACATGGGACTAAAGAAACATTAGTGACGTGCATCACTCTCATCATGATAATGTTGGCCAACATGCACTGTGCCCCATGTCACCACATCAGGCCTAATGCATGAAGATCAATAAATAAATAGAAGGATTGGGAGGGGGACCTGGCATAACGCTTTGGTAGCAGGACAGGTTAGATAAACATTTTATTATTAAGCTCAGCTCCCAGGTGCAGTTTGTTTAGTTCAATGAGCTTAGCGGCTCATGCCATCAACTCTGGCAGGGACACTGAGCTCACTGATTGACTACAGTACTGTCGAGGTGGCGTCAGCATTGCAGACCATAGCAGATATCGGGAGCAGTGGCAGACACTCAGCGATAGGCCTGGGGAAAGTGAATAAAGCACAATTTGTCCCTTTAAAACAAACTGTGCCTGGACAGAGAATTTCTAATCACAGAAAACCCCTTTATCACCTTTCTGTCCCTCTGTTTGCTAAGATTTGGGTTTTCGAGAAACCTCAGCATCAGTAGTTAATTGTGACAGACTACGTAGCCGTTATGGGGCCCGTGAGTTGGAGGAGCCCAGTGTCAGTGTCAGCATTACACTTTTTCAGATATAATTGAAATGAATGTTGTTATAGAGAACCATTGGAGCTTAAAGGCCCAGTTACACACACAGATAATTGTGCAGAGATTGTTGGCAGATCTCTGGTTGCAGTGAAATCATGGACACATTTTTCCGTTTTCTGGCTGTGTACAAATGTAACAATGTGTCCATGATTTCACTGCAACCAGAGATCTGCGAACAATCTCTGCACAATTATCTGTGTGTATAACTGGGCCTTAAGAACACACCCTACAGAGACTGGAGCAGTGAGGGAACAAAGAAAAATGAGTAGTTTATTTTTTACATCAATGGATTTATTGTACTCATTGGGGTGACCATACTGTATGGTGGGCTGCATAGGGGCCACAGTTTAAGGACTATGTGTGGGGGAATTATACTGTCTGAAGGGCTGTTTGGGGGCTATTATATTGTTTGGGCCACACAGCCCTCCAGAGGTAGCCTGACTACTATTAGGTACCGAGATGAGATCCTCAAAACCCTTGTGAGACCATATGCTGGTGTGGTTGGCCCTGGGTTCTTCCTAATGCAGGAATGCCAGACCTCATGTGGCTGGAGTGTGTCAGCAGTTCCTGCAAAATGAAGGCATTAAAGTTACAAATTGGACCGCCCATTCACCAGACCTGAATCCAATTGAGCACATCTGGGACATCATGTCTCGTTCAATCCACCAACCTCACGTTGCACCACAGACTATCCAGGAGTCAGCGGATGCTTTAGTCCAGCTCTGGTAGAAGACCCCTCAGGAGACCATCTGCAACCTCATAAGGAGCATGCCCATGTTTTGTAGGGAGGTCGTATAGGCACAGGTAGGCCACAAACAATACTGAGCCTAATTTTGACTTGTTTTAAGGACATTACATTCCACTTTAATTTTGTGTGTGACTCCAAATCCAGGCCTCCATTGGTTAATAAATTTCATTTCCATTGATTATTTTTGTGTGATTTTGTTGTCAGTACATTAAATTTTGTAGAGAATAAAGTATTCAATGAGAATATTTCATTCATTCAGATCTAGGATGTGTTATTTCACTGTTCTCTTTATTATTTGAGCAGTGTATATAGGCTAGAAAAAAACTTGGCAATATATTTCTCTTGTGCAAGACAAATGTGACAGATATGAAAAAGTCTGGAGACACCATGGGGAGCGATCTACTGCCTGCAACATCCTTCAGCATGACCGGTTTAGCAGTGGGTCAGTAATGGTGTGGGGTGGCTTTTCTTTGGAGGTGCGCACAGCACTCCATGTGCTGATGTGCAAAACCACTATGGCTAAATAAGGCGGTAAGGGGTGCATTAAGTGACAACAAGAAAACATTTAGGGAATTAAAGCAAGTAGGTAGTGATGAGGCATTAAATACAGAAAATTAAATAACATCTGTAAAAAGCAAATCAAGGCAGCAAAGATTGAGACAGAGAGACTCATTGCCAGAGAATGTAAAAAAAAAAAACCCAAAATATTATTTAACTACATAAATAGTAAGAAACTAAAAAATGATTGTATTGGCCCCCTTAAAAATAGTCTCGGTGAAATAGTGGATGAGGATGAAGAAAAGTTCAATATGCTAAATGACTTTTTTGCAACACTATTTACACAAGAAAATCCCATGACAGACAACATGATCAGTGATAACAAAATCTCTCCATTAAATGTAACCTCTTTAACCCAGCTGGAAGTACGGCACTGTCTAGAAATCACTAAAGTTGACAAATCCCCAGGCCCGGATGGGATACACCCCAGAGTACGGCAGGAATTAAGTACCGTCATAGATAAACCATTATTTTTAATCTTTAAAGATTCTATAATAACAGAGTCTGTACCACAGGACTGGCGTTATAGCGAATGTGGTGCCAATATTCAAAAAGGGGACAAAAACAGAACTTGGAAATTATAGGCCAGTAGGCTTAACCTCTACTTTGAGTAAAATCCTAGAGGGCTTTCTAAGAGATGCTATACTGGAGTATCTAAAGAAAAATAACCTCATGACCCATTATCATCATGGGTTTACGAGGGACAGTTCCTGTCAAACTAACCTGATAAGCTTCTATGAAGAGGTAAGTTCTGAACTGGACCAAAGAAATGCAGTGGACGTGGTGTATATGGACTTTTCAAAAGCTTTTGATATGGTGCCAAACAAAAGGTTGATACATAAAATGAGAGCAATGGGGATAGGGGACAATATGTGTATGTGGGTTAAGAACTGGCTTAGTGATAGGAAACAAAGGGTGGTTATTAATGGAACACAGAATGGGTCTCAGTTAACAGTGGGGTACCACAGGGGTCAGTGTTGGACCCGCTTCTTTTTAACATATTTATTAATGACCTTGTAGGGGGCATACAGAGTAGACTCTCAATATTTGCAGATGACACTAAACTCTGCAGGGTAATCAATACAGAGGAGGATAATTTTATATTACAGGAGGATTTATGTAAACTAGAAGCTTGGGCTGATAAATGGTAAATGAGCTTTAATGGGGATAAATGTAAGGTCATGCACTTGGGCAGAGGAAATAAAATGTATAATTATATGCTTAATTGTAAAACATTGGGCAAAACTACCACTGAAAAAGACCTGGGTGTATGAGTAGATGACAAGCTCACATATAGTGCCCAGTGTCAGGCAGCTGCTGCAAAGGCAAATAAAATAATGGGATGCATTAAAAGAGGCATAGATAGGAGAGGCATGGCCTGTGGCTTATGGAGTAGTCGCATCTCCTGGAGCTCCGGTGCCTACTGAAGCTACAAGGGTCCCTAAGTCCTTTTTAGGACTTAAAACCCACTCAAAGCAAGTCCACCAGATTGCAGATCAAGCAAGGGTCACCCGGTCAGTCTCACTTCTACTTGGAAGGACCGAACAGCGTACAACTGAGATCGTGCCCTCCTGAGACCTGGGCCTGCAGTCATCAGAGCTCTGCAGTGCCGGAGACAAGGCATCCCACCGACGCCGGAGGGTTTGCTCACGCTGGAGCATTCGCTGACTACTTTTAAGGCGAGCACAAGCCTCCATACCCGGCTGCTCACTGCTCCCTGCATCACTGCTTCCCCAGTCGTGCACCGCCTGACCCCCCTCCCCCGAAGGAGATACACAGCAGAGAACAAGACAGAGAGGACGACCCATACATCCCAACGCCACTGAAGAATTCACCTCTCCGAGCATCCAGACCGAGACCTAATCCCCTCAGGAGAACTTCACGGGACCGGAGAGCAGAAACCTAGAGAAAACCGGTGGGACTCTTTCTTTTTCTTTCCTCTCTCTCCCTCACTCACCTATACCATCGGCTGCAAGCACGTGGGCGGAGGGATCCTTTAGAAAGAAGATCCGGCCGTGAATCCTGATATTACTCCCCTCTTGGAGGAGAAGAAGGGTCCTGCATAGGTACTCATTCAGCCAGAGCTCACTAGAGATCTAGCCCCGCCGGCAGCACTCTCAGATCCTCCCCCCACCTCCCTCCATTATCGCAGTCTTATCACCTTCCTGATAACTGATACCAGAAGACTTCAGTCTGCATATCTACAGATAACTGTCTTGCCATTTACATTTCAAGGCTAACTGCTCTAAAAAAACAGAACACCATCCCCTGATTGTTTAATTAGCCTTGAAGGAAGCAGCAAGGCTCTTATCCACTACAGCAAATCCCATCTAAAGTACTGTATATTTTATTTTTTATTTTTTTTTCTCTTCTCCTTCTACAGCAGACATCAAGGTCCCTTAGGCTTATGTTCTGAACTCTAACAGCCCAATGTGACCCCTCCTCTGACAATCTTAGAGCACATCTTATATTGAATTTACATGCACACTGTGCTGATCTACAAACTACTGTGTGCTTTTCCCCATTGAATTTTCAGAAGTAAATCATACACTGAAAACACCTAACCTAGCCCTGAACTCACACAGATCAGTGTGACTCTCTTCCTTACTACTGCATATATTTCATGCCATGGTTGTTAATGTTAAATACTGAAGTATTTGAATAATATTAAGATAAACATTATATACACTTGCCAGCAAACTACCTATCCTCAGACTTGGGAACATCTTCTGCTTCCTAATTTTACCTATTTACTTGTTTAAATATTCATAGTACTGTTGTATAAGTTTTCACTGTGTGACATTGTCGACTACCTGACGCTACTCCACCACTGTACCTCGCTCTAGTAAATTAACAGCTAGGGGACTGTGCATACTGTGCATACTTGACTTAAAAACTCCCATACACTAACCCAAAATAGACAGCACCAACTTATAAAACAGCTCCAACAAACTCTGACTCACTATGCCAACCAAATCAAAACAAAACTCCTCATCCCAGGAAATAGAAGCGGCGGGAGACCTACAAAAATCGCCTCTTAAGAGCAGACTTCCCACCCCATCACAACCCTCGAAGATTATAAAAAACATGAAGGAAGGGAATCAAAACTCTAGAGACACTAGAGAAAAAGACTGGACCACAACAAACGAAGAAAGTGATAACATCACAATGATGGAGTTGACTCACACCTCGTCAAAAAGAAAAGAGATAGGCACCCCCTCCAAAAACGCTACAGGACCTTCCTCGAAAACAGATACGGAAGTTGGAGGTCGAGACAGCAGAACTAGAAGCCCAGTCAGACAGAGACTTAAGACCAGCACCGCAGCTTTTGACCCGTTTCCTCATATTAGTCCAAATCAACAGATAGACAAATCATTCATGATAGAATTATTCACGTCATTTCAAAACAAAATAGAGGAAAACCTGTCCTCACATCTGGAGGAAATCAAAAACACAGTAGCATCGGTAGTCAAAAGAGTGGACGATCACGACCATTCCCTAGCCAAAATTACGTCAACATCGCTAAAACTAAGGAGCGAACAACAAAAGATGCAAGAAGATATGGAATTTTTAAGAATCAAACAAATAGACAGAGAGGACAGAGACCGGAGGTCAAATTTAAAATTCAGAGGAATCCCAGAAACCGTTAGAAACGCAGAACTCAATGACTATATCAGAAACCTGGCCAAAAAAATTGTACCTGGGAAACATGAACTAGAGTACTCCATCGAAAGAGCCCACAGGCTCTTTAAACCCAAAAATCTCGCTGAAGACATACCCAGGGACGCAATCGCAAAATTCCTTTTTTTTCCTCTAAAGGAACAAATAAATGAATACATGAGAAAACACAAGACTCTGCCAGCACCTTACCAGAACATCAAGATCTTTCAGGATTTTTCTAAAGAGACTTTGGAAAAGAGAAGAGCCCTCAGACCAGTCACATCCATCTTGAGAGATCATAATATACTTTATAGGTGGAGCCATCCTTCCTCAGACGTCACCTTCACCCACAATAGTAAATTCTACAACATAGGTGAAGTTGAATCCGGGCTATCAACTCTTAAAAACCTTCGGATAGGGGACTCTGGCTGAATACCTATTTGAAGAAGTGGACTTTAATCATATTATCTTAGGCACCGAAGGCCAAAACATTAGCCCTTCGGAAGACAACCAACGGTTCCCTGAACCCTTCCGCAAACAAACACTAGATCTACTGATTGATCATCCTCTTAACTTCTTAACACTTAACTACCCTACAGCCCCACCTCCCCCTTAACTCTTGAGCCACTTTCCAGCTCCTTACTCCCCCCCACCTTCTTACCTTCCTCTGTAGAGACAGCCATCTCAACCTTGAACAAACATACCTAAACTAAAATGTCATATAATTACCTTTCGCTAAACACCAATGGCCTCAACTCTCCGCAGAAAAGATTCCATGTGTGGAGGGAACTGAAACTTCAGAAAATCGACATAGCAGGCCTACAGGAGACACGTTTCAGCGCTGAGAAACCTCCAAAATTCTCAAACAAACTCTATCCTAACATATTCCTCGCATCAAACAAGAAAAAGAAAGCGGGAGTAGCTATCCTCATAAAAGGGACAGTTAAATTTGAAGAAAAGGAGGCCATCCTGGACACTGAGGTAGATATATTATATTGAAATGCCTCCTTAATGACGTTATGCACACACTAGTCAACATTTACGCCCCCAATTCAGGACAAATAACATTTCTAAAGAAATTAATGAGAAAAGTTAGAGACTGCCAAGAGGGAGTTCTCTTTATGTTCGGGGACTTCAACGCAGTACCAACGCAAATCTCGACTCCTCCAACAAAAACAGAAATGTTAACACACAATTAGATCCGTTACTACAGCGAGAGGAGATATTTGATGCTTTTCGCTGTCTTAACGCATCTTCAATCGAATATACGCACTTCTCAAACGTACATAGATCCCTGGCACGCATAGACCTAGTTCTGACGGACATCCACTCACTTAGACTTATTAAAAATGTCACCATTCTACCCAAATCGTGGTCAGATCATTCACCTATTCTATTTACCTCATCACAGGGCCCCTCTAAAAACAAAAGAAAAATCTGGAGAGCAAACTCCTTCCTTTTCCAACACCCGAAATACAAAAAAGAGATTGAAAATTCTATAAAAACTATACTTTGCCGAAAATGACTTGGAAGAAACTACAATTTCAACTTTGTGGTCCGCCCACAAGGCGGGTAGTAAGAGGACACCTAATCCAAATCAACGCAAGACACAAAAAATCGTTAACTTCTACCATAACCAACATAATAAAGCAAATCAAAGATCTAGAAACTTCAATTGCAAACAATCCCTCTGATGTTACCATGAAGGAAATTTTAAAACTAAGGATAGAACTTAAATCCCTTTTAGTCGCAGACTTTGATAAAATAACACGTATCTCTAAGTCTAATTTCTACACACTATCTAATAAACCAAACAAAATGTTTGCAAATATGATAAAAATTCGTAGAACTAAAACTGCAATACATCAAATAAAAAACAAATACGGTACCCTACAGAAGCATCCAGAAGATATCTCGCACACTTTTGCGGAATTTTACGAAAACCTCTATAACTTAAAAAAATCACACGAGGACCCTGACCCTTCGGCTGCACAAATTTCTAAATTTCTCAACTCAATTGATCTCCCCTCAATCACTAAAGACGATCTTGACTTTATTAATTCGCCTTTCACCGAAAAGGAAGTCACTGATACCATCAAAACATTAAAGAAACTCAAATCCCCGGGACCAGACGGCCTTCCAAACGAGTATTATGCTACATACTATAATTTACTCTCCCCCTATCTAACGAGACTACTTAACGCCTTAACTTGCCCGAACCACCATCCATCCAATGATCTGTTACAAGCCACCATTACACTGATTGCAAAAAACAAAGGTGATCCAGACGACGTAACTAATTTTCGCCCAATCTCCCTTCTCAACACCGACTCAAAATATTGACCAAAACAATTAATTCTAGACTGCAAAAAATTGTCCCCAAACTTGTCCACAGTGACCAGGTCGGTTTTGTAAAAAATAGAGGTTCCGCAGACGCAACACGACGAACAATCAACCTACTCTCACACATAGAGAGACACAAGACCCCTGCCCTGGTGGTCTCTGTCGATGCAGAGAAAGCATTCGACAGGGTCCACTGGGGATACATGTTCGAAACACTAAGGAAATTCGGCTTTAGGGGCAACATCATCCACGCTCTTGAATCTCTGTACTCCTCCCCAACAGCCAACATCTTAACCAACGACACCCTGTCCAATACCTTCAGTCTATCCAACGGAACCAGACAAGGCTGCCCACTTTCCCCGTCACTATTTGTCTTGTATATAGAACCACTAGCAGAGAAAGTGCGAATGAATAATAGCATTAGAGGTATTCACGCCAACCACCGAGACTTTAAAATCAGTTTATTCGCCGACGACGTCTTGCTAACTTTGTCTGACCCTGTCAATTCTTTAAGACACCTACTCTCTACTATAGAAGAATTCTCTGCTATCTCATCTTATAAAATTAATTTAAGGAAAACCCAAGTGCTCCACTATAATCTTGACTCTGAATCTCTAACCTTACTAAAAAACGAACATAACTTTGACCTAGACAGAAAGGAACTAGAGTTTTTAGGCATAAAAATTACGCTCCAAACATCCACTTTAATGGACCATAACCTAAACATATTACTTAAAACCACCCAAAATGACCTCACGCACCTATCTAAAGCAGAACTATCTTGGATAGGAAGAATAGAAGCCTACAAGATGTTCATATTACCCAAAATTTTGTATGTCTTTAGATCCCTTACAATTCCACTCAAACAATTATGGATCAGGAAACTGCAGAAACAACTCTCCTCCTTCATATGGGGAAACAAGAAGCCCAGAATAGCAAAATCGACCCTAGAAAAGAGTAGAATTAATGGAGGACTGGCAGTTCCCAATATCTCAACCTACTACCAAGCAACTGTTATCAACTTAAGCAAAACATGGTGGGACGACTCTTCAAGACCAAGCTGGGTTTCACTTGAAGAAAACACCCATCAGAAAGCCAAACTGAAACTACTACTTCTGGCGCACCTATGTGACAAGAAAAAGCCCCTTCCAAAGAACTTAACAACCAAAGCCACGGTCCAATCGTGGAAACTTCTTGCTGCCAGATCCACAGAAAACTCTATCTCCACCCCACCGGATTGGATCCCAACAGATATTCTAAGTTTACTCATTTCATCCACCAATATTGACTCGTGGAAAAATAAAAACATACACTACCTTTCTGACATCCTCGATGATTCAAGTAAACTAATCCCCTTCCCCCACCTCCAATCCATCTTTGGCTTACATGACCAAGAACTTAGGAACTGGGAGAAAATTAACGCCTTCCTCTCAAAAAGAAAACTAAACTTCCACTTGCCACTAACAATTGCGCAAATGTTTAAATCTCCTCACAGTCCTATTTTCTGGTCTATCAAGAACCTGTGCAAAGAGTTAAACCTAGACTCATCTGTAGACAAAACGACTAACATATTAGCATGGGAAAAAGAACTAGGTGTCTCAATAGATATGAACTCTCTATCTTATACACTAGCATCCATACAGAAATCCATCGCCTGTACCACATTAATTGAAACACACTACAAAGTCATTCACAAGGTGGTACTTCACCCCCCACCGACTCCACCAGATGAAAGAGGATAGCTCACCTATGTGTTGGAGGTGTAACCAAGAAATAGGAACCATATCACATACCTTCTGGTCCTGCACAATCTTGACGGACTTCTGGAACAAAATCCAAATGCTAATTTATGATATAACAAATAATTCCCTAACTCTTACACCCGAATTTGTAAATTTACTCACAAACATGGAGCAAATTCCACCTCAACTAAGACCGCTAGTAATCCACATTATCCTCTCAGCGAAAACCATGATTGCAGCTTTATGGAAAGACACTAAACCACCCACATTCTCAGCTTTACTAGAAAAGATTGCCCTCCACAACTCGTATGAACTGGCCTATGCATTATGAAACAACAATATGGACAAATATAACAAAAAATGGAGTATCTGGAATAAAATTTTCCCTACCTCAATACACGCAAAGTAGAAAGTTAGCGGATAATAAATGACTGACTCTACTTGTATTACCTTCCCCCCTTCCCCCCCCTTCTTTTCTTCCCCTGACACTTATACTGATCAATCACCTTTGAAACTGTTTCACTTTGGTTAAATTTAACACACTGAATAGAAATATACAACTACTGTTAAAACTTTAAAATTCACTTATGGTTAATGTTACAACTAGTCGTTTAAGTTATATTAAAAATTGTAATATCTTATAGATGTAATCTTTACTGATTTCAACAACTCTTTAATAAGTTTGCAAGTTTACTACTTGTATTATTTACACTTGTTAAAACTAATAAAACCTTTTGAACAAGAAAAGAGGCATAGATACTCATGAGGAGAACATAATTTTACCTCTATTCAGGTCACTAGTGCGACCACACTTCGAATACTGTGTACAATTCTGGTCTCCGGTGTATAAGAAAGACATAGCTGAACTAGAGTGGGTCCAGAGAAGAGCGACAAAAGTCATTAGAGGACTAAGGAGTCTGCAATACCAAGACAGGTTATTAAACTTGGGGTTATTTAGCTTGGAAAACGAAAGCTTATGTGTAATCTTATAATAATGTATAAATATATGAGGGGACAGTACAGAGACCTTTTTAATGATCTTTTTACTCTTAGGCCTGAGACGGGGACAAGGGAGCATCCTCTACGTCTGGAGGGAAGAAGGTTTAATCATAATTACAGACGTGGATTCTTTACTGTAAGAGCAGTGAGACTATGGAACTCTCTGCCACATGATGTTGTAATGAGTGAGTCACTACTAACATTTAAGAAGGGCCTGGATGCCTTTCTTGAAAAATATAATATTACCGGTTATATATACTAGATTCTTTGATAGGGCGTTGATCCAGGGAACTAGTCTGATTGCCATATCTGGAGTCAGGAAGGAATTTTTTCCCCCAATGTGGAGCTTAGTGTTGCCACATGGTTTTTTTTTGCCTTCCTCTGGATCAACATGTTAGGCTATGGGTTGAACTAGATGGACTTAAAGTCTTCCTTCAACCTTAAATACTATGTTACTATGTTACTTTTCATATGTGTCAGAAATCTGACCGTCCTTGCAAAATAACTGCCTGATGCCTTTCTCCTCCTCAATGTCTTATCATGGGGAGCTTTATCAGAGTCTTTCATCCTATGAGGTCTAACAATCTTCCTGTTGATTCATATGCAAACTAATGGATGAGCATCCGTGGAATCCCCTCAAATATTAGAAAAGTTCATAGCATTCCAAAAAGGAAATTTTTCCAATAATGTCAAATTCTAAATAAAGTCTCAATGGGTCTAGCGGAGCTCATATAATCAATGTAGGCTACAGACAGAGAATAGGTCCTCCTTCTCAGATTGCACCAGGCTCTTGTTACAAATAAGGAGCCACTTAAAGTATCACCTATGGACATATCATAAAGGTGGATGTGATGAACACTGATTCAACTGAGCTGCTTGCTCTGCATTGTGCAATGGGGAAGACTGAAAATGAATTGTCTTTTCAGACTGTTTACTATGTGCTGCCCATTCCATATTTAACATGGAACAGTCTGTGATAGAGTAGAGATTACAGTTGATCTGGATAAAGGTTCTTATCCACACCGAGTTAAAACCAGGGTACACACAAACAGGAGATGGAGAATTAAAGCAAAAAGGTTCTCTGACCGATGCCAAAACCAATGCCAATGTTCCGTCAATATTAGTTTCTATGTAGCCTAAAAGCAGAAGAGAGGCTTTAATTTGTACATTTGTAAAATGATGTTGGTTATTACCATGTGTCCTAATTGAAATAAGTTTCTTAACTACTTAAATCACCAAAAGGCGGATAATGAATAATGTGCGTAAAAAGGTGTTAATACAGTTGCCCTATTATTAAGAAAATATAATTAATTAGTATATGGAGTGGGGATCTAGTAAGATCCATATACAATTTTCCACATAGTTATTGGCAGGTGCAGACGGCCATATTTTCGGTGCAGGTACGATCCGAAAAGACATCAAATCAAATCGAACCAATGTTAGTCTATAGGGATGAGCACATGTCAGATTTTCTCCTCAAACAGTGTCTGTCCAAGGAAAAAATTGCTGCATGTTCACATTTGATTCCATATTTGGATAACACTCGGCCATGCTAGCCAGTGAGTGTGTGGGAATCATTGGACTGCACTCGGATGACATCTGAACGCAGTCCGATTTCCACAGACTCACAAATTGGAGAAGATGGAGACATTTCATTCCCCATTTTTCCTCACAGTGTGCTCTGGGTCTCTCAATTGAGAATTGGGCCAATAATGCAAATGACACTTGGATCAGTGTGTCTTTTGCATAGTCATTGCAATTGCCTTGGATTTATGGCTGTCTTCACTTGTCCTAAATCTGGAGCAACAACTGTGTTGTTGGTACTATGTTGGGATACAAAAAGAACGTTTCACCACATCAAAAATAGCTCATTGTCACCCTTATTTAATTCCCATTGCTCCACTGAGAAGTCGGGGGGGGGGGGGGGAAGGTTTAAAGGGGTTACGTTTGTAAACTCATCAGAGATTTGGCCATTCCAATTTAATTTAGTGCTAAATTCTATGATGATTATTAAAGAAGTGATGGGAGTGCTGGTGTATCACGGTCCGCGCTGCTCCAGGGCTAAATGAAACTCACCAAAGAGTCAGTCAAGTTTTCATCCTTTTTATTCCTCCTTCTCCTACGCGTTTCAGCGCCACACCCGGCGCCTTCCTCAGGGATATTACAATCATAGTCACAGAAGGGGTTTTTATAGCCCCTAGCTCAACAAAATAGAGGTGTCATCTGTTTACTGATGATGTCATCCACATCATCAGAAGTGGGTGGATCTGCCCTTTTTGGCGATTTATACACAAACTATAAATATCAACATCATAAGTTTGATACAATGAAACTTAAGAATTCATAAATCGAATTACTACTATTAAAATTTATTAAAAAAAGAAATTTCAATAAGCAAAATGTAATAAAATAAGGATCAGCATACAGTTGCATTAAAATAAAGACAGCACTAGTTTCTTCTAATCCAGTCTTGTGAAGGACACTAGTAACCTGATGGTCTATAAAGGTACGAAGTAGAATCACTGTTTCAAGCTAAGCTGCCCCGCTAGATGCAAGGATTAACTTGAATTAATAATAGTTTGAATTCTGATTTAAAAAGACTATTTTAAATATTAATTAATCATTTTATATGTATTAGTAATAACATATTGTTAATTTTTTCAGTCTATTAAAAATTTTCGTAAATATAATGTATTGATTAGTTCCAAACTATTTTTATATTTCTTTCTCTCAATTTTAGATATTTTCCTCCAATATATTTCTTTTCTTAAAAGAAATCACTTTTAAATTTGTACATTTATAGAATTATGGTGGACCTGTGCATGAAAACCTAGATTTCTTACTACTTAATATGAAGGACGCTAGTTATGTCAATATGAGTAAAGAATACAGTGCCATTATATTATTTAATTAATAATGCGATCTGTAAGATCCATCATTTTAATGTTATTTCGTTGCTTTTATTATGTTTCGTTTTGAAAAAATTGATCTGAGAGTACTAATTGATATTTATGACTTTGGTGTATTTCTATTTTTTCTAAAAATTGTGCCAAGGACAGATCCACCACTTTGATGATTGGTTCATATGAACATAACGATGACCCCTCTTTTTTGTTGATGTGGGCATAATGAAACCCTCTGTGATTGTAATCCCGAGTCGGATCCCGGGTGACATGAAGAAGTGGAGACATTCAGCCATTTCACATGTGAACTTGACTGGATCTCTTGTGAGTTTATTTAGCCATGAGCAGCGCGACCTTGGTAGGAACCAGCACTCCATTCAATTCTTGTCATTACACTATCTCAGTGGTCGGTGGAGGTCTGGAGCACACTTGTGACATTTGTTTCCTAATGGTCAACAATTGAGTGGGTCACACAACTAAAAAGTAATTGCGGCTTCTTTTAACTCCCCATTTCCATAGGTCACGTGGTAGGGGACTTATTGGACCTTTGTAACCCTCCTATTTATATTTTTACATGCTATTCAAATCATTTAATTTTCTTTTCGATGAATAAATCTTTTATTTGTCAAACTTTTGCCTGTAGCAAGGCCATTTTTAAAAACTGTGAACACTGAATCAAAGGCCATTTTTAGAAAATACTAGACCAAATCGACTAGAATAAAAGTATAATAAGACTATATGTAATAAAGAATGAAAACAAAGTATATAAATAATAGAGCAAAACTGTCACATTAGACCAGGTAAACGACCTCTTTATTCCGGAACGGAGCTCTATTCAGACAGGATTGGACCACCATCAAAAATGAATCATTAGGAATAAAGGAGATCATGAATATTAAAAGCAAGAAAACTTGATAATACAATATTGCTTCATTCCCATTTTATCTCCTTTTGCCATAAAGGAAAAGTTAAGGATATTAAACTTTGGCCTTTATACTCAGTAATTCTACTGTACATTCCGGCCATTATATTCCTGATAATCGTGAACTAAATTTAGTTAGTCAGTTTTGTTTTAAGAGGTATTTCTATCTCATAAAGTATTTGCATATCTTTATGATATCAGATACTCAAATATTCAAAGGATTGGACATCACCTCTGTATTAATGGAGAACACTGCTAGCTAAAATACTAGCGCCTCTCAATGAATTAGAATATCATCAAAAGGTTAACTTATTTCAGCAATTCAATACATAAAGTGCAATGCATATATTATATAGAGTCATTACACACAGAGTGATCTATTACAAGTGTTTTGAGGTGCCCCTGCGGATTCAGTTCCCACAGAGGTACTGCACCCCTGTTAGGGTGTAGTATACCACTCTCGAGTTAGAGGGGCCCAGACCATTGCCAGGACACCCAGACCACACACTAGGAACCATTGTAGTGGGGATGGGTGTAGAGGAAGTAGTTAGAGGGAGCACCTGGGAGGAGTGAAGTTAGGAAGCACAAACGTAGATGACGTGGGGCACGTGACAAAGGGAATAAATAGAGTGGAAAATATCTAGAAAGGAGCGACAGTTGAACAGAGAGAGGAGAGTTGAGCTGTAAAGAGAGAAAAGGAGAGTAAAGCAGCTAAAGTCGAGTTGGAGGGAAGCTAGAGTAAGAAAGCCTGTGACAGAAGAAAAAGAACTTGAGAAAAGAGTCCAGAGGTTAGACTGAGAGCCAAGAAGGACAACTAGGAGGCAAGTGACCAATCCACCTGTGCGACTCATATCCATTGTCAAGCTCAAGGCAGTGGAGGGACTAGGCCAAAGGAAAGGGGCACTGGGATCCCAAGAGTAGGGGAGATGATAGACAAGGCTCAGTTAACAACCCGGAGGCGGTGTTACTTCCATGATGACACAGTCGACAACCGGTGCTGAAAAGGTAGCAACCATAGGGCTAAGGGGAGATACTGCAGATTGACCCCTAAGAAAAGCCCACAGCTACTGGCTCATAGCTCTGTGTGGTGAGGCATAAGGCAGGAGGGAGAAGTAAGTGTGGTGTGAGACAGCAGAGAAAGAACAGAGAAGGGGTGCCAGTTAAGTGTAATCCTCCTAGCTGGGAGTAGCTGGATCCCTGCCTCAGAGAACCCAGTGCTCAGCAGGCTGTTGCACCAAGACAGTGAGCAAAGACCTGAAGGCTGCAACCCACTGTGTATGTGAACTTTCTTGACGCGCACTCGTGAGCACCAGAATATTAACTACCAACTCACTCAGGTACCTTCTGCTGCCTTAGGTGTTAGCCCTACTCATAGAGGCTTAACAACAATGCTGCCTCCCTACTATCAGCCCCCAGAGGAACTGTCGTGCAGCGCGGCCATCTATAGCCGCAACCTGTGGGTAGCATCATGTAAAACAAGTATCCCCAAGTCTAGCCATCCCTGTCCCAATGAACCCTCCTTGCCTCATGACTTTCCCCAAGAGAGAGAGCCACCATCACCAAACTTTAATGACACAGGGTCACGGAACTGGGTCTCGACCCCTTGTTACTCCCATGAAGAAGCCTCAAAGTCCCAGGGACACCTTGAAACTTGACAATATGATATTGATTTGTCCTGAGGAAGGGGCCAGGGAGACCTGAAGCATGACAATATTACGTTGCTTTTTGATGATGTTCTAAGTTCAGTTGAGATGCACTAGTACTTGTAAAACATGTGTAAAAAAATTTCAAGTGTTGGGGTTACGTACAAAAACCACTGGAGCGAACATCACCGAGCTCGGAGTACACTCTGTGCTTAGCCCAGTTTGAACCACTTGCATTGTTTACTCTCACTGGGGGTAAAATCAGCATTATCGATGTAGGGTGTACAAAAAAAAGAAAATGAAAAAACCCTGTCTTCCTCCCCTGGATGTGCTTTGATTACGGATGCCTTATGTGGTTGGGAGCTGAACAGCCTAATCAGTGAGAATGAGGTTCAAGTCAAGTTGGGTCCAGACCAGAACTTTATAAAAAGTTGGGCTGAACGCGACCTGAACTTCACGCTAGATTTTAAATATAAGAATCAAATCGCATTTAAAATAAATCGCAAAACTATTTTATCTTATATGTCATGATGTCTGTCACTTTTCCATAGAGAACGATGTTTTATCAGCAGAATATGGAAGAAACGTGTTCATCATCGCGCTGCAGAATCATTTATCAGGAAGAAACTCACGATCGATTGTACATAAATCTATTGCTCTACGCGTTTCATGCCTCCTGGGTCTGAGGAGGTGCAGGAGCACTGAAACGCGTAGGATGCATAAGGATTGATACACATTGATCGTGATTTCTTCCTTGGATAGTGGATTGGCAGCGCGGATGATGACACGTTCTTCATTCTGTGTACAGTGTGTGTCGGTGGTCAGCAGCAGCCATCTGGATAACTATGTCTTATCCAGTTTGGTCGACAACTGAAATAGGAGTGGTTTATACACCGTATTGTGAGTGTCTAGTGATAGGCATTTTGCGCTCTGTTCCTTCCCTTTTCTTCATGTGTTTCATCAGGAACTTTTCCATCTGAATTTGGTTTGTGTGTCATCAATTTGTCTCATACGTGAAAACCAAGAAATGCTTCTCTATTCTTTTACCATTTAGCAATCTGTGAAAATCGGACCTCACTCCTCATTCATGCTGTCTGATTTTTTCACATACTTGTATAAGGGCCATTTCACATCTATGCGCCCCTGCGTTTGCCTGCCCTGTGCTAGCGCAAGTGCAAGCGCAGGTGCTCTCACAGGCAAGATAGAGAACCTCCACCAGAGATGTAGCAGAGCTGTGTACCCTGGCGTGGGAAAGTTCATGTCAGTTCATGCAGGCAAGCATGAACTTACATGAACCCTGCCAGTCCAGCATCGCTACTTCAAATGAACAGCTGAACCTGAGTCAGCTGTTCATTTGAAACTACAGGCGGGAAGGCGTCACAGAGAAAACCGGATCAAACCAGTTCACGGATTGTACCGGTCGGTGCAATCCGGCCCCCATAACATGGGGCTCTATGGTCCCGGATTTCTCCGGACCGGGGCAATTCGGGAGAATCCGGTTTTAACTCAGATCACGACCGCGGACAGCTCCCTGTGTGGGCGGTCGGTTCTGCGCTCCCCGCTGCCTGACAGCAGGATCCTCCGCTCCCCTCGCAGCCTCCCCACCCGATCCTAAGTTAGGATAGGGTGGGGAGGAGTGGGGGGAGCGGAGGATCCTGCTGTCAGGCGACGGGGAAGCCAGTAGGGGGCTTCAGCATTGTTTAAAAGCTGGCGGCTTTTTACCGCTGGCTTTTAAACAATGAAGTGGGGAATTACAGGTTTTTCCTCTGCTGCCAGACCTCTTTATAGGGTCCAGCAGCAGAGGAATTACTCGCAATACTTGCTTCCCCATTGACTTACATTGGACTCGCTAGACTCATAACAGTACCCGAGTATTAGGACCTACTCGTTACGAGTCTAGCGAGTCTGAATATTTCAGTACTCGCTCATCCCTACCCGATTCACAAATATCAGTGATATCCATGAGTATCCTACCTCCTATACTACCTACTGGTGTTTCTTTTAAGTGGTCTTTTTTGTCAATCGGGAATTAGATTTGCAAATAAATTATTATAAGTAAATCGGGATATTTAATTGCAGATCTGTTTTGGTAAAAAGATTGATTGCTCTCAGTGGGATAAAAAAAAAAAAATCTTGTAGTTTGCTTTTGGTAATTTGTTTCTCCCAATTACAGCAATGTTTTTTTCAACTTGCCAACATGAACCAAACTGTTTTAGTCTGTTTTGCACACTCCTGTTTAAATTGTTACTGTGAAGACACATACATGTCCCTCTGATATTATGGGTAGATTTTTGTGTAATAAACTTTTATGTTGTCACGTGAACCCTGCTTAGCATTTCTTGTTAATTTAAGAATTTTCATGGTTGTCCCAATTGTGGTAACAAAGTTTTGGACACTAAAGGACCCGTTACACGCTTCAATGTTTCAGCGATCCGATCAATGATCCGAACTTGGCCAGGATCGCTTGAACGTTGTTCATTGATCAGTGTGAGGTGTCACATGTACAGATAAATTGAACAACGCAGCAACGATTCCGCGACAAGCGAATGATACTTGCGGTCGTTTGGTCGCCTATGTGCTTTAGTTCTGAATAGGCGAAGTCGTAAACCAGATCGTTGTAAAGGTGTCACACACAACGATGTTGCAGGTTGAACGAACGACAGATTTATGGACATGTTCATAAACCTACGATCAATGACCTAACAACTTATCGTTGGTCGTATCTATTGTAGCAAGACATCGTTGCTGCACGCCAAGCGTAACGTACAAAATATCGTTAACGATATTGTAGCATGTAATGGGCCCTTAAGGGTATGTGCTCAAGATCCAGAGGTGCTGCATGTTGGACGCTGTGCCTCCTGTGGGAACCTGTGGGTGCATATAGGGAGACCGCAGCTACCCTGTAAGCACGACCTGTGGTGGGTGCAGGACTACTTCTCCCTGCTGCAGCAGATGGTGACCATTTCCAATTCTGCAGCATGAAATGAACATGCTGCGGAGATGCTGGAAGCCTGCACTGCAGTAGAAATAACGCTACAGTCGGGAGAAGCACAGAGTTCTGATCTTTGGCACAAATCCTTGGTCATATTAAAAGGCTTGTTAAAGAGTCGACTATCGCTTTGAGGATTGCTACCTAAAGGTGGCGCTAGAGTTCATCCACTTTTTCATTGAAGTGACAATTTAAAATGAAAACATGGAAACAAGTGGTGAATATGCAAACACTATGGACCATGCGATTGCAAGAAAATGCTACTGCCAGGGGCTGAACTACAACAGGTGCAGTGGTTGCAATCACAACTGGGCACTGGAGTCTAGGGGTTCCCAAAAGTCCCTTTGACCTATAGAAAAGGATTTAATTTTAGGCACTTTAAGTGTCTACAAGTGTTTCATCCAGGTATGCAAAAACAAATTTAGTACTTTTATTCTCTTCCTCTAGTCAAGATAAAGTTCATATCACATATGACAGTGTCTTTATGGATTAATTTGCAAAGTCAACACACAAAGTAAATCTCCACCATGTAACTCAGTTGCCAAAATCCTGTCCTCATTGACTTATTTAGATAACGAAATGTCTCCAAATATTGTACATGTTTATAGCACTCAGATTTCTGTTCTCCCCATTCAATCATTCATTATTATTATTATTTATTTAGAGAGCACCGTTGATTCCATGGTGCTGAACAGGAGAAAGGGATACATACAAAACAAGTGAAAAATACAATGAACAAACTGATATTATTTATACACTGGAGCTCACAAAGTGTGTTGCTGCTGAAAGCCTGGAGGGTGTCGTGTATAACCAACCTTACAAAGTACGAATACTGTATATTAAAATATGTATTAGGCGCAGTGCTACTCAAATGGCCGACATGGAAGAGAGTGACACATGTGTTTAATTACAATTGATAAAAGATATTTATTGAATGCAAATTACTAGAGTCTAGTCTTATTGCAAAAGGACATAAAATTCTATTGCTAAATCATTTAAAATCTGAATAAAAAATAAAAATAAAATAAAATAAAGTGCAACTTGCACACTAATGCAAATGAATGCAGATACTTCTATAAGGTGCAGGTGTTCTGTTCTTGTGTGGCTCGTTGGTTGTTATCTTTGGAGTTGAAAGGTGGTGTCTCTTTAACTCCTGAGAATATATAACATTCAAATTGGGGTTTGTAAATGACTAGTTATTATTTATTGGGATCTCAGTGTATATATGGAATTAAACATTGAAATTAATTATTTATGGTGGTTTTACCCAGAGACAGGTATATTGCATTATGGTGTTTCAGGGTGTGGTGCAATCTTCTCCTAATTTTAGGATCCTATGGACGCACCTGGATGTTGTATTTGATGTCTGCATGGATATATAAATTGTCCTATGTGTTAGAACCTGCAATTGGGATTTAATTCACAACATCAAGTTTACTTACTGATGGATGATCTGGTTGGTTCCTTGTCGTGCTGTGGAGTGGCTTTGATTTTTCTAAAGGGCCTAAAGGAGATATGCATTTAGTCTTGGGTGATTTTAGGGCTATGCTGTTATTGAATGTGTGGGTGATACGTTGAGTGTCTCTTACCTGATAATGTCACAGAATAAATCAGGGTGTCATTGTCTGTTTAAGGTGCTCAATAAAATCCTAAACAAGCTCCATGTCCATGATGGTATAAGGATACGGCGTCTAGATAAAATATTAGAACTTTAGCGCATTCCATGTATCATGGATTCTCTATATATGTAGGGACTGTACCTTACCCTATTTCAGGTATGTCCTTATATGAAGTGGTATATATCAATAGATTGTAGTCTTCAGGATAGTAATTTCTTATATCTGCAAACATAAGTAGGCTTGTTGTATTCCTATGAGTTAAACAGACAATGAACAAACTAACAGTGACAGACTGATACAGAGGGGAGAGAGAGCCCTGCCCTCGTGGGTTTACATTCTATAGAGCAGTGGGGAGAGAGGCAGTAGGTTGGGTCTACTCTAGTGGTGGTGGAGCGCTGGGTCCAATGGTGTTGGAGTGCCAGGTCCAGTGGTGGTGGAACCCCGGGTCCAGTGGTGATGAGGTGGCACTGTGGTCATTGCAGGCTGTAGGCTGTTCTACAGAGCAGGGTTTTCAGGTTCCGCTTGAAGTTCTGAGTGTGGGGGATTGTCGGATGTTTTGGGGTGCAGAATTCCAGAGAATGGGGGATCATCGGGCGAAGTCTTGGAGGCGGTTAGATGGGGAACGTACAAGTGTGGAGGAAAGGAGGAGGTCTTGGGAGGTTCGAAGATTACAAGTTGGAAGATATCGGGGAATTAGTTCAGAGATATATGGGGGGACAGATTGTGGTTGGCTTTGTAAATCAATGTTAGTCACTTGAATTGGATTCATTGGTGAATTGGTTAGAGGGATTTGCAGAAGGGAGAAATGGAGGAATAGCAAGGAGAGAGGTGGATTAGTCGAACAGCAGAGTTAAGGACAGATTGGAGAGGTGCAAGAGTGTTAGCAGGGAGGCTGCAGAGGAGGAGGTTGCAGTAGTTGAGATGGGAGATGATGAGGGCATGCACTAGTAGTTTAGTAGATTGAGGGTTGAGGAAGGGACGGATTCTGGAAATATTTTTGAGTTGGAGACAGCAGGTGGTAGCAAGGGCTTGAATGTGCAGTTTGAAGGACAGGGCAGAGTCAAGGGTTACTCCAGGGCAGCAGACTTCAGGTACAGGGCAAAGTGTGATGTCATTTATTGTGATAGATAAATCTGGTAAGGAAGGTGTGTGAGATCAAGGGAAGAAGATGAGTTTGATTTTGTCTACATTAAGTTTTAGTAAGTGAGAGGAGAAGAAGGAGGATATGGCTGATAGACACTCTGGGATTCTGGACAGCAGAAAGGTGACATCTGGGCCAGAGAGATGGATCTGAGTTAGTGATGGGCGAATCCTAAATTACTCGGAATCGCTTGACTCTAGCGAGTCCGAGCCCGGGACTCGCTACTCGTTGCGAGTCTAGCGAGTCCAATGTTAATGAATGGGGAAGCGAGTAATAGCGAGTAGTGTGAGATTTACAAATCGCAGATGTGTCTCGGAAGCTTCAGCCTGAAGCAATCCTAGTTTTGTCATTTATTTGCATTGGACTCGTTTACTTTGCAACTGTAATGGCTGGGAAACTCGCACAGATAAGAGTCCTGTCTGCTCTGTGTGCTGGCTACTGTGCCAGTGATAGCAGGGAAACTCGCAAATAACTGCTGTTACATTGCGAGCCGAGTCCAGCTGTCTTCTCTGTGCAGCTCCAGGGTCCTAGTGCCCGCCTGCTCACAGACATGATGTAGCAGTGCTGAGATTGTTCTCAGTCTGCTCATTCCCTGTGCATAGACATCTATATCTATGCACAGGGATGAGCAGAGAGGACATCGCGTTTTGGACTGCGTCGGACGGAAGAGGATTTTTTTAATTAAAGATGGAGTCTCTAATGGCTTTTTTTTTTATTTCTAATAAAAAATTTTCTCTGTGTCGTGTTTTTTTTAAAACAATTTAATAGAAATTCATGGCGGTCATGTCTAATATTGGCGTGACCGCCATAAATTTCGGGCTTAGGGCCAGCTGATAATACAAAGCTGGCCCTAACCTCTTTATTACCCAGCGTGCCACCGCCACCAGGGCCGCTGGAAGAGAGGGGTTCAGCGCCAGAGGATGGCGCTTCAATGAACGCGCCATCTTCTGGGGCGGCTGCGGGCTGCAATTTGCAGCGGGGGGTGCCCAGAAAGCTTGGGCATCCCTGCGCTGCGGATTCCAGCCCCCAGCTGCTTAGCTGTACCTGGCTAGACATAGAAATTGCGCGGAGCCCCACACATTTTTTTTTTAATTATTTCATGAAATTCTGAGATTCTAACTCTGAGACTCTGAGATTCTGACTCTGACTCTGACTCTCTGAGATTCTGACTCTCTGAGATTCTGACTCTGACTCTCTGAGATTCTGACTCTGACTCTCTGGGACTCTGAGATTCTGAGACTCTGAGATTCTGAGATTCTGACTCTCTGAGATTCTGACTCTGACTCTCTGAGATTCTGACTCTGACTCTCTGAGATTCTGACTCTGACTCTCTGAGATTCTGACTCTGACTCTCTGAGATTCTGAGATTCTGAGATTCTGAGACTGAGATTCTGAGATTCTGACTCTGACTCTCTGAGATTCTGACTCTGACTCTCTGAGATTCTGACTCTGACTCTGAGACTCTGAGACTCTGAGATTCTGAGACTCTGAGATTCTGACTCTGACTCTGACTCTCTGAGACTCTGAGATTCTGACTCTGACTCTGACTCTCTGAGACTCTGAGATTCTGACTCTGACTCTCTGAGACTCTGAGATTCTGAGACTCTGAGATTCTGAGATTCTGACTCTGACTCTCTGAGATTCTGACTCTGACTCTCTGAGATTCTGACTCTGAGTCTCTGAGATTCTGACTCTGACTCTCTGAGATTCTGACTCTGACTCTGACTCTCTGAGACTCTGAGATTCTGAGATTCTGACTCTGACTCTCTGAGATTCTGACTCTGACTCTCTGAGATTCTGACTCTGACTCTCTGAGATTCTGACTCTGACTCTGACTTTCTGAGACTCTGAAATTCTGAGACTCTGAGATTCTGAGATTCTGACTCTGACTCTCTGAGACTCTGAGATTCTGACTCTGACTCTCTGAGACTCTGAGATTCTGAGACTCTGAGATTCTGAGATTCTGAGATTCTGACTCTGACTCTGAGACTCTGAGATTCTGACTCTGAGACTCTGAGATTCTGACTCTGACTCTGACTCTCTGAGATTCTGACTCTGACTCTCTAAGATTCTGACTCTGACTCTCTGAGATTCTGACTCTGACTCTGACTCTCTGAGACTCTGAGATTCTGAGACTCTGAGATTCTGAGATTCTGACTCTGACTCTCTGAGATTCTGACTCTGACTCTCTGAGATTCTGACTCTGACTCTGACTCTCTGAGACTCTGAGATTCTGACTCTGACTCTGACTTTCTGAGACTCTGAAATTCTGAGACTCTGAGATTCTGAGATTCTGAGATTCTGACTCTGACTCTCTGAGACTCTGAGATTCTGACTCTGACTCTCTGAGACTCTGAGATTCTGAGACTCTGAGATTCTGAGATTCTGAGATTCTGACTCTGACTCTCTGAGTTTCTGACTCTGACTCTCTGAGATTCTGACTCTCTGAGATTCTGACTCTCTGAGATTCTGACTCTGACTCTCTGAGATTCTGACTCTGACTCTGAGACTCTGAGATTCTGAGACTCTGAGATTCTGAGATTCTGACTCTGACTCTCTGAGATTCTGACTCTGACTCTCTGAGATTCTGACTCTGACTCTCAGATTCTGACTCTGAGACTCTGAGATTCTGACTCTGACTCTGAGACTCTGAGATTCTGACTCTGACTCTCTGAGATTCTGACTCTGACTCTCTGAGATTCTGACTCTGACTCTGACTCTCTGAGATTCTGACTCTGACTCTCTGAGATTCTGACTCTGACTCTCTGAGATTCTGACTCTCTGAGATTCTGACTCTGACTCTGACTCTCTGAGATTCTGACTCTGACTCTGACTCTCTGAGATTCTGACTCTGACTCTCTGAGACTCTGAGATTCTGAGACTCTGAGATTCTGAGATTCTGACTCTGACTCTCTGAGATTCTGACTCTGACTCTCTGAGATTCTGACTCTGACTCTCTGAGATTCTGACTCTGACTCTGACTCTCTGAGATTCTGACTCTGACTCTGACTCTCTGAGATTCTGACTCTGACTCTCTGAGATTCTGACTCTGACTCTCTGAGATTCTGACTCTGACTCTGAGACTCTGAGACTCTGACTCTGAGACTCTTACTCTGAGACTCTGACTCTGAGACTCTGAAATTCATGAAATAATAAAAAAAAAATGCGTGGGGCTCCGCGCAATTTCTATGTCTAGCCAGGTACAGCTAAGCAGCTGGGGGCTGGAATCCGCAGCACAGGGATGCCCAAGCTTTCTGGGCACCCCCCGCTGCAAATTGCAGCCCGCAGCCGCCCCAGAAGATGGCGCGTTCATTGAGGCGCCATCCTTTGGCGCTGAACCCCGCTCTTCCAGCGGCCCTGGTGGCGGTGGCACACGGGGTAATAAAGGGGTTAATACCAGCTTTGTTATACAAGCTGGTATTAAGCCCGAGATTCTTAATGTCAGGCCACGTTTGACCCGGCCACTAAGAATCTCCAATAAAGGGTTAAAAAAACACAGAGAAAAATTTTTATTTGAAATAAAAAAAAAGCCATTAGGGACTCCATCTTTAATTAAAAAAATCCTCTTCCGTCCGACGTAGTCCAAAACGCGATGTCCTCTCTGCTACATCCCCTGTGCATAGATATAGATGTCTATGCACAGGGAATGAGCAGACTGAGAACAATCTCAGCACTGCTACATCATGTCTGTGAGCAGGCGGGCTCTAGGACCTGGAGCTGCACAGAGCAGACAGCTGGACTCGGCTCGCAATGTAACAGCAGTTATTTGCGAGTTTCCCTGCTATCACTGGCACAGTAGCCGAGTCTAATGCAAACAATGGCAATCCTAGTTTTGTCAGCGTTTGCCAATGATTTGCATTGGACTCGTGTGAGTAAACGCTGGGAAACTCGCAGAGTAACGAGTCCTAGCGAGTAGATTCGCCATCCCTAATCTGAGTGTCATCAGTGTACACATGATACTGGAAGCCAAGGGACTTTATGAGTTGTCCGAGACCAAGAGTATAGATTGAAAAAAATGGGATCCCAGGACAGAGCTTTGAGAGACCCCAACAGAGAGGGGATGAGGCAAGGAGGTCATTTGGGAGTGGGAGACACTAAATGTGCAGTTGGAAAGGTTGGAGGAGATCCAGGAGAGGGCAAGGTCAGTGATGCCAATGGAAGAGGGGATCTGTAATAGGAGAAAGTGGTCGACTGTGTCGAATGCAGAGGACAGGTCTAGAAGGAGGAGGACGTAGAAATGTCTGTTAGATTTGGCCGTGAGTAAGTCTTAGTAATTTTTTTCAGGGCAGTTTCAGTGGAGTGGTGGGCTCGAAAGCTGGATGGAAGGTCATCAAAGAGAGAGTTGGATAAGAGGTAGGATAAGAGTACAGTGTGGACATGCTTTTCGAAAAGTTTGGAAGCCAACGGGAGCAGAGATATGGGCCGGTAGCTGGATGTAGAAGTGGGGTCAAGGGATGGCTTCTTTAAGATAGCATTATATCTCATACAGTCAGTTATATGATGTTTATCATTAAAAGGATTTGTATCAATGGAAAATAAGAACATTAATAAAAGAATTGTGTCAATGCAAAAAAAATCCTGAAATATTGCAAATTATTCACAACAGGTTATGGCCATGTAAGGAGGTGGCTGATGCTAACAGAGAGATTCCTGCCTCAGAAGACCATTGCTGCTTTTGCAGGTTTTCATATGCTCTTTGGTATGATATGTATTTATGTAAACAGTGATTTTAATGTATTATTTCCTAATTGGGTGCAGTATTGTTATTTACCTTTAGGTGTCGCTAGCCAATTGAGGGGCAACCTAGGGCTTAGGGAGCAGAGTTAAAAGAGTTAAAGTGAAGCCCACTAGGAGGGGATATAAAAAGTAGTTTCCTTGTTCAGTGTGACTTCTTTACAAGAGAGTAGGGATTAGTGTGGAAGTGATGATTACAGAGAAAGTAAAAGCAAAAGAAGTTAAGATGTATAGCAGAAGGACACCAGACCCATGCTACAGTGCAGACTGAAGGGATAAAGTAACGAACAGGTGGCTTTACTTCACCCAGCAATTAAAGAGAATAGAATGTGTGGATGGAGGTATGTCTACTCTCTGAAAGGTGCAGCCAGATACAGCCTGTAGGCCTGGAACCACAGATCCCGTCAAACTCAGCTGTGCGGAGGGATAGTCAGGAACAGAGCTGAGCCAACCCTTCTTTTCTTCAGATAGCTTTGAGATCTGGCCTGCAGTACAGTGGTGTGACTAGTGGTCAGTGGAAAGATGATTGATTCTGAAGAACATATTAGTGTGTACCCTATCTTGTGTATTGTGGACATTGTTACAAGTATAGTACAACAAGTTTTTAACTGTGGTGGACTGCTTCTTAGTGATATTGCACAAACAAACATACAGTGTAAACAGGCCTATGGCCAAGAAGTATTGGTATGACAAAACAAAGTGAGATCATCCAGCCCCAGTGTATGTGCCAGGATGAGGGTGCCGATCCCCTCTACCATGACAACTACTACTAATACCCCCTCAGCAGTAGCATTTTCACCTTCTACATTCCCTACCATCAGATGGAATACTGATGTGGAGGCCCAGGCCGTCAGCTGCAGCCCTACCTGGCTGCGCCACTGTCAAAGCTCACCTCCTCTTTCTCCCTGCAAAATGACTTCTCACAGATTAATAAAGCATAGGGATTGCCTAGAAAATAGTCCTATTGAAGTTAATAAATCAGATGAGGTGACTGTTCTAAATATATCTTTACATCTACAAATGCTGTTAATAGGGATGAGCGAATATGCTCGGCGCTACTCGTTACTCGCACGAGTATTCCTGTACTTGGGATGCTCAGCGAGCACCGAGTACCGCCGAGATGCTCGGACTCCTCACTTATAATTATCGATCTGACACAAATACACTGCTGCCTTCTGTGCACATAGTGAGCTGGCACCTCACAGAGAGCAGATTGATTGTTAGGGTCCCTCTGGGGGGCACAGCAAGGTGTTGTATGTTGCTGTGATTTGAAAAAGCCCAACACTCATTTTATAACCGGAAGTCTGTGGACGGGGCCTATCACTAATTGACTTACATTGGGCTCGGTGCTCTGGACGAGTACAATGGTATCTTGGGATGCTCGGCCAGAGTATCGAGCACCCGAGTATTTTAGTACTCGCTCTTCTCTAGCTGTTAATAACAGCTCATGCAAAAATGCAGCCCTGCATATAACTGTCTACAGAAAATAGAATAATGAAAAAAAAAAAAATAGTTTTTATAATATATACTTGATATCAAAACTCAGCCCGTTTGATTCCACCAGTCCCCCATCAGTCTTGACATCCTACTTCAGTGCTGATATTGCAACACAATGGCTGATGGCTGTAATGCACACACAATGGCACACACGTAGGCAATGAGACGGGTTGAAACTATTGGGAACCTGTCATACAAGACACCTATTACCAGGCCAGCTTTTTAAAGTGTTCTTTCTCTGAATATTTGCAGTATTTCAAAGTAAACCATACATGACTTCAATAATACAGCCAGTATCTGATCCATGCTGTCTTTGGTTGGGCGACATTATTTTAATATCAGGATCTTTTTAAAAAACATTTTTTTCTATCAACTAATTTAGCTCTATTTCTAAGAAAAAGTAATTTGGGGTAATATATCAGAAATGTATCTTTAACCTTTTGTGCTGTTCCCTCCAGATATAATTACTTTTAGTCGTTCAATTTACAAATAATAGTAAATAAGTTTTGCATTTGTATATTATTTGTTAAATGTTCTACACTTGCTTCGCTATGCTGCCGTCTGCTGACCTATATTTGAATGACGCTCACTTTTGTCTGTTTAAATTAAGTTCATTCAAACTCAGCGTCTCATCACTTGGCAGTGGGTGGGCCACTCGCGCCAAGCGGCCATTTTGCCCCGTTTTGCTGTGAGACTACGACCACATGTACTGTGACTGGTACTGCACTGTTTTGATTTGTTACGATGTTGTGGTTCTACATTTGAGTCTACAGAAGCTGAGTCTGCGCAGGTCCTGTCTGCTCCTTATTCTGGAAACAGAGGTTGAAAACTCTCACAGCACTCATCAGCACCCATGAGCCAGTCATACCTCTAATCGCCTTATGAGGAGACAGAACACCTAATAAAAAAAAAAGAAGCAACGGTGGACATATAGTGCAAGCAAAAACTCTTCACTAAGGACAGTTCATGGGCACAACAAATCTTCACCGTCTAGTATGGAGCAGAAATAAATACCTTTCCCCAGTTTCCTAAGAAAATCCTCTTTGGTGGTAGAATTGCATATAAAAGACCGGCCACTAAGGTAACTATAAGCAAATGTTTGCACAGCCATGAATCTAATAATCAGACACTCCAAGGTCATATGAAGAAGGTATCTTTTTACAAATCTAGCAAATACACTGCAATTGCCAAATCTGAGGTTGTGTATAGTACAGACAGATTTATCAAGGAACCATTCTTGGCCTGGTTGTGCGATGCCATATGCCTTTCAGTTTAGATACCTAGTTCAGTAGAGGTTATTCAATGTGCCAAGAATGGTTAACAAAACAAGTTCTTAATCTTCTTACCTCAGTACAGAACCATATTTAATATCACGATATTGCACAAGTCCACAACCAAATAAACAACATTCTTTAAAGTTGAAGGCAGCAAATTTTATAGGCTTGCCCTTATTTTCAGTTGATTAACTATCGTTTGTGTTTCATCATTTATTTTCTTTTTTTTTGTATAATTAGATGTGGTCAAAAAATGAAAGACTTAATGAACATGGATAGCTAGACAATAGGTGACAATTGGTCATGTAGTAAAAGAGGTGAAAAGATGCCCACACTCCCCATTGAAGCTATTGTGATAATATAATGACTAAATGCGGGCCTGATGATATAGCATTGGTTTGGCTGTGATGTCACGATTGCGGTGGGTTTTGTGTACAGAGGCTATCTCTCCCCCCTGTGCTGTCTTCTCCCCTCTGTGCTCTCTCCTCTGATTTGTCTTCCTCCGTGTGCTCTCCCCATGTGCTGTATTCTCTCCCCTGTGCTCTCTCCTTTGTGCTGTCTCCTCCTGTGTGCTCTCCCCCCTGTATGTGGTCTTTCTCCAAATATTATGTCTTCTCCACTCTGTTCTCTCTCCTTTGAGCTGTCTTCCCTGCCTCTATGTGCTCTCTCTTTCACGCTGTATGCTCTCTCTTCTCACTGTGCGCTCTGTCTGCACCCACGTGTGCTCTCCCATCTGTGCTTTTTCTCTCCCCCTTGTGTTCTCTCCCTCCTTTGGTGTCCGAAGATGGCAGCATAAGTGTTCATGTGCACACCGGTTCGCGCCACCATCTTTGTATACCCAGATGTCCAAAGATGGTGGTTGCTTGAGCACTTACTCAGGCAGTTATCTGTCAGCGGAGGAGGCGATTTTAGGTGACGACGATTGTGGCACTGCAGGTGGTACTGCGCAATGAGCCAGTACCGCCAGTGGGCACCATATTTTTACACCCATCACTCTATTCCCCCATATGCTCTCTGTTCCTCCCCATTTGCTCTCTGTGCCCCCCCTGTGCACTCTCTGTGTCCCACTGTGTGCTCTCTTCCCCATCTCCCCATGTACTCTTTGCGCCTCCCTGTGCACTCTCTGTTGGTGAGGTTACAAGTATTGATTGACAGGACAGGTTCTAGTATCAGTTATAGGTAAGGATACAGGTTCAGGTACCTGACAACTAACTAGCAGGCACAGGACTAATTATAAACAGTGTTGTTCAGGCCTGAGGTGAGGGAAGATGTTGTAAATATCTAGTGCCTTCCAGCAATAGTCTGGAGGCTCTTCCGGTTTGCCCACACTGCCCCCTTTAAGAATCTTTAGCACCTACGCACCTGAGGGTGTTGCCTGAAGGAATGTGCAGTGTGTGCCAGTCCTGGGAGCAGGGAACCTGGGCAGAAGCATGGGGACAAGACAGCAGGATGAACGTGCAGGTGAAAATGTTGCTGTCCCTGCATTATACCAGCTTTACCAATTACTACTGCAAGTCTTTTGAGGTATGTCTCTACCAGCATTGTATAACTAGAGGCTGACATTTGTGCCCATTCTTCTTGGCAAAATACCTCTAGCTAATTGAGATTGGATGGAGATGTCCGATAACAGCAATTTTCAAGTCTTACCACAGATTTACTGTAGGTCTTTACTGTGACTTGACCATTCACATACATCCGTATGCTTTGATCTAAACTATCCATTGTAGATCTGGCAGTATGTTAAGTGTCGTTGTTCTTCTGGAAGGTGAACCTACACCCCAGTTTCAAGTATTTTGCAGCCTCTTACAGGTTTTTCTCCAGAATTTCTCTGTATTTAACTCCATCCATCTTCTCATCAACTCTGACTAATTTCCCTGTCCCTACTGAAGAAAAGCCTCCACACAGCACGACATTGCCATGGTTGACGGTGGTGATGGTGTTTTCAAAGAGATATGCAGTTTTCGTTTTCCACCACACATAAGGTTTTCCATTTCACCACCCAAAGTGTTCTACTTTAGCCTGATCTGACTGGAGCACCTTCTTCCATATGCTATGTCTTTTTGCAAACTTCAAATGGAACGTCTTAGGGCTTGCTTTAAAAAATTACTAACTTCTTCCTGCTCTTCCATAAAGGCCAGAATGTTTGGGTATAAGACTAATAGTTTTTCTGTGGTCAGAGTCTTCTACCTGAGCAGTGGATCTTTTCAGCTCTTCCCAAATGACTATGGACCTCTTGCTTCTCTGATTGCTGCTCTTGCTCCTTGTGACGTCAGGAGCAGAAGAGGAGGGCAGACCCAGCAGAACAGGAGGTGGCGGCAGACACATAGAGGGGGTGGAATACACAAGGAGAAGGCAGGGAGGATTGTGCCAGCAGCCAGGACTTCTTAATAAGATCACACCCAGGCAACCTCTTAACTGTAAGGTTTCTAATGTCTTTTTTAAAGCTTACAGGGCGCTAGAGACATGGGGGACCCCTTCCCTGAATGCATCAGACATGCTACATTCAGTGCTGTATTTAGTTTGCCATGCACCAGGGGGGGTGACAGGTCTTCTTTAAACTTATTTGTTCCTGTTTGTGCTGAATAAAGAAGCTCTGTTGTTACACGCTTGGAGAGTATCCTGAATAATCCGCTGCCAACAGATTATGGACCCAGAGTGACACAGAATCCTAGATTAACACAGTAACAGAATCCAAAAAGCAAAAGTAGCACAGAGCAACAAAGAGGTTGTCCACTAGCAGTGATCCTATCAAGTTTACAGTGCAAATCCTCACTAATCAGAACTACCAGTCCTGGAAATTCAAGGTGAAGATGCTGTTCATAAGAGAAGGTATGTAGAAATACACTCAGTAATAAGTTCCTCATCCATTACCAGATGATTGGCTAGAGAAGGATCAGAAAGCCCAACTCACTATGTTTCTCAATGTAGATGATGATCAGATTGTGCATATACGCAATTGTGCAACTGCAAAGGAGATGTGGTATGAATTAGAGAAGGTGCATGAAAGATCAAATCTTAGCAATAAGCTTTATCTCATGAGAAAGATGTATCAGTCTAAGCTAAGTGATGGAGAGAATATGCAGGACTATATAAGAAACACCCTAGAGATTGAGGAGCATCTCAGGGGTATTGGAGAAGAAATGAAAGATTTTCATGTTGCTGCACTTCTATTAAGTGGTCTTCCATAAAGTTATGACACACTTGTGAGTGCACTAGTTACACGGCCAGATGATAAGCTCACTCTGGAATATGTTAAAGGCAAACTTGTAGATGAATTGAAGAGAAAAATGCAGAATGTAAGCAGCAGTAACGAATCCAGAGCCGAATCAGCATTTAGGACACAGGACTTCCTTAAAAATAAGAGCAATCTAAGAGAAACTCGTGAATGCTTTGTCTGTAAAAAGACCGACCACCTTAAAGTAGACTGCAGGATTTGGAAAGCAAGAATGAGACATCATAAAAAGCAGAGCAGTCAGGCATAGGGCAATAGAAATAACAAAATGAACCAATTCTTTGACAAATGGAGACCATTTATACTGTGTCAGCTCCCCAGAGAGCAGATCCATTGTGTGGTTTATCCATTCAGAAATAAGGCTTGGTATAACTTGGAGGATCTACAGTGTACACTTGGACGGCTGAAAATACTGAAAGATATTTGATGCTGATGAGATGACGGCCAATGACATGACTGCCACAGATTGATGGAAATATCACGGGGGATAGTCTGTCGCCGAAGATGTGGAAGTCTGTGATTTTTGTGCCATAACTGTTACTAAAAAGTACTGTTGGTTTGTTTTTGTTGGGGGAGGGGGTGGGAGTGGGATTGTTTACCTGGTGAAGAGATATCAAAAGATGATCATATAGTAAATATACCCCAGTGTATGAAGAATGCGAGAAATAAGGTAAACACTTCATGTTGATACTTTATTCATGTTTATCGCAAATTGATGTATATTGAAATATTCTTATTTTTGAAAACTAAATAAAACTTATGTTCAAAAAAACAAAAAGCAGAACAGACATCAAAGGGTTAAAACAGCTGTAAAGGATGATTCTGCATGTGTTATAGCTACATTTAATGGCAGTACAGGCCAACTGGCCATTAGATTCTGGTGCAAGCAGCCATATGACAAATAACAAGGATTTCTTCAATGACCTTTATGAAAGCAAGTCAGAAAAGGTCATCTTAGCTATTGTCACTATATGACTTCAGAAGGTGTAGGAGACGGCTACCACCACTATCCAGTTTCCTCAGCACAAAGCAGAAAGATCCCAGTAAAAGATGTTCTATGTGTTCCCAGCCTTGAAAACAATCTACCGTCGGTAAAGAAGCTCATGTAATTAGGGAATATAATTGCTTTTAAAGACAAAGCTGCTTTATCTCAAAGAAGGGTCAGACTCCTGCAGAAGGAAAAATCAAAAATGAACTTTATTAGCTAAAATGCAAAGACAGAGTGTACAGCGCTAGACAAAATTTGGATAACAACTTATCAATGTATGGCACACATGTCTTGGGCACAGAGACCCAGAAGCAGTAAGAATACTGGCTCCACTCACAAATGGTGTTGAAATCAACCAGTATAGTCAAATTATGAAGTGCAGTAGCTGTCTTAAAGGGAAAATGTCCAGAAAATCCTTTCCTAAAGTAAGCACCACTATATCTTCACAGCCACTGGATTTGATACATACAGATGTTTGCGGTCCAATGAGTGTTCACACTCCAAACAAGAAGAGATATTTTCTCACGTTTATTGATGACTACTCCAGATATACAGTCGCCTACCTGCTTCACAGTTAGGACGAAGTTCCACAGAAACTTGAAGAATATCTTGCTGTAGTGTTTAACAAATATGGAAGAATGCCAAAAGCCCTGTGTGTAGATAATGAAACCAAATACACAAGTGGTAAGGTGCAAGCAATTTTTTAAAATATTAGAATTGTGTTCCAGACTACCATTCCATACAACCCAGAAAAGAATGGCATTGCAAAGAGAAAGAACCGCACTCTCTGCGAAAGTGGAAGAAATATGTTGTTTGATGCGAATCTACCTACAATGTGTTGTGGAGATGCCATCATGACAGCTTGCTATCTTTAAAACAGACTGCCAGGTAAAGCCACAAATAAAACTCCATGTGAGCTATGGAACTGCGAGAAGCCTAACCTGAAGCACCTCAGGATATCTGAAAGCAAAACGTTTGGGTATGTTCCCAAAGAAAATGATCCAAGTGGGAATCACATGCAAAGCAAGGAGTCCTGGTGGGCTATAGCAAAACTCAAAAGGGATACAGAATCCTGTACCTAAAGACCAACAAAGTAACAATAAGCAGAGATGTAGTGATTGATGAGAACTGTTTTGTTCAAATTCCATGAAGTTACACCAGTTATTCAACCCAAGAAACAGTTACAAGAATCTCAATCACCAAATCCAGACACTGTAAAGAAAAACACTGGAGTCTGGATAAGCTCTGAAGCCAGCAGGGAAGATACAGAATAACCAAGTCAACCTCCAGTCAGGAGATCAGAATGACCCAATAAAGGTATCCCATCTAGATGCCTTTCTTATATGGTCAGAACACTTCCTGAACGAAAGCACAGTCATGGCAAGAGATGCAAAAACTGCCTGTCCACGAGAAGCAGAAGTGGATAAATGCCGTTAATGAAGAGATGGAGTCCCTTCACCAACTCCAGACATGGGAGCTTACGGAGCTACTACAAGGAAAAAGAGTTATCTGATGTAAGTGGGTTCATCAAAACAAATATTTTTATTATTATTATTATTTATTATTATTTTATCATTCTTTTTTTTTTTTTTATATATTTTTTTTTTATTTTGCTTTTGTTTTTTGTTTTTTTTGTTTTTTTTATCATTATTATTTCATCATTTTTTGAAAACCAAGATCAAAGATGGATTGTAGTGGAGGGCTGTCAGGGATAATGAAGATTTCAATTTTGGTATAAGGAATGTTTTAATATGTTTTATTATATGAAGGGTTAATTCCATATAGACTATGATTGTTTGATTATGTCATTTTTAGAACAGTTTTATACTAACATAGGAGAAAAAAAGTTGATTTTTATCATCTATCATCATTTTTTATCATCTATTATTACTTTTTATACATTTTTATTGGTTTATAATCTGTGTTTTTAATCTACTGGTGCATATATATATTTTATAATATATGTTGATGTGTTGAGATATAAACTAGAATCTTGGTTAGTTTACATAGTTACCTCTGGTTTTGGGGATTAATGAGTTAATAAAAAGGTGTATACTAATCTTTTTGGCCCAATGGGATTCTGGGCCGCCCTATATAAAGTTTTAATGTTTACTTAGCCTCCATTCCACCTGAGGAAGACGGTGTATGACCGTTGAAACATGATGTGGGGAAGGAGGTTTTGCTAATAAAGGATTTTCATCTGGACCGGAGTCCACGCTGTTATTCGAGCGCCCACGAGAGACCGTGCTGTATATTAATTCATCAAAACAAATATGACTCAGAAGGGAAAGTTCACCGGTTTAAGGAAAGATTGGTCATAAAATTGTACTCGCAAAAGTATGGCGTAGATTATGATACTACATCATAATCCAGTTGCGAAGCAAACCACTTTCAGAATATAATCTGCTCTCAACAAACTGTAACTAAGTGATACACAGATAAGCTGGAGAAGGAGAAGGGAAAAACTGTGTAAGGCCTGTTTAACACATCTATTCTTCTTGGTCCATACTAGGGACCATGATGCATGGACTGGCTATGGGTCTCATGCTCCAAAACTGACAGCCTGATAGGCATATGTAAGCCTGTCAAATTTGGGTCAGGAGACCCATGGCCAGTCCATACATCAGAGGTCGCCAACCTTTCTGATCTTGAGTCACATTAAGCTCTGACACAGGGTCGGAAGCCACATTCAGTTTTGGTACAGGGTCGCAAGTAATATTCAGCAATAAGAAAAGGTTGCAATCTTCTTTCAGCCTCCTGCTCCCCTGCCAGTAGTGAGACCCAAACCTCCTATTTCTGGTATAATGACAGCTAAAGCTTTTCCACAGAAATCACAATGAGGCAGTGTACCAAGATTCAGGTGTTCCTATCTTACCCCCATTCAGATTTGCTATGTGGAACTACTCACAAAAGTCACCATCTAGTACCTGCACCTGGTGCTTTTGCACAAAGATGGCAGACAGCCGCTAGCCACATATCACAGCCCCGTGAGCCACATGTGGTTCCCAAGCTACAGGTTGGAGACCCCTGCCATACATCATCGTTCATACTAATACCAGCCTAAAAAAGTGCAGAAGTAGTGGGTAGCTATCCCATTGAATTTATAATGCAAGTAATTAAAAAAGCTGCAAGCTTATGAGATACAGAAGCCCCTGGCCACATGAATAGTCACTATCAACTGTGCTGCTCAGTTCTTGCTAGTGTATGGTAAGGAAGCAGACTCCTTAAAGAGACTAAGGAAGTAGGAACAAGATTTTACTTTCTTACTATCTCATTTATACATGGAGCAATGACTCCAGGCTGACTTCATTTCAATAGTATCAACCCTCATCCTCAGTACATTGTTTAAGATACAAATCTTTTAAGTAGAAAAAGTAATATATTAATTTTCATGTTTGACATTTCATTAATCTACTGCTGTATTATCTGATCAACATGTTTAATGAGTTTAACAGTAGCCACAGGCTAAGTGCTTATTCCCTTTCTTTTTTTTTATTGTAGCTCTCCAACAGAGTGATGCTGCAAAGCCAAAGCCCAAATTACAAAGCTTTTTCAAATATACAGTGTTATTGAATAAGGGTGGTTTCACACTCGTGATGTTCTGTTTGGCGTTGGTGTTGTGGCGCCCCTGCAGTAAGGCTGCCACAAATGTTACTGCATATAATCTATGTGTAGTGTCATGCCTAGAGGTAAGTGGAGGACAGATTGCTGAGACCCTTAAATACACCCAACACATCTGAACTCCAGGTCAAGAAGTGCTGGGCAGGGGAGATCCACCTATAGGGCAGTGAAAAAAAGGAGGGTGCAACTCACCCTTTTGCACTCCAGGCATGCAAGGTCCAAACACTGCTAGCATGGAGCTGCCCTGGTCCCGGCGGGTAACAATCCAAAGCAAGGGAAATCTCCAACAAAGAAAGACAGGGCAGATGAATCAAATATCCTCTTCCATTTAAAACATCAACCAGCAGATAGTAAAATGATCGAAGCACTAGGAGAGATCCCACACGTTTCGACTTCAAGAAGTCATAAGTCAAAACACGTGGGATCTCTCCTAGTGCTGGGGTCATTTTATTATCTGCTGGATGATGTTTTAAATGGAAGAATAAAGGATATTTGGTTATTAATTCATCTGTTCTGTCTGTCTTCTCTGGAGATTTCTCTTACTTATAGGGCAGTCCCCACTTTCGGCTGGAGGCAGGAGTTAGGTAAGGGGTGGGTGGCAACTAGGAAAGCTCTATTCTGTACTGAGTCACTAGAGAGATAGCATGGAATGTGGAGTTAAGAGCTAGACCGAGGGCTTGGTGAGACGAATTTGCTGCCAGCTGTTGAAGTTGGGTAGAAAAGCTAGCTGTAGGAGGGGTACCAGCCCCCAACTCGATCAGGAATATTTCTGGAACAGTTGTGAAAATGGAGGTCACTGAGCCTTTATGTCCAGCGGCTGCCTTTGTGGACCTTTCTGAGGCTCACAGGGCTATATAGGGTCAGAGGACCAAAGCTGTTGCTCACAGGACCTGCTGCTATCTGCCTAGCAGGGAATTGCAACCATGGACACTGAGGAGAGGAAAGTTGTAGCATAGTGTCAGACCTGGGAAGTCAGCTAGAACACCATATACCCTGTGGACTTCTAGTATCTTAAGGCTGGCCAAGCTGTGCTCCTGGTTAACATTGTACCCCGGTTGGGTTGTAATCTTTAATTACCACAAGTAAAGGGTAAGAACCACAAACACTGATGTTGTTGTCTGCTCCTTTCTGCGCCCACCTGCACGACTACCCTTATCCTCCTCCTCTGCACCATCCACCATCCCATCCTTGGCCACCTATGGTCAGTACTCCAGCTGGCCTCACAAATTATCTCCTCTGTAAATTTTCCCTTTAAACATGTCTCGCTAGGGCCACAGCAACTGGGGACCGCCACCATGAACTGATGCTCCAGGACCCCAGGCAGATGAGTACACTCCAGTCCTTAGACCCGCGACAGTGTCCACCAAAATCCTGATGGATCCTGATCAGGCACGCATCCCTATACTTATCATGGGGACGCAGGGACATCAGGTGGCATCAGGATTTTAACAGATGCAGATGAGTGTGGGTCTTTGTCCACATTCTCAGCTACGTGATGTTGCAATTTTCCAGTGCTGCAAAAATCCTGATGTGTCCGGATGCGGCATAATGTGGAAAAATGACGCATTCATCTCTATGAGACCTCATCCGTCCGCTGTCGAATGCGGCCAAGCCGAAGATTTCACACTGAGCACGCACAGAACAGTGTGAGCATGCTCAGAATAGTTCTGTTCTGCCTTTTTATCTGTCTTTCTCTTTCTCTTTCTCTCTCAAAACTGATACAAATGCAGCATTTTTGTGCCTGATCATGTCCCTGTTTTTGCATGCTGTTTTTGCATGCGTCAGCGGACGCAGATACATGAATTTTCATCCTGATCAGGATGGGACACAAGTGTGAAACCATCCTAACACACTATTCCAGCGCTGCAGACTTTCTTCCACATCCAAACTTTCAAAGACAACCTTAAGGGTATGTGCCCACAGGACGTTTTTTGAGCAGTCCTGAATGCAGCAAAACCTGAACTGGTTTCAAGAATCCTAGAGTCATTGCCAGGAGATTTGCTGATTTCAGGTTCTGCGTTTTTTGCGCATTTTTTGCACGTTTTTTGCCCGTTTTTCGTGCGTTTTTTCCATTGACTGCACCAAAAACGCAGGAAAAATAGAGCATGTCCATTCTTTCCCATCCGCACCAAAAACGCAGGGATTTGACAGTTCTTGACACTTGCAAAACCAATGTGTGGGCACAGCGTTTCTGCGAAACACATTGGTTTTGCTGGTAATCAAAACCGCAGGAACAAATTAGCATGCATTACCATAAAACCAATGGTAAACCGCAGTCAGAAACCGCAGCAAAACCACAGCAAAAACGCACTGTTTGCACATACCCTAAAAGAGCCATATTCTGTTATTTTTAGAAAAAGAAGAACATCCCTCTAAGGCTACTTTCACACTACGATTTTTTAAAATCCGATGCTGTCCGATATAAATCGGACAGCATCGGATTCTTCTGATGCCTGGAATCGGATGCCAACATCCGATCCCGACATTTTATCTGATGCCTGCCCTCACCTCCCTCCTGTCAGCTGTCATCAGCTGTCTCTCCCCCGGTTCTCCAATATGGTCCCCGGTCCTCCCCTCTTCTCCCGCGGGCCTCCATTGCGCTCCCCCTCTTGTCCCCCTCCTCTCCTCTTGTCCTCCTCCTCTCCTCTTGTCCCCCTCCTCTCCTCTTGTCCCCCATTGCGCTCCCCCTCTTGTCCCCATCCTCTCCTCTTGTCCTCCTCCTCTCCTCTTGTCCTCCTCCTCTCCTCTTGTTCTCCTCCTCCTCTCCTCTTGTCCCCCTCCT
This sequence comes from Allobates femoralis, assembly GCA_033576535.1. Taxonomy (NCBI): domain Eukaryota; kingdom Metazoa; phylum Chordata; class Amphibia; order Anura; family Aromobatidae; genus Allobates; species Allobates femoralis. The sequence goes on along the minus strand of JARQOC010000002.1, from coordinate 654,530,602 downwards.
TTCCTCTTGTCCCCCTCCTTTCCTCTTGTCCTCCTCCTCTCCTCTTGTCCTCCTCCTCTCCTCTTGTCCTCCTCCTCTCCTCTTGTCCTCCCCTCTCCTCCTCTCCTTTCTCACCTGTCCACGACTCCTGCACGGTCCCGCGCGTCTCCCGATATCTTGCTGTTCTGTCTTCTGTGCTGCCAGGACCTCTCGTGATGTCACAATCACATGCCTGCCGGCTATTGGTTACTGGCAGTCATGTGATTGTGACATCACGGCAGGTCTTGTCAGCACAGACGGCAAGATACCTGGAGACACTGGAGACGGCGGGGGCCTCGTGGACAGGTGAGCATAGATTTTTTTTTTTTAATTAACCCATTCATTCACTTTTGGATCGATTTTAGTGTACTGAGCATGCTCAGTACACTAAAATCGGTCCGAGGAGACATCAGATGTTTCCTCGGACCCTGCTCCATAGGGCCCCATGTCAAATTGATCGGGTCAGATCGGATGTGCACTAAATGCCATCCGATTTGGTCCGATCCGAGTTTGTCCGATTTTATTTTCGGTGCTAAAATCGGAGCACGCTCCGATTTTAGCACCGATAATAAAATCGGACAGAATCGGATCGGACCAAATCGAATGACATTTAGTGCACATCCGATTCGGTCCGATGCCCATAGGGCTGCATGGGGCCCAAAATCGGTCCGATGCTGTCCGATTTTTATCGGACAGCATCGGAACTGATAAAATCGTTATGTGAAAGCAGCCTAAGAGACCGGCAGTGACCCTAGGATACAGATTCAACCATTGATCCAGCAGGCTCAATTAGTAGAGACAAATCTTGCTGAATGATAATCTATCTAGATGTTTTTATGTAACCTGAAAAACTTTTATGTAACCTTACATTTTTGTAAATAAAATATGTAGATCCTTTTAACAAGAAGCATTCTTTTTCTATTAAGATATTCCAAGTATACCAAAGGGTATGGTAATCCTTAATACACATATTTAATAAAAAATTAATATAAGTAGGTAGATTTCCCGCTGTAGCCCACAGAAAAGAGTGTGCGCTGGGTCTTTTTTATAAAATTTCATATACTTCTACATATACATCCAAAGGAACTAATGCCAAGTAACCTATACCAGTGTTATATTATGACTATACCCTAAAGTATTGTAGTATTACAGTGCTTATCAATAAAGAGCAAGAGTGAGTACAGAAAAAGAGGGTGGGGAGTAGAACAAACCTTGATGTCTCTCATTTAAGCCTATCTATGATGTAAATAATTAAAAAAATTATGATGGGATAAAAAATATAAATAAATAAAATTAAACTTGTTAAAATTAAATAAAAATACAGCATGCTAAAGCTTGAAGTTAATCAAGTTAAAATGAGATAAAAAAGAACAACCTAACTTAACGCTAAGCAAAAACTTGTTCCTGTCTTTAAAATAAAAAATGCATTTGTCACGATCTCGACAATGCCTGTGTTGTTATAAGGTTGTAGATACTGACAGGCTGGGCTGGCTCTGTGCCTCAATCACCTGAATTCAGCTCAATTAATTAAGAGCCTATTTAAACTAGCTTGCAGCAGGGTCAATTGTACATTTGCTTTTGGCTGTCTAGGACTTGTTCTTGTGGCACCCCATGGGTTAATGTGCCACAATAACACCACATGGGTTCTCTCCCCACTACACACTGACAAACACTAGCACCTCTGGGCCAGGAGGGGGAGCACCACCTGCTCCCTTAAATACTCCTGCTCATGAGGGAGAGCTCAGTTCAGCTCGGAGCAGGGCTGTGAAGAGCACAAGTTAGTGCAGAACTTAGTGCAGACCTAGCAAGGGTCGGAGGAACAGGAGAACTACAGACAGAGGAACACGTCTGGGGGCTGGAGTGACACTTTCACTTGCCTCAGAAGAGCGCACGGAACGGACACCGGATCCGGTACTGTGTCTGGCACCTACAGCACAGTGAATCCAGGAACAGTGGGATCTCTAGATGCCCCTAGTACCAGTGCAAAGCAACACGGAGGGGTCAGCACAGCACAGAGGACTCAAGTTGCCTAGCCAAGTGGTACCAGCAGAACACAGAGAAAGAGTGAGAAGTCCCAGCAGCTTAGCTAGAAGCAGCAGCTCAGGACACACACACAGCGCAGCACGAGGAAGCTAATGACCTGGACAGGGTGGGGAGAGAGCTTAGCCCCATTACAGACTCCGTGGACTATAACCTGCAACAACATCTGCAGTAAACAGCAAAACTGTGAGTCTGTGTATTGATTGCAACCTTTGCCCTACATTCAGTAACAGAGAGCTCCCATCTGCAGAGTTACCAGCCTGTCAGCTCTGCACACAGATTAGAAGAAGCTGCAGCATCAGGAGAAAAGGAGAATTGCACCTTTGACTACTAAACGTGAGTGTGTGTCCTTTAACCCCGTCTTCACCATTCATATCCATTATAGACTATACCATCACTGCCCCGGGGAATAGCGCTCTACCCACTGGAACTATTACACCTAAGCTGCCATTCCATCATCCCCGGAGGTTCTGCAGCAGCGGCGGCCCCATCACTGGCCGCATATGGTGGGTGGCGTCAGAACTGACAATCCCCTGTGAATACACCCCTTTTATTTGCCAGGGCCCGGGAAACGGACCGGACCAGGACCACCCGTGACTTCCCCCGTAGCAGACACGGTCCGGTACCGAGTACCCTCGTCCCATTGGGCTCGACAAACCTGGCATCACGAACAGGATCTACCGTGCCCGTTAAAATGGACAGTGTGTGCCGTGATTGATGTGAAAACTGTTTTTGAACTGCGCCATCTGAACTGTATTTTTGAGAATCCGCCATCTTGGAGCGCGTGGCGCGCGGGAAAGAAAGGGGGCGGTACCTTGCATTGGCGCGAATTCAGCCTCCTCTCTTGGTGCTGACGACATCCGGTGGGGAAGAAGATCCCTGCTACACCGCGGAACCTCCCATAGACATCCGGACGGAAACGGAAGATGGAGGGCGGATATTAACTAAGGGGGCCCAAGATGTCGCAGCCCGATGCACAAGGCGGCGATGGAGCAGCCGGTGGAGCTGCAGCGCCGGACCCAGCTATAATACCCGGCGGTGCAGCGGCGCAAGGAACAGCATCCATAATGACGTTCCTGATGCCGTATACTCCTGGGGCAATGTGGCTGCCCCAATACTCCGGTGAGCCTAATACACTAACTGACTTTATGCTAAAGATTAAAGAGTATTATGTGATGTATCCCCTTACTGAAGCCCAGCGTGTAGGAATGATAATGAGACAATTAACGGGCAATGCACAGCGTGAGGTTGCGTCATGGCTGGACACAGATAAGGACACTGTAGAGCATCTAGAAGCTAGATTGAAAGCAACGTTTGAATCTGCTGCTGATACCCGGGCTAAGATGAGGTTCTTTGCATGCCACCAGAAACCTAAACAGAGTGCCAGATACTTTGCCTTGAATCTACAGGAAGCACTCAGAGCCCTTAAACTGGCAGAACCTGCTTTAGCCCCGGGAGCTGATAAAATGCTACTTGACCAATATTTAGAGGGCCTCCATTCCCCTTCCCACCGAGGACAGTTGAGCATGATACTGCTGCAGAACCCTGACATGACATTTACTAAGCTGAAAGATAGAGCTATCCGTTTGCAGCAGCTGGAAGAGCCACGGGAGCTACCAACTGTCCCGGACACTGCAGCAGCACCTTAGCAGCTGGCAGCGCCAGCGACATCTGCTATGTCAGCGACTGCTGCTGTGGCCGGGGAATATATCTCCAATGCAGCCCTCAATCAAAAGTTAGATGCCCTGACAGACACCGTGATCTCTATGGCCAAGGTCATCAAGGAACTGCGAGAGTCAAAGCCTGCACCCAAGATCCAGTTGGCGACCAGCAAAGAGGATGTCCCATGGAGGAGGCCCAGGAGATACTCAGCATCAAGAGGACGACCCAACGATCGCTATCAACCAGATGGACAGCCCATTTGCCGCAGTTGCCAGAAACCAGGTCATCTTGCTCGTGAGTGTCCTTTAAACGACGATTCCCTGGGCAGGCGGGCCGCTCCCCAGGAATGAACACTCAAGGCCCCTCAGTCTGGTATGACAAATTCGTGGGAGGAAAGCCAGTGATCCCTATTGTGTTGGATGGCATTCCCTTCAGTGCCCTGCTGGATACTGGGTCCCAGATAACATCAATCCCACATGTTCTTTATAAAAGGTACTGGACTGATTCAGACATTACTAGTGCCCCAGATGACTCTAACTTTGATGTATGGGCTAGTAATGGACAGGTAATACCAAAGGTTGGATTTAGAGAGATGAATATTCAGGTTGGGAAGGTAGAATTGATTTGCTGCAAAACACTTAACACTTCGGAAAAACATTTCTCAATTATATTCATTCCTAGCAGCATCACTGGTTCACGTTCTCGCCGGTTAACATCTATGATTCGGGTAGTGAAGGAATATGAACAAATATTCAGTAAACACCCATTAGACTTTGATCAGATCAAAGGGGTAGAGCACACTATACCCACAGGTAACCATCAGCCTATAAAGGAGAGGTATAGACCATTACCACCAGCTTACTACCAAACCACCAAAGATATGCTCAGAGAAATGAAATCTGCAGGGGTAATAAGAGACAGTTGTAGCCCCTGGGCAGCACCTCTAGTGTTAGTTAAAAAGAAGGACGGGACCATGAGAATGTGCGTAGATTACCGGCAGATTAATCGCATCACACATAAGGACGCATACCCATTACCTAGGATTGAGGAGTCATTAGCTGCACTAAAATCTGCTAACTACTTTTCCACCCTTGATCTGACTAGTGGATACTGGCAGGTTCCTGTGGCCGAGGCCGACAAGGAGAAGACAGCGTTTACTACGCCGATGGGCCTCTGTGAGTTTAATTGTATGCCGTTCGGACTCTGCAACGCACCCGGGACCTTCCAACGTCTGATGGAGAGCTGCTTAGGACACAAGAACTTCGAGACTGTCCTCCTGTACCTAGATGACGTCATAGTGTATTCCAAGACGTATGAGCAACATCTACAAGACCTGGCAGAAGTGTTCGAAGCTTTGTCCAAATATGGCATGAAGATCAAGCCATCCAAGTGTCACCTTCTCAAACCAAAGGTACAGTACCTGGGACACGTCGTGAGTTCAGAGGGAGTAGCACCGGATCCTGATAAAGTCACAGTGATAAGGGATTGGCCAAGACCTATGAGCGTGAAAGAAGTGAGGCAATTCCTGGGCCTGGTAGGCTATTATAGAAGATTTATCAGAGGGTTCACGAAGCTAGCAGCTCCCTTGCAAGACATTCTGGTAGGACGATCGAAGAAGTCTTCATCCTGTAATTTCCTGACACGGTGGGATGAGGAAAGAGAAGATTCCTTCAACAAGCTGAAAAGTGCATTGACGGGAGAAGAGATCCTGGCATACCCTGATTACCATCAACCCTTCATTCTATACATGGATACCAGCAACGTTGGACTGGGAGCAGTATTGTCACAGATGCAAGTGAGAGTTATTGCCTATGCAAGTAGGAAGCTCCGGCCTACAGAAAGAAATCCCGAGAACTACAGCTCCTTTAAGTTAGAGCTACTGGCAGTAGTTTGGGCTGTGACTGAACATTTTAAACATTACTTGGCAGGTGCAGAATTCACCATCTACACGGATAACAACCCGTTGACTCACCTGGATACAGCGAAACTAGGAGCTCTGGAGCAGCGATGGATAGCCCGGCTATCTAATTACAACTTTGTCATCAAATACAGGGCAGGTCGCAAGAATGGGAACGCAGATGCCTTGTCACGGATGCCTCACCTGAAAGACGTGGAAGAGGAACCGGAAGGGTTGGAAGAGATTGAACTACCGGCCTTTCATTGTTCAAAGGTACAAGATTATCAACCCGGCACCTACCAAAGAAAGCAGGAAGTAAATCTTAACCCGTTAAGACATTACGGATGGGCCGAAGCCCAAGATAATGATCCAGCCGTGAAGCTAGTGAAAGAACTGCTTACGCAACAACGTGCACACCCTGATCAGAATGCCCCAGCTGAAGCTATACAGCTATGGAAAGATAGAGGCAAGTTGTTCCTGCATCAAGGGAAGCTCTGCAGAACGCATACCAATCCTAAAATGCATGAACTGGTCTGGCAGATAATCGTGCCCAAGCGAGCCACTCAGATGGTCTTAGAAGCTTATCATGACAGCGCAGGTCATTTTGGATGGAAGAAGTTAGAAGCAATCCTGAGAGAAAGATTTTATTGGGTTGGCATGAGAAAGTCAATTGAACGTTGGTGTAGAGTATGTGCCGCATGCAACCTGAGAAGGAAAGATCCACAGAAAGCTCCGCTTCAACCAATAGTAACCAAGCAGCCACTCTAACTAGTCGCATTAGACCACGTCAAGTTGTCACCAAGCCGGTCAGGCTATGTCTATACCTTAACCATCGTGGACCATTACTCACGCTTCTTAGTGGTGGTACCTGTTAAAGATCTAACAGCGAAGACGGCAGCAAAAGCATTCCAGACGCATTTCTGTAGACCACATGGTTACCCAGAACAAGTCCTTGCAGACCAAGGTCCAGCTTTTGAATCAGAACTATTCAAGGAATTCTGCAATATGTACGGTTGTAAGAAGATTCGCACAACAACGTATCATCGTCAAACAAATGGTTTATGCGAGAAGATGAATCATATTGTAATTGAACTGTTAAAGACTAGTGATGAGCGAGCATGCTCGCCACTACTCGGTACTCGCACGAGCATCACTGTACTCAGGCTACTCGGCGAGCACCGAGTAATCTCGCGATACTCGTGCTGTGCTCGTGGTCGTCATCTCTGCATGTTGGCGCTCTTTTGAGAGCCAGCCCACGTGCAGGGATTGGCTGGCAGACCACTGCAAAGCTACAGCCCTGTTAGTTGTGGCATTGCAGTGATTGAACGGCCTGCACAGCGTGACCGAGCCTTTATAAGACCCGGCCGCGCTGTGCTCTGCACACAGGCATCCAGACAGTGAGTGTAGGGAGAGTGTCTGCTGCTGCTTAGGGACAGATTTGCGGCCCTCATAGGTAGATCTGGAGCAGGGCTGCAAACTGCTGCTGAGCTGACCACAACAGTCCTTCTCAGGACTAATCTAGGAGGTTATAGGCAGGGTGATCCAGATCGGAGTCCAAGCTTTTCTGTGACCATTACAGTCACCAGACTGTTGTACTTACTAGCTTGATCCAGGTTAGGACTTAGGGACTAAAATCCTCATCTCATGTGACCATTACAGTCACCAGACTGGTGTACGTACTACCTTGATACAGGTTAGGGACTAAAATCCTCATCTCCTGTGACCATTACAGTCACCAGACTGGTGTACGTACTACCTTGATACAGGTTAGGGACTAAAATCCTCATCTCCTGTGACCATTACAGTCACCAGACTGGTGTACGTACTACCTTGATACAGGTTAGGGACTAAAATCCTAATCTCCTGTGACGATTACAGTCACCAGACTGGTGTACGTACTACCTTGATACAGGTTAGGGACTAAAATCCTAATCTCCTGTGACCATTACAGTCACCAGGCTGGTGTAATTACTACCTTGATACAGGTTAGGGCCTAAAATCCTCATCTCCTGTGACCATTACAGTCACCAGACTGGTGTACGTACTACCTTGATACAGGTTAGGGACTAAAATCCTCATCTCCTGTGACGATTACAGTCACCAGACTGGTGTACGTACTACCTTGATACAGGTTAGGGACAAAAAATCCTAATCTCTTGTGACCATTACAGTCACCAGACTTGTGTAATTACTACCTTGATACAGGTTAGGGACAAAAAATCCTAATCTCCTGTGACCATTACAGTCACCAGACTGGTGTACGTACTACCTTGATACAGGTTAGGGACAAAAAATCCTAATCTCCTGTGACCATTACAGTCACCAGACTGGTGTAATTACTACCTTGATACAGGTTAGGGCCTAAAATCCTAATCTCCTGTGACCATTACAGTCACCAGACTTGTGTAATTACTACCTTGATACAGGTTAGGGACAAAAAATCCTAATCTCCTGTGACCATTACAGTCACCAGACTGGTGTACGTACTACCTTGATACAGGTTAGGGACAAAAAATCCTAATCTCCTGTGACCATTACAGTCACCAGACTGGTGTAATTACTACCTTGATACAGGTTAGGGACAGAAAATCCTAATCTCCTGTGACCATTACAGTCACCAGACTGGTGTAATTACTACCTTGATACAGGTTAGGGCCTAAAATCCTAATCTCCTGTGACCATTACAGTCACCAGACTGGTGTAATTACTACCTTGATACAGGTTAGGGACAAAAAATCCTAATCTCCTGTGACCATTACAGTCACCAGACTGGTGTAATTACTACCTTGATACAGGTTAAGACTTAGGGACTAAAATCCTAATCTCCTGTGACCATTACAGTCACCAGACTGGTGTACGTACTACCTTGATACAGGTTAGGGACTAAAATCCTAATCTCCTGTGACCATTACAGTCACCAGACTGGTGTAATTACTACCTTGATAAAGGTTAGGGCCTAAAATCCTCATCTCCTGTGACCATTACAGTCACCAGACTGGTGTACGTACTACCTTGATACAGGTTAGGGACTAAAATCCTCATCTCCTGTGACCATTAGTCACCAGACTGGTGTAATTACTACCTTGATACAGGTTAGGGACAAAAAATCCTAATTTCCTGTGACCATTACAGTCATCAGACTGGTGTAATTACTACCTTGATACAGGTTAGGGCCTAAAATCCTAATCTCTTGTGACCATTACAGTCACCAGACTGGTGTAATTACTACCTTGATACAGGTTAGGGCCTAAAATCCTAATCTCCTGTGACCATTACAGTCACCAGACTGGTGTAATTACTACCTTAATACAGGTTAGGGACAAAAAATCCTAATCTCCTGTGACCATTACAGTCACCAGACTGGTGTAATTACTACCTTGATACAGGTTAGGGCCTAAAATCCTAATCTCCTGTGACCATTACAGTCACCAGACTGGTGTACGTACTACCTTGATACAGGTTAGGGACAAAAAATCCTAATCTCCTGTGACCATTACAGTCACCAGACTTGTGTAATTACTACCTTGATACAGGTTAGGGACAAAAAATCCTAATCTCCTGTGACCATTACAGTCACCAGACTGGTGTAATTACTACCTTGATACAGGTTAGGGACAAAAAATCCTAATCTCCTGTGACCATTACAGTCACCAGACTGGTGTACGTACTACCTTGATACAGGTTAGGGCCTAAAATCCTAATCTCCTGTGACCATTACAGTCACCAGACTTGTGTAATTACTACCTTGATACAGGTTAGGGACAAAAAATCCTAATCTCCTGTGACCATTACAGTCACCAGACTGGTGTAATTACTACCTTAATACAGGTTAGGGACAAAAAATCCTAATCTCCTGTGACCATTACAGTCACCAGACTGGTGTAATTACTACCATGATACAGGTTAGGGCCTAAAATCCTAATCTCCTGTGACCATTACAGTCACCAGACTGGTGTACGTACTACCTTGATACAGGTTAGGGACAAAAAATCCTAATCTCCTGTGACCATTACAGTCACCAGACTGGTGTAATTACTACCTTGATACAGGTTAGGGCCTAAAATCCTAATCTCCTGTGACCATTACAGTCACCAGACTGGTGTAATTACTACCTTGATACAGGTTAGGGCCTAAAATCCTAATCTCCTGTGACCATTACAGTCACCAGACTGGTGTAATTACTACCTTGATACTGGTTAGGGCCTAAAATTCTAATCTCCTGTGACCATTACAGTCACCAGACTGGTGTAATTACTACCTTGATACAGGTTAGGGACTAAAATCCTCATCTCCTGTGACCATTACAGTCACCAGACTGTTGTCGCTGTATACAAGCAAAATGCGCAAGGGCGTTGGCAAGGAACAAGGAAGTGAACGTGATGGTGGTGCAGGCAGAGACCAAGGTCATGTGCAAGCACTAATTTCGCAACAACTCGTAGACTGTGAGCCTTTGTGGACAGGATTTCTCCCCTCTTGTATCTGTATGACCGAATTGTCAACATTTATTGTTACTTGTATTGTTACTATGTTACTTGTCCTAGTCTGCCCTTTTTAGCATGTAAAGCGCCTTGGAATATAATGGCGCTATATAAATAAATAATAATAAAAAAAAAAAAAAAAAAAAAAACAACAAAGGGGCACATCTACTCGCTCACACGTCCTGTCTAGGGATGGGCGAATCTACTCACTAGGACTCGTTACTCGGCGAGTAGTAAGGGACTCGCAGGACTCAGTACTCTGCGAGTTTCCCAGCGTTTACTCTCACTCTCACGAGTCCAATGCAAATCAATGGCAAACGCTGACAAAACTAGGAATGCCATTGTCTTGCATTAGACTCGGCTACTGTGCCAGTGATAGCAGGGAAACTCGCAAAGTAACTGCTGTTACTTTGCGAGCCGAGTCCAGCTGTCTTCTCTGTGCAGGCTGCCGCAGCTCCAGGGTCCTAGAGCCCGCCTGCTCACAGAGATGATGTAGCAGAGCTGCAATTGTTCTCAGTCTGCTCATTCCCTGTGCATAGACATCTATATCTATGCACAGGGGATGTAGCAGAGAGGACATCGCGTTTTGGACTGCGTCAGACAGAAGAGGATTTTTTTAATTAAAGATGGAGTCCCTAATGGCTTTTTTTTTTATTTCAAATAAAATTTTTTCTCTGTGTTGTGTTTTTTTAACCCTTTATTGGAGATTCTTAGTGGCTGGGTCAAACGTGGCCTGACATTAAGAATCTCGGGCTTAATACCAGCTTGTATAACAAAGCTGGTATTAACCCCTTTATTACCCAGCGTGCCACCGCCACCAGGGCTGCTGGAAGAGCGGGGTTCAGCGCCAGAGGATGGCGCTTCAATGAACGCGCCATCTTCTGGGGCGGCTGCGGGCTGCAATTTGCAGCGGGGGTGCCCAGAAAGCTTGGGCATCCCTGCGCTGCGGATTCCAGCCCCCAGCTGCTTAGCTGTACCTGGCTAGACATAGAAATTGCGTGGAGCCCCACGCATTTTTTTTATTATTTCATGAAATTCATGAAATAATAAAAAAAAGGGCTCCCCTATATTCTTGTGTCTGGCCAGGTACAAATAGGCACCTGGGGGTTGGGAGCAGCCCGTCGCTGCCTGCTGGATCCGGCTGGTTCCAGAAATACGGCGAAGCCCACGTGAAATTTTTTTCTGACAAATCCATAAAACAATGTAAATAAAAGGGACTGCATCTTTATTAACCCCTGGACCATGGGCGAGGGGTTAATAAAGATGCAGTCCCTTTTTTAGGATTGTTTTATTGATTTTTCAGAAAACAAATTACATGGGCTTTGCCTTATTTCTGGGACCAGCCGGATCCAGCAGGCAGCGACGGGCTGCCCCCAACCCCCAGGTGCCTATTTGTACCTGGCCAGACACAAGAATATAGGGGAGCCCTTTTTTTTTATGATTTCATGAATTTCACAAAATTATTTAAAAAAAAAATGTGTGGGGCTCCGCGCAATTTCTATGTCTAGCCAGGTACAGCTAAGCAGCTGGGGGCTGGAATCCGCAGCGCAGGGATGCCCAAGCTTTCTGGGCACCTACCGCTGCAAATTGCAGCCCGCAGCTGCCCCAGAAGATGGCGCGTTCATTGAAGCGCCATCCTCTGGCGCTGAACCCCGCTCTTCCAGCGGCCCTGGTGGCGGTGGCACGCTGTGTAATAAAGAGGTTAGGGCCAGCTTTGTATTATCAGCTGGCCCTAAGCCCGAAATTTATGGTGGTCACGCCAATATTAGACATGACCGCCATGAATTTCTATTAATTTAAAAAAAAACACAACACAGAGAAAATTTTTTATTAGAAATAAAAAAAAAAGCCATTAGGGACTCCATCTTTAATTAAAAAAATCCTCTTCCGTCCGACGCAGTCCAAAACGCGATGTCCTCTCTGCTCATCCCTGTGCATAGATATAGATGTCTATGCACAGGGAATGAGCAGACTGAGAACAATCTCAGCTCTGCTACATCAGGCAGCAGGCGGGCTCTAGGACCCTGGAGCTGCGGCAGCCAGCACACAGAGCAGACAGGACTCTTATCTGTGCGAGTTTCCCAGCGATTACTTGCACAGTAAACGAGTCCAATGCAAATCAATGGCAAAACTAGGATTGCTTCAGGCTGAAGCTTCCGAGACACATCTGTGATTTGTAAATCGCACACTACTCGCTATTACTCGCTTCCCCATTCATTAACATTGGACTCGCTAGACTCGCAACGAGTAGCGAGTCCCGGGCTCGGACTCGCTAGAGTCAAGCGATTCCGAGTAATTTAGGATTCGCCCATCACTAGTCCTGTCCCAAATTCTTGGGGCCCGCTCCAGTACACCGCTCTTGAACCAACACCTGTGTCAACAGGTTGTTACTTGGATTGCGGATAATGCTTCAAGTCAGATTGGCACCTCCACAAACACCCTGTCTTCCACTTGGTCAAGTGTCAGTAGCCGTGATACTGCACCGCACATTTCCCAACCTGATCCTCCTTCCTACCACCAGGCCGAGTACACGTCCACGGACATTACTGATCCCACACTTGGACAATCGGAAGTCCAGAAGTGTGTACCCATGGGTGAGTGGAGGTACATAGCAAATTCCCATAACAAAATTTTAATTCAGTTGTCATTTGTTGGTGGTGTGGTGAAGTCTGGCCCAATCCAACCCTTGTTCATCTTGATCAGAGTCAGCCTGTCAGCATTTTCAGTTGACAGGCGGGTGCGTTTATCAGTAATGATTCTACCTGCGGCACTGAAAACACGCTTGGACAAAACGCTAGCGGCAGGGCAGGCCAGGACTTCCAAGGCGTAGAGAGCCAATTCATGCCACGTGTCCAGCTTGGAGATTCAATAATTGTAAGGCACAGAGGAATCTCGCAGTATAGTTGTTCGATCTGCAAGGTACTCCTTCAGCATCTGGCCAAACTTAGCATTTCTTGTGGCACTACCCCGCACCTCAGGGGCTGTGGTACGTGAGGGGCTAAGAAAACTGTCCCACATCATAAAGACTGTTCCACTACCTCTGGCGGATTGGACTTGTGCCCCTCTCGGCCGTACGCCTTGGTTGTCCACCGATTCCTGACCTATGCCGCTAGCGTTTTGTGAGAATGATTTGCCTACTTCCGTGACTATGGCCTTCTGGAACTGCTGCATTTTGGCTGACCTCTCCTCCTCAGGAATGAGAGACATAAAGTTCTCCCTGTAGCGTGGGTCTAAGAGTGTTGCCAACCAGTACTGATTGTCGGCCAAGATGTTCTGAACGCGAGGGTCACGAGCCAGGCAGCTTACCATAAAGTCAGCCATGTGCGCCAGACTCTTAACAGCCATCACTTCAGTATCCAGACCAACACGATGACTGAACATGCTGTACTCCTCCTCCTCCTCCTCATCTCCCCTGTCCTCTGGCCAGCCACGCTGAATCAAGGGTATGACTGGTGTGCATGTCATATCCTCAATTTGGCCAGAGAGTTGCTCCATGTCTTCATCCTCCTCCTCCTCGTCATAGTCCTCCACTGCACGTTGTGATGAGATGAGGCTGGGCTGTGTGTTTTCACCCACACCCACTACTGTTTCTTGCTCCAAGTCATCGTGCTCAGCCTGCAATGTATCCTCTTTGTTGTTCAGCAGAGACCGTTTTAGAAGGCAGAGTAGTGGTATGGTGACGCTAATAATGGCGTCATCGCCGCTCACCATCTTGGTGGAGTCCTCAAAGTTTTGGAGGACGGTACATAGGTCGGACATCCATCTCTCCTCCTCAGGTGTTATGTGTGGAGTTTGACCCATTTCCCGACGGCTTAGGTGATGCAGGTAGTCAACAACTGCCCTCTTCTGCTCACATATCCTGACCAACATGTGCAGAGTTGAATTCCAACGCGTGGGGACATCACACACCAGTCTGTGGGCCGGAAGACCCAAACGGCGCTGAAAGCTGGCAAGGCCGGCTGAAGCAGCAGGTGACTTGCGAAAATGTGCAGACAGACGGCGAACTTTTACCAGCAGTTCAGACAGCTCTGGGTATGACTTTAGAAACCTCTGAACCACCAGGTTGAGCACATGGCCCACGCATGGAACATGCGTCAGCTGCCCTCGTCTCAAAGCTGCCACCAGGTTCCGGCCATTGTCACACACGACCTTTCATGGCTTTAGGTTCAGAGGTGTGAGCCAGTGATCTGCCTGCTGTTTCAGAACTGTCCACACCTCTTCTGCATTGTGGGGTTTGTCACCTATGCAGACTAGCTTCAGCACAGCCTGTTGCCGCTTCGCAGAGGCAGTGCTGCAGTGCTTCCAGCTTGGGACTGGTGTGGAGGGTACAGTGGATGAGGATGCGCAGGAGGAAGAGCAGGAGGCTGAAGAGCATGACATTCCGGAGCTGTAGAGTGTCGGTGAAACCCTGACAGAGGTAGGGCCTGCTATCCTTGGTGTGGGAAGGACGTGTTCCATCCCTCGCTCAGACTGTGTCCCAGCCTCCACAATATTAACCCAGTGTTTTGTCAAGGAGATGTAGCGGCCTTGCCCACAAGCACTTGTCCACGTGTCTGTGGTTAGGTGAACTTTGGCTGAAACAGCGTTGTTCAGGGCACGTGTGATGCTGTTGGACATGTGGTTATGCAATGCGGGGACGGCACAACTGGAGAAATAGTGGCGGCTGCGGACCGAGTAACGTGGGACAGCAGCCGCCATCAGGTCGCGGAATGCTTCCGTCTCCACCAGCCGGAAAGGCAAAATTTCTAGAGCTATGAGTCGCGAAATGTGAGAATTCAGGACTGTGGCATGTGGGGCGTTGGCAGCGTATTTGCGCCTGCGTTCAAAGGTTTGCTGAATGGATAATTGAACGCTGCGCTTGGACAAGGACGTGCTTGATGGTGGTGTTATTTGTGCGTGGGCAACTTCATGTGCAGGGCCCGGAGGCTTGTTCGCGGCCAGCATGTACAGGGGATTGGCTAGCACGCACAACACGCGAAGACGTAGCAGTGACATCAGCAAGCACCGCTCCTCGACTCTGTTGTACTTCCCACAAAGTCGGGTGCTTGGCTGACATGTGCCTGATCATGCTGGTGGTGGTCAGGCTGCTAGTTTTCATACCCCTGCTGATGCTGGCATGGCAGGTCTTGCAAATGGCCTTTTTAGAGTCATCTGGAACCAACTTAAAAAACTGCCAGACTCGGGAAAACCTAACATTTGCACAGGCACCTTGTGTCGTGTTGTTTTTTCCCGGGGAACGGTTGCCTGCCTTCTGCCTGCGGACCCGACCCTGCTTCGTACTGCCTGTTGGGATGCTACGCCTCCCTCCCCCTGTGCACTGCTGTCCTCGCTCTGCATATCCTCTTGCCAGGTTGGGTCAGCTACTGGATCATCCACCACGTCGTCTTCCTCTTCCTTGGCTAATCGCTGGACTGCTCCTCCTTCTCCTCATGTGCCACCATGATGACCGTTACAATAGTTAGGCTGTTGTTTCAGGTATACCCCCAGTGGTAAATTTTTATGCCCATTCTTTTTGAATGGGCATTACAACGACAGGATACCCGCTCCTTTTCAATGGGAAAAATGTTTTGAGACCCTCCTGCTATACTACAATACACCCACTTGAGGGTTACAGGCCCTACTACATGTCTGTATGCATGGGTCATTGTTGACCCTCCCAATTTTTGGCTGCCCTGCCAAAGGGCTATACTACAATACACCCACTTGAGGTTTACAGGCCCTACTACATGTCTGTATGCATGGGTCATTGTTGAACCTCCCAATTTTTGGCTGCCCTGCCAAAGGCCAATACTACAATACACCCACTTGAGGGTTACAGGCCCTACTACATGTGTGTATGCATAGGTTATTGTTGAACCTCCCAATTTTTGGCTGCCCTGGCAAAGGCCTATACTACAATACACCCACTTGAGGGTTACAGGCCCTACTGTATGTCTGTATGCATGGGTCATTGTTGAACCTCCCAATTTTTGGCTGCCCTGGCCAAAGGGCTATACTACAATACACCCACTTCATGTTTACAGGCCCTCCTGCACGTCTCTATCCAGGGACAATGTGGAGCCTCCCAATTTTGGACTGCCCTGGCAAAGGAAAATACTACAATAGACCCAGTTCCTCAAAATGGGCACATTATTTCAAGACAGGGCTTCATGTACGTCTCTTCTCAGGGTCATCGGAGTGCCGCACAATGTTTTCACGTAAAATCTTTCATGTAATCACAAAAAGTAATATACAACAGCTGTATCTCACTATTGGGTATGTGCCCTTAACATTTCCACCCTAAATATTCATTTTGGTGTCATTTTGGAAGGTTTTCTGGTGACTCCGTAAAATTGGCGTGAAACTCGGACAACATTGTTCACAGCTGTGACTTTTGAGTGAGAAATAATAATAATAATAATAATAAAGCTTTATTTATATAGCGCCAACATATTCCGCAGCGCTTTACAATGTAGGGTTAGCGTACAGAAAATATACAGTAAGTAATTACAATAGAGAACAAATAAAGTACAATCATTGGATACAAAAACAATAGGCATAGAATCAATGTGAAAAAAAAATACAATAAATAAAGCAAGAAATGAAGGTGACCCTGCTCAAAAGAGCTTACAATCTACAACGGGATAGGGGTTGTACAAGGTGCCGGGGCTTATTGCACTGGTGGTCCAGGCATCTTGAGGAAATGGGGTATAGGGCTAAGCTTACATGAATGGTCATCAGTCTGTGTAGACCTTCATGGTTTGGTGGAGTTTGTAGAAGAATAATGTCCAGAGGATAGCCCATTCACTGTCTACAGTACAATGGACATGTTAGGGAGTATGATAGGCCGCCTTAAAGAGATGCGTCTTTAGGGATCGTCTGAAGCCATGCAAGTTGTGGATAGTCCTAATTTCTTTGGGTAAAGCATTCCAGAGGTTTGGTGCAGCTCTGGAAAAGTCTTGGAGCCGGGAGTGGGAGGATCGGATTAGTGCAGATGTTAGTTGAAGGTCATTTGAGGAACGTAGAGAGCGGGTGGGGTGATAGACAGAGATGAGGGAGGAGAGGTAGGGGGGAGCTGCACTGTGAAGAGCTTTGTGGGTGAGAACAAGCAATTTGAATTTGATCCTGTAGAATACGGGCAGCCAGTGCAATGACTGGCACAGAGCAGAGGCATCTGAGTAACGATTGGCCAGATGGGTGATCCTGGCTGCTGGTGTCTTCCCCATGGTGTTGCTGGTGTCTTCCAGGTGTCTTCCCCATGGTGTTGCCATGTCATTTGAGCACTCTTCTGAGACTTTTGTGACATTTTTAGGGTTTTTCCATGCTGCCGGCAGTCATTTCATAAAAATACTCGGGCCTCCCATAGGATAACATTGGGCTCGGGCCGAGTACACGAGTATCTCGGGATGCTCGGCCCGAGCTTCGAGCACCCGAGCATTTTAGTACTCGCTCATCACTATTAAAGACCATACCAGAATCAGAAAGAAACCAGTGGCCAGATAAATTACCTGATTTGGTAGACTTATACAACCATGTTCCCGTGAGTTCTACAAACTGCACTCCAGCATACCTTATGCGTGCAAGACCCGGTAAATTACCAATTGATCTAGAAATGGGAATCGTAAAAACAGATACAGAAGTAGAAGAAGCATCAGTTTGGGATACCAAATGTCAGAAACAGTATCAACAAGTACAAGAATGTGTAGAAAGAAACTTACAGCAAGCTAGAGCAAGACAAGAGAAAACTTTTAATAAACATGCTCAATCAATGCCATTACAAGAAGGTGATCAAGTGCTCAAAAGAAAGAGACGCACTAACAAACTGGATAATCAGTGGGAAACTGTCCCATACACAGTCTTACCATCTCGCCTAGACAATGTTAAAACCTGTTTGATAAGTAAAGATGAAGGAAGAACTTCAGCAGTCGTATCTCGTGATCAGTTAAAATTGTGTCCTGAAGCACTGAAGACACCTGAAGTTGTAGAACCCGTACAGGTCCAACCTATCCAAGAAAAAGAAGAAGTATTCCACACGGTACTAGGAGATTTCCCTAAAACATGGCCAAATTACCATGGAGCAGTTGTCGTACCCATGATTGCATTCCCTTCAATGGTGGACCCAAAACCAGAACCCGTGTTACCAGAACCAGTGTTACCAGAACCCGTGTTACCAGAACCCGTGTTACCAGAAGAAGACCAAAGACTTGAAGAACTGGAAGTTGAATCCGAAGAGGAAGAACAAATTCCCGGTCCTAGTGAACTTGCCAGTCCTGCAGTCAGATACCCATCTGCCATAATACCAAGCACCCCAAATAGGTACATGTCCACTCACACTATCAGACTAAGTCCACCAACATTGCGCAGATCAGAGCGTAGTACGCAAGGCCAGTTACCAGCTAGGTACAAAGATTAGAATGTTATTAAGTGTGCAATGTAAATATGTTTGTTTAAATGTAAAGTAAACGTGAATTGAACCTGGTAGACTGTGTCCAAGAGGGTGGAGGAACTGGATTGACCCCCATGTATATTAAGTTAGGGAAAGAAAGTGCCTGGAGGTGGTGTAGCGAATCCAGGCCTCCTAAGCAGAAACGCCCGTGGGCAAATGTATATAGTTGTTGCAACGTTAAAAAGCCCAGTACCTACAGAGACTATCCTGTATGAACTTTGAACTTTTCTTATTTACTTATGGACCATATATACCACGGACTGGTTGTGGTAAGAACTCTTTTGTGAATATACTTATCAACCCGGAGGCAATAGACTAAACCCCCGGAAAGACTGCTTTTTGACTTTTTTGGACTCTTTTTCACATTTTAGTGATTTTTGTACTTTTTCCCTTTTAAGTCTCTTTTAATATTAATTGTGTTTAATTGTTTGTTTACTTGGTTTTCCACAGTCCCGGAGTACTGTATTTAACTAAGGGGGAATGTGGCACCCCATGGGTTAATGTGCCACAATAACACCACATGGGTTCTCTCCCCACTACACACTGACAAACACTAGCACCTCTGGGCCAGGAGGGGGAGCACCACCTGCTCCCTTAAATACTCCTGCTCATGAGGGAGAGCTCAGTTCAGCTCGGAGCAGGGCTGTGAAGAGCACAAGTTAGTGCAGAACTTAGTGCAGACCTAGCAAGGGTTGGAGGAACAGGAGAACTACAGACAGAGGAACACGTCTGGGAGCTGGAGTGACACTTTCACTTGCCCCAGAAGAGCGCACGGAACGAACATCGGATCTGGTACTGTGTCTGGCACCTACAGCACAGTGAATCCAGGAACAGTGGGATCTCTAGATGCCCCTAGTACCAGTGCAAAGCAACACGGAGGGGTCAGCACAGCACAGAGGACTCAAGTTGCCTAGCCAAGTGGTACCAGCAGAACACAGAGAAAGAATGAGAAGTCCCAGCAGCTTAGCTAGAAGCAGCAGCTCAGGACACACACACAGTGCAGCACGAGGAAGCTAATGACCCGGACATGGTGGGGAGAGAGCTTAGCCCCATTACAGACTCCGTGGACTATAACCTGCAACAACATCTGCAGTAAAGCTTTGGAAAACAGCAAAACTGTGAGTCTGTGTATTGATTGTAACCTTTGCCCTACATTCAGTAACAGAGAGCTCCCATCTGCAGCGTTACCAGCCTGTCAGCTCTACACACGGATTAGAAGAAGCTGCAGCATCAGGAGAAAAGGAGAATTGCACCTTTGACTACTAAACGTGAGTGTGTGTCCTTTAACCCCGTCTTCACCATTCATATCCATTATAGACTATACCATCACTGCCCCGGGCAATAGCGTTCTACCCACTGGAACTATTACACCTAAGCTGCCATTCCATCATCCCCGGAGATTCTGCAGCAGCGGCGGCCCTATCACTGGCCGCATATGGTGGGTGGCGTCACGACTGACAATCCCCTGTAAATACACCCCTTTTATTTACCAGGGCCCGGGAAACGTACCGGACCAGGACCACCCGTGACTTCCCCCGTAGCAGACACAGTCCGGTACCGAGTACCCTCGTCCCATTTGGCTCGACATTCTCTTTGTGTTCTGAATCAGATCCTGCTTGCCTTTGTTTCTTACCTCAACTTGACCTTCTGCTAGTGATCTGACTAGACTTCTCTTTCTGTTTTGTTCCTACCGAGTGCATTTTTGGAGCAAAAAAGTTAAAGAAAAGGGTGTCTTACTTTCGGGGAAACAGGGTATGTACTCTGTTTCTGTCTCTCCGGTTTCCTGACTTCGGCTTGAAATGGATTTTGCTTCTGTTAACCCTTTGCTGTACTGCACCATTTCCTGGACCTGACTCCAGATTGATTTGACCTCTCTTTACTACCAGTAAGTAGTATAATTGTTATACTTACTTTCCATTTATTTCAGTTAGTTTTCAGCTCCTCAGACTAGTTATTACTTGTGACCAGCGTCACAGCAATGGAAAAAATAAACAACAAGGTCTCCTACAGTAATATGACAATGAAAATTAAAGAAAAAGGCAAGAAAGACAAAACATTTTGGTCTGGAAATCCAAGATTGTCAGGGTCCTTTAGAGGCTACATTTTACGGCAATAATCACATAAATTGATCTAAAATCTTACTGATGTGATTGGTTTTCTTAAAATGTACACCTCTGTGTAACTAGGGTAGTGCAAAAAATATTCTCCTCTGTAATTTAATACCTTTAGGCATCTACTGTAAAGAAAATGACACATTTCACAACATTTTGCAATCCAGTTTACACAATTTTAAGACGGAAACAAAGTGTAAATTGAAAAATGGTTCAGTTCCATGTCTGGTAATGTAATATCAACAGGTCAACAGGGGGACAATGCGTTGTGCGTAATTAAAACAAGCCCTGGAGTGACAGTGTATGGACAGCAAACACTTTTGTCCTGATGTGTGTATTCATGAGAATATTAGTGTCACACCTTTCCCAATAACTTGACCGCAAGCTGAAAAACATTCCATTGTCTTTATGTAGAGGTGAGAATTTATTGTAATGTTCACTTTTTTGACATGATATGAATGTAATTGAGATATAATACTTTTATTTTCCTTTGAATGAGCCAATGCTACAATACATAATTTGTATATTGCAAAAAGTGGTTAGGAAAAACACAAGTTAAATGATTACTGTAGCCTTAAAGGGCCATTCCCATGTTAAACGATACTCTACCTTTACACGCCGCGACGGCAGGCTGGATACATCGCGCTACTTCACGTGCACGAGCACGCCCGAACGGCTACAAACGGTCAACGCACTCTCTTTACACGCCGCCATAAGGTGCGCTACGCCACGCTACATCTATAGCTAGCTACATCGCCGGGTGTCTCAAGTAGCCAGCTGTAGCGTAGCGTACCATGTATACACACCGCTCCAACAAGCTACTATGGGCGGACCCGGTGCAGCAGGGATAGCACATAGGCGTGCAACAATCTTGGATTACGAGCCGTCCGTACGATGATAGGACAGCGCAATATCATCAGGATTGGCCAGGCATCGCAGTAGGCTGATTAATACAGCACGCTCGAGTAATTGTGTAGTCTGACTGGTCAGCTCCTTAAATATCCCGCCCTATGCTGCGACTACCAATCATAAAGCAGGAGCGACCTCCAATGATCGCAGATGGGGCGTGGTAACATGGCGACTGTGTCACGCCTTAGATACATGGCAGCCACATCGCCGGGTGTCCAGAGTTGCCTTCCGTTGCTTCTTTACACGCCGATACAGCTCGCTACAATCGGCGATGTTGCCTTAAGTTTATGAGCAGAGACCATAAACAGATGTATCTGTCGCCGGCTGTAGCGTCGCCTCTTCAGACGCCGCTACTACAGGCGATATGGACGCTACAAGCTACAATTGTAGCTTGTAGCGCGATGTATCCAGCCTGCCGTCGCGGCGTGTAAAGGTACCATAAGAGATTAGAAAAGGGATGAAGCCGCGTTGACGCAAGGATAATCCAGTCCAATTCAGATGAAGACATTGATTTTTATTAAGTCAACGTGTGTCACTGAACGATTTCTCCTTCTTCAGGATACAATCAAATATGATTTTTTTTTTGTCCTGAAGTAAGTGAAATAGCTCTCTGAAATGCATTCACTTAATAAAAACCACCGTCTTCATCTGAATTGGACTGAATTATCCTTGTTTCATCATGGCTTTATCACTTTTCTCTCTCTCCACGTAGAATACTGTCCCCAGCTGTGCACTAAGAGAGGATAGAGCTGGTAGTATGGCTTTATAGTGGACTTAGGGTTACTGGAGGTTGGAGGCTTGTCAGAAGAGGATAGTCTTCACGTTCATTTTGAAGGTTTCCTGGGTCGGCAAGAGTCTGACGTGTTGGGGCAAGGAGATCCAAAGTATGGGGAATGCACGGGAGAAATCTTTTATGTGATTGTGGGAAGAAGAGATAAGAGGAGAGTAGAGAAGGAGATCTTGAGAGGATCGCAGGTTGCGTGTAGATAGGTACCAGGAGACCATGTCACAGATGAGGACATTAGAGAGGAACATATGATAACCAAGAACTCTGATAGTCATGTCCTATGGTTAGTCATCAGGCACACAAGAGGGGTAATTAAGATGTTTAGCCTAGATTAATTCTAACTAGAGAGCAGTGAAAATAAGCCATGTCCAAGCCCGGGCTCATTCTTCATACTGACATTGAGCTTAAAAAGCTATTGACATCAAACCAACTTATCAACTGGCACAAATCTCATAGATATTTTTATCAAAAGCCGTTATGTTCCCCTTCTCCTTTTTTATTACTCTCTTCAATATATGTTAAAATATAAAAGGGGGGTTTAACACTGGAGCTGGCTGTCTAGTTTGGGATTGCCCTTAAATTTATTCCGGGTCCCCTGTTGCTGCTCAGAGGTCCCGAAGTGCCCTGTGTAGTAGCTCTTCAAGTGTGTTCTTTAAGGAACTCTGGATTGAAAAAATATATCAATGGGACTCAGCGCAACCTTCTACCAATGGATGATTCATGTTCCCAGTAGTGTTAAAAAAAATGTATTCAATAATTTCAATCAATTCCAACAAATCACATCATCTATTATATAAAAGCCGAAGCCACTTCCGTCTTCAAGGCACTAAAATGATGTCACAGACGGAAGTGGCTTCGGTACTACACCCGCTCAGGGTGATCCAAGATGACGGCGAGCGGTGGAGCTTTAGCGCCCACCGCGAGCCACCACACATACACACCCACATACACACACACACACACCGCACTGTCCACTATACTTACCACATTCGTCTTTCCCACCGCCTGCTTGGATCCTCTTGCCTCCGCCGCCGACATATCGCCGCCCCCTGGAGGACTGGACCCAATATGGCATCCGGGAACTCTTGCGAGAGTTCCCAGACACCATATTGGATCCAGTCCTCCGGGTGCGGCGGCATGTAGCCAGAACAGAGGACTCAGGAAGACACAGGCGGCAGGGAAGAAGCAGGGATGGTGGTAAGTATATCGGAGTGTGTGTGTGTGTCCGTCCGCCCCACTCTGCCCACCACTGACCACTCAGCGCCGCTGCGCTGACCTCCCTGCCCACTCAACGCTGCTGCGCTGACCACCCTGCCCACACAGCGCTGCTGCGCTGACCACCCTGCCCACACAGCGCCGCTGCGCTGACCACCCTGCCCACACAGCGCCGCTGCGCTGACCACCCTGCCCACACAGCGCCGCTGCGCTGACCACCCTGCCCACACAGCGCCGCTGCGCTGACCACTCTGTCCACTGCACTCGCTGCTAACCACTCTGTCCACCGCACTCGCTGCTAACCACTGAGCCACCGTGCAGTGCTAACTACTGAGCCACCGCGCAGTGCTAACCACTTAGCCACCGCGCAGTGCTAACCACTGAGCCACTGCGCAGTGCTAACCACTGAGCCACCGCGCAGTGCTAACCACTGATCCACCGCGCAGTGCTAACCACTGAGCCACCGTGCAGTGCTAACCACTGATCCACCGCGCAGTGCTATCCACTAAGCCACCTCGCAGTGCTAACTACTGAGCCACTGTATACTCAGCTAACCACTGAGCTGCCTTACAGTGCTCCATCCTCCCTCACCCCGCCGCTTTGTCCTCCATCCTCCTCCTCCCACCGCTCTGTGCTCCATCCTCCCCCCGCCTGTACCTTTCCATCCTCCTCCACCGCTTCCTTCTCCTTCCTTTGTCCGCCTCCTCTCCGCCACTCCATCCTCCCCCTGCCCGTGCTGCTCTGGCCTCCCCCACCCCTGCCGCACTGTCCTTTCCCTGCCGCTGTGTCCTCCCCCTGCCACTCCATCCTCCCCCTGCCTGTGCTGCTCCATCCTCCGCCAACCAACCGCTTCGTCCTCTGTCCTCCTCCCCCCGCCACTCTGTGCTCCGTCCTCCCCCTGCTGCTCTGTCCTCCCCCTTCCTGTGCTGCTCCATCCTCCCCCACCCCACCGCTTCCTCCTCCTTCCTTTATCCTCCCCCCCCGCCACTCCATCCTCCGTCCTCCCCCTGCCTGTGCTGCTCTGGCCTCCCCCACCCCTGCCACTCTGACCTTTCCCAGCCGCTCTGTCCTCCCCCTGCCGCTCTGTCCTCCCCCTGCTGCTCCGTCCTCCCCCACCCCACTGCTTCCTCCTCCTTCCTTTATCCTCCTCCCCCCGCCACTCCATCCTCTGTCCTCCGCCTGCCTGTGCTGCTCTGGCCTCCCCCACCCCTGCCGCTCTGTCCTCCCCCTGCAGCTCTGTCCTCCCCCTGCCGCTCTGTCCTCCCCCTGCCGCTCCGTCCTCCCCCTGCCTGTGCTGCTCCATCCTCCCCCACCCCACAGCTTCGTCCTCTGTCCTCCTCCCCCAGCCGCTCTGTGCTCCGTCCTCCCCCAGCCGCTCTGTCCTCCCCCTGCCGCTCTGTCCTCCCCCTGCCGCTCCGTCCTCCCCCTGCCTGTGCCGCTACATCCTCCCCCACTGCTTCCTCCTCCTTCCTTTGTCCCCTTCACCTCCGCCACTCCATCCTCCATCCTCCCCCTGCCTGTGCTGCTCTGGCCTCCCCCACCCCTGCCGCTCTGTCCTCCCCCTGCCGCTCTGTCCTCCCCCTGCCACTCCATCCTCCCCCTGCCTGTGCTGCTCCATCCTCCCCCACCCCACCGCTTCATCCTCTGTCCTCCTCCCCCTGCTGCTCTGTGCTCCGTCCTCCCCCAGCCGCTCTGTCCTCCCCCTGACGCTCTGTCCTCCCCCTGACGCTCTGTCCTCCCCCTGCCGCTCTGTCCTTCCCCTGCCGCTCGGTCCTCCCCCTGCCTGTGCCGCTCCATCCTCCCCCACCGCTTCCTCCTCCTTCCTTTGTCCTCTTCACCTCTGCCACTCCATCCTCTGTCCTCCCCCTGCCTGTGCTGCTCCGTTCTCTCCCAATCCGCCGCTTCATCCTGTCCTCCACCCCCCCTGCCGCTCTGTGCTTCATCCTCCCCCTGCCTGTGCCGCTCCATCCTCCCCCACCCCACCGCTTCCTCCTCCTTCCTTTGTCCTCCTCCCCTCTGCCACTCCATCCTCTGTCCTCCCCCTGCCTGTGCTGCTCCATCCTCCCCCACCCCGCCACTTCATCCTCTGTCCTCCTCCCCCCTGCCGCTCTGTGCTCCATCCTCCCCCTGCCGCTCTTTCCTCCTCATGCCTGTGCTGCTACATCCTCTCACACCCCGCCGCTACCTCCTCTGTCCTCCATCTACCAATTCAGCCCTCACCTCCTTCCTCATGCAATCTCTATTTCTATATCCTAGAATACCCGATGCGTTAGAATCGGGCCACCGAGAGTTCCCAGACGCCATATTGGATCCAGTCCTGGGTGCGGCGACATGTTGGCAGAACCGAGGACTCAGGAAGACGCAGGCGGCAGGGAAGAAGCAGGGACGGTGGTAAGTATATCGGAGTGTGTGTGTGTCAGTCCGCCCCACCGCTGACCACCCTGCCCACGGCGCTGCGCTGACCACCCTGCCCACGGCGCTGCGCTGACCACTCTGCCCTCGGCGCTGCACTTACCACTCTGCCCACGGCGCTGCGCTGACCACTCTGCCCACGGCGCTGTGCTGACCACTCTGCCCACGGCGCTGCGCTGACCACTCTGCCCACGGCGCTGCGCTGACCAATCTCACCGCACTCACTGCTAACCACTGGGCCACCGCACTCACTGCTAACCACTGAGCCACCGCACTCACTGCTAACCACTGAGCCACCGCACTCACTGCTAACTACTGAGCCACTGCACTCACTGCTAACCACTGAGCCACCGCGCAGTGCTAACCACTAAGCCACCATCCAGTGCTAACCACTGAGCCACCGCGCAGTGCTAACCACTGAGCCACCCCGCAGTGCTAACCACTGAGCCACAGCGCAGTGCTAGCCACTGAGCCACCATGCAGTGCTAACCACTGAGCCACCGCGCAGTGCTAACCACTGAGCCACCGCCCAGTGCTAACCACTGTGCCACTGCCCAGTGCTAACCACTGAGCCACCGCGCAGTGCTAACCACTGAGCCACCGCACAGTGCTAACCACTGAGCCACCGTATACTCTGCTACCCACTGAGCCACCTGTATACACACAATTCATTTCACCGCACTCCCCTATTAGTAAATAAACTATATATGGATCCTAGACTACCCGATTCTTTAGAATCGGGCCGCCATCTAGTAAAGATATAAAATATAAGAGGGGGTGGGTTGTTTTAATTTATTTTAAAAATGAAAGGGGAAGGGCTAAAAAAGAATAGTCACATAGGAAACAGGGTTTGTTCCCCAGGACTCCTCTCCACGAGTGCTCTGTGGATGCGGCTGCTTCTACAGAGCACTAGTGGAAGGGAGTCCTGGGGAACTGCGCCTGCGGTTCCTGTCAGATAAAGACCGGAGCACTAACTACAAATCCGACAGCAGCTGCAGTCAATATACATCTAAAAGGTCCTGTCTATTACACCTGAACCTCAAACAGGTTCAAAGTGCATTACTGATTAAAGGAGAACAGCAGCCACAATCAAACTGGAACACACCCTAGGAAATAAACAAAAGATGTAAAGATCAGCATAGGTCTTCTATCAAATAGGAAGAATCTGAAAGAACATAAAAGAGACGCAGGAGTCACCACAAACCCTGTTTCCTATGTGACTATTCTTAATTACCCCTTCCCTCCTCATTTTTAAAAAAATTTAAAATAACCCCCGCCCCTTTATATTTTATATTTTCATGGTGTGATTTGTTGGAATTGATTGAAATTATTGAATATCATTTTTATAACATTACTGGGAACATGAATCATCCATAGGTAGAAGGTTGCGCGGAGTCCCATTGATATATTTATTCAATCCAGAGTTCCTTAAAGAACACACTTGAAGAGCTACTACACAGGGCACTTCGGGACCTCTGAGTAGCAACAGGGGACCCGGAATAAATTTAAGGGCAATCCCAAACTAGACAGCCAGCCTAGAAGATTGCGCTGAGTCCCATTTGATATATTTATTCTCTTCAATATATCATGTCTCCTGGTATATACTATATACAGGCTTGATTGTCTTTTGTTATTTGCTATGTGAGACATAGGGATTCTTTATTCTTAGGACTTTCCCTTCGTCACCATGAACATTGCATAGATTGTAAGCTTGTGAGCAGGGACCTCACTCCTAATGGGCTCAGTGATGTATTTATTTATTTTTTGTCTCATATGGTCTGTATTGTATTATATTTGTATTGTCTCATATTGTACTGTATTTTATTATACTGTATATTATTGTATAGTACTAGAAATAGGCCCGATGCTGTCGCATCGGGAGGGCAGTGATGTTACGATAGGGGCGGGCTCTGTTGTGGGTCGAGGAGCAGCTGTCTTTCCCTCTGTCCACCTTCCCCCCACCCCATGCTGTCGTCTTTTCTCATGTACACTCTCCCTTCAGTGGTCTTCCCCCTGTGTGCTTTCTCTGTACCCCACTGTACAGTTTTTTCCCCTTATCTACTCTCTTATTTGTGTTGTCCTCCCTGTATGTGGTCTCTCTTCTCTCTATGATGTGTCCTTTGAGCTGTCATCCCCCTGCGTCAGCAGCTCCATGCACCCTATCTCCCTCTGTGCGTGCGCTGTGTCTGCCTCTGTGCGCTTTCTCTCCTTACGTGCACGCTCTCTTCCTCCGAGAGCTCTCTCCTTTGATGATCTCTCCTTCCGTGATCCCACTGTCTGTGTGCACTGTCTCCTTCCGTGTACAGCCCCTCTTGTTGCTTTGTACCTCAGTATGCGCTCTCTGGCCCCCATGTAGTCTTTCTGCCTCCCCCCGTATTGCTTCTGTCCCCTCTGTAGTCTTTCTGGCTCCATTGTACTGGTTCTTGTGACCCTGTATTGTTTGTGCCCCCCGTACTGTTTCTGGCCCCTGTGCTCTTTCTGCCCTCCTTGTACTGTTTCTGACCCCCTGTGCATTTTTTCTGCTCCCCTGTCCCCCACCCGTGCTCCCTTTCTGCCCTCTCCCTTGTACTGGTTCTGCCCCCCCTATCCTCTCTTTCAGCCCCCCCATTCTCTTTCTGCCCCCTGTCCCCCCATGTGTTCTATTTCTGCCACCCTGTCCCCCCATGCTCTTTCTGCCCCCTCCTCTGTACTGTTTCTGGCCCCATGTCCTCTCTTTCAGACCCTCTTTCCCCCATGTGTTCTCTTTCTGCCCCCCTGTCCCCCATGTGTTCTCTTTGTACCCTCTGTCCCCCATGTGTTCTCTTTCTGCCCCTCTGTTTTCTCTTTTTGGCCTTCTGTCCCCCCATGCTCTCTTTCAGCCACCCCCACTCTCTTTCTGTTCCCTCTTTGCCAGGGTTGCCAGGACGCCGCAAATGTTAGGAAAGCGGCGGCTCGCGATGGCGCATGCGCGCCATCGCTGGCGCCGCTTCCGGCGTGACGGCGGTAGCGATGGCGCATGCACGGGGGGCTGCTAGGAGGCGTTCGGGCCTTCGCTCCTGGTGTCCACCGCGCATGCGCCGGGGTTGCCAGGACGCCGCAAGTGCTAGGAAGGTGGCGGCTCGCGCTCGTGCCGCATCCGGCCGCGGTGCATGCCGGAATAGTGGCACAGTGGCCGGATGCCAGAAACTGGCAATTATTATATAGGATTGTATCATATACCCTCTGAATTGTAAAGTGCTGCGGAATATGTTGGCATTATATAAATAAAAATTATTATTATTGTATTTCTAACATTCTATTGTTTGTTATATATTTTTTGTGTGTTTCTGCTGTAATGTGAATAGGTATGCTGGTCCATTTCATCTTTCTTGCTTTAATCCCTTGTACTTTGTAAAAATGCGTGCATGGCTCCCTCTTTTTGGGCTGTGCACCATGTATATTTGGCTTTCCAAAGACATGTGAGTGACACGCCAGTCTGGCATGCCAGTAGTTAGGAGTCATTACAATCAGAATCCCAATCTAGTGTAAATCCTAAACCATATGAAAAGGCTCATTAAAGAGTCACTTTTGAGTTTTAGGATTGCTAGATGCTAGAGTTCAAGTCTACTTCCTCTCTGAATTTCTTAAAGGGACATTGCGGCTCTAAAGTCTCCTTATTACTGGCACACCAGATTGGCGTGTCACTCTCCACTAGGAGAAAACCCCTCAGACCCCACTTAGCCTCTCACACAGCCAAATAATATAATATTTATATAGCGCTATTAATTCCATAGCACTTTAATGCTATGGAATTACACACAGTAATGCTGTCTCTCTTGGAGCTCACAATCTAAACATCCTATCAGTATGTCTTTACAATGTGGGAGGAAACTGGAGTGCCCAGAGGAAACCCATGCAAACACAGGGAGAACATACAAACTCCTTGCAGATGTTGTCCCTTGGAGTCCTTTGTGGGAATTGAACCCAGGACCTCAGGACCCCAGTGCTGCAAGGGCTGCAGTGCTAACCACTTGAGCCACCATGCCCCCCAAAATCAGATCTTATACTTTGCACTGATAAGGAGAAAACATTCTGAAACACCATCTCTGCAAATTGGGATTCTGATCTGGTGTAAATCCTAAAGGGCCCGTTTCACGTTTCAATGTCCCAGCGATCCGATCAACGATCCGACTTGACCTACATCGCTTGAACGTCATTCAATGATCGCTAGTGAGATGTCACACGTACAGATATCTTTAACGACACAGCAACTAATCCAACAAGCGAACGATACTTGCGATTGTTAGGTCACCTACGTCCGGCTCTGAATAGGTGAAGTTGTAAACGAGATTGTTATCACGGTGTCACACACACCGATGCTGCCGGTTGGACGGATGATCAATGACTGATTTGAGGTTGTGAACATAAACCTCTGATCAATGATCAGCCGACTTATCGTTCATCGTATCAGCATGTCACACGATATGACATCGGAACGACGTCAGTTGAACGTCTCAAAACCCGGGATGTGCAAAAAACACATGCGTTTCACTGCATTTCTATGCGTTTTTGCAGTGTAAAAAGGGATGGAAACGCAAGCATAACCTCCCTTAGATGGGAACTTAGCCAATAAAACACAGTGGGAATGAGATCTCTAAAAATTTCCTTATGGTACCTTTACTACTGGATGGTGGCAACAACCGGGTACATGAGAGAAATGTATCTTGCACCGCCAATTCAACCCGAGGTAGCAGCGTGTGAAGACGGTTGTAGCCACCCGCCAGTGGCGGCACCTGTTTCAGAGCACTGCTCTAAAACAGGTGGTTACCCAGCCGATGGTAGCGACCTGTATCGGCGTGTAAAGAAGGAACAGAAGGGTTGTTTCGACACCATGCTATGTACCTGGTATGTACCTGGGGCGTGACACAGCCTCCGGGAAACCAGCCCCCTTCAGCGATCATTGGAGGAAGCTCCTGCGTTACAAATGGTTGTTGCTGCATAGGGCGGCATATTTAAATAGCTGACCAGTCACACTACACAATTGCTCGAGCGTCATGTATTAGTCAGCCTCCTGCGCTGCCTGGCCAATCATGATGTTATTGCTTTGTCCTATCAGCGTAGGGACGTCTCGTAATCCACAATTGTGGCACGCCTATGTGTTGTCCCTGCTGCACCAGGTCCGCCCATATTAGCTTGTTGTAGCCGTGTGTAAATGAGGTAAGGTGCTTTGCAGAAGGTAACTTGAGACACCTGGCGGTGTATCCAGAGATAGATGTAACCTACCGTAGCGCAGCTTGTTGCGGCGTGTAAAGGTGGTGCGATTACCGTTTGCAACTGTTTGTGCGTGCTCGTGCACGTGAAGTAGCCGGTTGTTGCCACCATCCAGTAGCGGCGTGTAAAGGTACCATTACAGCCTCAGAACATCATACATTTTCTTCCCTCCTGCACTTCATTCAACTAACTTTCAATCTTTGATCCGATCAAAGAGGAAGAAGTCACCCGGCTTCTTGCATCTTCTCGCCCTACTACCTGCACCAGCGACCCTATTCCCTCACATCTCCGTCCATCCCTTTCTCCAGCTGTCTCATGGCACCTAACTAAAATATTTAATCTTTCCCTCTCACCTGGTGTTTTCCCCTCCTCCTTCAAACATCCCAGGATACATCCATTATTAAAAAAGAAATATCCCTCGACCAGAACTCTGCTGCTAACTACAGACCTGTCTGTAATCTCCCCTTCATCTCTAAACTCCTGGAACGCTTGGTCCACATCCATTTGATCCGCTATTTCTCTGACAATTCTCTTCTTGACCCTCTACAATCCGGATTCTGCTCCTTACGTTCTACTGAAACTGCCCTCACTAAAGTCTCTAATCATCTACTAACAGCTTAAACTAATGGTCTCTACTCCCTGTTGATCCTCCTGGATCTCTCCGCTACATTCAATATGGTGGATCATCAGCTCCTTCTCTCTATGCTCAGCTCTTTTCGGGTTAAGGACGCCGCTCTCTCCTGGTTTTCCTCCCCTTCACTGTATCTTTCGCTGGCTCCTCTTCCTCTCTTCTTTCCCTTACGGTTGGGGTTCCTCAGGGTTCAGTCCTAGGTCCCTTCTCTTTTCTCTGTACACTTTGCTCTATTGGACAAACCATCAGTAGATTTGGTTTTCAGTAGCATCTCTATGCTGATGACAGCCAATTATACACCTCTTCTCCTGACATCACCTCCACTTTACTACAAAATACCAGTGATTGTCTGTCTGCTGTTTCTAACATCGTGTCTTCTCTCTACTAGCGATGGGCGAATCTACTCGCTACTATTCGGGACTCGCCCGAATAGTAGCGGACTCGGGGGACTCGCTACTCGCCGAGTTTCCTTAGGAATTATTCGGGGGTAGCGAGTCCCTGTACTTTTGCAGGGACCAATCAGAACGCTGGATCGCTCATTGGCTGGCAGTGCGGCCACGTGAGAAACCCATGTGACCGCTAGCTGCATGCTGATTGGCTGAAATCTCACAGGTCCTTCAGCCCATCTTCTCCCGGTGATCTGAGGTCTTGTGACATCCGGAGGTCTTCGGTACTGGTCCCGGTACATAAGGTACAGGCCCCACAGAAGGTGAGTATGAATGTTTATTGTTTTTAACCCCTTAGATTAACTTTTAGGGTACTTTTGTAGTGTATCTGTATAGATACACTGCAAAAGTACAGGTTACTATTCGGACTTGCTGGACTCGCAACGAGTACCGAGTCTCGGACCCGGACTCGTTAGAGTCCAGCGATTCCGAGTATTTCAGGATTCGCCCATCCTTACTCTCTACCTAAACTGAATCTGTCAAAACTGAACTTCTCATGTTTGCGCCCTCTCCTAATCTTCTGAAACCTAATATTGTCATTTCTGTATGTGGTTCTACCATTACTCCTCAGCAGCACGCCCGCTGTTTTGAGGTTATACTTGACCCAGATCTCTCTTTCACTCCCCACATCCGGTCACTCGTTCGCTCATGTCACCTACACCTCAAAAACATCTCTAGAATGTAACTGTTTCTTACTGATGATTCTGCAAAAACTCTAATGGTACCGTCACACGCTGCAATATCGCCTGGCTATATGTGGCGATCTAACGTGCGCGTTCACATTTTTCATGGTCGCCTCAGATCGCCTATGGCGGTATCACACGCTGCAATATTGCCGTGAAGCTAAGGTGATGTTTCGCTACGGAAATCGCCTCACCTACAGCTGAACTAATCTTGCCTCATTCCATCGGCTCTTCACACGCCGCAATTCCAAAGGCAATGTGGGCGTACATGTTCTGCGCGGTGAGGAGATAGGCATGACACAGTGGTTTACACCGCGCCCCATACACTCTCATTGGACAATGCAACAGCGTTACGATTGGTCAGCCTGCTCTGGAAGGCTGGCTAATACATGACGCCATTGTCTATCGGAATTTGCACTGAGTTTGCAGATGGTTGTGTAGCTGAAGATGTGTGTGATGCTGAACGGACAGCTCTTCAAATATGATGGCCTGTCAATTGACAGCCAATGGGAACACAGTAGCCAACACCAATCATCTCAGACCGGGCGCGGACTACAGCACGCTGAGGCATGCCTACGGAGACAACGCTCTTTCCATCATTATCGCCCTGTTACACGCCACAACACTGAATTATTGCTTTAAGGATTGCGGCTGATTACTGAGCACTGTTCAGGAATCAGGCGACGGTGGAGGGGCGATTTATTGCCGTGAAATTCCCAAATCACACGCTGCACCCGTGAGGCAATTTCACCGCGATTGCTCCAGGGCGACATATCGCCTTTATGATTTCCAGGCGAGATTTCGGCGTCTGACGGTACCTTAACTGTTGCCCTTATTCATTCTGGATTATTGCAATTTTCTACTAATCAGTCTTCCTCTTACTAAACCCTCTCCAATCCATCCTCAATGCAGCAGCCAGGATCATATTCCTCTCCAACTGCTTCACCGATGCCTTTATCCTGTCCCAGTTATTGCACTGTTTGCCAATCCGCTACAGAGTACAATATAAAATTATCAATCTCATCCACAAAGCCCTCCACAGTTCCTACACATGCCCTCCGTTGCGCAAGCGACCTTATACTGACATCCACTACAATCCAGATTTCCGACTCCCATCTCCAAGACTTCTCACTAGCTGTTTTGGAACGGGTTACCAACAACAATTCAATTAATTCCCAATTCCAATAGTTTTAAGCGAGCCTTAAAAACGCATCTCTTTAGACTGGCCTATCACCTCACCTCACTTGTCTATCTTACCTTTTCCAAATCTGGCCTCTTGTGTCATCTGTCTGCACCTGCAGACTGTCTGTCTGTCCCCCATGCATAATATAGCACTTTATCTGTACTTGTACAGATCCCTACCGGTGACTGGTCCATGCACCGTTACATGAATCCCCTATTTATTATATTGATGGCTGGACCATATATGACGGCACTTTTTACCATTTACCTTTTGTGCCTCCCCTATTTCCTCTAGATTGTAAGCTTGCAAGCAGGATCCTCACTCCCCATGGTTTTTTTATTTTTTGTTACTCTGTATTGTCTCATATTGTCTGTACATGTCCCCTCTGAATTGTAAAGTGCTGCATAATATGTTGACGCTATATAAAATAAAATAATAATTATTATTATTATTATTATTAAAAATACCATTCATTTCACTAGAAATGTGAATGCTGAGATTTTTCAGCAATGAAAATATGCAGCAGAAAAAAATGATCTGAATACTCTACATGGGAACCTAGTAATATACTTCCAACAGAAGCCTGTGGCTATGCTACTTTATAGGAATACAGTGACATTTATTATCAACAGCAACACATTGTAACAAATTTACAACATGCAAACAAGCAATATAAAAAATGCAATTACTTTGCATAGAAGAGTAAGCTTAAAGGTACCGTCACACGCGGCAATATTGCTAGGCAATTTGACTGGCAATTTGCTGGTTGCAGTGAAATCATGGGCACATTGGTCTATTTGTATACAGCAACAAAATGGAGCAATGTATCCATGATTTCACTGCAACCAGTAAATTGCCAGTGAAATTAGGCTGGGGTCACAGTTGACATGCATTTTTGTAGTGCCTTTTAAAAACTCATGCGTTTTACCATGCGTTTTTTCATGTCTTCATGAGTTTTTTAAGGTGTGTGATGGCTCCCTGCGTTTTTGGCTGCGTTTTTAAATCTGCACCAAAAAATAGTGCAAGTACTATTTTTTTGTGCGTTTTGAAAAACGCATGTGTTTTTTAACATGGGCCCCTATGGAAAACGCATGCAAAAACGCATGTACAATTAATACCATTTAGTGCCATTCAAAAACGCATGCGTTTTCCATAGGAGCCCATGTTAAAAAAACACATGCGTTTTTGGAAATGCATCAAAAACGCATGGTACAGTCACACATGCGTTTTTGCTATTAGGGCATGCGTTTTTTAACATGGGGGCCTATGGGTGCGTTTTTACATGTGTTTTTGAAAACGCAGGTCTCCAAAAACGCTTGTAAAAAATGCTACTGTGACCCTAGCCTTACCTAGCAATATTGCCGTGTGTGACGGTACTTTAAGACTATTTAAAAATAATTGTCCTTTTTGAAAAAAACTAGTTACGGTAATATAATAAAGTCAATGCATATATATGTATATATATAAACTGCATATATATGTCTGCTTGAAGCACAAGCAGGAAATATGCCATAAAGTCCACAATATTCCTGAGCCAAAGACATCTACAAACTGTCGGCAGAATTACCTTGAATGAGAGTAACCATCCTTTTAACAATTACAAAACAAAGGCTATGGCTGGGGTCACAGTTGACATGCATTTTTTAGTGCCTTTTAAAAACACATGCGTTTTTACATTCGTTTTTCATGTCATCATGAGTTTTTTAAGGTGTGTGATGGCTCCCTGCGTTTTTGGCTGCGTTTTTAAATCCGCACCAAAAAATAGTGCATGTACTATTTTTCGGTGCGTTTTTGTAGAAAACGCATGCGTTTTTATAACATGGGCCCCTATAGAAAACGCATGCAAAAACGCATGTACAATTAGTACCATTTAGTGCCATTCAAAAACGCATGCGTTTTCCATAGGAGCCCATGTTAAAAAAACGCATGCGTTTTCTAACATGGGCTCCTATGGGAAACACATGCGTTTTTGGATGGTACTAATTGTACATGCGTTTTTGCATGCGTTTCCCATAGGGCCCCATATTAAAAAGCGCATGCGTTTTTGGAAATGCACCAAAAACGCATGGTACTGTCACACATGCGTTTTTGCTATTGGGGCATGCTTTATTTTTATCATGGGGGCCTATGGGTGCGTTTTTACATGCGTTTTTTAAAACACAGGTCTCCAAAAACGCCTGTAAAACTGTGACCCTAGCCTATATCACAATCTTTGAGCAAAGATGAATAATAATATTTGTCTGAGCCACATAGGAACATATCTCACAACTTTGCTGCTCTTTCAAAGTCATATTCATCCTATTGAAACACCCAGATTCTCTATTCATTGCAGCCATAAAGTATGATGTCCTCCAAGTAGTACAATCCAGCCCCATAGTCCTCCATATAGTATAATGCCCTCCTTAGTCCTCCATATATTATAATGCACTCCCTTAGTCCTCCATATATAATAATGCAGCTCCCATAATCATCCATGTATTATGTGGCCATCATAGTCCCCTCCAATCATTAAAATTCAGCCAATTATTATAATGCACCCCATATTCCTCCATGTATTGTAATACACCACACAGTCTTCCAATTATTATAATGCACACCCAATAGACCTCTATAGGTACCGTCACATGCCGCAATCTCGTCTGGAAATCATAAAGGCAATATGTCGCCCCGGAGCAATCGCCGTGAAATTGCCTCATGGTTGCGGAGTGTGATTTGGCAATTTCACGGCGATAAATCGCCCCTCGCCCGTCGCCTGATTCCAGAACAGTGCTCAGCAATCAGCCACAATCCTTAAGGCGATATTTCCGTGTTGTGGCATGTGATAGGGCGATAGTGATGGAAAGAGCGTTGCCTATGGTTTCCCATAGGTGTGCCTCAAGCGTTCTGTAGTCCGCCCCCCGTCTGCGATGATTGGTGGTGGCTACTGTGTTCCCATTAGCTGTCACTTGACAGGGCACCATATTTGAAGAGCTGTCCGTTCAGCACCACACACATCTTCAGCTACACAAGCATCCGCAAAATCAGTGCAATTACTTGCGCCGTTGAATAGCGCAAGCTATGTTGTTGTGTATTAATTAGCGCTGTGTTTAGTCTAGTGCCACACATGACAGCTCAGATGTTGGCCTACACATCGTAGATGTGTGCACACACATAGTTCAGTTCAGCCATGGCAGCTCTGCCATGGCATGGACCAATGCAGGCACATATGTCCATAGTGTTGTTTGTAGCTTACCGCAATCACCTACAGATGCACACCTAGCCATTATTAGTGTAATCCACTGTACGGGACAAGGCCGCTCCTGTGCGACACTTTTGCGCCTCAAAAGTGTGTTGCAGGAGCCACAATTGACAACACGAGCGTGTGTTTGTGCCAAATTCCGATACACAATGGCGTCATGTATTAGCCAACCTTCCAGAGCAGGTTGACCAATCGTAATGCTGTTGCGTTGTCCAATGAGCGTGTATGGGGTGGGGTGTAAAGCACTGTGGCACACCTATCTCCTCGCCGCGCTGAACATGTACGCCCACATTGCCTTTGGAATTGCGGTTTGTGAAGCGGCAATGGAATGAGGAAAGATTGGTTCAGCTGTAGGTGAGGCGATTTCCGGAGCGACACACCGCCTTACCTTCAGGGTGATATTGCGGCGTGTGATGCCGCTATCAACGATCTGAGGTGACCATGAAAAACGTGAACGTGCACGTTAGATCGCCACTATCGTGTTATCACTCATATTCTCTGAAAAAGGGCTAAAGGCCAAGTTACACACACAGATATCTATTCAAATATTGGTCATAGATTTCTGGTTGCAGTGAAATCATGGACATATTGTTCCATTTTGTGGCTGTGTACAAATGGAATAATGTGTCCATGATTTCACTGCAACCAGAGATCTGTGACCAATATCTGAACAGGTATCTGTGTATGTAACGTGGCCTTTGAGCTGGTTTCACACTACTAGTTTTGATACACAAACCTGATCGAACCTGATTAGGGAAAAAACTGGAGTGTCTCCAAAACTCAGAACAGGTGTCAATCTTTCAATTATAGTTTTTCTCTGCAAGTTCCTCTCCTGGTTTTGGCACACAAACCTGATAAGGGAAAAAACTACAGTGTGAAACAGCTTTAGAAAGCAAAACGTCTGACAGGGTATGTAAATTTTTGAGCACAACTGTATAGTGTGTGTGTGTGTAAGTAAATGTGTCTGCTGCAGAGCTGTATATATCTGTATGTGCATGTAGTGTGCATGTAGCAGAGCTGTGTGTCTATATGTGGGTAGTGTGCATGTATCAGAGCTGTGTGCATGTAGTGTGCATGTAGCATGTATCAGAGCTGTGTAGATCTACTGTACACTACAGTTCAAAAGTTTGGGGTCACCCAGACAATTTTGTGTTTTCCATGAAAAGTCATACTTTTATTTATCAAATGAGTTGCAAAATGAATATAAAATATAGTACAGACATTGACAAGGTTATAAATAATGATTTTTATTTGAAATAATAATTTTCTCCTTAAAACTTTGCTTTCGTCAAAAAATGCTCCCTTTGCAGCAATTACAGCATTGCAGACCTTTGAAGGGTACTATTTAATGATGCTGACAGTAGAGGAGCGGTGAGGCATCGATTTCTCAAACTAGAGACTCTAATGTACTTGTCTTGTTTCTCACTTGTGCAGCGGGACTCCCACTTCTCTTTCTACTCTGGTTAGAGCCTGTTTGTGCTCTCATCTGAAGGGAGTAGTACACACCATTGTAGGAAATTTTCAGTTTCTTGGCAATATCTCACATGGAATAGCCTTAATTTCTAAGAACAAGAATAGATTGTCGAGTTTCACATGAAAGTTCTCTTTTTCTGTCCATTTTGAGAGTTTCATAGAACAAACAAATTTAATGCTCCAGATTCTCAATCTCCTTCTCACCACGGTCTTGTGGATCTGGGGCTCTCCGGTGTGAACCAGACAGCCCCGGATCCGATTTTGGCCCCATAGTATTCCTATGGGGCCAGATGGGGCCTGATGGCAATGTTTTGCCATCCGGTTTCCTGCTGTCCAGGAGTTTTTGTCCCGGACACAAATTCGCAGCTTGCAGCATTTTTGTGTCAGGGGCAAAAATCTGACAAATCGGATCCTATCGGATCCGGCGCCCCCTAACATTTGAGTCTATGGGCGCCGGATCCAACAAAAAATTGGACTGGTTACCGGACGCCGGGTGCTGAAGCTCAACGCCGGCCGGCGCTGAACTTCAGCACTGTGGAGAGCTCCCTGCTGAGATTTCAGAACCGTGGCTAGCTCCCCGTTAGTCGTGATTTAGAAATTTTAGCAGGGAACAGCTCCTGCAGCTGCGGACCGGAAAACAGGACCAGAGGGCGTATTTCCCCCCAGTTCTGTTCTGTCTGGGGCTGTCCGGTTCTGTCCGGTGCTTCCTAGAAAACACCGGACATAACCTGACATCTCAAAACCGTCGTGTGAAGCCGGCCTTACACAGTTAGCAAACACAATGTACTATTAAAACACTGGAGTGGTGGTTGTTGAAAATGGGACTCTATACACCTGTGTAGATATTACATTAAAAACCAGACGTTTCCAGCTAGAATAGTTACCGTATATACTCGCGTATAAGCCGAGTTTTTCAGCCCAAAAATTGGGCTGAAAAGTACCCCCCTCGGCTTATACGCGAGTCACTGTATACTGTATACAATGTATACAGTATACAGTGCCCCCCATCAGTATACAGGGCCCCCCCCTTGGGTAACAATCCTGTAAAGGAAGAGATTTGTACAGTTAGGGCCAGAAATATTTGGACAGTGACACAATTTTCGCGAGTTGGGCTCTGCATGCCACCACATTGGATTTGAAATAAAACCTCTACAACAGAATTCAAGTGCAGATTGTAACGTTTAATTTGAAGGGTTGAACAAAAATATCTGATAGAAAATGTAGGAATTGTACACATTTCTTTACAAACACTCCACATTTTAGGAGGTCAAAAGTAATTGGACAAATAAACATAACCCAAACAAAATATTTTTATTTTCAATATTTTGTTGCGAATCCTTTGGAGGCAATCACTGCCTTAAGTCTGGAACCCATGGACATCACCAAACGCTGGGTTTCCTCCTTCTTAATGCTTTGCCAGGCCTTTACAGCCGCAGCCTTCAGGTCTTGCTTGTTTGTGGGTCTTTCCGTCTTAAGTCTGGATTTCAGCAAGTGAAATGCATGCTCAATTGGGTTAAGATCTGGTGATTGACTTGGCCATTGCAGAATGTTCCACTTTTTTGCACTCATGAACTCCTGGGTAGCTTTGGCTGTATGCTTGGGGTCATTGTCCATCTGTACTATGAAGCGCTGTCCAATCAACTTTGCAGCATTTGGCTGAATCTGGGCTGAAAGTATATCCCGGTACACTTCAGAATTCATCCGGCTACTCTTGTCTGCTGTTATGTCATCAATAAACACAAGTGACCCAGTGCCATTGAAAGCCATGCATGCCCATGCCATCACGTTGCCTCCACCATGTTTTACAGAGGATGTGGTGTGCCTTGGATCATGTGCCGTTCCCTTTCTTCTCCAAACTTTTTTCTTCCCATCATTCTGGTACAGGTTGATCTTTGTCTCATCTGTCCATAGAATACTTTTCCAGAACAGAGCTGGCTTCTTGAGGTGTTTTTCAGCAAATTTAACTCTGGCCTGTCTATTTTTGGAATTGATGAATGGTTTGCATCTAGATGTGAACCCTTTATATTTACTGTCATGGAGTCTTCTCTTTACTGTTGACTTAGAGACAGATACACCTACTTCACTGAGAGTGTTCTGGACTTCAGTTGATGTTGTGAACAGGTTCTTCTTCACCAAATAAAGTATGCGGCTATCATCCACCACTGTTGTCATCCGTGGATGCCCAGGCCTTTTAGAGTTCCCAAGCTCACCAGTCAATTCCTTTTTTCTCAGAATGTACCCAACTGTTGATTTTGCTACTCCAAGCATGTCTGCTATCTCTCTGATGGATTTTTTCTTTTTTTTCAGCCTCAGGATGTTCAGCTTCACCTCAATTGAGAGTTCCTTTGACCGCATGTTCTCTGGTCACAGCAACAGCTTCCAAATGCAAAACCACACACCTGGAATCCACCCCTGACCTTTTAACTACTTCATTGATTACAGGTTAACGAGGGAGACGCCTTCAGAGTTAATTGCAGCCCTTAGAGTTCATTGTCCAATTACTTTTGGTCCCTTGAAAAAGAGGAGGCTATGCATTACAGAGCTATGATTCCTAAACCCTTTCTCCGATTTGGATGTGGAAACTCTCATATTGCAGCTGGGAGTGTGCACTTTCAGCCCATATTATATATATAATTGTATTTCTGAACATGTTTTTGTAAACAGCTAAAATAACAAAACTTGTGTCACTGTCCAAATATTTCTGGCCCTAACTGTATACTTATCCCTCCGCTGTTCCGCTGCCGCTGTCCCGCCGCCGCCATCACGCTCCTCCGGCTTCATCCAGCGTCTTCCGTCTTCTTCCGGCTTCCTACGGTGGGCACAGGCAATGACGTCATTGTCTGCGCGCCAGAGGAGGAAGCCGGAAGAAGACGGAACACGCTGGATGAAGATGGAGGAGCGTGATGGCGGCGGCGGGACAGCGGCAGCGGGACAGCGGAGGGATAAGTATACTAATCTCTCCCTTTACAGGATTGTTCCCCAAGGGGGGCCCTGTATACTGATATGGGGGGGCTGCTGTATATACCTCTGGGGCTGTATATACCTCTGGGGCTGCTGTATACTACCACTGGGGCTGCTGTATACTACCACTGGGGCTGCTGTATACTACCACTGGGGCTGCTGCTGTATATACCACTGGGGCTGCTGCTGTATACTACCACTAGGGCTGCTGTATACTACCACAGGGGCTGCTGCTGTATATACCACTGGGGCTGCTGCTGTATACTACCACTGGGGCTGCTGCTGTATACTACCACTGGGGCTGCTGTATATACCTCTGGGGCTGCTGTATACTACCACTGGGGCTGCTGCTGTATATACCACTGGGGCTGCTGCTGTATACTACCACTGGGGCTGCTGTATATACCTCTGGGGCTGCTGTATACTACCACTGGGGCTACTGCTGTATATACCACTGGGGCTGCTGCTGTATACTACCACTGGGGCTGCTGTATGTACCTCTGGGGCTACTGTATACTGCCACTGGGGCTGCTGCTGTATATACCACTGGGGAGGCTGCCGTATACCACACTGCTGGGGGCTGTACACCTGTGCTGGGGTCCACCCTTGGCTTATACACGAGTCAATAGGTTTTCCCAGGTTTTGGGGGCAAACGTAGGGGGGTCGGCTTATACACGGGTCGGCTTATACACGAGTATATACTGTAGTTACAACATAAACAATGTATAGAGTGTATTTCTGATTCATTTAATGTTAGCTTTATTGAAAAAAAAGTGCTTTTCTTTAAAAAATAAATGAAACTTCTGAGTGACCCCAAACTTCTGAATTGCAGCTGAGCTGTATATATCTACATGTGCATGTAGTAGAGCCATGTATGTGTATGGGGATATTGCAGAGTTATGTTTGTAATAAATAATTTGCAGAAAGACACTAACAATAGATTTATTCCTCTGTATTTTAACCTAGGACATTATAATTAGCGCTAATGACCCTTTAATTTTACATTGTCAGGGAAGCTTTAATTAATAGGAGGAATGTTTTTCCTCTCTTCTTCTGTCTAATCCTGGGGTGCAGCTTAAGGTGCGGACGTGCAGCAGCAGGGCCAGAGTGTTAAAGGGGCCCACTGAGACTCTTTTGCCCGGGAGCCACAAAAACCTGCAGTCAGCCCTGCTATAGACATACTAATAGGGAATTTAGATTGTGAGCTTTAACGGGGACATTGACAAGTGCTGAGGAAATAAATAAAGAGGTTTAACTCTACCAAGATTCACTGACCTACAATGTGTTGTAATAACAGTGGCAGATGTGTATGGTCACATGGGTAAAGATTATTGTTATTGAAAAGTCCATATGGATGAGGAATACTCAATTTAATAAGATTGTAGGTGTCAAGCATCATCAACCCCACAGTTTCATTAAACATTCTATACTCAATGGAGGTAAACTATAAATTACAGCTGTGACAATAGGATTACATTAAATTACATCTTAGTGGTGTTACGTGATTCATTTCAATGCCAGTCATTCCATAACAGGTATTTGTGTAAGAGTATATTCAACCTGACATTGAGCATAAGAGTTTTGTTGACACTTCTCATCTGTAAAAAGACCGCTAATCACATATTACATATAACAAGCAATATTTTATACTGTAATTGTCGCACTACAAAAATATGCCTACAAGTCCAATTCCCGAAATACGACAGTTACCTCCGGCATCATTCCAAGCTGTCATATATATTTTTAGAGATTATTACTAACATTTAACTTACGAAAAAAATTAAACTTACAAAAAACCTAACAGTTTAAAGACTACTAATATCCCAAAAAATGGCAGCCGGTAGGTTTAGCCCTGACCGCAGACTGACAAGCTGCAGGCCCATAGGAACCGGGTTGCTGACAGCACCACAAAGTACCTCACCCCTCAGGACCACACTAGATCCAGGACCACAGGGGTAACGGCCCGAGTACCGACGTCGAGGGAGTGTCCGATCTCCTCTTAAATCCGGGAAAGGACAACCGTTGCCCCACCGTGGAAGGTCAAGGGACTGGCAGGAGAGCTCTGCGAGGGTGGTAGAAGTAAGGAAGAAAGGAGACCCTGAAAGACAAAGGACATTTACAGACTCCATAAGGGAGACCCTGAGCTGGCAACATCCACCCTGTAAACCAAACTGTACCGTGTCTTGTTTTGCCATCAACTGGTACCCAGTAAAGTGGAGTTAAACTTGAACTGGTTTCCGTTATTCTTCCCGCGGTGACCGGAGGGCTCAGCATCAGCAGCAACTCAACAGAGGGGTAAGAACTGCAACAGCATTCTGCACTACAACTCCCCTCATCCACAATTACTATCAACGCTGCCCTGAGGTAATAGCTCCACCTGTAGGGAGCTGCTCCATACTCTGCTGCCCCCCATCACCTCAGCGGCCAGCTTGCAGCGCCGGTACCAGTTTACCGGGAACTACAGGTGGCGTCACGATCCCCTGTAAATAACCCCTTCTCCCCCATCATCAACATCTCCTCAAATGATCACCAGGGCACAGCACCGGGATCCCGTCCATCCGTGACTCCCTATTCAGCAGACCCAGTGCCCGAGTACCCCCTTGCTCTGGCCGCATCATGGACGTGGTATCTAAATGGCTAAAAGGAGGTTACAAGACCCCCTTTGACACCATCAACCCCCTGTGATCATAATTATGGTTGCCATCAGTGGTGTAACTACAACAGGTACAGAGGTTGCAAAGGCCTAAAAGGCCCTAAAAGTCCCTTTGGCCTATAGAAAATACTAATGCTGTTAAACATTTGTAATAATTGGGGGGCTTGTTGTAGCTTTTGCATCGTGGCCCATGTGCTTCAAGTTTTGCCACTAGTTGCCATGGTACGCTCAGGTCATCTGATGACCCCAGGGTACAATGACCTGTTAGATATTGCTTTAAAAAGAGTCTTACAGGCTCTGTCACTGAGTCACTGGCAGGTCTCCTCTGTTGCACTGCAGTACAATAATACATGCATGAGGACATTGGTCAAAGTAAAACACATTCACATTGAATAGTTAGACTAAGTGAAAAAATTAAAAATAATTAAATATAATATGTAAAAAATGCATAAAATTCACAATAACCCAGCCTTTGTGTTAAAAACAAAAAAAGTACACATAAGACTGCCACGTTAAATAT
The DNA here is from genome assembly GCA_033576535.1 of Allobates femoralis. Lineage (NCBI taxonomy): Eukaryota > Metazoa > Chordata > Amphibia > Anura > Aromobatidae > Allobates > Allobates femoralis. The sequence goes on along the minus strand of JARQOC010000002.1, from coordinate 654,485,631 downwards.
TCCTTTCTTTCTTTGTTGTTTTTATTGAAAGTATGTCAAAGTGGTTACAAACATAAAAACAAGCAAAGCAAGTTGTAATAATAATACAATTTAAACAGTAAAACAATTTTAAGATCATAACGGCGAACTTTTAAGAGAGTAAAAGGAGAGATGCAACTCCGAGGGTTGCAGTTCACTAAACGATCATAGACTGGTTTCTTACAAAAATTGCAATGTAGTGTTAAGTATAAATTAGTGGTGCATGAGTCTCTATAACATAGGAGGTTCCGGAGAGTCGATATGTAGTCAAATCCATGACATCTGCAAGGGTCAGTATAGCACCAGTAAGACTCATCCACCCTGGGTATGATAGTGAGAAGTTATCCACCATTAAGCCTTAGTGAAGATGGAGAGAGAAAAAGGGAAAGGAAGAGAAGAGGAGAAAGGAGAGAGTATGGAAATGAAAAAGGGATGGTATAGGGGGCGATATGAGGCCAGAGGTGGGGAAGGGGGAGGGATTAGGGATGTTCATTCGGCCGAGGGAGAATTGTGTTATAGATATTAATAGAGAAAAATTAAGGTTGCAGCGGCACAGAGTGGGAGAGTTGAAGGGGACTCAAGAGTGGAAGTGAGGCTAAATTGGGAAGCAGAATAGCTAATTGTTTAGTCTGGCTCACTCACCAGTGTAAGAAAGATTTGTGTATTCTCCCATGGGCTCCAAATCTCTTTGAAGGTAGTCATAGAGAATCTGGTCAGGGCCGTTAACTGCACAGCTCTGTATAATTGGGCCTGTTTCAGATATATTTGTTTTTGGTGGGTATCGTTAAAGTTCTCCAGAGAGGAGGGATTAGGGCTTTCCCTGCTAGCAAAATGTTAGAAGCCAGTATCGAGGCTGACCTGTCTGACAGCCAGATAGGGAAGTGGAGTAAGGCAGTTTTTGGATTCAGGGTGATCTTTTTATGGAGGACATTAGAGATAAGCTCTGAGGTGATCTTCCAAAACTCTTGGAGGCGAGAGCAGAACCACCAGATATGGAGTTAAAGAACTGTGTCCTTTTCGCATTTCCAGCAAAGAGCTGGGAGGTGGGGTTGCCAGGTGTGCATTTTTGTTGGGGCAAGAAACCATCACGATATCAGTTTTTATGAAGTCTCTTGAAGTTGAACACACGAGGAGGGTCCATGTGACCTGACAAGGAGAGAAGGTTTCTTCCAAATCGTTCTCTCAATTCCGTAACGTTATTTATTCCAATTGGACAACACCATAAAAAATATGCTGAAATGTCACTGGCACACAAAAAATGTACGGTAATACCAGTGATTAAAAAGTCATATGTAAAAATATACGGTATAAATGAAAATGCCAAACCTTCTCGCCAACAACGAGCCTTAATATAGCTCATTCAGCAAAAAAAGAAAAAAGTTACAGGTCTCAGAATATGGCGATGAAAAAGCAATTAATTTTTGTAAAATATTATTTTTCATGTGTAAAAGTAGCAAAGCATAAAAAATATAACAATGTGTAATCATTACAATCGTACTTTCCAATCAATGAATTGATCTTATCACTTTTAGTGCGCAGTGAACCGGACAAAAACAAAATATAGTAGCAATCATTGAATTGCTGTTTTTTTATTCATTCTACGTCTGAAAAAATTGAATAAAAAGTGATCAAAAAATGTTATGTACCCTAAAATGGAACCCAAATAATGTGTACATTGTGTAATCAACCCATAAAAAATACGGTAAGCTCTCATACAGCTGACAAATATTGCGATGGAAAATTTAATTATTTAAAAAAAACAAAACATTTTTTGTGTGTGATGGTAGGAAAACATAAAAAAACCTAAATCTAGTATTGTTGTAATCGCACCCACAAGAAGAATAAAGACGTGTTATCACGAATACCTACAAAAAATTAATACCACCGGAACACACTCCGCAAGTCCAAAGTTACTTAATTGGCTTCACTAACCCCCTTCACGACCCATGATGTACCGCATATATGATAATTGTCAGTGCGTTTCTCACTCATAACATATGGGATAAGGCATGGCGATTGCGCGGGCACTGTCTATGTGCCTACACTATTGCCACTGCATCCCCGGCTTATGTGAAAGCTGAGACCTGGCTCTCACTGTCAGGAGCAGTGTCCGCAACACTCCGAGCTTTATATTCCCTTAAATAATGTGATCATTAGCAATTGCTGGGGGGTGATTGATCTTTTCAACAAAGTGATCGGGACGCCCATGATGTAATCATGGGGGCCCGATCGCTGTCATGGCAACTCAGGGTTGTTGGGGTCACTCAGATATGGAAAGCCTCTTATACCATGCAAGGATCATGGCGTGTGAAGCTGGTGCATTGCAAAAGATTATAACTGTGATCAGGGCAATAAAAAGGTAACATAACACATGGAGACAAAAAAGTAAAAAAGTGAAAAAGTGAAAAAAAAGTCAAAATATTAAAAACATACAAAATAAAGATTTAAAAAATATATAATTATAAAAAAATATGTACGGTATATTTCTGTAAAAATAAAAGTATAAAAATTTGGTATCGCTGTGTTCAGAACAACCTGATCTATGAAATTATAACACTAATTAATCTCCTTCATTAAACACCATTAAAAAAAAAAGTGGCAAAAATAATATGGAACAAAACGTAATCAAAAAGATGAATTTAAATAAATATATCAGTGAAAACAAAATTCCAAAAAGATCCATCAGTGGAGAAATAAAAAAGCTATGTCTCAGTATATAGCAATACAAAAATAATTCTTTTTTCTATATAATTATTCTTATGGTGTAAAAGCAACAAAACATAAAAAAAACTATAGAAATTTAGTATTGCTGTATTTGTATTGGCCCAAAGAATAAGCTGTGTTATCACTTTTACAACATGGTGAACATCATTAAAAAATTCCTACATTTCTGTTTATCTTGATGTTGTTTCACAAAAGGCAGAATAGAAAGTTATCAAAAAACATTAGATTTCTCAAAATGGTACCATTAAAAACTTCAGCTCATTCAACAAAAAACAAGCCCTTTCATGCCTCCTTCAGCACAAAAATAAAAAAATCTAGCCTGCAAATGGTTAAAAACAACATTATTTTGTAAAAAAGCATTTTAAGGGTCATAGAAGCGAAAACATAAAAAAAAATATAAATCTGATATAGATGAAATTGTACTGACCTGAGGAATAAAGGCACCCAATCACTTGAACTACCAGGTGCATGTCATAAAAAATAAATAAATAAAGCCAATTATACAACTGCTGTTGATTACTTTATTCTTCATCCCAAAGATATTAGTAAGGCTAAGCTCACATTTATCATGCGCTCGACACTTAGCGATTACATTGAGAATGACATGTAAATCTCTGAAAAATGTGATTCGGACAAAATTCCCAATAGACAATTCACTGTAATGAGGCACATTGAGTCACTTTGAACTCCTGTTCGCCTTGTAATCCGATGGTGTCCATCTTTTTACATGCCTTTTTAAACATGCACCAAAATACGGTCAACCACAGTGTTGGGCACCTTTGAAAATGAGGACATCACTGAACAGAGGCCAAACAGAGTGCGGAGTAACTCTGCTTCCTCACTAGTGAATGGATCCTTCGGGGGTTTAACATCAATCCCCACATTAACACCAATAACATTCAACTCGACCCACAAAAAAATACCACTCAGGCACGTCATCTGTTAAATAGATAATGGAAATGTAAGTGGTTTCCAAGTTACTGGTAGCACAAAGGCTGTGGAAAATCACTGTGGCTCCTTGCCCCTGTCGCACCCACAAGGGGCCGGGGTATTCGGGGCCGGACCGTATCGTTTCTGGGATGTCAGGGTGCTATGGCCGGGCTCCGTGGTCCCGATGCGGCAGATCAAAAAAGGGTTATTTACAGGAAGATTGTTGTGACGCCACCCGTGGTATGTGGTAAGTGGGGACCACCACTGCTGTATTCCTGCTGGGGATGATGGTGAGGGGCAGCCGAGATGGAGAGCCCTGAATGGGCCTGATGAGGGATTGTGCTCCAGGCACTGCACTTACTTCTCTGCTGTAGCTTCTCCAGCCAGCGCTCGACTTCAGCCTGTGGCTCTGCAGGTGTAGGTCTAAGAGTCTTAGCAATTAACAATGACAGTCTCACACAATGTTGAGCTGACCGGGTATTTTACTTTCCAGTGGTCTTAAAAGCAAGTTACAGCACAGTTCACAGTCACAGTTTCTACACTTTAATGGGGACCCGGGTGCCACTGCAGCTCAGACGGTTTCTCTGCGTCGCTTCCCTCAAGATACCTCTCAGGCCCTCTCTTCTCTGTTCTGTCCTCACCTACAGGTTGGGTCCAGCCGTCACAGCTCTGTAGTGAGTAGTCCCCTTTCTCGGGTCACTAGCCCTAGTACGATGGCTTTATCCTACTTTGCAATGGTAGTTAGGTCATGGGTCATAGAGCCCTCTCACCCTGCTGTGATGTCTCGTGTTTAGGGTCTTATAGTTTCCCCATTCACTTCTACAGAGCCGGATCTCTGGTTGTCTTGGCCCAGCCCTCCAGTGACCCAGGTTTACTCTGGCTCACCAGGCTCCTTCAGTCTCTCCGGTTGTCAGCTCTGGGCCTCCGGCCAACTATACTGGTTGCAGCTGCCGGGCCCGTTGTTCTCCCACTATGGTCAGTGTCTTGCTGTGGGGTGTATCGGCTTGTGGCGCTTCTTCACTTCTGGGTATACTGCCTCCAGGGAACTGCTGCCTCCAGGGAACTTCTCCTTCTGAGAATCAACTCCAACTTAGTGTTCCAGTGTTTTTAATACTGTTCCTCCACCCACTTGGCCGGGTTCTACCTCACTCTCTACCCACACTTCTCTAAACTCCCGTCACCCCTTGCCTTCTATAGTGTGATTGGCTCAAGGTCGGAGTGTGTTTGTGTGTGAGTGTTCCTAAGTCGACTGTCTTACCTCGTCTTGCTGCAGTTCACCCTATAGCCGCCCTGGTTGCAGGGGCATCACACCCCTAAAACGAAAACCAGCAAAACCTGTGCTCCCAAATGCAAATGTCCTCCTCCCTTCTGAGCACCACAATATGTGTATACCACAGTTAACATTCACATGTTTGGCATTGTTGTAGTGAGGAAGCCTGCTTAATTTACAGGGTGTGTGTCTCCAGAAGCACAAGCTGTACACAATGTACGAGAACTAAAATTTACTTGTCACTAACAAGGGTTTATTAGCAAATTTTAATTCAGCAACATTCACTGTGATTGTGCTTTCCAGAGACAAAATCGTCACTACCTTTTAGATTTATTTTCAGAGGTGTGAAGTTTCCAAAATAGGGTTACTTAGGGGGTTTCTGCTTTTCTGGCATCAAATGATACTCCTTCTCTCCTCTGTACTGGCCAGATATCCCTCCAGGGAAGGACCTAGCCATGGGGTGTCTCTATGACGAGACAACCATAACCACCATATTAAGTGGCCCTTTGAGTCAATATCCAGCTCTCTACGAGCTTAAAGATTAGAGAAGAGCGTTGTTTGATTCGAAATGTTCACCAATCTCAAATTCGAGCTGTTTTGGGCAGTGTTCGAGTCATTTGACGAATGCGAACAATTAGCTTCAAATTCGGCAGTTCGGGGTTATGTTCGATAACGGTTCGTTCACCAAAAGCGTAACTGGATTTTCACAGTAAAACTGTTAATGAATGTTAATATCCAGTTTCAGTGTATAGTGTGCGGGGAGTTGGGGGTGCGGGGTTCAGATCAGTGCTGCAGAAATAATGCCGATCTCCATTTTTTTTCTCCTAACTGCATATACAGTGGGGCGGTGCAGACTGTCAGCCAATCACACACACACAGCAAAGTGCATTTTTTGCACACAAGCAAGGGCATGTGTCATTGGTTGTGTATGTAGCGATAGGAAACAAAGGGTGGTCATTAATGGAACACACTCAGAATGGGTCACAGTTAACAGTGGGGTACCACAGGGGTCAGTGTTGGGCCCGCTTCTTTTTAATATATTTATTAATGACCTTGTAGGGGGCATACAGAGTAGAATCTCAATATTTGCAGATAACACTAAACTCTGCAGGGTAATCAATACAGAGGAGGACAATATTATATTACAGGAGGATTTATGTAAACTAGAAGCTTGGGCTGATAAATGGCAAATGAGCTTTAATGGGGATAAATGTATGGTCATGCACTTGGGCAGAGGAAACAAAAGGTATAATTATGTGCTTAATTGTAAAACACTGGGCAAAACTGTCACTGAAAAAGACCTGGGTGTATGGGTAGATGACAAACTCACATTTAGTGGCCAGTGTCAGGCAGCTGCTGCAAAGGCAAATAAAATAATGGGATGCATTAAAAGAGACATAGATGCTCATGAGGAGAACATCATTTTACCTCTATTCAGGTCACTAGTGCAACCACACTTAGAATACTGTGTACAATTCTGGTCTCCGGTGTATAAGAAAAACATAACTGAACTAGAGCGGGTCCAGAGAAGAGCGACCAGGTTATTAGAGGACTGAGGGGTCTGCAATACCAAGACAGGTTATTAAACTTGGGGTTATTTAGCTTGGAAAAACGAAGGCTTATAATAATGTATAAATATATGAGGGGACAGTACAGAGACCATTTTAATGATCTTTTTACTCTTAGGCCTGAGACTTGGACAAGGGGGCATCCTCTACGTCTGGAGGAAAGAAGGTTTAATCATAATCACAGACGCGGATTCTTTACTGTAAGAGCAGTGAGACTGTGGAACTCTCTGCCACATGATGTTGTAATGAGTGAGTCACTACTAACATTTAAGAAGGGCCTGGATGCCTTCCTTGAAAACTATAATATTACCAGTTATATATACTAGATTCTTTGATATGGCGTTGATCCAGGGAATTAGTCTGATTGCCATATCTGGAGTCAGGAAGGAATTTTTTCCCCCAATGTGGAGCTAGTATTGCCACATGGGTTTTGTTTGCCTTCCTCTGGATCAACATGTTAGGCTATGGGTTGAACTAGATGGACGTAAAGTCTTCCTTCAACCATTAAAAACTACGGTATGTTACTATGTTACTATGTCACATGTCGTTGCCCTATAAGACCCAGCCATTTTCCTCATCACCACCATTTCCTCAGTGCTGCAGTTGTGCACAGTCAGGCACCGCTACTGTTGCTGTGGGCGCTATAAAGTGTTAGATAGATAGTGAACGAATCTCAAGTTAGATAGATAGGTTTAGGGAGTAGGGACTAGTTAGAATCTCAGCCCTTTTGAGGGCTACTTCAGACAAGTAGGGAGTAGGGATTAGTTGTAAATATCAGCCCTTTTCAGGGCTACTTCATAGAATTAGGGACTAGTTATATATCAGCCCTTTTGATGGCTAGGTTAGAGCAGTTCCTGTTAATTTTTGCCAGGCAGGTGTGCGCCAGTGCTGTGCAAGTGTTTTCACAGCATCTGGCCAAATCTAGCTCAGGCAATCCTTTAGGGCAGGTGGTGTAGCACTGCTGTGAAGAAAGCTACACCGACTGTTTTCAGTAGCCAATTTTTTACTGCAGTTAGTCCAGGCAATTTTTTTGGGCTAGTAGCAGTGTCTGGTAGTCAGCGGTGTAGCCCAGCTGTAAAGTAAGCTACACTTCCTGTCTATCCTGTAGCCAATTTTTTACTACAGATAGTCCAGGCAATTTTTTGGGGCTAGTAGCAGTGTCAGTTAGACAGTGGTGTAGCCCACTTGTGAACCAAGCTACACCACCTGTCTAGTTCAGAATAATTTTTCACTGCACCTAGCCCAGGTAATAATTTGGGCCTAGTAGCAGTGTCATTTAGATAGTGGTGTAGCCCACCTGTTTAGTTCAGACTAATTTTTAACTGCACCTAGCCCAGGTAATAATTTGGGCCTAGTAGCAGTGACATTTAGGCAGTGGTGTAGCCCACTTTTGAAACAAGCTACACCGCCTGTCCAGTACAGACTAATTTTTAACTGCATCTAGACCAGGTATTAGTTTGGTCCTAGTAGCAGTGACATTTAGACAGTAATGTAGCCCACTTGTGAACCAAGCTACACCACCTGTCTAGTTCAGACTAATTTTTAACTGCACCTACCCAGGTAATAGTTTGGTCCTAGTACCACTATTTGGCCACTCAGCTCTGCTTTATTTCCATCCTAATTTTTTTTCCCAAGAACTGCAGTTGCCAATTTGGTCACATACAAAATGAGTGGCAAAAGGCATGCTGCTGGTGGAAAGGGGAATTGGTGTGGTGGAAAGGGCAAAAAGTTTGTGTCCGTGGGGTAGGTGATAAAGCAACAGTAACATCTGCTAAAGAAAGACCATCTTCCAGCCAAACTAAGATGTCTACTTCTTTCCGTGGACAATCTGATACGATCCCTTTCTTACAGACACGAGTCACACGACGATGGCTACCAATTGTAGACGAGGCAAAAAAAGAGCAGGCGCTTGAATGGATAGCAAGCGCTTCATCAAGTGGGCTCTCCTCCACCTCAACTTCAACATCACAAATACACCAAACCTCAGAGGTGTCACCCCAATCGCACTTGCTTCCTCACAGCTCCCAAATCTCATGCCGCCAGTCTGAGTATGGGGTAAGACAGATGGTTGAGTATACAGAGATGTTCACTCATGTTATAGCCTGGGAAACAGAGGTTTGCTCCAAAGCTTCTGTGAGTCCAGATGAGGAAATATTCTGCACTGATGCCCAGAAGCTTTGTGAGTCGGATCCAGGCCCAGATGAAGAAGGTTCTGAGTAAGCATAATCTAGACCCTCATTCCCAAACTGTAAGTCCTGTTGGTGGAGACAATGAGGAAGATGCTGATGAGACTGAAATACCTGAATGGAACAACAACTTGACTTTTTGGTCAGGGCAGGAAGAGTGCAGCTCAGAGTAGTACAGCTCCCCAGAGATGGAGATTTACCTCAGGGCAGCGGGGATGGATGAGGGGAGTTGTAGTTCTTACCCCTCTGATGATGCTGAGGCCCTCTGGGCGCTGGAGGAAAGAAACACAGACACTGATTTAGCTACAGATTGTAAGGTGATCCTGTAGAGTCTGTTGATGGTCCCTTTTAATGGCTTTCGGGGTCTGCGTTCCTCTTTTCCCTCTATAACCACTCTGCAGAGCCCCTACACCAGCCCAATGGTCTGTTACAGTTAAGAACGTTCGGTTCCTTATCGGTATGGATGGCAACAGCAACAAACTAATCCTCCCGCCACCGGAATTCGGTCCTTTTCCTTAAAGTGGCCTGGACCCAATATAGGACTGAGGGGGGAGGTGCAGTTTGTGGTGCAACCTGGGATAGACCACTGGTTGCCTCGGCTCCGGTATGCCGATGTTGACCCGGATTTCCCCAGCTTGCTCCAACCAGGCCTGGTTCGTCCCCTCCGGTTCCCGGGTCACCTCTCTCTAATGGTACTTTACATGCCGCCACCGAGGGTGGCAACAGGTAGGCACCGCACGTGCATGCACGCGTTTTCAACGGTTGCTAATAGTCCTAATGCCGCAAATACATGCTGCACAAGGTGCTCCACAGGAGGTATTTTTGTTCCCTGGAAGTGCCGGCAGGTGCCGCAGGTTACTTTCTGTGGAGCACCTTCCCTGATTTACACGCGCTACACAAGGGAATATGGGCGTACATATGTTCGCCGTAACTACATAGGCGTGACAGAGTAGTGTTTACACGACGCTCGTACGGTGATTGGACAATGCAATAACATCATGATTGGCCAGCCAGCGCAGGAGGCTGGCTAATACATGACGCTATAGCAAATGTTTATTGTGACTGGTCAGCTCGTTAATATGCCGCCCTGTGCAGGGACAGCCAATGGGTACACAGTAGTCCCACCAGTGATAGCTGTGGAGGTGGTATACATGACGCTCTAGCATGCCCAGGTAACTCAAATAGCGTGCATGTGCTCCGATTACACGCCGCCACCATAGGGTTATGCCTGCTTGTTTTTCAGCCGGCTGAAAGACAGGTTATCCAAGAGACAGGAAGTACAACCTGAATTACACTCCGCCACTTTGCGGTGTTTTGAAGGTAAAAGGTACAATTGTCTCCGATACCTGCCGGTTTCTACTTTCAGTGGCGGTGTGTAAAGGTACCATAAGAGGCGCCCTCCTGTCAGGACCTCTGTCATGCACATCCTCTCTGGCTGGCTTCCCATCACTGTGTAACTAAAATTAGCTCATATGTCACTCAAGTCTCCCGCTCTACTCTAAGCTCCACCCCCTGGACCTACGGAATATACGGTCCCTATGCTAAGGGGGCTAGTGTATGGGTGCTTAGGACAGACTCTTTAAGGAAACCTTAAATTCATACCTATGGAGGCACTACACCCTCTGTTTGGGGTGCAGTACCTCTCTGTAGTACCTAGCCATAGGGGCGCTACATCAGATTTCTTGTCTCCTCTGGCCTTGCAAAGGAAGGTCTAAAAATTTGGTGAAACAATTCCACAAAATTGCTGTTACCACCAGAAACGGTGTTACTAGTAGGGTTTGAGTGATGACTCGACAGTCCCACGGTTGGCAAGTTAGAACTGTGAAATTCACTATGTGCACCACTGGTGTTTTGTGGAAAAGCAGATCTAAGATTCTGTAACAGCTTCTGCTGATACTTCTGCGTGCGTGAATACCTTTCTATGGCAGGAATTATTTCGCCAAATTTACTCTTGTACCGGGGATCTAAGAGTGTGGCAACCCAGTAGTCGACATTACTTCAAATGCTGACAATCCGAGGGTCATGTTGCAGATAGTGCAGCAAGAAGGCACTCATGTGTCTTGTGCATCCAGGAGGCTCAAGTCCTTGTTGTGTTGGTGGCGGCGAGGTAAGAATCATGCTTCCTTCCTCTGCCCTCTCCCCCCAACCTCGCACAACAGAAATGTGATCAAGGTCTCCCTCATCTGATGAGTCTTCCATGCCCATCACAAGGTCGTCCTCCATTTGTTCCTCGGCTCCTGCACCTTCCTCAACAGTTTGGCTGCTACCATGCGCCCTCGTTAATCCTTTTCACCCACCCTCCCGTGCCTGCCGCCTTGGGGCTGCCGACCGTCTGGACCTTGGAGATCTTGTTATCCATTCCACATATGACTCTTCCTGTACTTCCTCCCCCTCCTCTTGTCCCACCACCTGACTCTGAATACTGTTTAAAGTGTGCTCCAGCATGTAAATGACCAAAATAGTCATGTTGATAATTGCATTGTCAGCACTAAACATCTTCATTGCCATTTCAAAACTGTGCAGAAGGGAGCATAGGTTCTTGATCTGAGACCACTCCAGCAGCGTGATTTGCCCCACCTCTGGATCTCGTTGGCCCAGGATATACGTCATAATGTATTGCACCAGGATTCCTCGGTGCTTCCACAGTTCCTGTAACATGTGCAGAGTTGAATTCCATCGTGTCGGCACATGGTGTTTGAGCCAGCGATAGTGATTTAACAATTGCTGGACAACCAGGTTCAAGACGTGAGGCATACAAGGCACGTGTGTCACATTGCCCCGGCGAAGGGCTGCACCCAGCATTGCAGCATTTTTGCACATGGCCTTCCCTGGCTGCAGGTTCAGTGGAGACAACCATTGATGAAACTCTGTCTCCAGAGCTGACCACAACTCCTCAGCTGTGTGGCTCACATTTCCCAGACATTTCAACTTAAACACCGCCTGATGCCGTTGAGCCCTGATGCTAGCATAGTAAGGAGGAACTTCTACATAAAGAGAATTGACACACAACTCCTGGGGACGGCAAGACTTGTACAGCAGCCCCTTCTCCTGCTGTCACCATAGTTACCAAGTGCCCAATCAGCGACATGTAACACCCCTATCCATGCTTACTCGTCCAAGTGTCTGTGGAGAAATGCACCCTGTCAAACACAGAGTTTCTCAAGGAAGCGGTGAAGTTGTGTGCAACATGCTGGTGTAGGGCAGGCACAGTTTTCTTGGAGAATTAGTGGCGACTGGGCATCTGGTACTGGGGCACTGCGACGGGCATAAAGTCTCGAAAATCCTCTGTGTCCACCAGGCGGAAAAGCAGTATTTCTGTAGCCAACAGCTTGCAGATGGTGAAATTCAACCTCTTAGCTTCCTCATAGCTAGGAGGAAATGGTCTTTTACTTGTCCACATCTGAGGGCTGACCAAGGGCTGGTTGCTGTGCTGAGACGGGGTTGAGTAGGGTGTCCCCGGAAACTCCTGGTCTGTGAGGAAGGTGCAGGCAGAGATATTTTGTTGCCTTAATCCAAAGGTGGTGCTCTCGATGTCTGACAGCGGTCAACACCAGCAAGTGTTTCCACTTCCAAAAGAACTGAAGACCTGCCAATCACACTGGATGTTGCGGGTAAAGAAGTGGAAGGTCTGCATCCAAAAGCACGTGTGACTGTTGTCCCCACAGTCAAAGAGGATGAAGAGGCCACGGATGCACTTGATGGGGCAGACAGTGGTTGGCCCGGCCCGCTAGGCCGCATTTTAGCACAGTGAGCTTCCCACTGCGACTTTTGCTTCATATCCATGTGACAGTTCATGTATGAAGTACTCAAACTATTGATTTTTCGGCCTCTACTTAGATTTTGGTGACAAATCTTACAGATAACATGGGGAGACTGAATGCTTGTGGATATTTGAATGTGCTGCATGAAAGTCACCTCACCAACCATTTTAAGCTTGCAACTCTGGGGCAATTGATGCCACTTAAGTGAAGTCTGTGCCCAAATTTTTGGAAAAAATGGAGACTCTTGTTGGAGTCCCCTTGCTGTATTTTACATGATTTTAAAAGGGCATGACATGCCTATATCTCTGTCTCCTCCTCCTTTTACTCATCCAGCTCTTTTCTTTTCGCATTTTTATATGTACTTGTCACTTTTCCATGTGTTTGTTGTGTCTTCTGAGTAGTTTGACACCTCTTGGACATCTTAGAAGGTGTTTTCTACGTGTTTGTATATGTTTTTGTTTACGTGCCATCCAACAAATCGAATTCGAACACTAGGGTGGTGGCTCATCTCTATTAAAGATATGACAAAGGAATACCAAGGCCAGGTATCCACCCACAGACAGCTGTTTCGGGGTGTTGCCCCTCATCAGTGTGGAGTAGGATTCTGGCTAGGTGGGAGCAATGCCTAGTAGACCAACATCACAAAGCATTCACTGATCTCAGGGAGACCAGTCCAAGAAAACACTGCAGGCAGCCGGCTAAAGTGCTCAACACAGTGAATTCCTAGGCGCATTGCCCCTGGGAATTACGAATATGCATATAAAGTCTGTGAAGCCTCATTTAACCTGTGAGCACTTTAGCCGGCAGTTTTTTCTTGGACTGGTCTCCCTGAGATCAGTAATTGCTTCGTGTTGTTAGTCTCCTCTGTACTGTACAGTCCAAGATGGATTATTGCCACCTTCAGAAGAAAGTGTGTAACATTGTGGGGTGTTTTTTTTTAACAAATACTCTCGTCAAAATTGAAAATTTTGGGTCAACAACATTTTAGTAGTAAAAATTTAATTATTTATTCTTGACTGTCCAATAGTATAACATTTTCCGACCCACCTGTGGTGTCAATATACTCACTGCACCCATAGATAAATTCATTAAGAGGCATAGTATGTAAATCACCTGAGAAAGACAGCTATCAGTCTGTTGAAACGTGTCATGGCATATGAGGGATTCCTAATAAAGGCTTGGATGCTATAAATTGATTCCATTTGCTTCTTCCTTTAGCGCTCCAACAGACCGCTGTTTGTATTCCTTGTATCTGTGTTCCCCTCTGTGGGAAGAACAGCATGAGCTGCTGTGAAAATAGGAGCAGGAGTAACGCCGAAAACTGCTTAGCGCCGAGCAGTGGAGTGAAAAACCATGGAAGTTAATGAAGGACCTCGGAAGTAGATGCGGCCGGAAGACAGCAGGATGGGAGGTTGCGTCGCGCGACCGGTAAGTATAATTATAATATTTATGATTCATTTTATGCTTTATTTTACAGCCCCGCCCCATGCCATATCTGTAAAGTCCAAGCTCGGGGTTCGGACACAAGTTTGTGTCATCTCCGGCCCCGAGCTCGAACTTGACAAAAAACTTGGGTGAACCCGTCGATCCCGAGCATTGCACGGTTCGCCCATCACTATTCACAGCTCAATATTATAAAATTCTGTGAAGCACCTGGGCATTCAAAGTGCCCAACACTAAACACATTCCTTGAGGTGTGTAATTTCAAAAATGGGGTAACGTGTGGGGTATTTAGGATGTTTCGACACATCAGGGGCTCTCCAAACACGTAATGACATCTGCTAATGATTCCAGACAATTATAAGTTTAAAAACTCAAATGGTGCGCATCCTTTTCTGAGCCCTGCCATGCACCCAAAAAACAGTTTTCTATCACGTATGGGGTATTACTGTACTCAGGAGAAATTTCACAACAAATTGTATGATGCAAGTTTTCCTTTCAGGCTATGTGCCCACTGTGCATTTTTGCTGTGTTTTTCTGCTGAGTTTTCTGCACCAAAATGCAGCTCCCACAGTTTTATAATGAAAGTCAATGTGATTTTACAAAAGTTGTCTCCACAGGTGCAGAAATCACTTGCTTTTTTTTAATGTCCCTGCAATTAAGTTGACAGTTTTTGGGCTGCGTTTTTTCCATAGACTCCATTATAAACCCCTGAAAAAAGCACCACAAGTGGATGGGTATTCTCTCAGAGCATTTGTGGTGTGTTTTTCCTGCCATTTCTAAAACAAAAATGCCGCTATACTCACCCTCCCCAGTGATCCCACAGTAATTCCCTTGTGCCTCTTCCTCCGTAAACACCGGTTTCAGACCTGTGAGTTTCCTCCTATCATAAACAGAGCCTGCGCAATATGTGACAGACTGAGTCACATGGTGGAAGGTCCTGGCAGGAGAGAAAGACAACATTTCCTGCTGGTGTACGGAGGAAGAGTCAGAGGAGATCACCGGGGGAGGGTGAGAAATTGTCTGTTTATCTGTGTTTGTCTGTTTGTCTCTGTATGTGAGTCTGTCTATCTCTGTGTGTCCTCTTAATTTTGCTGCATTTCTGTGCTGCGTTTACGTGTGCACAAACAGAGCACAAACACAAAAAGTTAATGCTGCTTTGGCTGCGTTTTGGCACATACAAAGCAGCACAGAAACGTAGCCCAAAGGGTGCCGTCACACCTGGCAACGGAACCGCCGATGTATTAGGGGCGTGTCCTATTGGTGCCGATATCGCCCCTGCGTCGCCTAATGTAAAGGGGTGAAGTCGGCGCCTCTGAGTGGTTGCCTGGTTTCACATCAGTGATGTGAAACCAAGCGGCCGATCTGGGGCGATGTGTCCACATTGCCCCATGTAAACGGCCGACGACGACCTGATAGGCGATGGGAGCCTATGGCTCCCATTGTACTGCATCACCGCTGAGGTTTTGAGACACCCTGGCGGCAATGCAGTACTGTCAGCTCGCCGGGGCATCGCCGGAGGTGTCTCCCCGTGTAAACAGGGGGCGGCGACGCTGGCGGGGTGCCAAAAACGTGCGCGCTCCCGCCAGTTGCCGCTGACATCTCTGGTGCCATCGCCAGGTGTGACGGCACCCAAACAAATACGCACAGTGGGCACATGTCCTAAGACTATGTGCCTATTGTGCTTTTCTGCTGCATTTTTGCTGCCTTTTCTGCACCAAAAACGTATGACCCACAGTTTTGTGATTAAAGTTAATGTGATTTTCAAAAAAACTATGTGCGTTTTTCCGTGGTGCCAAAAACGCATGTGTTTATAAAACTTCCTGTCAATTATCTTATGCTTTTTTGGGCAGCATTTTCCAGTTGCCAGCCATTCTAATGAGCTAAAAAAAGTAGCACTTACAAAAACGCAGCAGAAAAGCACAGTAGGCACATAGCCGAAAAGCATGCATGCTTTATTGAAACAACCGCGTTTTTTTTTTTTTTTTAAACCAATTAAGTATTTATTGGATTTGAGAGAAAAAGCATACAAACAGACTGTCCAGACCCACCAACAATTCCCTTCCCCTCGCCGCCCAGAAAGCACACCAACAACCGTTACTTTTCAATTCTTTAATGAGAGGTATCAACATAACACCTTACTCATGACTTGTTGTAAAACACTTCCAATGTGTATTATTTTCTTCTTATGTGGGTAAATTAAAGGCCGCAGCTTAAGCAAGGCACAAACCCGCCTGATCACGTGAGTGCAGAGGTTGTTCTGTCACTGGCTGTCCAGTGCAGGTTAACTCTCAAATCACTCTCTCCACTGCTGCGACAACCTCAAAATTCCAACAACAGGGAGGGAGGGTGGGAAACTGCTCTTTGGGCAAGCAGCAGGGGAAAGGACAAGATGGCTGTATCCCAGAGCATATATAACCGGTGGGAGTGGTTAGGCAGATAGGGGAGGGGTGTGACAAAACAAATCAGCCACTGTAAGACGAGGAGGAAGGGGGGGGAAGTAATTAACCCCTTAAGGGCTGGACAGTCAGGTTGCAGTGGATAATCCACAGTGCCCCGCAGACTGTCCAGACCCACCAACAATTCCTTTCCCCTCGCCGCACAGAAAGCACACCAACAACCGTTACTTTTCAATTCTTTAATGAGAGGTATCAACATAACACCTTACTCATGACTTGTGACATGTGTATTATTTTCTTCTTATGTGGGTAAATTAAAGGCCGCAGCTTAAGCAAGGCACAAACCCGCCTGATCACGTGAGTGCAGAGGTTGTTCTGTCACTGGCCGTCCAGTGCAGGTTAACTCTCAAATCACTCTCTCCACCGCCACGGAGGAGCGAAGGCAACGCCTGAGCTGCGACCCCCCCCAGAAAGAGCACAAGGCCTGTTCAAAACCAACCCGAAGCACGGACAAGAACATGTCGGTGCCAATACCATGCAGATGTACCCCGTCAGCTTCAAGAATCTATAACCACATTCTAACCGCGAATGCCTTACTGATGTATACCAACGTAGTAGGCAATGGTAAGTATCATATCCCCTTGTATCAATGGAAAAATTGTAAAGCGGCTATCAAGGTAAGCCAATCGTATGCTGGCGCAAATTCCATCCAGGCCTTGACTGGACTATGCTGGGAACGACCATGGGAATAACTGACTCCAATTCAAAAACGTGGAATTTAACCGTATTAGCTCTTGTATGTTATAACAGCTCTACAGGGTAAAACAAAACCGAGGACTCAGGCGTATGATGATAACGACCAAGCTGGAAAGGGGCCTATCAATTTCTCTACTTCGGGTGTCATTCAACGCCGTGTGAACTCCTTCCTTCCCAATGAAACTTCGAGCCGAAAACCAATTGATCGTCTTCCAGCGGAATTGTCTACCCACTGAGCGGCCCAGATGTATAAATACACTGTAGTCACCACGGCCCAACATCTCGTTACTAAGAACCGACACCATCTGAAAAGAGACAACAGTTAGCAATCTCATCATCACAAAAAAACAATATTGTAAAGAAAGACCTCTCATTCTTCCACTTCCCCATTCTTCTTTAATTACAAACTTAGCGATTCTCGTTGTCGAGTCAAGAATAGTAAGGCTCACGATAGGAGCGAGCCACAATCATAGGAACGAGCAAAACAAACGCCCAAAACAGGTCACCCACCCATAATGGCTCCGCATAACCCGCATTCACGTCAATCCCTGAAACATTACACAACTCAATTCTTAGACTATACTCCGACACACCCGAGATGCTCCAGCGTATACCCGATACAAGATATATCCACCACATATATATACCATGTATATGTACATACCCACACGCACATATACCCATATACTCACACATTCAAATATCCATGTACCCCCGCACATACCTGGGAACCCATATGGACATGCGTCACTCACGCCTGTACCTACTGCTTATACGAACCATGCCAAAACGTTCCCACAATACTGTAATAATAACATTTGCTAACAAACTCACACCTTAGCAAATCATCCAATATCAGAAACTCGAACAAAGTTGCTGCGCAAACCACCCACAAGCTCTACTGCATGCACGGTTTATTAACAACTCCCCAGAACTGGATGGATTCCAAATTCCTTGGCAAGAAAATGTCACACCTTCCATCATCATGTATGGGGGTAGGAAAATTGGACGGTGAGGTTCCATAAAACGCACCCGACTTCCTGCCGTAATTCCCGGCTAAAACCGCCTGGTAACATCCTGAAACAATACTTCCGATAAACAGCAAGCCATGTCATTCACGCCGAACCCGAATACCTCCCCTGCAAAGCCTTTTTTATATCAACAAACCAATAATGAATATGTAACGCCGGGGTGGTAAAACTGAGGTTACCGGCATGCGATATAATGATCAGTGGCCTCCCATGTTGAGGAATCCAAGGAAAACTGGATAAAAACCCCACTATGTATCCCGTGCAGGCCAGATCTTGCCTTATGTACCGCGGTAACGGATCACTGGCAATATCCAGATTATGGCCCCTCCAGATAAACGGTAATCAAGCCGCTTCGCGTTCAGAATCATGAAAATAGCTCCCTCATGCCATACACTCCACATTATCAGGAAAAGCTGCCCACAACCACGGATGGGTTGCAGTGCCTCGAGATAGGGGCCTGTCAATAAACGCTTTCCAGCTTAGCAATGGAATGCAAGTCCCATCAAACCGATCTTGTCAGGTCCATGGCCATGGGCGACAAACGATGTTCTAACCTACCGACACGCCGCTGTCGCATCAGGATAACGCTGAGGTACTCCGAAAACAATGCCAAAGGCAACAGTTACACTGAAATGCCTATGATCATTTTACCAGTCCGAAAGGCCTGGTGCCGAATCTTAACCAAGCGAAGCTCATTCAGCCATGTAACATAATTTGCTTTCGCGTGAAAAACAAGTTTTATCCGTGCCGCACAGCTGTACGCTTACTTTATTGTATTGTTCACTTATTGATTCATAGTAATATTCATATACTTCCCAGGTATGCCCTATAACAATATCCCATAGGGTGAATTCAAAGTTTTCCAAGTACAACTTGGTGAATAACAACCGCTTAAGTAGAGAGGCGCACGACGCCGCCATGCTAGTTTGTGGTGCCTAATGAGAAATTCCAACAGTTGTCATGGCCAAACACACTGCATTAATAAACCAGCAAGGTAGCGCAATTGGGCAAGGGGGGGCCCTCAGGGAAATTTCTTGCGTAATTTACTTTAATTAATATATATATACATACTTTCTCATATATACATACAACTAAACATACTTACATATATACGCATATACATACACCCTTTTTTTTTTTTTTTTTTTTGAGTGAAACAAAATTGTAAAACCATCGTCAGGGCATATCTTTCAAAGCCGACAAAACGATTCGGCCTTGGGGGGAGCACCCGGCACAACATGACCCCAAGATCCTATGGTAGGTGGAAGGATATGGGCTGCTCTATTGTATATCGGGAAACAATATAACGCATCCATCATCCAGTGGATGAAACGGGTGAAGTCCTAAAGGAAACCAGATCGGACACCGATGGGCAACCGGGCATTCTAAAATATAATGAACTGCTTGGCCTGTGGTGAAGAGAACAACAATGCGCCTCACCGGGATCCAGCTAAGAATGACTTGGGCGAGTGAGTTAAAAGGGGTGGGGGGGGGGGGGATATCCTGCAATCCCATTGTAAAATGGATACCACAAAGAGGTGCATGTCCCATTGACATCCATATATCCAATCCCCTCTGAGTTCTCCATTAAACTCCATTGTGTCTCACGCTACCAAACCCCGTCCTGCCCCTACCCGAACCCCCAATATATATCACCACTTACCAACCAGACGCAGGCTGTAAGCTTAGTCAATCCTCCGTTAATGAAAGACGCGGAATAGATACGGATGAGTCCTGAGACGCCACAGAAACCCTGGAAAGGAATAAATCGCCACAGCGAAGAACAGGAACGCTGAATCCATCCATCCTCTCTGTAGCAACAGCTACTGAGTCCCAAAGAAGCTGAAATCCTTAATGGAAGGCTCCTCTAACTACGTATGAAATAAAAAGTACCTTGAGGACTGGGTGCTGTGACCATGCTTTCCATGGGCCAGGTTTCCAACTCCACAGAAGTTAATAGAGGAAGCTGAAGTCCTTAATGGAAGCTCCTCTCATGAAGTCAGTAATGGAAGGCTCCTCTGACTACTGTATAATGAAAAATCCTTGAGGACCGGGTGCTGCACCCATGCTATTCATGGGCCAGAGTTCCAGCTCCTCAGAAACTAATAGAGGGAATACACTAGCTAAATGTGTACGTCTGCACTCACATGTCCACCTGTTCCACAAGTCCTGGCTGAGGCAGGAGATACTGTGTCATGGGCCACAGGGACAGGGAGCGTAATGCCTTCCTCTGGTTACAGAGGTGCTGATTATGGGGAGGATGAGGGGTTGGGGGGGGGGGGGGTGTGGAGGGCAACCAATTACTTGTAAGCTCACTATCTGCTTACATATGGAAAGAATAACATGTTCTCACTGAGTGCGTACAAGCCCTGAACAGCCCTCTGCATATCTACTTCAAGCACAGTGGAGCTGCCTCCTCATGGAGGAGGGGCTGGTAGTCTGTGTGAGACTCGCAGTGTAATTAAGTGCTGCTGCTCCCTGTTCCAAATCTCCTGTGTCCAGCCAGGTTGGGGGAGGGTGGGTAATGAGGCAGGAAATAAGTGTTAAACTTGAATACTGCAGTGAATTCAGCTGGTGTGTCCCAAGCTACCTCCCTCTCATGCAGCCAAAGTGAGTGCATACATTTGTCCTGCAGCATTAGGTGCACAGTATGTGACCCATAGCTGACCAGCCGCACCACGTTACCCATGCTGACGATGGGCGTGCCGGCACGCTGGGTATAATGTGGGGGGTGGCTGACCCCTTACAGAGCGAGCACAGGGTCTGCGCCTGCTCTGCTCACTAAATATCCCCTGGCTCAAATGCTGCAGCAGGCGGGAAGGTTTGGACGACTCCTATCAGCCATGCTGCCGCCTTTGTGCCTCGACAGAGAGGACACCAAGGACGCTGAAAGCCCAGCAAACCGGCGGCCCCCTCTCTAACGATTCTCTCCCTTACCGCAATTCCGGCGGATCCATCTGTTCCAGTAGCCATCCCGCCCTGGGTAAGATGGGGGGAGAGACAAACTGCTCTTTGGGCAAGCAGCAGGGGAAAGGACAAGATGGCTGTATCCCAGAGCATATATAACCGGTGGGAGTGGTTAGGCAGATAGGGGAGGGGTGTGACAAAACAAATCAGCCACTGTAAGACGAGGAGGAAGGGGGGGGAAGTAATTAACCCCTTAAGGGCTGGACAGTCAGGTTGCAGTGGATAATCCACAGTGCCCCGCACAGTCACAAAGGGAAAAGACGAGGATTACGGATGAAGGGAAGTAATCTTTAGGATTGCATACACATATCAAGAAAAATAATATGACCAAAAGTTACATGAAACATACATGGATTATACAGTCATAAAATATGGAGAGGTAGACCAAAGATCCCACCAAGCGAGTATCTTATTTCTTCTGGATAGGGAGCCAGCAAAAGTGGTTTCTTACTGAAACATCAAATTCAATCGTGCAATTAATTCATCCCAGAGGAAGTTATAGTCGATTTCCAATATTTGCTAATGCATTGTCTAGCTGCAATTAGTATAATAGACACTATCGGCCTGATGGGGGTGGGGACATCCGAGAGAGAAATACCAAGACTGCCATAGGGCCAGATAATTTAATGGGAATTCCTGTAACAGTTTGAATGACTGTTTCTACCTGGGACCAAAAGGGGCGAATCCTTGGGCACCCCCACCACACATGGGCCAAATTACCCTCCATACCACAGCCCTTCCAGCACCCCGAAAAAGGATCTGCAAATAAGTGAGATATATGGGCATAATACCAGAGAAGTTGTATTTTTTTCCTTGTTCAAAATGATTAATACAAGACGTATATTTATAAGGGAGTGTAAATGATCGCTGACATTCCTCGAGTGGGACTGAGAAAATAAGAGAGGACTCCCATTTAAGCATAGAAGGCAATTTGCTATCATCGTTAGGAGTGAGGAAAGCTTTATATAAAATTGAGAAACTCTTGGCGGATACAGTGCCTGGTTTGAAAAAAATGTTGCATAGGATCATCAAGGGGAGAGGGCACATTATGTAGGAGACGACAGCTTTGCAAACAATGCCGAATCTGAAGATATTGGTAAAAAACTTTACTTGGAAGAGCAAATTTAGCGGACAGAGATGAAAAAGAGCGAAGAACGCCGTCTTCATAGAGGTCTGAGAGTAAAATGATCCCCCTAGTTGTCCAAAGGAAGAAAGAAAGACCCACCACACAGCACTCAATGGCATTTAAGGAAATATATCTAAAGAGGCTAGACAAACAGGAGGGAGCGCAGGTGAACCAGAGATCCGTCAGTGCACGCATTGAAAGAAGAGCCGAAGGGCAGGGAGCTCGACGTCATAGAGACAACTCCAGCAGGAGTGTCAAAGAGCAGCGAGGAGCAAAATTGGACTCGATCTGACACCAGATCAAAGATGAGCTGCCATCCCACCAAAGCTTAGCTGGTTCCAACAATGTGGCACAGTAATACGCTTGAATCAACGGAACCCCCAGACCCCCTCTAGAGTATGAGGACGACATAATCCAGCGGGAAACCCTATGAGGTTTGTTATTCCATATGAACTGGTCAAGAGTAACCTGGAAGGCCGAAATATATTTAGAGCTCCAGATAAAACGAGTGATATTGTAAGCGCTAAGGTACAATAATAGGACACGGCTCACATAAGTATTACCTTTCAGCTTTAATGATTCAGCATATGGATCCCTTTAGCCACAATGCGTTTCAGCGTCATTTGCGCCTTTTTCAAGTGATCACTTGAAAAAGGCGCAAAAGGCGCAATTGACGCTGAAACGCGTTGTGGCTAAAGGGATCCATATGCTGAATCATTAAAGCTGAAAGGTAATACTTATGTGAGCCGTGTCCTGTTATTGTACCTTAGCGCTTACAATATCACTCGTTTTATCTGGAGCTGCAAATTTCTTCCCTGTTGGGAAGCGTGATACAGAGCAGCTTAGGAATACAGGACCTGGCAGACGTCACACCATCACTCCCCCGAGCAGTCACGTGCATCGGGACACACGGGAAATACGTGCACTTTTCACCTCACTGCTTGGAGCCCAACTAGGAGAGCCCAGCTGGGAGATATATTAAACTCTTACTCCAGCTGTGCGGACAGGCACAACAATAGAAGGTGAGCAGAGGGGATCATTCACCGATCCCACAATTTAATGAAAGCAGTTTGGCGCAAACCTGTTGTGTATTTTGAAATATATTTAGAGGGGATTGAGAGGGGCAAGCAGAGGAACAGGTAGAGCAGTTTGGGGAGAATCATCATTTTGACTGAATTCTTGCCATCCAAGACAACAGAGGAAGGCTAGGGTCACACATAGAAATCCGTTTTTGGAAGTGATTTCCATGACCAATCCGTTTTTTTTGGGTGCTTTTTGAGCCTCCTACACCCCTGAACGTTTTTGGACTTAGTCATTTTTTGACCAAAATTAAAAAAACGGATCCGTTTTTTTAAGGCACCCCAAAAAAACGGATCCGTTTTTCCATAGAGCCCATGTTAAAAAAAAATTTTTTTTTTTTTTTTTTTGAAAAACGGACCCCAAAAACGTTGCTAGCAACGGACATAGCTCAAAAACGGACATAGCAATGTTTTTAAGTGCAGAAAAAAAACGGACAGGGTGTTTATTACATCCAATCCCTTTTTCTATCAGTTTTTGGACTTAGAAAAAAAAATGCCAAAAATGAAGCCAAAAACGGACCAGGGGCTTATGTGTGACCCTAGCCGAAGGGAGAATCCAGAAAGGTCAGATTTAATGTCAGACAGGACAAACTCACAATTAGATCTAATAATGTTTTTAAGCTTAGTTATTTTAATCCCCAAATACGTGAAGCCTTTTGGAGACCAATAAAGGGAAAATTACTTTGAATTTGGATTTGAGCATAATTCACTGGGGAACAATTTGAAAAAAAATTTCTGTTGAGTTAGGTTTTTGAGCTGATTTAGGCTGGGGTCACACATAGAAGTCCGTTTTTGGAAGTGATTTTCATCACCAATCCGTTTTTTATAGGGTGCTTTTTGAGCCTCCTGCACCCCTGAACGTTTTTGGACTTAGTCATTTTTCCATTAAAAACGCATGTGCGTTAACGCATGCGTTAGCGCAAGTGCCTATATGTGCCATGCGTTAACGCATGCGTTTCCCATAGGGCCCCATGTTACAAAAGCGCATGCGTTTTTTAAATGATGCCAAAAACGTTGCTAGCAACGTTTTTGCCTCAAAAACGGACAGAGCAATGTTTTGAGGTCCAGAAAAAAACGGACAGGGTGTTTATTACATCCAATCCGTTTTTCTATCAGTTTTTGGACTTAGAAAAAAAAAAAGACAAAAATGATGCCAAAAACGGACCAAGGGCTTATGTGTGACCCCAGCCTTATACTAAAATTGTCATGCTGATTCCAAAAATGTAGTCAGTTTTTTTCTAGCACGTCAAGTTTTTCCTCCACAACTTACCTGCCAGAGAAGCACAATTGCACTGATATCTGTAATAAGACTTGTTATCTGATTACAATTAGACTCCTATAGAGCTACGTGGCAACTTGTAAGAGTAGTCACAATTGAGACAGTGTGGTGAGAGGTGTGTGCAGCTCCCAATACGTCATAATTATCAATATCTTTACACAAAAAATTTATCATAGTAGAAATAAATAGGATTTGTGATAGCTTTTCTCTCTACATTGGGTGCTTAGTTGTAATTTATGTATCTTTTATGATTTTTTTCTTTGTTAGTTTTCAAAGCTTGTAACTTTCCATCTCAGTGTTTTATTTACATATGTACATATTTCCTTTGTTTCAGATCATGTCTGCTCCTTCTTCCTCTCGTCGTAAATGCCTAAACAACCCTGACTCCTTCTGCTATATTTGTGGTGTTTTCACCATTCCAGTTCAAAGGGCAAACATCAGTGCATTTGTCAAACAAGCATATTTTGCATATTTTAAAGTAAAACTCGGTGATCAAGATAAGCCATGGGCCCCTCACATAGTGTGCAAGCAGTGTGTCGAGAGTTTACGGATGTGGACCAAAGGAACACGTGAAAAGTTAGCATTTGGTATCCCCATGGTGTGGAGAGAGCAAAAAAGTCATTCCACAGACTGTTACTTCTGTTTAGTGAAAATATCAGGATTTAAAGGGAACCAACCACCCAAATGACCCCCCAGACTATTAATATGGGTCCCTACACCCAGCACATACATGTGCTGCAAGCTTTTTTGCTAAAAAAAACTGTTTTTTATAAGTTAAGATATAGCTTTAGAAAGTTTATAACGAAAGGATGGGTGGGCGTTACTTATCTGGTTCGAAAGCCGAGATTCTGCTGCCAGTCATCCTGTCCTGGTCACAGCAGTAACGGCCAGCTCTTTTTTCAGTGTCCCAGGCTGGTGCACGGGATGTCATGCCCGTGCACACGTCATCAGCTACAGCCGGGTCGCGAGCGCGCGCTCTGACTTCCTGCGCTCAGCTGTGGAAGTCAGAGCTTGTGCTCGCGACCCGGCTGTAGCTGATGACGTGTGCACGGGCATGACATCCCGTGCACCAGCCTGGGAGGTGGAAAAAAGGGCCAGGCTTTACTCCAGCTACGAGGACAGGAACAAGACTGGCAGCTGAATCTCGGCTTTAGATGCAGATAAGTAACACCCACTCGTCCTCATCTTTTAAACTTCACAAAGCTCTTTCTTCACTTCTTCAAAACGTTTTTTTTAACAAAAAACCTTGCAGCAAATGTGTCTGCTGGGTCTAGGGACCCATATTAATAGTCCGGGGGGGTCATTTGGGGTGGTTGGTTCCCTTTAACAGGAAAAATAAAAGTAAAATAGAATATCCAAATCTAGCGTCAGCTATCAGACCAATGTCTCATTCAGCTGAAATTCCAGTGCCAGTTTTCGAACAGCTACCATCTCTAGAAGTTCTGAGTGATGTTGAGGAACACAGTAACAGCAATGATGCAGAATTTGAAATTCACAAGGATTCAGTTCGTAAGGGATTTGATCAGCACGAGTTAAATGATTTAGCACGTGAATTGGGCTTATCAAAAAAAGCTTCAGAATTACTAGCATCAAGGCTGAATGAGAAACAGTTACTTGAACAAGGAGCGAAGGTATCATACTTTCATACTAGAGAAAGTACATTTTTGCAGTACTTTCGGTGTGACAGTGGTTTTGTGTTTTGCCATAATATTCCTGGTTTACTACAAGAATTAGGGCTTTCAATGTACAATCCAAATGAATGGCGACTGTTTATTGATAGCTCAAAGCGGAGTCTTAAGTGTGTCCTTCTACACAATGGAAATTTATTTGGTGCAGTCCCTATTGGGCATTCTGTCTCTCTTCGTGAAGAACATGGAGATGTAAAGAGAGTTTTTGAATTATTGAAATATGACACACACAATTGGATCATCTGTGTTGACCTTAAAATGGTTTGCTTCCTTCTTGGTCAGCAACGTGGGTACACAAAGTATCCCTGCTTTCTCTGTATGTGGGATAGCAGAGCTCGAGAATAGCATTGGGTTGAGTCGAATTGGCCTCCAAGATCTGGTCTTAAACCTGGAGATCCTAACATTCTACATCAGCCCCTTGTTGACAGTAAGAATATACTATTCCCACCTCTGCACATAAAACTGGGTCTCATGAAGCAATTTGTAAAAGCATTGCCAACTGACGGCGACTGTTTTAAGTACATCATGTTGGCACTTCCTGGACTGTCCATTGAAAAAATCAAGCCTGGTGTGTTTGATGGTCCACAAATTCGACAGCTCATCAAAGATGAACATTTCACCGGGACTATGTCAGATCTTGAGAAGAATGCTTGGTTATCATTCAAAGACGTCGTCAAGAACTTTCTTGGAAATACATGTGCAAGTAATTACAAAGAAATTGTTCAGAAACTATTGGAGAGCTACAAAGTGCCTGGTTGCAACATGAGTATTAAACTACATTTTCTGCATTGCCATCTTGCCAACTTTCCGGAAAATCTTGGTGCTGTTAGCGATGAGCAAGGTGAACGATTTCACCAAGATTTGAAGGTTATGGAAGACCGTTACCAGGGTAGATGGGATGTACATATGATGGCTGACTATTGCTGGAGCATCAAACGTGATTGTCCTCAAGTTAAACACTCCAGAAAAAGCTATAAATGTACATTTTTACCTTAAATACTTGCATATATATATATATATATATATATATATATATATATATATATATCCTTTGTAAAAAACATGATAGTGTTAAGAAACATATTTGTCATGCCTATTTCTTATATATTTAATTTTTTGTTCATATTTGTACTATTTAATAAAAAAAAAACGCTTTTTAGATACAGTAGTTTACATATTTTTGAGAAGACAAAAATCCTATAGTTCAAAAACTTGACGTGATAGAGAAAAACTGAGATCATTTCTGGATTCAGCATCCAAAAATTAATTAAGAACAGTTGTTTGACCTAACTCCTAAAAAATTGTGTTCCCCAATTTGTAAGAAATAAGGGGAATATAGTAGATTTGGTTAAATTCAGCTTATAAAAAGAGGCCAGGGAGAATTCCCTAGGGACTGAGGTGATCGCATCCAATGAGCCAGCCTGGTCGACACAGGTCAGGACCACGTCGTCAGCGTAGAGGCCGATTTTGTGTTCCACATCTCCTACAGGAATACCTCTAATACGAGGGTCCTGTCTGATGATGGCCGCAAGAGGCTCCATGATTAACGCGAATATTAGGGGGGAGAGGGGGCAACCCTGTCGGGTGCCATTAGAGATTGCAAATTTGGATGAACAAAATCCCGAGGCACAGACTAATGCACAAGGATTGGAGTAAAGTGCCATCAGAGCTCGGACCACCCCTCCAGAGAAACCGAATATCTGAAGGACAGCATCTATAAAACCCCAGTGTACCCTGTCAAATGCTTTCGCTGCATCAAGAGACAGGAATACACTGGGGATGTGCCCCCTCTCCACCACATCAAGAAG
Organism: Allobates femoralis; assembly: GCA_033576535.1. NCBI lineage: Eukaryota > Metazoa > Chordata > Amphibia > Anura > Aromobatidae > Allobates > Allobates femoralis. The sequence continues at coordinate 654,457,601 of JARQOC010000002.1, read as the reverse complement.
ATCAATGAGCTGCCTCGTTCCATCTCTAGTCTGACGACCCTGAACAAATCCCACCTGATCGGGATGGACCACCTGGGGGAGAATGGACATGAGTCTGTTGGCCCAAATCTTAACGTAAATTTTTGTGTCACAATTTAAGAGGGCAATTGGATGGAAGTCACCAGGAGAGGTTAAGGGCTTGCCCGGTTTTGTAAGGGTGGAAATTGTGGCCTCTAGACCCTCAGGCTTAATCACTCCCTCCAACTACCATCTGCTAAACAACCTAAGGAGGTATGGGGAGATTGAAGGAAGAAATTGAAGGTAATACGAAAAGGGAAAACCATGTGGACCAGGGGCTGATGTTTTCTTAGATGAGTGAACTACCTGTGAAATTTCCAATTCAGTAAGAGGAGTATTTAAAGGGAACCAACCACCCCCAATGACCCCCCCAGGCTATGAATATGCTTCCATACACCCAGCACATACATGTGCTGAAAGGTTTTTAGCTAAAAAAACGGATTTTTATAAGTAAAGATAATGCTATATAAACTTTATACTGAAACGACGGTTGGGCGTTACCTAGATGCAGTAGAAGCCGAGATTGATCTGTCAGTCTTGTTCCTGTGCACGTAGCTGCAGTAAAGCACAGCCCTTTGTTCCTCCTCCCAGGCTGGTGCACGGGCTCTCATGCCCGTGCACACGTCAGCAGCTGGAGGCGGGTCCCGAGCGCGCGCTCTCTCACTTCCTGGAATCAGCTGTTCATTCCACCGGGCTGAAGCTATAGGACAGTATGTTTGTTTTCACTGCAGGCGGCCATTGTTGTTATGTGGCAGGGGGCACATACAGGCCATAGTAGCGGTCCAAGGGAGATGTGTAATGGCTATCAGTGTTTACTGCTGGGCATTTTAGGACATGTATATTGCAGTGTCTGGGCTGACATTTTTTGCATTGTATTGCATGTGTTGTGCAGTGCTTTGGCGGACATGCTGTGCATAATAGTACATGTATTGTTCTGTTGCAGGGTGGACATGCTGTGCATAGTAGTACATGTATTGTGCTGTGGCAGGGTGGACATGCTGTGCGTAGTAGTACATGTATTGTGGAGTGGCAGGGTGGACATGCTGTGCATAGTAGTACATGTATTGTGGAGTGGCAGGGCGGACATGCTGTGCGTAGTAGTACATGTATTGTGCTGTGGCAGGGTGGACATGCTGTGCATAGTAGTACATGTATTGTGCTGTGGCAGGGTGGACATGCTGGGCATACTAGTACATGTATTGTGCTGTGGCAGGGTGGACATGCTGTGCATAGTAGTACATGTATTGTGGAGTGGCAATGCAGACATGCTGGGCATAGTAGTACATGTATTGTGTAGTGGCAATGCAGACATGATTGGCATTGTAGTGAATCAATTGTGCATTAGACTTGAGTTGGGACGAGGAGATTTTTGGGAGGCTAGCTTTATCTAAGAAAGAAGTAATAGTTTCAATAGAGGGCTGAGGGACAAGAGGGTCATTATTAAGGTTATATAAAGACGTATAATAAGAGGCAAATTCCTCCTAGATTTTAATCGGGTTATAAACATGAGATTTGTCAGGTTTAATAAGAAAAGGAATTTTGGAGCGAAGTTCTAGTTTTTTAATCCTCCTGGCCAGTAGAGAACCCACTTTATCACCCATATTAGAATACTTAGATTTTGATTTCCTAATATCTTTTTCAGCCCTAACCATCAACAGGTGACGAATTAGAAGACGAGTTTTAGTTAGTTCTTTTAAAACATTCGGAGAGGGGGTATATTTATGTAGAGCTTTTTTAAGTGTTTCAAGGTATCTAAAGCTGTTCGTAGGGCGGACTCATATTTTCTTTTATTAGAAGCAGCCATTTTAATTAAAGCTCCCCTGACAACCGCCTTGTGGGCAAACCAAAGCGAATCATATGGGACGACCCTGTATCATTTAAAGTAAAAAATTCTGCAATCACTTTTTCCAAAAATTCAGCATTGGAGGGTATGGTAAGCAGATATTCGTTGAGACACCATTTTGCCGGGGAACGGAGATTTGACGGATCTGAGATACATAGGATTATTAGAGCTTGATCTGACCAAGAAATATTGCCAATGTCCGCCAAGACACAATGTGGTAAAGCCACATCATCAACTAGAAAAAAAATCAATTCTGCTATATATGTATGTATATCATGTATGGTGCCTCGGGGACATGAAGGTAAAATCACGCTCTTCACAGCGCAGATATCTCCAAATGTCGTGCAAATTATGAGAAGACACCAAAGCACCTATTTCCCCCTAGAACAAGATGAGACCGAACAATCCATTTGTCTGGACATAGAGACATTAAAGTCACCGGCTACTATTGTGTAACCTAGTTTAAGCGGGGTAAGAACCTGAAAGAATTTTTTCAAAAAAGATATCTGGACAGTATTAGGGCTGTAGACCGAGGCCAGGGTAAAAGGAACGTTATTCAATAAACACAAGATAATGAGATATCTACCCTGTGAATCCTGTACAGAGGACTTCAGAAGAAAGGCCACCCTTTTAGAGATAAAGATGGCTACTCCTGCCTTTTTAGAAGTATTGCTCGCAAAGAATTGGTGGGGATAAAGAGAGGAACGCATCCTGACATTATCCTGGAAGAGCAAATGAGTTTCCTGTATGAAGACCACATCATGAAAATCCCTAGACAAATGCCTCCACACCAACGACCTCTTGCCAGGAGAATTCAAACCATTAACATTAATGGAGCACAATGAAACACTCATAATGGAGCATTAAAATTAGCAATGTTATAATGAGGCTCCAATGGTCAAATATATCTATCAGCAAACCTGAATTGCGGAAAAGGACCTGAGGTAAAGGGGGAAAGAAAGGGGGGGGAGGGAGGGGAAGGAAAAGGAGGGGAGAACAAATCAACTCATACATTTAAAAACCTTCAAACCTACAAAAGGAAAAATAGAAGTGAACAAAAGTCACTTATAGGGGCCGAGGACCCAGTACACCAGACTGATCTGATGAGCAACAAGGTCCAAGTCACCAACGTGAAGCATCCACAGAGCAAAAGATAAACAAATTCCTCAGATGGTCTCCCACTCTGGATCCATCCGCTTTCTACTAGGAGGACGAGACAAAGACCTGGACTTTATCCGGAGAGGACTGATGATCTGGAGGCAACAAGTCCCATCTCTCAAGCAACTTGGCAGCTTGTTCCGGGAACAAATGTGGAGCCCACTGGGACGGGGTACTCGGTACCGGACCAGGGTACTGCTGGGGATGTCACGAAGGTCCTGGTCCAGACTGTGTCCCGAGTTCTCACAAGTAAAGGGGTATTTACAGGGATTAGTCTGTCGTGACGCCACCATGGGTTGTGATCAATAATAGGACCACCGCTGCAGCGCTGCTCTGCCAGGAGGATGGATGGATGATGGGGCTGCAGCCAGATGGATGAGCCTGCCGCGGGTCGGGCTGCTCCTGGCAGGATAAAAGGTATGATGCACAGTTCTGTATACCTGGAATCAGACACAGACACTGAGACAGGGATCACCGGGTTTACTTTCTAGTTCTTCAAGCAGTTAACAGCAATGCACAGTACAGTTCTCAACACAGTTCAGTTAACTCCGAGAACACTCAACCCTGTGTAGCCAGGCTGTCACTCTGAGACCCCTCACTCCTTCTAAGTGTCCTTTCAGGCTGTTCTCTCCCTCTCTGTTCTCTCTCCAGATTGTATAGTGTGAGCTCAGTCCCTTGTGGGTCATCATGGTTGCTGCTGTGCTTCCAACCCTTGTGTTGGGTACTCCAACCTGGAATTGAAGCTCCCCGTCGGTTTGTCTGGGAAGCCGAAATGTTGCTTCAGTTCCCCTCAGAGCCGACACTCTGGTATATGCCTAGCCTGCAGTAACCCTATCTTCCAAGGTGTTACCAGGCTCCATCTAACCCGTGTGATTCCAGCACAAATCAGGGAAAACTTCTCCACTAGTTAGTCAGTGCGACCGTGTTCCTCGGACCCGGTGATACCGGTCCGGTCTCTGTCCTCGCACTCCCCTGGGATGCCAGCTATGGACGAGCTTTCTCTCCATGGTTTCTGTGACTCTGTGGATTCTTCATCTCCAGGAAGCCCAATTCCTCCGGAATGTGTGTCACTTTCTGCTTGGTCTCTTTTCAGCTCGGCACCTACTGGCCTACTAACTCCTTCCTTCTCTTTTGCCTCTATTTGAGCTCTCTGTCACCTGATCTACCTTCTTTCCCACCCACTTTCCTCTAAACCCACCACCCCTTTCCCGCCTAGAGTCCCGAGCTCCGGGTTGGGTGCCGCCTCTAGTGGTGTGTGTGTGCTGTGAGGGTGTTTGGTGCACAAACTGTCTATCTTTCTACCTGGCTGCAGTTCCCTATCTGGCCACCCTGGTCGCAGGGGCGCCACACAAACATGAGGAAGTGGATCCATCTTTACGTATCAGCAGTCTTGTAGGAAAGCCCTAGCGATAAGGGATTCCCTTATCGCGCAGCACAGCAGTGTAAGGGGCAAAGGCTCTCCTGAGTGCAAGGGTGCCCGGAGAGAGATCCGGATAGACAGAGATATTGGCAAATTTTGCAGGAAGGGAAGGATTGCCTCTCAGAGCATGCAGAAAGTCCTCTTTTAATTCAAAAAAGTGTATGCGAGCAAGGACGTCTCTGGAGATGGAGGGGCACAGGGCTGCAGGCTTTGGCACACGATGAATGCGATCAATTATTATGTCTTTTCTATCCACATGAGGCATAGCAGCCATAATAAAATCCTGTAGAAAGGACCTTAACTCTGCAGGCAGGACGGATTCTTTAACTCCTCTTAATTTGATATTATTTCTCCTAGACCTGTCCTCTAGGTCCAGGGTTTTAGCCTGTGTCTTAGACGAAAATTGCTGAAGGGATTCATGTGCATCCCAGAGTTCATTATGTGAAGTAATCAGCTCTGCTAACTTGCGTTCCAAATAATCAGTGCGGGCTCCCAGTTTCTCCACATCACCCTTAATTTCTGCCAACATGTTGCGCATATCCTCCTGAAGTGAACTGCAGAGAGAGGCCAGCATGTCCCTCATACGCCCTTGGTAATAGGGGCTTCAGCCTGCTCCTGGGCGAGGGTGCTAACAGGAGGCTGAGATTCCCTCCTTGCTGCTAGGGCTGCGTGGGGAGAAGGAGGGGCCATGTTTAGTGTGTTGGCGGGAAGCCTGGCACTGACAAAGAAGTCAGTCACCCGCTTAGCCTGCTCACGTGCCGCGGGTCTGGACTTCCCCATAGACTCACCGGGGTTACCGGAGGGGCTGGCCAGAGGAGGGGAGCCGGGGAGACCTCCAGGAAAGTTGCTATGAGCCGCTTCTAGCATCAAGGATGCGGAGCTCCCGCTCTATATGACCGCCATCTTCAGCAGGCAAACCACGCCCCAAAACAGCCGTGTTTTTGAGGCTGGAAAAAAGCAGCCCAAACAAATATGCACAGTGGGCACTTAGCCTTTTGTGAAATAAATAAAATTGGAGATACAGTTGTGGCCAAAAGTATTGACACCCCTGCAATTCTGTCAGATAATACTCAGTTTCTTTCTGAAAATAATTGCAATCACAAATTCTTTGGTATTATTATCTTCATTTAATTTAATTTGTCTTCAATGAAAAAACACAAAAAGAATTGTCCTAAAGCCAAATTAGATCTAATTCCACACCAAACATAAAAAAGGGGGTGGACAAAAGTATTGACACTGTTAGAAAAATCATGTGATGCTTCTCTAATTTGTGTAATTAACAGCACCTGTAACTGACCTGTGGCACCTAACAGGTGTTGGTAATAACTAAATCACATTTGCAGCCAGTTGACATGGATTAAAGTTGACTCAACCTCTGTCCTGTGTCCTTGTGTGTACCACATTGAGCATGGAGAAAAGAAAGAAGACCAAAGAACTGTCTGAGGACTTGAGAAAACAAATTGTGAGGAAGCATGAGCAATCTCAAGGCTACAAGTCCATCTCCAAAGACCTAAATGTTCCTGTGTCTACCATGCGCAGTGTCATCAAGAAGTTTAAAGCCCATTCATTTCATTTGAAATGCTCACAAGTAAAGTATTATTGCCAGAGTCCGTTATAAATGTACTTCTGTATTATGCAGAAAAGGTCTTGAAGGGTACTGCCTGCTGCCCTCTGTGCCTAAACTTTTTTCAAGTAAAAAAAATCTTTTGTTTTTGTCAAGTTGTCTGACCTCCTCATCCTGCAAATAAAGTGTTACATCACCGTCTGATTCAGTGACTGTTATTCCTGCCCCAGCCACTACGCGGCACCATATTCTTTCGGCTAGTGGTGCCGGTGATAGGGGGGCTATGTCCTCTCGGGAACTGCTCCTTTTGTTCCTGCCTCTGTCGCTGGGCATTGCCATGCTCCTCCTGTGGGTGATACTGGTTACAGGAAACAGGTCTCGGCAGAGGCATCTGGTGGGTCGCAGGCTTCGTTCTCTATCAGAAGTGAGGTGGTTGGTACCAGTCGCGCACCCCATCTGGCCTGGTTGTAAGGGCGGTCCAGATGAGGTCATCAGGCTGTGAGCTCCAGCCCATGAGAGAGAACCGCACACTTCAAATACCTCGGGGCCTGTCCAGCAAACTGCCAGATATGTTCTTGGTTTTCCCAGCTATCTAGTTTGTTCTCTATTATACTGACCTTTGCCTTGATTTTGACCCTTCTATCGCCTGGCGATTTTGTACTTTTGCTGCTCTACTGATTTTTGACGCTGCCTTCTGACTACACTTTTGGATCCTGATTTTCTCTCCTCCCTACTTTCTAGATTTTTTCTTGGGACCTCCTTGCTCCGGTCTGCTGTTCACCTATAGGAAGCTAGCTACTGGGTTCTGCTGTAATTCCAAATCCCTGTATAGGGGTAATGAGTCTTGGAGTTTCTTGGGTTGCTGCCTTACCAGCAGCTCAGATTTTGCAGCACACGTCGTCACATAAAGGGAACTGATGCCTTACAGAGCGTGGCAGACATGAATGGGAAGGTTTCCATGGTAACTACATCACACATACACCAAAAATTCCCATCTTTCTGTAGACATGCCGGGTGCGAAAGAAGCAGACCTTGCCCAAGGCTACCGCCGCATGCCACCTTATAGGGCAAGTAACAATTAAATGTTGAGACTAGCCCACAATGGGTAAGATACAGTTTCCCTCTACGCCTTCAAACAGGGCCCTACTAGTGACTAGTATAGACGCACAATTAAAAAGGTCATCAAGGCCACATGTAGTGGGTGACTCATGCAACTGCAATGTCGAGACCGGAGTGAAGCAGTAGGACTTTTGGGGTGCTGACTAAAGCATCGGAGGGGCTTGGTACCTACCCTTGGATGAATATCTCTGAACTGAATGAGCTGGAGTATGGACAAAAGGCCCGGCCCATTAGCCATTAAGATATCAGGTAATCATCAATGACTAGTGACTGTGGTCAGATTTTAACTTCTACAGAATTGTAGGCATAAGTCTATTCACTTGCACAATGGCGAACCCTCTACTTCAGTCCCCTATGGGGAGAAAATACTTTCTTGTTAATCCCAGCTCTCCAATGTAGTATACCCCTTCTAGTTCCAAGTCCTGGTATAGGCTCTGCCACATCCTGTATGAACAGCTAAAAAATCTTGCTCCACAAACAGGTTGTTCTTTCATGGAGTAAATTCATACACATACACAAATTCATACACAGAATAATCATTTTGTTAATATCCTGTGTGTGAATTTACTCAATAAAAAACATGTTTGTGGAGTCGTATGTTCTTGTCTTTTATTAGAAGAGACTTTTGCCTGAAAGTTTCTGGGATTTCTTGATGCCTGCTGCTCCTGTGGCACCCCTGGGTCAAAATGCCACAGTGTCATCACTGCCCCCGGGTGGTGGTGTCATGAGAGAGCAACAAAAGGGTCTTCTCATCAGGCAACACATTCACAACACTTACACCTCCAGGTCAAAGGGAGACCAAGCCCGGGTTCAGGGTGAGCTCCCCTATATATTCTGGTCTGAGGGAAGCTAGTTAGTTCAGTTCCAGAGAGGACTGTGAAGAGTTCAGTTCCTGAACAGGACCTGGGTGTAAAAGAGCTGTGCTGAGCTCATCCCAGAGTCACTAGCTAAGTACCAGGCCTAAGGCTAGTGTCTGAGGAAAGGAGAAGGAACATACCTGGGAGGCTAAGCTACTCCGTACTCACCCCAGAGGAACGGCGCATAGAACGGACACGGGGTCCGAGACTATGCAGTGTCTCACATCCCAGCAGTCGGTACAGGAAAGTGGGGATTCCAATTCTCCAGCTACACTGTACCGGAGGCACAGCAACACCATGAGAGTTCAGCAGCATACACCCGAAAGGGATCAGGGTAGAAAAGGACTCGAGTTGCCTGTCATACCAGTACCTTGCAGGGAGAGACAGGGTCCGGCAGCCTAGCTTATGCACAACAGGAGCCAATACCAAGCACAGTAAGGGAGCCAAAGACCCAGCCAAATGGAAGAAACCTGAGTTGCTCTCAAAAGACCCATGGACAGCTCCATATAACATCTGCTCCAGTAAAGGACTGAGAAACTACAAAAACAGTGAGTCTGCCTATTCCTTGTGCTTGTCGTCCTGCATCCCACACATAGACTATTTACCCTGCCCCGGGGATTGGGCTTTACCTGTGAGAGCCGTTCCATCCCAGCTGCCTGTCCATCACACTGGAGGTTCTGCAGCAGCGGTGGCCATACCTAGCCACACATCACGGGTCATCATGTAAACTCCTATGTATATAACCCCTTTTTCAACTGTACCCAGGGCACGGAACCAGGTTGACCACCATGACTTCCCCAGAAACACCAGCAGCTAGGCCCAGTCCAGAGAACCCATCGCCTTGGGGGGCGCCTCAGTTCCTGGCGTCACGAACAGGATCCTGTGCCCGTTAAACCGGGTACTGTGTGCCATGAATTGTGTGAAATATGTGTTGTTGACTGTAACAATTAATAACGTGAGCAGCGTGCAGGAAACTGAGTGGGTGTATCATCGTGATCGGTACCCTCCAAAGAGCATGAAACGAGGCCCAACCTACACTCTGACGACATCCGGTGGGGACAAGAAACCCTGTCCCAACGTGGAACAAAAATTGTACACCCCGACGGAAGTGAAAGACCGGAAGGGTCAAAATTAACTAAGGGGGCAGAAAGATATTGCAACCGAACGATCCCGTGCAGCGAGTGAACGATGCTGGCCCCGCGATACAAGTCGCCAACAGAGCACCCGGCAGTGCTGCAGCGCAAGGGATGTCACTGATCATGCCGTTCCTGATGCCGTACACCCCGGGAGCAACGTGGCTACCACAATACGCAGGTGAGCCCAATACCCTCACTGACTTTAAAGAAAAGCTGGAAAGCTATTACAGTGTGTACCCCCTAACAGAGGGCCAGCACGTCAGCATATTAATGGGACAGTTAACTGGTCACGTGCAGTCAGAAAGTCCTGGTTGGATACTAACAAAGACACTGTAGAATATGTGATTGCCAGGCTGAAAGCTACTTTTGAAACCTTTGTTGATGCCCGAGCAAAAATGAGATTCTTTGGGTGCCGGCAGAAACCACAAGAGAGCGTGAGAGACTTTGCATTAAATTTACAGGAGGCGCTCAGAGCACTCAAACAGGCAGAACCCGCATTAGCATAGGGGGAAGATAAACTGCTCATTGACCAATTTACTGATGGACTCTTATTTCCTCCTTATAGAGGACAACTGTGGATCATGGTTATACAAAACCCTGATTTGAACTTTGTACAATTTAAAGAAAGGGCAATCTGCATACTGCAGGCAGAAGAGCCTCATGACACAGACTCTGCCCAATACTTAGCTACAGTATATAAGCAACCGGGAGTGCAAATTCCACCAGCCATGTCAGGGGCTAGTGCTAAACCTCAGGAGCCCATCACCAATGAGGCTCTTGATCAAAAGATTGAAGCACTTACAAAAACTGTAGCTGAGATGGCCAGAGTGATGCAGGCGCTGCGTGGATCCAAGGCCGTGGAGAAGATCGAGTTGGCTACAAATAGAGAGGATGTCCCGTGGATGAGACCCAGGAGGTATCCAGCGACCCGAGAACGACCCAGCGACCACTACAACCTGGATGGACAGCACATTTGTCGCGCTGCAGAGAACAAGGTCACTTTGTTAGGGAATGCACTTTTAACAAGAATCCCATGGGGAACTGGGCCGCCCCCCAGGAGTAAACTCATAAGGTCCATCAAGTTTGGTGGAACAGGTACGTGGGTGGATGTCCAATAATACCAGTCATGCTTGATGGCATTCCCCTGAACGCTCTGCTGGATACCGGCTCATAGATCACCTCCATACCATACATCCTTTATAAACGGTACTGGGCTGATTCAGACATTAGCCGCGGCCCAGATGATGACTTTAACATATTGGCTAGCAATGGTAAACTATACCACAAATTGGGTTTAAAGAGATGACCATAAAAGTTGAGAGAGTAGAAGTAAAAGATCAGGGATAATAATTGTTGATGTTGACCGCCATGAACGTAATCCAACTATTCTGCTCGGAACAAATGTAATAGACAATTGTCTTGCAGAGATAACTGTTGTTTTACAGAAGATTGCCGAGACTGCCAATTCCGGGCAACAGCGAGTCCTGCGGAAGGAAATCAAAGTGTTGATGTTGAGACAGCAGGTAAAGTTGTCTGGAGGAGAAATTGGCAGTGCAAGTGTAAGTGACCCGATACCCATTGTGATACCTCCCAAAACTGAAATGTTGGTCTGTGTAGAGCCACAATAGGCCTTAGAGGGTGAGACTATCAGGCCCTGGTAGAACCCACGTACTCAGACAGTAGGCCCACTGTACTGACGGCCTGAGGAGTAGTTGAGGAACACAGGGGGAGGGTACCAATACGCCTTCTGTATTGTGGACAAGAGGAGGTGATCCTACCAAAGTATGCTACCATGGCTAAATTGTACACTGTTAATAACAATGCCATAACAACAGTTGAACATTTGAACCTGTCAAACCAGATGGAGTGCAATGGCTCAGAGGGAAAGCTGGAAAATTGGTGTCAAAAGCTACATGTAGGTACCAGTTCTACACCCTGCCATCAAAAGCATGGAGTGTACCGGGTAGTGAGGGAGTATGAACAGATCTTCAGTAAACACCGTTTAGACTTTGGGCAGATCAAAGGGGTAGAACACAACATACCCACAGGTGATCATCCACCTATTAAGGAGAGGTATAGACTCGTACCACCCACTCACTACCAATGTGCAAAAGGTATGCTCAAAGAAATGAAGGAAGCAGGGGTAATAAGAGACAGTTGTAGCCCCTGGGCAGCTCCTTTAGTGCTAGTGAAAAAGAAGGATGAGACTATGAGGATGTGTGTAGATTACTGGCAAATCAACCACATTATATACAAGGATACATACTAGGGATAAGCGAGTATGCTTGTGACTACTCGGTACTCGCACGAATATTTCGGCACTCGTGGTACTCGGCGAGTACCGAGTAATCCCGCAATACTCTTGGTATGCTCAGGGTCCTCCTCCCTGCATGTTGGTGCTCTTTACAGAGCCAGCCCACATGCAGGGATTGGCTGACAGACACTGTAATGCCACAGCCATGTTGGTTGTGGTATTACAGTGATTGGCTGGCCGCACAGCGTCATCAGGTCTTTATAAGACCTGACCGCGCTGTGCTCGTCACTCTGCTCCACAGACAGGCAGTGTAGGGAGAGCTACTGCTGATTGAGGGACAGATTTGTGGCCTTTCAGCTAGTGTAGGTGCAGGGCTGCTAATCTAATACCACAACAGTCCTTCTGAGGACTATATACAGCTATATACAGGCAGGCAGGGAGGCAGGGTATATAGCAAACTTCTTGTGCTAGTATACCAGCCTGCATCACATCTGGGCTGGTGTACAGGCTGGAAATCTCCAAAACAGTCTTTTTAAGGATTAATTTAGCTCCCTATAGGCAGTAAGGGGTTAGCTCCAATTAATATACGCCAAAACACTGTATACTCGTCAGCGTTTGTGTCTGACCGTTCCAGCTGCCGGGATTAAACCGCTCTAATCTGTAATCTCAGTGTGCAGCTAAAAATCAAATCTTGTCTGCATTCATTTACCATCTTAGTGCGGCAGAAGTGGCTTGTAGCTCCAAGCAGTATACGCCAAAACACTGTATACGTGTCAGCGTTTGTGTCTGACCGTTCCAGCTGCTGGATTAAACCGCTCCAATCTGTAATCTCAGTGTGCAGCCAAAAACCATCTTCTGGACGCCTTGATTTAGCTGTATACAGGCAGCACAACATTGAAAATGTGCAAGGCCGGTGGCAAGGGACAAGGAACTGGACGTGATGGTGGTGCATGCAGAGGCCAAGGGCGTGTGCAAGCTCGAATTGCGCCACGACAAACGCCCACATCATCTCGCTCGACCTTCCTGTCCCAATTTCTAGGGGACCGCAGCAGTACACCACTATTAAACCAAGACCAGTGTCAACAGGTTGTTAGTTGGATAGCGGAGAATGCTTCCAGTCAGTTTGGCACCACCACAAATACCATGTCTTCCCACAGTCAAGTGTCAGTAGCTGTGAGACTGGCCGCACATTCCACACCCTGATCCTCCTTCCTCCCACCATGCCGAGTGCCCAGCCCTGGACATAACTGATCCCACACTTGGACACTCTGAAGAGCTATTCACTTATCCATTCTTAGATTCTGGCCTCTCGCCAGCTCCAGTTGAAGTGGTCATGAGGAGATCGTATTTACCGATGCACAAATATTTGAGCAGCCACGGTCTCACGAAGGTAATGGTGGGAACGTGTCTCAACAAGAGGTGGACGATGATGAGACACAATTGCCAGAAAGTCAGGAGGAGGACCAGGGTGCGGAAGTGGAAGTTGACGTGGTGGATGATCCAGTAACTGACCCAACCTGGCAGGAGGGCATGCAGAGAGAGGACAGCAGTGCACAGGGAAGTGAGGTGTGGCATCACAATAGGCTGGAAGAAGCAGGGTGGTGGCCAGGCAGAAGGCAGGCAACCGTTCCCCAGAAAAACAATACGACAGAAGTTGCCAGTACAACTGTTAGGTCTTCCCGAGTCTGGCTGTTTTATAAGGTTTCTGCAGATAATTCCAAAAAGGCCATTTGCAACACCTGCCATGCCAGCATCAGCAGGGGTAGCAAAACTAGCAGCCTGACCACCACCAGCATGATCAGCCACATGTCAGCAAAGCACCCGACTTTGTTGGATGTACACCAGAGTCCAGGAGCAGTGTCTGCGGGTGACACCGCTATATCTTCCACTGTTGTGCATGCAAGACAATCCCTGTCCATACTGCATGCAAAGATGCCTCCTGTCCTTCACCTGTAGTTGCACAAGCAGAAATAGCACCATCATCAACCACGTCCTTGTCCCAGCGCAGCGTTCAATTATCCATACAACAATCTTTGAAACGCAGGCGCAAATGCGCTGCCAACACCCCACATGCCACAGTTTTAAATGCACACATTTCGCGACTGCTTGCGCTGGAAATGTTGCCTTTTAGGCTAGTGGAGACGGAAACATTCCGCGACCTGATGGCGGCGGCTGTCCCACGTTACTTGGTCCCCAGCCGCCATGATTTCTCCCAGTGTGCCGTCCCCGCATTACATAAGCACATGTCACAAAACATCAGACGTGCCCTTATCACCTAACCACGGACAAGTGGACAAGTGCTTGTGGGCAGGGCCAGTACATCTCCCTGACGGCACACTGGGTTAATATTCTGGAAGCCGGGACCCAGTCTGAGCTTGGGACGGAACACGTCCTTCCGACACCAAGGATTGCAGGCCCTAACTCAGTCAGGGTTTCACCCACAGTGTACAGCTCTGGAACGTCATGCTCGTCAGCCTCCTCCTCCTCCTCTTTACCCTCCACACCAGTCCCAAGCTGGAAGCACTACAGCACTGCCTCGGCTCAGTGGCAACAGGCTTTGCTGAAGCTAATATGCATAGGTGACAAACCCCACTGAACCTACTGTGCTGAAGAGTTGGGACAGCTCTGAAACAGCAGAGGATCACTGGCTCACACCGCTAAACCTACAGCCAAACATGGTCGTGTGTGACAATGGCCAGAACCTGGTGGCGGCTCTGAGGCGAGGCGAGCTGACACATGTTCCATGTGGTTCTGCGGTTTCTTAAATCCTACCCGGAGCTGTCGGATCTGCTCGTCAAAGTACGACGCCTGTGTGCCCATTTTAGAAAGTCACCTACTGCTTCTGCCGCCCTTCCCGGCTTTCAGCGGCGTTTGCAGCTTCCGGCTCACAGACTGGTGTGTGATGTCCCACACATTGGAATTCCACACTGCACATGATAGGATTTGTAGAGCAAAAGAGGGCAGTTGTTAAGTACCAGCATCAACTAGGCCGTTCAAACTCCACACATAAGACCTCAGGTGTGGACATGGATGTCCGACATATGTACCGTCCTCCAAAACTTTGAGGACTCCACCAAGATCGTGAGCGTCACCATCCCGCTTCTCTGTCTTATAAAACGCTCTCTGCTCAAAATCAAAGACGATGCATTGCAGGCGGAGCACGATGAGTTGAAGCAAGAAACCATACTGGGTGATTACACACAGCCCAGCCTCATCTCATCCCAATGTGCATTGGACGACTAGACGAGAAGGATGAAGAAATAGAGCTACTTTCATGCGGAATTGGCGGAAATACATGCACAACCGTCATACCGTCGGTTCAGCATGGATGGCCAGAGGACAGGGGAGAGGAGGAGGAGGATGATGAGGCCAGCATGGCCAGTCATGCTGTTGGTGAGAACCCTAAAGCCTTGCTTGTTAACAGTCTGGCGCACATGGCTGACTTTGTTACGCTGCCTGTCTCGTGACCCTCGCATTATCAACATCTTGGCGGACACTCATTACTGGTTGGTGACACTTTTAGACCCACGCTACAAGGAGAACTTTATTTCTCTTATTCCCGAGGCATAGAAGTCTACAAAAATGCTGCAGTACCAGAAGTCCATAGTCGCGGAATTAGTCCAAAAATTCCCTTCTGAAAACACTAGCGGCAGAGGTCACGATTCGGTGGACAACCAAGGCGTCCGGCCGAGAGAGGCACAAGTCCAATCTAGCAGAGGTAGGGGAACACTCTTAAAGATCTGGGACAGTTTTCTCAGCACTTCCCATAGCACAGGCCCTGAGGTGCGGGGTAGTGTCACAAGGACTGCAAAGTTTGCCAAGATGCTGAGGGAGTACCTTGCCGATCATGCAAAAGTGCTCCTAGACTCCTCTGTGCCTTATAATTATTGGGTATCCAAGCTGGACACATGGCAGTAATTGGATCTCTACGCCTTGGAAGTCCTGGCCTGCCCTGCCGCTAGCGTTTTGTCAGAGCGTGTTTTAGTGCCGCAGGTGGAATCTTTACTGATAAACGCACCCACCTGTCAACTGAAAATGCTGACAGGCTGACTCTGATCAAGATGAACAAGGGTTGGATTGGGCCTGACTTCACCACACCACCACCAAATGACAGCGTAATTTAAATTTTGTTCCGGTAAATTGCCATGCACCTCCGCACACCCACACATGGGTGCACACTTCATGACTTTGGCTTCTTGCTGTACTTCTCCTCCTTCTCCTCATCCGCCACCATCATATAATCAGTGCAACCGTGGTTCATGATGCCACGAAAACATAATTTATTTACATCATATTTATGATGATGATGACTCTAACTGTTCAAAAGTTAGGCAGTGGTTTCATGTATACCCCCCAGGGGTAAATGTTTTAGTCCATGCTTACAGAATGGGCATTACAAGTGCATGGGAATAATATTTAGAGGCTCTCCTCCATTTTTCTTTCCAGGGGCATTGGGGTACCTCCCAATTTTTGACTGCCCTGCCAAAGGGCAATACTACAAAAGACCAACTTCCTTAAAATGGGCACATTATTTAAAGAGGCCTTCATGCACGTCTCTATCCAGGGGCATTGGGGTGCCTGCCAATTTTTGGCTGCCCTGCCTAGGGCAATATTACAAAAGACAAACTTCCTTAAAATGGGCACAATATTTAAAGAGGCCCTCATGCACGTCTCTTTCCAGGGGCATTGGGGTGCCTCCCAATTTTTGGCTGCCCTGCCAAAGGGCAACACTACAAAAGACCCACTTCCTTAAAATGGGCACATTATTTAACCCCTTCCCGACCTATGACGTAGGAGGACGTCATGGGCCGGTAAGGGGTCTTTGATGTGAGCTCACAGCGCGGAGCTCACATCAAAGCCCCGACATCTCAGCTGAGATGTCTGGGTAACAGCGCCGATCGGATCCGGGATCCGATCGGCGCTGTTAACCCCTTGGATCCCGCCGTCAATCTCTGACAGCGGGACCCAAGGCGGCTACGGCAGGGAACACGCTGTTCCCTGCCTGCTCCGGAGATCCCGCGATAGTATCATTGGATCTCTGGCGCTCACGTGACATCCCGGAGTCCTGACTAGACCCCGGATGCTGTCACAGCGCAATTTCCTGCTGTGGTTGGCAGGCGCTGCCAACCACAGCAGGTCTGCGATTCTGGGAGATACAAATGAGCTGCAGCTCATTTGTATCTCCCAGAAGAAATCGGACTGTGCAGCAAGGTGCCTCTTAATGAGGCAGTGTAAAAATAAGAATGAATGAAAAAATAAAGTTTTTAAAAACCTGTAAAAAGGAAAAAAAATATAAAAGTTCAAATCACCCCCCTTTTCCCCAAATCACAATAAAAGTATTGTGAGGTGTAGCGGTGTCGGGGGAAGCAGGGATCCACACACGGACAGTTCTTAACTCACGGTTTATTGATCTTCGTCTGGTTACAGTCACCAAAACAATAGATCCGGAGCACAGCCGGCACAATCCACACCGCCCGGTATATCTCCTGGCAGCTGGTAGGCCCGGTCAGCCTTACCGGAGACAATTCCCTCCCGGGAAGGGCAGTATTAGCACGGTCACTCAGTTTCTCTCCCTTCCGGGGACGCTGTTTGGCTAATCCTCCAGAGCTACTCTCAGGCTCTGTACTGGAGTGAATCTCACTCCCAACTGAAGGAACCACACCCAGGGTTCCTACGTCCTCTTAACCCCTTCTGCTCTGAGAAGAGGAATCCCTTCTAATACCTGGGATGGAGTACGTCCTGCGGAACTGGAGGACGCACCCATGGAGGCACATACCGGTCGCAGCATATGGACCCGGCCGGTGTCTCACATATCCCCCCCCCCATGTTCAAGCGTATGGGTTTGAACACAAGGCCATAACCCTGGGCACTGTGAGGGTACCACGTCACGGCGCGGAGCACCGGTGGAACCAAGCAGGGGCACCCGGGGGTACCAGCGGTGCCAGACCCCACAAGCAACCAACCCGTTCGGGCCCCCGGCACCCACCAACCCCGGACGGGTACCAACGACAGAGCCCTGGGGCCCTATGAGGAAAACGGGGTTGGCGCGCGGCACTGCTGCACCGTTCCGGATGGGGAGTCGGCGCGGCCGGTGCACGGGGCTCTGCACCCGGGGTTCAGTCACATCAAGTCCTCTGGGTATCCCGGTGGCGGGATCCTCGGGCTCCGTGCCCTGTCTGTCCTTCATCCGAGGGGCCATATACCCGTATCACAATACCCGGAACAAGGGCATATCCCTCCCCAGCACAACATCATAAGGGAGATCCTTTACCACCCCAACCACATGTTGAACCCGCCTGGCTGGGGTAGCAAACGTGACACGCTTCATCGGATACGTGCGATGATCCCCATGGACACTCATCACCCTGACCCTACGGCCGGTGGATTTGGTCCTGGAGACCAAGGAGGCACACACGAGGGTCACGTTGCTCCCTGAGTCCAGTAGGGCCGTCACCTCATGACCGTTAAGCCGTACGCGGCACAGTACATTCTCAGTATCCCGGGGGGTCGAGCCCCGTTTTCCGACGAAGTGGGCGAACATGGACCGCCTCCGGGAATAGTCACAGTCCATTGGTTCCCCGTTGAGGGGACACTGCGCCATCACATGTCCCACCTCCCGGCATCTTCTACATCGGGGTGGTTCCCCGCTATACCAGGGGCCGAACCGCGGATCGCCGCTTTGCTGCAGGGAGAGGCCCGTTCTTGGCCTGAGCCGGGCGCTCGCCCGCCCGGGGGCCGGGTTGGGGGTCCCTACTGTCTGGTGTGGTGGGTAGCCCGCATTGTCCCAGTGTCCCGGATCAGGTCCTATGTGGCCACATGGCGCTCCACCACGTTCACCAACTGATCTAGGGAACCCGGGTCACTGTGTCCCACCCACTTTTGCATGGGGACGGGCAGCGTACGCACGAAGCGATCCACCACCACCCGCTCTACCATCTGGGCCGGACTCAGGGCTTCAGGCTGCAGCCATTTTTTAACCAGGTGCAACAAGTCATAGGCCTGAGAGCGCATGGGTTTGCCTTCCTCGTAGGCCCATTGGCTCACCCGTTGTGCCCTCACGTATGTATTAACCCCGGTACGGGTCAATATCTCCCCCTTCAGGGCTCCATAGTCCAGGGCATCCTCAGTACACAGGTCTATGTATGCCTTTTGGGGATCACCAGTCAAATAGGGCGCTAGCACCTCGGCCCACTGGGCGACCGGCAGTCTCTCCCGTTCAGCCACCCGCTCAAACACTGCCAGGAATGCCTCCACATCATCCCCTGGGGTCATCTTTTACAGCGCTTGTCTTACCGCTTTCCAGACGCTGCAGTCGTCACCTGGTCCTTGAGGCGGATCCCACGGTCTGGCACGAACAGCCTCGGACAACAGGGTCATCTGCTCCTGGTGCCTCCTCTCCTGCTGCTGCTGAGCTTCCTGGTGCCTTTGCTCCTGCTGCTGCTGGGCCTGCTGTTGCTGCTGCTGGGCCTGCACCAGGTGCTTGAGCAACTCCTCCATGCTGGTGGTGGGTTTGTACTGGAATTTGGCTGCTTGGATCCGGGACATGCGCTGCCAGGGACGCCGCAAGAGACTGGCCGCAATGATGACTGCTGCTCCTTTTACTTAGCAGCGCTCATTAGCCTATTGAAAAGTCACTTTTCCTCACCGGAACCGGAATAGAGGGGCACAGCAGCGCCGGCTTCACCAGGAATGAAGGCTACACCTCACCGGCCTGGCAATGCCCGCATTCTCCACCATATGTGAGGTGTAGCGGTGTCGGGGGAAGTAGGGATCCACACACGGACAGTTATTAACTCACGGTTTATTGATCTTCGTCTGGTTACAGTCACCAAAACAATAGATCCGGAGCGCAGCTGGCACAATCCACACCGCCCGGTATATCTCCTGGCCGCTGGTAGGCCCGGTCAGCCTTACCAGAGACAATTCCCTCCCGGGAAGGGCAGTGTTAGCACAGTCGCTCAGTTTCTCTCCCTTCCGGGGACGCTGTTTGGCTAATCCTCCAGAGCTACTCTCAGGCTCTGTACTGGAGTGAATCTCACTCCCAACTGAAGGAACCACACCCAGGGTTCCTACGTCCTCTTAACCCCTTCTGCTCTGAAAAGAGGAATCCCTTCTAATACCTGGGATGGAGTACGTCCTGCGGAACTGGAGGACGCACCCAGGGAGGCACATACCGGTCGCAGCATATGGACCCAGCCGATGCCTCACAGTATATATATAAAAAAAAAATATACACATGTTTGGTATCGCTGCGTTCAGAATCGCCCAATCTATCATAGTATTAAATCCATTAATGAGAGCCGTAAACTCCGTAACAGAAAAAATGGTCCAAACGCCAAAATTCTGTTTTTTTGGTCTCCGCGTTATTGCTATAAAATGCAATAACGGGTGATCAAAACTGCGTATCCCTCTAAAAATGGTATCATTAGAAACATTAGCGCAAAAAATAAGCAATCACCCAGCCCCAGATCCCGAAAAATGAGGGCGCTACGGGTCGCAGAACATGGCGCAAAAAGTCAGTTTTGTTTTTTTTCAAACTTCTGAATTTTTTTTCACCACCTAGATACCAATAAAAGTATACATGTTGAGTGTCTACGATCTCGTACCGAAGTGAGGCATCACCCCGTCATGTCAGTTTTACCATATAGTGAACATGGTGACTAAAATAACCCAAAAACAAACGTGTCATTGCACTTTTTTTGCAATTTCACTGCATTTAGAATTTTTTTGCAATTTCCCTGTACACTAAATGGTAAAATAAATTATTGCATATGAAAGTACAACTCGTCCCGCAAAAACTAAGCCATCATATGTCTATATTGACAGAAAAATAAAAAATGTATGGCTCTTGGAAGCAGGGGAGCAAAAAATGAAAATGAAAAACGAAAAATTCCCGGGTCATGAAGTGGTTAAAGAGGCTTTGATGTACGTCTCTTCCCAGGGGCATGGGAGTGCCACACAAGTTTTTTTTTTTTAAATCTTTCATGTAATCCAAAAAACTAACATACACCAACTCAGTCTCACAAGTGGGTATGAGCCCTTAATATTTTCTCCAGGAAAATCCATTTTGGTTTCATTTTGGAACGTTTTCTTGTCAGTCCGTAAAAGTGGCATAATACTCTGATAACATTACTCACAGCAGTGACCTTACAGTCTGAAATGCTTATAGGGGTCTTTCCCATGCTGTTCCCATGTCATTTGAGCACTGTTCTGATACTTTTGTGACATTTTTAGGGTTTATTTTGAAGAAGTTGAAGTGGGCCATGACAGGGGATGAAATTCTGGCATACCCTGATTACCATCAACCCTTCATCCTGTGCACGGATGCCAGCAACGTGCAATTGGGAGCAGTACTGTCCCAAGTACAAGAAGGTAAAGAGAGAGTTATAGCCTTTGCCAGCAGGAAGCTCGGTCCTACTTAAAGAAACCCGGAGAATTACAGTTCCTTCAAGTTAGAACTACTGGCCGTAGTGTGGGCTGTAACTGAACGCTTTAAACATTATCTGACTGCTGCAAGGTTTACCATCTATACAGATAACAATCCGCTTACCCACCTGGACTCAGCAAAACTAGGTGTGTTGGAGCAGCAATGGATGGCCCGGCTGTCTAACTACAATTTTACGATCAAGTAAAGAGCCGACCGCCAAAATGCCAATGCAGATGCCTTATCCCGGATGCCACACCTTAAAGACGTGGAAGAGGAAACGGAAGAGCTGGAAAGGAATAGAGCTACTGGCCTTTCACCGCCCTAGGGCAACACAGTACAGAACAGGTGTGTACCTGAAGCATCAAAAGGCGATGCTCAACCCATTACCACATCACGAATGGGCTGAGACACTGGACAGTGACCTGGCTGTGAAGCTAGTCAAGGAATTACTGACGCAGGAAGGTGCGTACCCTGGTCAGAATGCTCCAGTTGAAGCTCAGCAGTTGTGGAAGGAAAAAAGTAAACTGTTCCTGTATCAGAATACGTTGTGCAGAAGATATACCAGTCCAAAAACTCATGAGTTGGTCTGGCAGATCATTGTACCCAAGAGAGATGTCAAAATGGTCTTGGAAGCCTACCATGATGTTGCAGGGCATTTTGGATGGAAAAAGTTGGAAGTGCTCTTAAGAGAAAGATTCTACTGGGTTGGCATGCCAAGATCAATTGAAGAATGGTGTAGAAAATATGGCCCGTGCAACCTATGAAGGAAGGATCAAGAAAGCCAGAGAGCTCCACTCCAGTACATAGTTACCAAATAACCGCTGAAGTTAGTAGCTCTAGACCACGACAAGTTAACACCAGCCAGATCCGGCAATATCTACTCCCTTACCATAGTGGATGACTATTCCCATTTCCTAGTGGTGGTGCCAGTAAAGGATTTAAAGGCCAGAACAGCTGCAAAGGCATTCCAGATGTACTTCTGTAGACCACATGGCTACCCGGGAAAAGGTCCTGGCAGATCAAGGTCCAGCTTTTGAAGCAGGGGTGTTTCAAGAATTCTGTAACATGTGTGGATGCAAGAAGATCCGCACAACACCGTATCATCCTCAAACAAAAGGTTTATGTAAGAAGATGAACCACATAGTGACTGACCTCTTAAAGACATTACAAGTATCAGAAAGGAATCAATGTTTGGGCTAATAAATGGCAAATGAGCGTTAATGTTGATAAATGTAAGGTCGTGCACTTGGACAGAGGAAATAAAATGTATAATTATGTGCTTAATTGTAAAACACTGGGCAAAACTGTCACTGAAAAAGACCTGGGAGTATGGGTAGATGACAAACTCACATTTAGTGCCCAGTGTAAGGCAGCTGCTGCAAAGGCAAATAAAATAATGGGATGCATTAAAAGAGGCATAGATGCTCATGAGGAGAACATAATTTTACCTCTATTCAAGTCACTAGTGCGACCACACTTAGAATACTGTGTACAACATAGCTGAACTAGAGTGGGTAAAGAGAAGAGTGACCAAGGTTATTAGAGGACTGAGAGGTCTGCAATACCAAGACAGGTTATTAAACTTGGGGTTATATAATTTGGAAAAATGAAGGCTTAGGGGTGATCTTATCATAATGTATAAATATATAAGGGGACAGTACAGAGACCTTTTTAATGGTATCTTTACTCTTAGGCCTGAGACTGCCACATGATGTTGTAATGAGTGAGTCACTACTAACATTTAAGAAGGGCCTGGATGCCTTTCTTGAAAAGTATAATATTACTGGTTATATATACTAGATTCTTTGATAGGGCATTGATCCAGGGAACTAGTCTGATTGCCGTATGTAGAGTCAGGAAGGAATTTTTTCCCCCAATGTGGAGCTTAGTGCTGCCACATGTTTTTTTTTCCTTCCTCTGGATCAACATGTTAGGCTATGGGTTGAACTAGATGGACTTAAGGTCTTCCTTCAACCTTAAATGCTATCTTACTATGTTACTTTGTTACTATGTAATGGCCAGAGAAGTTACCAAACCTGGTAGACTTGTACAACCATGTCCCGATGAGTTCTACCAATTGCACCCCAGCTTATCTCGTGAGAGCAAGACCTGGTAAGCTGCCAGTAGATATGTATGGGAATTCTCAAACCTGACACAGAAGTTCCAGAAGCTAGTTGGGATACTCTACGCCAGCACAAATATCACCAAGTGCAAGAATGTGTTGAGAAAAGTCTCCAGCAAGCTAGAGAGTGACAGTAAAAAGCATACAATCAACATGCTCCAGCAAACCCTTAATAACCTGGTGAACAAATGCTTAAGAGAAAAAGACGTACTCATAAGTTAGATGATCAATGTGAACCAACACCGCACACCGTTCTCCTATCAAACTTTGATAATACAAAAGTGTTTCTAGTCAGAAAGGATGAAGGTAAAGCCACCTCAGCGGTATCCAGAGATCACCTTAAGTTGTGTCCTGAACCCTGAAGACACCAGAGGTCCCCGTACCTTCACCTGTTGAACCCAAGAAAGAAGAAGATGTGTTCCATGCAGTCTTAGGGGATTTTCCAAAAACCTGGACAAATTACCATGGAGCAGTCTTAGTCCCAATGCTTTCATTTCCTCAAATGATAAGTGAACCCATAGAGCAAGAAGTTCCAAGAGTGGAAGAACCATAAGTGGCAGTTACAGAGGAGAAAAAGGAAGAACAATTCCTGATCACAGTGAACTTGCCAGTCAGATCCGCATCTCACGTAGAGTCAGATATACCCACAAGGTACACCTCCACACATAGCATTGTGTTAAGTACACCTGCATCATACACTCCAAAGCTTAGGAGATTGCAGCGTAGTACCAAAGGTAAAATCCCATCCTGGTATAAAGATTAAAATGTGAATAAAATGTTGTATATATGTTTAGTGTAAAGAAGTGTGAATAGTACCTGGTAAACATAGTGTACAGAAGGGTGGAGTAACTGGATTAACCCCTATGCACATTAAGTTAGGAAAAGAAAGTGCCTGGGGGTGCTGAGTGAAGCCGAGACACCCATAGTGAAAATGTTTATTTTATGTGTAAGGTTGCAACGGTAAGCCCAGTACCTACAGAGATTTTCCTGTAAGAACTTTTGCATATTCTTGAACTATTTACTTTTAAATATGGACCATAATACCACTGGACTGGTTGTTGTACAGACTCCTTGTACATAATATTCACCAGCCCCAGTGGAAAAGGACGAATCTCCGGAGAGACTGCTTTTTGAACTCTTTTTAAATTTTTTACAATTTTATTGGTTTTTGTACTTTTTACTTTTAAGACTCTGTACATTATATTGTTATTAATTCTTTGTGATTACCTTTTGAAAAGTTGTCACAGTCCCAGAGTACTGTCTTTCACTAAGGGGGAATGTGGCACCCCTGGGTCAAAGTGCCACAGTGTCATCACTGCCCCCGGGTTGTGGTATCACGAGAGAGCAACAAAAGGATTTTCTAATCAGGCAACACGCATACAACACTTACACCTCAAGGCCAGAATGGGGAGACCAAGCCCGGGTCCAGGCTGAGCTCCCCTATATATTCTGGTCTGGGGGGAGCTAGTTAGTACAGTTCCAAAGACGACTGTAAAGAGTTCAGTTCCTGGGAGGACTGTAAAGAGGACCTGGGTGTAAAACAGCCGTGCTAAGTTCATTCCAGAGTCGCTAGCTAAGTTCCAGGCCTAAGGCTAGGGTCTGAGGAAAGGAGAAGGAACATACCTGGGAGGCTGAGCAACTCCATGCTCACCCCAGAGGAACGACGCATTGAACGGACACCGGAGTTCAAAACTGTGCAGGGTCTCACATCCCGGCAGTCAGTACAGGAAAGTGGGGATTTCAAATTCACCAGCTACACTGTACCGGAGGCACAGCAACACTGTGAGAATTCAGCAGCATACACCCAAGATCAGGGTAAAGAAAGGACTCGAGTTGCTTGTCATACCGGTACCTTGCAGGAAGAGACAGGGCTGGCAGCCTAGCTTATGCAGCAGCAGGAGCCAATACTAAGTGCAGTAAGGGAGCCAAAGACCCAGCCAAATGGGAAGAAACCCTGAGTTACTCTCAAAAGACCCGTGGACAGCTCCTTATGACATCTGCTCCAGTAAATGACTGAGATACTACAAAAACAGTGAGTCTGCCTATTCCTTGTGCCTGTCGTCCTGCATCCCACACATAGACTATTTACCCTGCCCCGGGGATTAACTTTACCCGTGGAGAGCCGTTCCATCCCAGCTGCCCGTCCATCACCCCAGCGGTTCTGCAGCAACGATGGCCATCCCTAGCCACACATCACGGGTGGTATCACATAAACTCCCCTGTATATAACCCCTTTTTCAACTGAAACCCAAGGCACGGAACCAGGTCACAACCCCCTTGACTTCCCCAGAGACAGCAGCAGCTAGGCCTAGTCCCGAGTACCCCATCGCCCTGGGGGCGCCTCACTCCATTCCTGACTGAGTAATAGAAAGGTGACCATGAGAGGCTGCACTGTTTTGTTGTGCTTGGTTGTGCTGGAGCTCCCAGGTCCAGAAAGATTGTAAACAACCAAGTGGGAGCTAGAACTGTGTCTGATACTATGCTGTGGAAATGAAACTTAAGATATGTGCCCACTGTCTCATATGTGAAGTTTTGACTAAAGAACTATAGAATCTGTTTAGTAAAGAGCTGCTGGTCTATGTCTCAGTCTCAACTGGAGTCTGGTCCTAGCCGGCCTGACGTAACAGCGACATGCGGTCTGCTCAGAAGTATGAGCTGCAACCAGACAGTACCACGGTTTTCATGTAGCATGCCAGGGCACCTGGGGTTAATCCTTCACCCGCAACTACCGCTCCATGCAACGTTACATCTTCACTGCTTTATTCAATGGAGCATTCCCTGTCATAGTTTAGCAGTCTGGACCTGGGGACATTTGGACATAAAACAGTTGCAAATCATTTCCATCCATGTAGACTTGGAAAGATTAGTGATGATATTGCATAGATATAGGGAAAGTCTAACAATAAATACACAGGCACACACATATATAAATATATATATTTATACATACATATATATATATATATATATATACTAGTAAAAAACCTTGCAGCACTCAGCTACTACCAATGATGTACATATGCTGACAAGCTGTATATATATGAGAAAAAATTTAAAAACTTACGTTTTTTCCAAAAAACTCAAAATTCTTATTATTTTTTTTTAAATCTGAAGTTCTTAGTACACACATTGGCCAATGTCTGCTTGCTCATCGACTGCGTCAGTCATCGAAGTCACTTTGTCGCAGTCGATGAGCAAGCAGACATTGGCCAATGTGTGTACTAAGAACTTCAGATTTAAAAAGAAAAATAAGAATTTTGAGTTTTTTGAAAAAAACGTAAGTTTTAAAAAATTTTCTCATATATATACAGCTTGTCAGCATATGTACATCATTGGTAGTAGCTGAGTGCTGCAAGGTTTTTTTCTAGTATATTGATCCAGCATCCCTGCTGGCACCAGTTCACATTGTCTGTGAGTGCTATGCAGTTTTTTTTTCTCTTTTATATATATATATATATACTAGCTGTGAGCCCGATGCAAATGCATCGGGTGTCTAGAATACAATACTTTGTATGAGGATTACCGCAAGCGCGCCGCAAGTGTAACGACTCGCTGGCGCCGACCAATTAGAAGCGCGGCTCAGGCAGCGACTCGCAATGGCCTCGCGGCCATTGCTCGCGCTACCTGACCGGTAAATCGTTAACTTTGAGGCCGAGCCTCTGGTTCAATTTTCGGCCAGCGACTCGCAATGGCCGCTTCGCTACGGCAATTATATAGTAGATACTGTACATTGCATATGGAGGGGTGAGGAGAGCGGAGGCTGGAGGGGAGAGCGGAGGCTGGAGGGGAGGGCAGAGGCTAGAGCAGAGGCTGGAGGGCAGAGGCTGGAGGGGAGGGCAGAGGCTGGAGGGGAGAGCGGAGGCTGGAAGGGAGAGCAGAGGCTGGAGGGGAGAGCGGAGGCTGGAGGGGAGAGCGGAGGCTGGAGGGGATTGGCTGGAGGCTGGAAAGGAGAGGCTGGAGGGGAGAGGCTGGAGGGCAGAGGCTTTAGGGCAGAGGCTGGAGGGGAGAACGGAGGCTGAAGGGCAGAGCGGAGGCTGGAGAGGAGAGCGGAGGCTGGAGGGGAGAGCGGAGGCTGGAGGGGAGAGCGGAGGCTGGAGGGGAGAGCGGAGGCTGGAGGGCAGAGGCTGGAGGGGAGAGCGGAGGCTGGAGGGCAGAGGCTGGAGGCTGGAGGGCAGAGGCTGGAGGGCAGAGGCTGGAGGGGAAAGGCTGGAGGGGAGAGCGAAGGCTGGAGGGCAGAGGCAGGAGGGGAGAGCAGAGGCTGGAGGGCAGAGGCTGGAGGGGAGAACAGAGGCTAGAGGGGAGAGCGGAGGCTGGAGGGGAGAGCGGAGGCTGGAGGGGAAGGCGGAGGTTGGAGGGGAGAGCGGAGGCTGGAGGGCAGAGGCTGGAGGGGAGAGCGGATGCTGGAGGGCAGAGGCTGGAGGGGAGAGCGGAGGCTGGAGGGGAGAGCGGAGGCTGGAGGGGAAAGCGGAGGCTGGAGGGCAGAGCGGAGGCTGGAGGGCAGAGCGGAGGCTGGAAGGGAGAGCGGAGGCTGGAAGGGAGAGTGGAGGCTGGAGGGGAGAGCGGAGGCTGGAAAGGAGAGCGGAGGCTGGAGGGCAGAGGGAGGCTGGAGGGAGAGGGAGGCTGGGGGGAGGCGGAGGCTGGAGGAGAGGGAGGCTGGAGGAGAGCGAGGCTGGAAAGGAGAGCGAGGCTGGAGGGGAGGAGGCTGGAGGGAGGCGGAGGCGGAGGAGTAGGGGAAGGAGGCTGGAGGGAGGGTGAGGAGCGAGGCTGGAGGGAGAAGGCGGAGGCGAGGGAGAGCGGAGGTGGAGGGAGGGAGGCTGGAGGGGAGGCGGAGGTGGAGGGCGAGAGGCTGGAGGGAGAGCGGAGGCTGAGGGAGGGAGGCTGGAGGGGAGCGGAGGCTGAGGGAGCGGAGGCTGGAGGCAGAGCGAGGCTGGAGGAGAGCGAGGCTGGAAGCAGGAGAGGCGGAGGGAGAGCGAGGCTGGAGGAGAGCGGAGGCTGGAGGGCAGAGCAGAGGCTGGAGGGGAGAGGGAGGCTGGAGGGCGGAAGGCTGGAGGGAGAGGAGGCTGGAGGGCAGAGGCTGAGGGAGAGCGGAGGCTGGAGGGAGGCGGAGGCGAGGGAGCGGAGGCTGGAGGGCTGAGGAGGGGGGAGGGAGGAGCGGGGAGGGGAGAGCGGAGGCTGGAGGGAGGGGAGCGGAGGCTGGAGGGCAGAGCGGAGGCTGGAGGGGGAGCGGAGGCTGGAGGGAGAGCGAGGCGGAGGGAGAGCGGAGGCTGGAGGGAGAGCGGAGGCTGGAGGGCAGAGGGAGGCTGAGGGAGAGCGGAGGCTGGAGGGGAGGGGAGGCGGAGGGAGGGAGCTGGAGGGAGAGCGAGGCTGGAGGGAGAGCGGAGGCTGGAGGGAGAGGGAGGCGGAGGCTGAGGGGAGGCTGGAGGGAGGGAGGCTGAGGAGAGCGGAGGGCTAGGAGCTAGGCAGAGGCTGAGGAGAGAGGCTGGAGGAGAGCGGAGGCTGGAGGGAGAGCGGAGGTGGAGGGGAGAGGGAGGCTGGAGGGGAGAGCTGGAGGGGAGGCGGGTGGAGAGAGGAGCTGGAGGCAGGGGCTGGAGGCGAGCTGAGGGAGAGCGGAGGCTGGAGGCAGAGGGAGGCTGAGGGGAGAGCGGAGGCTGGAGGGGAGTAGCAGAGGCTGGACCGGCTGGAGGCAGAGCTGGAGGGCAGGCGGCTGGAGGGCAGAGCGGAGGCTGGCGGGAGAGCGGAGGCTGGAGGGAGGGGGGCTGGAGAGGAGGCAGGGGGAGAGCGAGGGTGGAGGGCAGAGTGCTGAGGCCGAGGCTGTAGGGGTCGCATGCGCTGACGGGGAAGCTGCAGAGGCTGAGGGCACGAGGCAGAGACGTGCGGAGGGCCGACATAAGCGGAGGCTTGAGGAGATAAGTAGCTGGAGTGAGAAATAGTAAGTGAAGAAGGTAACGACAGTGGAAAGGAGCCCAGTCAGCAAGCTGGGTGGGAGATGACTGGAGGCATAGAGGGAGAAGGAGATGCGCTCAGAGGCAGTTGTCTAAGGCTAGGGACGAGCAGAAGCTGTGAATGAGCAGTTTGAGCTGAAAAGCTCAAAACAAAGAGCTAGGGAGTAGCAGACAGATGACTTGAATGCAAGCGGTACGGCTGGAGTGCAGTAGCGGTAGACTAGCAGATGGCAGAGTCAGAGCTGGAGGCAAGCTGAAAGCTGGGTGCATGATGGTAAGCGGAGGCAATCACGAGCTTTGTAGGATCCTGAGGTGGAGGGAGAGCGGAGGCTGGAGGGGAGAGCGGAGGCTGGAGGGCAGAGCGGAGGCTGGAGGGGAGAGCGGAGGCTGGAGGGCAGAGGCTGGAGGGGAGAGCGGAGGCTGGAGGGGAGAGCACAGGCTGGAGGGGAGTGCAGACTCACCGCGCCGCGGCCCGTGTGTGCTGTAGGAGGAGAGGAGGGGCGGGCAGAGCTGCCGGACAGGAAGTTCCGTCCTCCCTCCTCTCCGGGCGGACGGCGGGCGGCTGGTGTCAGCACGGGGCCCCCCAGGGGGTGGAGGCAATGGGCCCCTCATGCCGAGTGGCACGATGTGCTAGGCCCCCCTGCCCACCCGCTAGGGGTCGCAATGCCCGCTACGCGGGCAATGCCTCGCACGACGTGGTGACGTCACAGTGTGACATAGCCACGACGTGCCGGGGGCCGACATAAACGTGCCTACGGCAATTATATAGTAGATATATATATATATATATATATATATATATATATAAAAGTGTCAAACAGACAATGGAAAAAAGTCCATGCCCCCAGGTTCCTAAAGTGGTGCTGGCGTCGACTGGATATATACAGTATATATAGAATGGTGAAAGACTGATTGCCCTCCAGGTGCCCAGGTTTGTCTAAGGCTAGGGTCACACTTGTGGCAGAATTTTGAAACCCTGATCCGGTTTTGAGCTGTAAAAAAGCTCAAAACTAGATCAGGAACCGCTCCCCATAGTGGCCCATTATGTTAACCAGATTACTCTACATGCAATCCGGTTACCGCATCCGGATCTGCAGTCTGCGGTAAAAATCATACAGACTGCAGTTTTCAGAGCGGTTTGCAAACTGCAAAGCATTAACCGGATTGCTCATGATGTGTAATCCGGAGCAATCCGGTTACCGTATACTTTGTTCATCCCTGCTGCCGCACATACATTACGTACAGTATCTCTTCTACTGTGAGGAGCCACGGCTTCAATCAGAAATTTGTAAAAGCCGACAATACTGTAAATGCCTCATTAATCCACTCACATGCTCACAGGAGTGGATAGCATGTCTCTAGGGAGGGTGGGCACCCCCTAGAGACATGTTGCCCACATCTACTATTAATATTTAATGTTTTAATAAAATTTAACACTTTGTTCATCCCTGCAGCAGCAGGGATGAACAAAGTATACGGTAACCGGATTGCTCCGGATTACACATCATGAGCAATCCAGTTACTGCATTGCAGTTTGCAAACCGTTCGGAAAACTGCAGCCTGCATGATTTTTACCGCAGACTGAGCCGCATACTCACAAAGAACATGTTGCTCTGCAACCTTGATTGCAACTGAGACACACTCTGCCCTTTGCTGTAGGTTTAAAGGGAACTAACCACCACGATTTAACCATCTGTAAATCAGTGCAGCAGGGGATTGACGGGTGCACCATGACATCACTGTTTGGGTTAATTTTTTTGTATTCCTCCCCTGTGGTATTGTCTTCCTGCTGTAAGCGGAACCCGTCCCCTTCCCGGTTGAGTCTGATTGAGAGGGAGGAGGGAGGGTTTTTGCTTACAGCAGAAAGACAAGCCCACAGGGAAGGAATAAAATAAAAACCCAAATAGCGATGTCATACTGCACACGTCAATCACCTGCTGCACTGATTTACAGTTGGTTAGATCCTAGTGTTGGTTATCTTTGGATAAGAATCGTGGCCATGGGCCACTTGCAAGACCCAGCTGGAGTAAATGATCCCTATCATTAACAGTAATGGTGTGCTGTACCTGAATATCTAGTATTGTCATGGGTGAATGGGTTTCGACTTTAGGTGCATAAGGGCTGTATGTTATCTGTACATGTAACTGTAACATTTATACGCCTGCATGTACCATTATCATTCATGGACTCTGTCTCCTGCACGTTAACTTTTTAGCCGTGCCACTAGCCTTCAGTGTCAGGCTGGGGTTCCACATGAGCCCTCAGTCCGTTTTTGGCTTCATCTTTGTTATTTTTTTTTTCTAAGTCCAAAAACTGACAGAAAAACGGATTGGATGTAATAAACACCCTGTCCGTTTTTCTCTGGAGCTCCAAACATTGCCCTGTCCGTTTTTGAGTCAAAAACGTTGCATGCAACGTTTTTGGCATCAGTTAAAAAATGCATGCGTTTTCATGCATTTTCTTAACATGGGGCCCTATGGGAAACGCATGCGCGAACGCATGGCATATGCGCACTTGCGTTTGCGCATGCGTTCGCGCATGCGTTTTTTAATGAAAAGTCCAAAAACGTTCAGGAGTGCAGGAGGCTCAAAAAGCACCCTATAAAAAACGGATTGGTGATGAAAATCACTTCCAAAAACGGATTTCTATGTGGAACCCCAGTCATAGCCATCTATTTCTATCCGTCGTGATACCAAAATGTCTTGGTCTATACTATATGTACCTTGGTGTAGTTTGTATGTTTAACTGATGGTGTCACAGTAATAAATACAGCACTTACATATATCGTCTCTTGGACTGTTACTATAACCAGCCTTAATATAGGATACGTTAGACTCTGTTCTCTTTTTTGAAAATTTTATTTGGAGTCATATCCTTGACCTTTAACTATGTTCCAGTTGATCCTTTGGGATCTTCTTATACTATCTGTAATTGTAGTCTTATCTCTCCACTTCAGGGACTAGTTATTACTCGCGTCACACTCAGGTTACAAAGCGGATATCAAACTGTAGGGAATCCCGCTGTGTGACCTGAGATATCCCCAGCATTACCCATAACACACACTCTCTTGCAAGAGCCGCTATATTTTACAAGATGTAGCAGATATATCACGCCAGTATTGTGAGACAGCGCATGTAAAGAGCAGTGACGTCAAGAAGTGCAGTGCAGTTCAAAGTTGCCCCTGTGAGACCTTCTTGAGTCTGAACTGCAGTAATATTTGTGATGGCACCACTTATCACACTCTCGCCAGTGCATGCATGCCTGCTCTCACAGCATACAGGGGGTGCTTTCTGTGAATGTGACCCCCATAAGGCCCTGTGCCCACGATACATTGTATGATGCTTTTTTTAAGCAGATAGAATCTGCTTCAAAATCTGCATGCCAATCCTGAAGCCAGCAATGTCTCTGAGAGATCAGAAGTGCTATGCCAACTTTATTTTTTTCCTTGCGCTTTTGGTGCAGATTTTTGGCAAAAAAAAGAAATACCAACCACATCTGCAAGTAAAAAAAAAAAGCTACTTGGGCACAAAACTTCTGACTTGTCATAGACTTTACATGTTGTACACTCTAGGCCAGTCTGTGAGGCGTCCTCTCATTGGACTCCTCTCCAGTTGGTCACTTAATGCTTCAACCAGTCCTCTGACTCATCTTTACCAGATCACTCTGTTTCTCAGTTAAGACTTTGGACAACATATGGCACACAGGCACAGAAGGAGAGAGGATGCTGTCCACGATAACTACACCAACTGTAATTTATGTGGCTCCCCATTTTTAAATTATTATAGTCCAAAGTATATGGTGGGACTGATGCGCCCCCCGACTATGGGGTACTCAGGAGCCGGGGCGGTGCTGTCTCACTGGTGTATCACGGTAGTCGTGACCCGGTCCCGTGGCCTGGGATCAGTTCAAAAAAGGGGTATTTACAGGGGATTTGTCATGACGTCACCCGGAGTGTTGTGGCCAATGGTGCCAACACTGCCTGGTTGCAGCTGGGGACGGTGACTTAGGGGCAGCTGAGATGGCAAGCCCTCTCCGGGTACGGCTGGAGGTCCCCAGGGCAGGAGTTATAGTCTATGGTGGGATTGGATGGAGCTTTGTGATGGAGGACGATTCACACAGTCACTTACTTTGCTGCAGCTTCTCCAGCCAGTGTGCAGGGACGACAGTCTGTGGCTCCTCAGGTGGAATTCTGTTATAGAGCACAGGGCAATAGACATAATTAACACACACAGACTCCTGATAGCCGTTTCTCAGTCTGTTTACTGGAGTTAAAGCAGATGTTTCAAGTTGTCCCTGGAGCTTGGAGAGCAGTTCAGGGTATCTCTCACCCGGCCGGGTCGTTTTGGCTTCCTTACTGCGCTTGTGTGGTGGCCCCTGCAGTTGCTTAGTCTTATATATACAGTTAGGGCCAGAAATATTTGGACAGTGACACAATTTTCGCGAGTTGGGCTCTGCATGCCACCACATTGGATTTGAAATGAAACCTCTACAATAGAATTCAAGTGCAGATTGTAACGTTTAATTTGAAGGGTTTGAACAAAAATATCTGATAGAAAATGTAGGAATTGTACACATTTCTTTACAAACACTCCACATTTTAGGAGGTCAAAAGTAATTGGACAAATAAACATAACCCAAACAAAATATTTTTATTTTCAATATTTTGTTGCGAATCCTTTGGAGGCAATCACTGCCTTAAGTCTGGAACCCATGGACATCACCAAACGCTGGGTTTCCTCCTTCTTAATGCTTTGCCAGGCCTTTACAGCCGCAGCCTTCAGGTCTTGATTGTTTGTGGGTCTTTCCGTCTTAAGTCTGGATTTGAGCAAGTGAAATGCATGCTCAATTGGGTTAAGATCTGGTGATTGACTTGGCCATTGCAGAATGTTCCACTTTTTTGCACTCATGAACTCCTGGGTAGCTTTGGCTGTATGCTTGGGGTCATTGTCCATCTGTACTATGAAGCGCCGTCCAATCAACTTTGCAGCATTTGGCTGAATCTGGGCTGAAAGTATATCCCGGTACACTTCAGAATTCATCCGGCTACTCTTGTCTGCTGTTATGTCATCAATAAACACAAGTGACCCAGTGCCATTGAAAGCCATGCATGCCCATGCCATCACGTTGCCTCCACCATTTACAGAGGATGTGGTGTGCCTTGGATCAGGGAGGTGACAGCATGGCTGGACGCTGGTGCCACAACCGCCCCCACTGTGGGTTGCAGGTGATTGAGTACCGGCATACAGACACCTGTGTTGCCTCCAGAGGAGCTTGCAGCCGCTGCTAAGTGCAATGGGTATTTACCTGGCAAATTTTGGTGAGTTTTTTTGTCTGATTTTAAGTCCATTCGGTGAATAATCTAAATTAAATTGTACATGTCTCAAAAGGCATGTGGTTAGGACTGGTAAGCGTGAGGGCCCTTGACCGTGGGTTACCAGCTTACGTACTTTGGCCAAAATACCACAAACACCTCACATTTTCATCTTTAGTGTTTTATTGCATTTTTTTCATCTGCAGTATGAGGCTGAGCCCTCTGGGGGGCGTCTGTCGTTTTGTGAGGCATGTAATCAGTGCGGAACAGCCCGCCTGATCTAATAGAAGGGCGTGACCAATAGGCTGCTCTGACACTATGCCTTGCATGCACCTTGAATGGCAGAGCCCTTGGTAACCTCGTGTCTTTAAATGCCACCAGTCACCTCCCTGACAGCATGGCCGGACGCTGGTGCCACAACCGCCCCCACTGTGGGTTGCAGGTGATTGAGTACCGGCATACAGACACCTGTGTTGCCTCCAGAGGAGCTTGCAGCCGCTGCTAAGTGCAATGGGTATTTACCTGGCAAATTTTGGTGAGTTTTTTTGTCTGATTTTAAGTCCATTCGGTGAATAATCTAAATTAAATTGTACATGTCTCAAAAGGCATGTGGTTAGGACTGGTAAGCGTGAGGGCCCTTGACCGTGGGTTACCAGCTTACGTACTTTGGCCAAAATACCACAAACACCTCACATTTTCATCTTTAGTGTTTTATTGCATTTTTTTTCATCTGCAGTATGAGGCTGAGCCCTCTGGGGGCGTCTGTCGTTTTGTGAGGCATGTAATCAGTGCGGAACAGCCCGCCTGATCTAATAGAAGGGAGTGACCAATAGCTGCTCTGACACTATCCTTGCATGCACCTTGAATGGCAGAGCCCTTGGTAACATCGTGTCTTTAAATGCCACCAGTCACCTCCCTGACAGCATTGGCCGGACGCTGGTTGCCACAACCGCCCCACTGTGGGTTGCAGGTGATTGAGTACCGGCATACAGACACCTGTGTTGCCTCCAAGGAGCTTGCAGCCGCTCGCTGAAGTGCAATGGGTATTTACCTGGCAAATTTTGGTGATTTTTTGAGGGTCTTAAATAGTCAGAAAAGGCTGGCAAAAAGATATTAATCCACACATGTGAAGCTCATTGTTCTTTGTGCCTGAACTACTTCTTAAAACTTTAGGGGGACCAAACAGAATGCTGGTGGTTTGAGGGGTTGAATTATAATTGACCCACACTTTTATGTTTAAAATTTATTAAAATTCAACTGAGCAACATAACTTTTTGGTTTGTAAGATTTATGCTTCTGTTAATAAATCCTACTCTCGTTTGCAGTTGAAGGCTCTAACTTATTTGCATCTTATCAAACCACCTAAATCTGCAGGGGTTTGAATACTACTTGTAGGCACTGTATATAATTGTATTTCTGAACATGTTTTTGGTAAACTAAAATAACAAAACGTTGTGTCACTGTCCAAATATTTCTGGCCCTAACGTGTAGATAGTTGGCGTGCACTCCTTGTTGGATTGGAGGTTGCTATTTGTAGGGGTCATTAGAGACCCTATATATGAGTGTCAATATTGTGAACAAATGCACTCTCAGTAGGCAATTTTTGCTGGTGATAAAGAGTGTGTCTTTTTATTTGGTGCTGACACATTAGACATGTGACCTGGGGTGACGTTTCGGCTATAATCCAATAGCCTTTATCAAAAGTCGCTGTTGAATTGCACTTAAGGCTTAGTGCTGTGTGACCATGGAGTCCATATATGGCTATATTCACATTACAGTTGTGCTCTATTGAGCTGTTAGCCTACCAGCCACAAGCGCGGAGGCGCCGGCAACAACACAGGAGAACCTCCATTTGAGTATACTTGTCAGCACACAGGCGCACTCACCATACCCAACAGGCCCACACATCCAATAGAGACACTGTAATTGCAATAGCCATCTATGACTCCATGGTCACACAGCACTAAGCCTGCAGTTGCTTAAGCTAGGCTGTAGCTGGAGAATCTGGAGTCCCCCACTCTCTGGTGTTGACTGTCGGTGTGTGAGACCCTGCACAGTCTCGGACTCCGGTGTCCGCTCTGGCGTTGTTCCTCTCAGTGAAGGGAAGCACAGACTGATGCAGCCTCCCGGTAGGTTGCTGTGTCTCCCCTTTCCTCAGACCCTTGCCTTAGGCCTGGTGTTCAGCATGGACCTTGGGATGAGGCTGGCACAGCTCTTTTACACCCAGGTGTGGTTCTCAGTTGTACAGAACCTGTCCTTTTCATAGTTCTCACAGGAACTGAACTGAACTTGTTGCTCCTCAGACCAGAATATATAGGGGAGCTCTCCCTGAAGCCGGGCTTGGTCTCCCCCTTCTGTCTTGGAGGTGGTGGTGTTGTTTGCGTGTTGCCTGAGTGGAACACCCTTTACTGCTCTCTGGCGACACCTAACATTGTGACACAGAGGCACTATGACTCTGGGATGCCATATTCCCCCTTAGTGAAGGACAGTACTCAATTTTTCAATAAATAACATGGTAATAACATTTTTAAGTGTACACAGTCTTAAAAGTAAAAATTACAAAAACTAATAAATTCAAAAAGAGTTCAAAAAGAGTTCAAAAGCAGTCTCTTCAGAGATTAGTCTATTTCCCTCCGGGGCTGATTAATATTTAATTACAAGAAGTCTGTACCATAACCAATCCAGTGGTAATATGGTCCATTTTTAAATAAAGTTCAAGAATTTGCAAAAGTTCTTACAGGAAAGTCTCTGTAGGTGCTGGGCTTACTGATTCAACTTTCTTAACGTTGCATATATATAGACGTTACACATAAATAAACAACTTCCCTACGGGTGTCTCCCTCCTGGCCGTAAGTGCTGCAGGACTCCTGGCCCTCAGGTCACCGTATAATGTGGCAAAGGTCTCACTCTCTGTAATTAGCATCTTATGCCACTCTCACCTCACCTCCTTCTGTACACTATGTTTACCGGGTTCTATTCAACTTCTTTACACTAAAACATATGTACATTACTGGTATTTACATCTTTAATCTTGATAATGAGCTGGTAACTGACCCGACTACGTAGTGACCTTCTTACTACAGGTGTACCTGGTGTACTAAGCAAGATACTGTGAGTAGAAGTGTACCTTACTGGTGTTTCTAGTTCTGATGGGGATGGGGATCTGCTAGTAGGACTGGCAAGTTCACTGGGTTTAGGAATCTGTTCTTCCTGCTCTTCCTCTACGGGTTCAACTTCCAGTTCTTCTAATCTTGGGATTTCTTCTTGTTGCTGCACGGGTTCAGGTGGTAGTGCAGGCACTGGTTCAGGTATTACTACTTGATGAAATGCGAGCATTGGGACTAATACTGCTCCATGATAGTTCGTCCAGGTTTTTGGAAAATCTCCTAAGACTGTATGGAACACATCTTCTTATTCTTTCTTAGGTTCAGCTGGTATAGTTACAGGATCTTCTGGTGTCTTCAGGGTTTCAGAACACAACTTCAAGTGGTCTCTGGATACTGCTGATGATGTCTTGCCTCTATCTTTGCTGATTAAACATATTTTAGTATTGTCAAAGTTTGATGGCAGAACAGTGTATGGTGTTGATTCCCATTGATCATCCAATTTGTGAATCCTTCTGTTCCTTATTAAAACTTGTTCACCAGGTTGCAAAGGAGCTGCTGAAGCATGTTGGTTGAAGGTTCTTTCTTGCTTGCTGGAGACTTCTTTCTACACATTCTTGGACTTGTAGATACTTCTGTTTATGTGGGGTATCCCAATTGTTTGAATCTGAATCTTCTACATCTGGTTTGACAATTCCCATATCAAGATCTATTAGTAATTTTCCAGGTCTTCCTCTCATAAGATAAGCTGGAGTACAATTGGTTGAAAACACTGGAACATGGTTGTACAAATCTACCAGGTCTGGCCATTGATTCCTTTCTGATGGTGGTAAGGTCTTCAATAAGTCAATCACTATGTGGTTCATCTTCTCACATAAGCCATTTGTCTGTGGATGATATGCTGTTGTGATTCCACCTGAGGAAGACAGCGATGGCTGTTGAAACGCGTTGTGGCGTTATAGAGAGCAATATTTACCTCTTGAAATAAATTAGGTTGGTATATTAATCTTAATAACTCCAGTCCCTTATTAATCCCCTCCGGCACTCCCTTAACACTGCACACCATTTTCATTTGTGTGTATGACCATATCTCCCTGCGGGGAGAGCGGTGTAGAGCTGCTCCGAGGGTATAACAGGACCTGAGATAACATCACAGGGGAACGCCCCGCGCTGGATCATCTGGTCTGACATGTGAAGTCGGCTGGGGGAAACAGAGATGCGATTGTGCACTACAGCAGCTGCGCCCCTGCCTGCTCCTAGGGATCCTTCTGCCACTCACCCACGCTGGTAACTTCAGTTGTGCGGAGTCTGGCACAATTTTCAGCAGTGAGTGCAGCAACATATAGGGCACAACGTATAATAAAATTGATCCGCCCTAAACGCAATCCTTTTTCTTTTTTACATCTCCTAAGTGTGGCATTCGGGACAAAGCATCTGCATTCTCATTCTTGTGACCTGCTCTATATTTGATGTTAAAGTCATAATTAGACAGCCGGGCCATCCATCTCTGTTTCAACGCATCTAATTTTGCTGACTCCAGGTGTGTTAATGGATTGTTGTCAGTGTGGATGGTAAACTTTGCAGCTGCCAAGTAGTGTTACAGCCCAAACTGCTGCCAGTAGCTCTA
Organism: Allobates femoralis; assembly: GCA_033576535.1. Taxonomy (NCBI): domain Eukaryota; kingdom Metazoa; phylum Chordata; class Amphibia; order Anura; family Aromobatidae; genus Allobates; species Allobates femoralis. Next base: position 654,418,660 of record JARQOC010000002.1, on the reverse strand, counting down.
TCTTGAAGGAACTGTATTTTCAGGGTTTCTTTCAGTAGGCCGGAGCTTCCGGCTTGCATAGGCTATGACTCTCTCTTTGCCTTCTTGCATCTGCGATAGCACTGCTCCCAGTCCCACGTTGCTGGCATCCGTGTACAGAATGAAGGGTTGATGGTAGTCAGGATATGCCAGGATCTCTTTCCCCGTCAAAGCTAACTTCATCTTCCTGAAAAATTCTTCTCTTTCTTCACTCCACTAAAAAGGAGGACTTTGGGCTGAAGACTTCTTGACTTCTTAGACTGTCCTACCAGGATGGTTTGTAGAGGAGCTGCTAGCTTCATGAAGTCTTTGATAAACATTCTATTGTAGCCTACCAGTCCCAGAAACTGCCTCACCTCTTCACACTGGTGGGTCTTGGCCAATCCCTTATCACTGTAATCTTCTCGGGATCCAGTGCTACTCCTTCTGAGCTCACTACATGTCCCAGGTACTGGAACTTTGGTTTCAACAGGTGACACTTAGATGGCTTGATCTTCATGCTGTGCCCGGACAAGGCTTCAAATACTTCAGCTAGATGTTGTAGATGCTCTTCATACGTCTTGGAGTAGACTATGTCGTCATCCAGGTACAGAAAGACAGTTTCGAAGTTCTTGTGTTCCAAGCAGCACTCCATTAGTCTCTGAAATGTACCAGGTGCGTTGCAGAGTCCAAACGGCATACAACTAAAATCACAGAGGGTGTGGTGAACACTGTCTTCTCACGGTCAGCCGCTGCCACAGGAACTTGCCAATACCCACTAGTCAGATCTAAGGTAGAAAGGTAAGTAGCAGATTTTAATGCAGCTAATTATTCTTCTATTCTGAGTAATGGATATGCATCCTTGTGTGTAATGCGGTTCATCTGCCTGTAGTCTACGCACATCCTCATGGTCCCATCCTTTTTTTTAACTAGCACTAAAGGAGCTGCCCTTCAGATATTTGGGTACACCAGGCTCTTTCTGTCTGTCACTGTCTCAGCTCAGGGTTCCTCCGGCCAGCTAAGATGTGTGCGGCTGCCGGGCCCTTGTCCTCCCACTCTTCCTTCTGCTGTGGGGTGTCTCTCAGTCTCTTTCCTCTTCCCGTCACCTCCAGGCTATGGAGCGGGCTTTCTCTCCTAGGGTCTGTGCCTCTCAGGATTCTGCGCATCCAGGGAACCCGAAACTGTCTCTCTCTTCTGTTCTTTCCAACTGCTCACACAGTTCTACTCCTCTCCCCTTGATGCTCCCGTGTTTTATCTATGGTGCCACTCACTGGATCAGCGCTACTCTATGCTCCATCCACTTTGCTACACCCGCCACCCCTTGCCCAGCCTAGAGTCCATGAGTAGGGTCAGTGTTTGTGAGGTGTGGGTATGTTTTCAACCACCTTGCTTACCTGGCTTCACTTCCCTCTTGTGGCCAACTGGTCGCAAGGGTGCCACAGGACTTCTATACAAAGCAGACATTTTTTTAATAGAAGGTCCAAACCTCTGGAGCAGTCTGAACTGGATCCATGGGGAAGTTGAAAGGGAATATGCCTTCATTTATTACCTTTAATCAATCCATGTCTAAAAAGCTCGCAGTTGTTGAGCAAAATCATTAATTAACATGACCATAAACTGTAAATAAAACAGTGCATATAGTGCACAAATAATACTTGGGGCATAATTTAATGCCACTAGTGGCTTTACCAGCACTGCTAGAAGAAATCAATGTCTATGGGTTTCCTCCGGGTTCTCCGGTTTCCTTCCACGTGTTGTATTACAGTATATATTCCATGAAAAAATTTGACATGTTTATAACCTAGCAGCCGCACTTATTCGTAGTGAATGAATATGACTAAGGTTGGCTGCAAGCCAGAAACGCATCCGTTGGTTTTTATGGAAAATACCCAATAATGCTGTTTTATTAATCAGGATAAAATAAAATTTGAATTTTTTTACCGTATATACTCGTGTATAAGCCGACCCGTGTATAAGCCGACCCCCCTACTTTTGCCCCAAAAATCTGGAAAAACCTATTGACTCGTGTATAAGCCGAGGGTGGACCCCAGCACAGATATACAGCCCCCAGCAGTGTGGTATACAGGCCCCCCCCAGTGGTATACAGGCCTCCCCAGTGGTAGTATATAGCAGCCCCAGTGGTAGTATACAGCAGCCCCAGTGGTAGTATACAGCAGCCCCAGTGGTAGTATATAGCAGCCCCAGTGGTAGTATACAGCAGCCCCAGTGGTAGTATACAGCAGCCCCAGTGGTAGTATACAGCAGCCCCAGTGGTAGTATACAGCAGCCCCAGTGGTAGTATATAGCAGCCCCAGTGGTAGTATACAGCAGCCCCAGTGATAGTACACAGCAGCCCCAGTGGTAGTATACAGCAGCCCCAGTGGTAGTATACAGCAGCCCCAGTGGTATACAGCAGGCCCCCAGGGGTACATATAGCAGCCCCCAGGAGGTACCCAGCAGCCCCCTGGGGGTACCCAGCAGCCCCCAGGGGGTACACAGCAGCCCCCTGGGGGTCCCCAGCAGCCCCCAGGGGGTACACAGCAGCCCCCTGGGGGTCCCCAGCAGCCCCCAGGGGTACACAGCAGCCCCCAGAGGGTACACAGCAGCCCCCTGGGGGTCCCCAGCAGCCCCCAGGGGGTCCCCAGCAGCCCCCAGGGGGTACACAGCAGCCCCCTGGGGGTCCCCAGCAGCCCCCAGGGGGTACACAGCAGCCCCCTGGGGGTACACAGCAGCCCCCTGGGGGTCCCCAGCAGCCCCCAGGGGGTACACAGCAGCCCCCAGGGGGTACCCAGCAGCCCCCTGGGGGTCCCCAGCAGCCCCCAAATGCTGACACTCGCCCCCCCTTGCAAGGGCCCCCCAACTTCTCTTACCATTCCGGACTTCTGATCCGCGCCGCTCCTCGGCGCTCCTCGCTGCTCCGTCCGTCCGTCTTCTACATCCGGGATCCCCGGCCGTCGCGCGATGACGTCATATGCCTGTGACGGCCGGAGATCCCGGATGTAGCAGACGGACGGACGGACGGAGCAGCGAGGAGCACCGAGGAGCGGCGCGGATCAGAAGTCCGGAATGGTAATATAACCATCGGGGGGGGGGGGGGGGGGGCCCTTACAAGGGGGGGCGAGTGCCAGCATTTGGGGGCTATATGCACTGCTTCCCCCTGCCGCTGATTGACAGGGGGAAGCAGTGCATATTTAATGAGCGGCCCCACGTGACGGGGCCGCTCATACAGCAGCCCCCCCCCCCCGCCTCCTGCAGCCTCCACAGCCCCGGACACAGCCCCCACCCGTATTGACTCGTGTATAAGCCGAGGGGGAGACTTTTCAGCCCAAATTTTGGGCTGAAAAACTCGGCTTATACACGAGTATATACGGTATCCAATAAATGAATGTGACTTACTCCTCTATTACCTCGGCCTTGCTTGTTTGGGTGACTTCACTGCTGTTTGAATGATGCATGAAAATTAAGTCAGTGATTTTGGAAGGTTTTTAGAGACTGAAATGAGTTGGCAAGGAAAGCTTCATGTCAGGAGTACAGGCATCATATGTTTACATAGATAGTTTATAAATTTACTTGTAATTACTTCCCAGTAGCATGATACTAATTATCACATGGATATTATAATTCCTTCTGCTACTATATGACATTTCATGAATTACAGTCTGACATGAGTGATGGGTTGATGGCATATGGCCATGCACCTGTTTTATGCTATTAATAACTTCACTCACTTACAATGAGCTATTGCATTGCTATGGTATAGAAAACATATTTAATGAATGACATGTCTCATTAGGAAAATGGCAAAATTACGGACCTGTCGCATACATTACGTTTTGTGATTATCATACAGCGGTAATGGAGTACAGTATAGTAGGACATATGTTGGTGTATGAAGATGCATGTGACTCCAGAGAAGGAGCACTGTGCTTACTCTGAATATTAATAAACTCAGTATTTCCCCGTGGTACATAGTATTCTGCTTATGCACCAAGTTATACAATGGACAGACTAATGGCTCACAGTGGTCAGATCATACGATCATTTATCAAGTCTAATTTTAGGTGGACTAAGGAATCTTGATTATAGATAAGCAGACTGATGGAAATTCAGGTTCTGGGGATTCAGCTGGACATTATAAAAAAGTATTTTCTGGACCCAAACTTGACTCAACCTCATTGGTAGTCACTGATTGGACAGTTTAGATCTCCGCCCACATACAGTCAGCTATAACCAAAGCACGTGAGATGGAGGATGGGTTTTTGTAATTTTTTATTTTGGTACACACAACATCCAATAACTCTGATTTTAGCCCTATTAAAACACTGCACAGCGAGGCTCGCTCCATTGGTTTGTATATGTAAAACACCCGAACTCTGAACCTGTAAATTCAATTTTTTTGGAAAGTCTGGTTCACTGATGCCTTATATGCAGATGAAGTCCATGGAAGCTCGGTTAAGAGTCTACAACATGGACACCAGCCAGTTATCCCACCAGGGAAGGACCTAGCCCAGGGTATTAGTAGCCCTTAAGTCACTATCCAGCCCTTGCGAGCTTGAAGATATGGCCAGGGGTTTACCATGGACTAGGTATCCAACCACAGACAGCTGTTTCGGGGTTGTTGCCCCTCATCAGTGTGGCACAGGATTCTGGCTGGGTGGGAGCAATGCTTGATAGACCGACATCACTGTGTTTGAGTGCTTTAACTGGTGCCCGCAGTGTTATCCTCCACTGGTCTCCACAAGGTCAGTGGTTGCTTTGTGATGTCGGTCTATCAAGCATTGCTCCCACCCAGCCAGAATCCTGCGCCACACTGATGAGGGGCAACAACCCCGAAACAGCTGTCTGTGGTTGGATACCTAGTCTATGGTAAACCCCTGGCCATATCTTCAAGCTCGCAAGGGCTGGATAGTGACTTAAGGGCTACTAATACCCTGGCCTAGGTCCTTCCCTGCTGGGATAACTGGCTGGTGTCCATGTTGTAGACTTTTAACCGAGGCTCCATGGACTTCATCTGCATATTCAGATTCTAGGGAGCAATGCACCTTGGGTTTCACTGTGTTTGAGTGCTTTAACTGGTGCCTGCAGTGTTATCCTCCACTGGTCTCCACAAGGTCAGTGGTTGCTTTGTGATGTCTGTCTATCAAGCACTGCTCCCACCCAGCCAGAATCCTGCACCACACTGATGTGGGGAAACAACCCTGAAACAGCTGTCTGTGGTTGGATACCTAGTCCATGGTAAACCTCTGGCCATATCTTCAAGCTCGCAAGGGCTGGATAGTGACTTAAGGGCTACTAATACCCTGGGCTAGGTCCTTCCCTGGTGGGATAACTGGCTGGTGTCCATGTTGTAGACTCTTAACCGAGGCTCCATGGACTTCATCTGCATATTCAAATTCTAGGGAGCAATGCACGTTGGGTTTCACTGTGTTTGAGTGCTTTAACTGGTGCCCGCAGTGTTATCCTCCACTGGTCTCTACAAGGTCAGTGGTTGCTTTGTGATGTCGGTCTATCAAGCATTGCTCCCACCCAGCCAGAATCCTGCGCCACACTGATGAGGGGCAACAACCCCGAAACAGCTGTCTGTGGTTGGATACCTAGTCCATGGTAAACCCCTGGCCATATCTTCAAGCTCGCAAGGGCTGGATAGTGATTTAAGGGTTACTAATACCCTGGGCTAGGTCCTTCCCTGGTGGGATAACTGGCTGGTGTCCATGTTGTAGACTCTTAACCAAGGCTCCATGGACTTCATCTGCATATTCAAATTCTAGGGAGCAATGCACCTTGGGTTTCGCTGTCACTGATGCCTTAGCCTGATAGTTAGGTGATAAACATATATAATCAGGGTGTCTGAGCACAACAGACTATGTAAAATTAATGAATTTTAGATAGACATTTTGCCATGGTAGAGGCATTTCATGTACCAGTGACATTAAAGGGGAACTCCGGGGAGATAAAAAAAAATTGTATGGTCTCTGCACTCATAGACTATAATGCTGAGCTGTCTGTATAATTTGGTGTAAACTTGTATAATATTTAGAACTAACATAAATCACTTTTTCACTAAATGCTCCTTACCCATCACACCTCCCGTATGGATCAGTACATCACACTGATGGAGCAACCCTTCCTTTACCCTCCGCAGTAATGTCTGAGATCAGACAATGCCTCATTCAATCAAGTGGGCGTGAAGTCACATAAGGTCCTGTTGACACATTGGTCTCACCACTGCTCTCTGTACAGAAGCAGGTCTCCACAGTCCAGCATAGGGTAGGAGCTGTTATGAAATCACGCCCATGTGATTGAATGAGGAATGAGGAAGTGTTGGACACACTGAAGCTTTCTGAGATAGAGGGGGAAGAGCTGCTCAATCAGGCATGATGCATTGTCCCCTCTGGAAGGGGTGACTGGTAAGGAGCAGTTAGTGAAAAAGTAATTAATAGCAGTTCTAAATATTATACAATTGTAACAGACAGATTAGCATTGAAGTCTACAGGGACTGTAAACATGTTTTCTATCTCCCCTGAGTTCCTCTACAAATACAGTATGGTCAGACAGACTGTTTCTCCAGGGTATTTCTGTAGATTTGTACCATTTTCAGGAGTTCCAGTCATTTTAGGTCTGGGGTCGAATTGCACGTTTATTAATTGCCATAAATTTATTGTACGAAATTTCAAGAGGTGAGCTCTAATTTAGCTGTCCAATTATATTATGGTAAAAGGCCCAAAAATAAGGTTTAACCCTATCAGTGTGTAGAAAGCTAGCTTGACTGAGTGTCCACTCTACAATATAATAAAATATTATAATGAAGAAAACTTTTTAAGTGTCATCATTTGCTAATAAAATTCATATTAGATGTTTTTCATAAAGTGAGAATATTCTTCAATTTCACTGATTATAATTTTTTACCCTAGATATTGTCTGAGTTGGAAATGCCTATCTATGCAAGGATTTCAATTTAAGATCCATAGGATTTCAGCTCTTGGCTAGAGTAGTTCATAATCAGCATTATGACAGTGGTCAAATGTCTTTATAACTTAAAAGGATTAATTTTACATTGAAATTGTTTTTTTCTTTACTTCTTTAAAGTTTAAAGGAAGCCATGCTTCACATGAGTATATAAGAAAATTGCCCAGTTTTCATCCATTTGTCACTTGTTTCCAATCCATATGCAATAGGTTTCTATATAGCAGCAGTTATAAAAAATATAGTTTGCTATGTCAGCAAATTGTAATGAACCCATAAAAATTGGATACTGAAACTGAGGCTCTGTATTGAATTTGCATTTTCTTGTGTACTCATATATTGAATGGCTGAGTGTTAACTGGAATATGGAAGAAAACTAGTGCACATGTAAGAGGATGGACATTCTACCCAAGTTCCCTCTTAAAGCCAACCTTGTTATTGTGCAGTGTTACACTACCATTCAAAAGTTTGGGGTCTTTTAGAAATGTCCTTATTTTTTAAAGAAAAGCACATTTTATTTTAATGAAGCTAACATTAAATGAATCAGAAATACACTATATGCATTGTTAATGTGGTAAATGACTATTCTAGCTGCCAATGTCTGTTTTTTAATGCAATATCTTTATAGGTGTATAGAGGCCCATCTCCAACAACCAGCACTTCAGTGTTTTAATGATACATTGTGTTTGCTAACTGTGTAAGAAGGCTAATGGATGTTTAGAAAACCCTAAAAGACTCTTGCACAAGTATGTTAGCACAGCTGAAAATTGTTTGGCCGATTAGAGAAGCTATAAATTTGACATTCCTTTGAGCTAGTTGAGAATCAGGAGCATTACATTTGTTTGTTCTATGAAACTCTCAAATGGCCAGAAAAAGAGAACTTTCATGTGAAACTCGACAGTCTATTCTAGTTCTTAGAAATTAAGGCTATTGCATGCGAGAAGTTACCAAGAAACTGAAGATTTCCTACAACGGTGTGTACTACTCCTTTCAGAAGAGAACACAAACAGGCTCTAACCAGAGTAGAAAGAGAAGTGGGAAGCCCCGCTGCACAACTGAGCAACAAGATAAGTACATTAGAGTCTCTAGTTTGAGAAATTGACGGCTCACAGCTCCTCATCTGGCAGCTTCATTAAATTGTACCCACAAAATGCCAGTGTCAACGTCTACAGTGCAGAGCGACTGCGGGATGCTGGCCTTTAGGGCCGAGTAGCAAAGAAAAAGCTATATCTGAGAGTGGCTAACAAAAGGAAAAGATTAATATAGGCAAATGAACACAGACATTGGACAGAGGAAGATTAAAAAAAGTTTTATGGACAAACAAATTAAAGTTTGAGATGTTTGGATCAAACAGAAGAACATTTGTGAGATGCAGAACAACTGAAAAGATGCTGGAAGAGTGCCTGATGCCATCTGTCAAGCATGGTGGATGTAATGTGATATTCTGGGGTTGCTTTGATGCTGGTAAAGTGGGAGATTAATACAAGGTAAATGGGATTTTGAATAAGGAAGGCTATAACTCCATTTTGCAATGCCATTCCATACCCTGTGGACAGTACTTGATTGGAGCCAATTTCATCCTACAACAGGACAATGACCAAAAGTACACCTCCAGATTATGCATGAACTATTTAGGGAAGAAGCAGGCAGCTGGTATTCTATCTGTAATGGAGTGGCCAGCAGAGTCACTAGATCTCAACCCCATTGTGCTGTTGTGGGAGCAGCTTGACTGTATGGTACGCAAAAAGTGCCCCTCAAGCTAATCCAACTTGTGGGAGGGGCTTCAGGATACATGGGGTGACATTTCTCAAGAGTTCCTTAGCAAATTAACAGCTAGAATGTCAAAGGTCTGCAATGCTGTAATTGCTGCAAAGCAGGCATTCTTTGACGAAAGCAAAGCTTGAAGGAGAATATTATTATTTCAAATAAAAATCATTATTTCTAACCTTGTTAATGACTGGACTATATGTTCTTTTCATTTTGCAACTCATTTGTTAATTAAAAGTTTGAGTGTTCATGGAAAACACAAAATTGTTTGGGTGACCCTAAACGTTTGAACGGTAGTGTATGTGAACTGTGACATGCATTAGGAATGTTGAAATGTGTTTTTGTGTGACAACAGGATAATATGGAGTTAAGATTTGTAAAAAGGCCAGAGAACGAGGGACTAGAGTGAAGGAACCATGACAGTTTTCTGTAAGTAGATCAGATAAGGCACAGCGTGCAGTAGTGACGGACCTAAGGCCTGACTAAAGAGCAGAGCCACATGATTTGGGTGTCCCTGACGTGAAAGTAGACCGAGATAATTTAAAATATAAATATGCTAAAATATGCAAGCTTGCACATGTCCAGTGTTCTCATTGTTTTGCTAGTTCCTACACTGAAATAAGGAACAATTTACTTAAAAGTTAGTCAAATCCAAAAACATAATGAAAAAAAGCAGCCGAACTCACCATTACCTTGTCATATTACTAATTCACTGCAGGTCTCCATGATAAAGGTGGATGCAGAAGAGGTAACAAATGTTGATTAAACAACCACTCATTCACCTACCATTCATCAAGGGATGGTTGCCTAGTATTATTTATTCACATCAATTTATGGGAGTCACAGCGATACAGTCCCTGACAAAAGTTATGTCGCTTATCCATGTTATGTAAATAAAAACTTATAACCTGACGTTAAATTCATCCATTGGTTTTATAAATTACTCTTTTGAAAGCTGAAACCCTCCCAAATGTGGTTTAGGCTGAGAAAATATATTGGCATCAATGCTAAAATATTGATCATTTAATGAACACAGAATGGTCAGATTTTGTCAAGACAAAAGTTTTATCGCCTGGTCATATAATGCACCCAATCCTAGTTTACATCCTCACCTCTGCTCAGTAAATGATCGGTTAATTAGTGGGTGTACATAAAAAGAAAGCCAGCACCCCAGACCTTCACTTGAACTGCAACTTGAGCACTGACAACATGACAAAAATCCACCCTGCGACCAAAGCCTTGAATATCAAGAGGCTGAAGACCAGATCCACTGCAGAGGTGGCTGGCACCTTTAATGTGTGTCAGCGTCAAGTACAAAGAATTAAAAAAGGATTTGAAGAGACTGGAGATGTGTTTGACAAGCCCAGGTCTGGCAGACCACCAAGACAACTGCTGAGAAGGAAAAAGTTTGTTGATTAGAAAATCCAAAGCAAGCCCCTATTCTACTGCAGCAGAGCTTCAACATGCCTGATCCCCTCAAGTCCCTGTGTCAACTAGAACAGTTTGTAGGATTCTGTCTCAGAATGGCCTCCATGATCGAATCAGTGCCCAGATGCCAGTACTAAACAAAAGGCAAATAAAAAACTATGTGGCATTTGCAAAATCCCATAACCTGCTAAACAAATGGACTCTGGAAAAGTGGCAGAAGGTGGATTTCTATGATGAATCTTCAGTAGAATTACACCACAGCCACTGCAAATACTGCAGGACACCTACTGGAGCCCGTATGGATCCAAATTTGGTGGTGGACAGATCATGGTCTGGAGTTACATTCGGGACAGGGGGGTGCAAAACATTTGCAAGGTGGAAGGCAATATTAATAGCCTAAAATATCAAGAAGTATTAGCTTATCTTACATTCCAAATCATAAAAGGCGTCAAATTCTGCAGCAGGATGGTGCTCTATCTCATACATCCATCTCTACAGCAAAGTTCCTCCAGGCAAAAAAGATCAAGGTGCTCAAGGACTGGCCAGCCCAGTCACCAGACATGAATATCATTGAGCATGTTTGGGGTAGGATGAAAGAGGAAGCTTGGAAGACAAAACCAAAGAATCTAGATGAACTCTGAGAGGCATATGAAACTGCATTATTTGCTATTCGTGATTACTTCATTAATAAATTGTATGAATCATTGTTGAACCACATGGATGTAGTCCTTCAAGCTCATGGAAGTCACACAAAATATTAAATATGACTCTAATAGCACCACAACTTCATTCACCAATGTTATGCAAAATTTACTTGTATTTTAGGTTAATTATTTGTTTGAATATCACATTACTTTCTGTGGGCGACAAAACTTTTGTCTTGCCAAAATCTGACCATTCTGTGTTCATTAAATGATCAATATTTCAGCATTGATGCCAATTTATTTTCTTAACCTAAACCACATTTTGGAGGGTTTCAGCTTTTAAAAGAGTAATTTATACTACCAATGAATGAATTTAACGTCAAGTTATAAGCTTTTATTTACGTAACATGGAAAAGCGACATAACTTCTCTCAGGGACTGTACATGTAATGCATCATACTGATTTGCAGCCTATCGGTCAAGCCCATAGTAGATCAGTTGAGCTGCCCAGCACTATGTAAGTACTTCCCATAGAGTCAGAAACTCCAATTTCTCACACCAACACTATAGGGTTCATCTGCATATTTGCATATTTTTACATTTACTGTATCTTTATAATTACCATTGTTTATCACTCTGTGATGCGTGTGCAAGGACATCTCAGGCTGTTGAGGTCAGACGTATGTGTTAGGAGTCTTTTACATATAAAGGTAAAGGACTGGCATCACCTAATGTAATGGTGTAAGCAAAATATCAAGGTATTTAGAAAAAAGAGAATTGCTGTAAAACTAAACATACTATGAGTGTGGATAAGCTAATGGCCAATGACAAACAATGAAAAGCAGGGCAAATGTGTACAGCTAAAAATGTATGTGGTAAAGGAACACAGTAAATACTGCACTAGGTAAAAAGAAGTGAGAGACTTAGCTTCAACACTGGCGCCACTGCGAAGAGCCCGGTAACTATGCCAAAGTGCTCTCATTATACCGAGTCCTACTCTGACCGTGTTAGGAGTCTGACTGCTGGGAACCTCACCGATCCCCAGAATTGAGGCTCAGGTGTAAATGAAGTTATAAATAATTATGTGTAATGTCACACCATTGATTCTCTATGGGACCACTGGAGATATCAGAGCTCTGTGCTTGACTGGTCATCAGCACTCCAATTAAGGAGGCAGATCACTAATGGATCATTAACCTGTTATTCAAACACAAGAGGCAGGCGGAGGGGTAAGAGCACCAAAAAAAACCTCTCCCCCACAGTCACAACCTGATGTAAAAGACTATAATTTTAGGAAAACGTCAAACACTAATTACACAAAAGCCACACAATGGATTCCTTCCCCAGATGTATCATTTTAATCAGTATTACAGGACTAATATGGACGTATCTGTACTTTACTCAGCAAAATCCTCAGACAGGTCCTCTTTAAGGAGTTTACTGGCAGCCAAATCATTGAGGACTTCTATGAATGAAATGAAGAAACGTTCTGCATAAAAATGATGGCTTTCTTGATAAATGTAGACTTTTTCTTGTGTGACTACTTGAAGAAAGTTTCTTCTAAAAAATTGTCAGTAGGGTTGGGAGATGATTTTGGGTTCATTTTCAACCCCAATTGTCCAACTAGCTCATCTTTAACACCAACCTATAGTAGTACCCTACATTCACCTTGCTTCCTACTGAGTGGAATTGGAAGTCTGTGCACATTAGTGATCCAGCTACGGCTCATGTATCTGTCCCATCCAGAGAAATTTATCTCATCTCACTTCAGAAAAAATCTGAAAATCAGTTTTCTTGGATCAGAGTTGATAGTTCACCTAAAGGTACCTTTACACGAGGCAACGTTTCTATAAATTTCACTGGCAACTTACTGGTTGCAGTGAAATCATAGACACATTGTTCCATTTGTACACAGCAACAAGATAGAACAATGTGTACATGATTTCACTGCAACCAGTAAGTTGCCAGTGAAATTCCTAGAAAAGTTGCTGGGTGTAAAGGTACCCTTAAGTGTATTGTTCAGTAATGGTCAGATTTCAGCATTCCTTACCTCAGCCATACCTCTGAGCACTGACCGCCTTGTAGAGATGAGCAAACTGTCCCTGAAAATGTTCACCATTCAAATTTGGCCGGAAGATTGCAGATTCAGTTCGGTCAGAAACCCGAGCAATTTTCCAAAAAGTCAACGAATGCGACTTTGTTCGGGAAACATGTTTGAAATTTAAAATGGCCCTAAAACTTGTCCTGATTTTTGGGGCAAAATACTCACCGGAGGACCCACTGGCTGAGAACAACAACTAACCTTATGGGTCTACTGTTTTCTTTTAACATGTAGAATTTTTTGGAGCTTTATTAAGCTTCCTGGAGTTTGCAGTTTTTTTTACTATCCCCAGGGTGTGAATTTTGAATACAGTGCCAGATGTGGCAGCAGTTGTGAAGTCCAGGAAACTAACAATGTCTTTTAAACATTCGTATATTTTTATTTATTTGTTTATTTTATTTTTATTATTTTTTATTATTATTTTTAATTTTTTGATTTTTTTACATTTTTTTTAGAGCAAACTTTTACTATTGCAGGGGGTCAGCAGTGTATGAGACCAACTCTTCTACAGTTACGTGATAGCAAGTCATATAAAAATAGCATATGGCCATTATATCCTTCACATACATGGTCTTATAGGTCTGTTCACATTCATGAACCTCATACTATAGATATTGCTTCTTGAACATGTAGAATCACTTTATTTCATTTCATCCCATACGCTTAGAATACAGCTTTTTGACATGTCCACAAGTGTTTTATCCTTAGCCTGTGCTGGGGAAACGCGTTGTGGCTTGTAAGAGGTTAATAAAACCTTTTTACAAATATTTCCATCTCCCTGACTCTTCCTGATCCTAGCGCTCCACAGACCTTTAAATTGCTGTCTCCACAAGTGTTTTATGTATCATTAATATTGGACTTGTCCATGCATTGCTGCTACCTAGCCTAATTAAACATACCAGATGAATTGGTGGTGAGCTGAGAAAACTATTTTCTTTTTCTTATTTGTCCTCAAAATATATCAGGTTTCAATAACCACTTTACCCAAACGCAAGCCCAGGTGTTACCTGTGGCACGGGGATTGGGATTTGTAGTTCAGGTGCCTTCTGCATATCACCCCATGCAGGGGTAAATGAGGAGCTAAGCAACAAGATTGTGCAAAGAATAATATGTAAGCAACTGAGTCATGGTGCTGGAAGAAGTGGGTTCCTAGGCAAAGCAAACAGGGGTCAACGTGTAGCCTGGCGCCATCTTGGCAGTGCCATACAACACAGTGCTGTCATGTACAGACAAATATGAGCCATGCACACGATGAACGCGTCCGTAAAACTGCGTTCATTCTCCACCAACAACTGAATTACAAAAACTGAGTGCAAAAAGCTGCACAAAAAAACACACAAAAACACTTTGCTATAATGAAAAATACAAATCAGCGGCAAGTGCTGTCAAAAAGTGTCAAAAAACAGGTTTTTTGTTTATATGTTTTTTGCAAAAAAAAGGACATTAAGCTGCTTCACCAAACAACAAGGTAACCCAGATTGAAGCAGTCCCTAGGTGATATATTTAAAACCTGCTTGTGTGTGAACATACCTCTAAAAACAAGGTTCAGACAGGACTTCATCTACTATGGGCTGTCTGTGAAGCTGGCTTGTGTGTGCACAGCTCATAAGGGAGGGGCGGGAACCTCCCTCTTCCTGCTGGGCAGGAAAAGTACAAGGCACATTCAAATATGAGCCATGCACACAATGAACGCGTCCGTAAAACTGCGTTAATTTAACATCAACAATTGAATTACATTAACTGAGTGCAAAAATCCGCACAAAAAATTCACACAAAAACACTCTGCTATAATGAACATGGTGGTGAATGAACACAGTTTTACAGACGCGTTCATCATGTGCATGGCTCATATTTGTCTGTGGCTTGTGTAATGAGGTGTGCAATTCAGACTGTATCATAGAAATGGATATAGAAATGAACTGTGCACAGTCCGCACTTGTCCACCAGGGGGCATCAGTGGACTGTACAATCACAGAGCTGGGAAACTCCCAGCCATCTCTGTTGTTTAACCAGGAAGTGAAAGCAGAGAATCAGTGCAGTATAAATCCAGAGCTGAGAAGATCTGCCTGCGGATGTCTGTTTAAAGTGGACTACTTTGCTACACCTTGCCGGAAAAATCACCCCGCAGAAGCCCCTGTGACTGATCCTGGGCCACTGGACTTTGGTGCTGTGACTCTGGCCGCTCTGCAAAACCTTGCCCGCCGAGCACCCGGATTACATGTGCAGGGCCGTGACCGACATAAGGGAGCCATTTGTGCTGCTGTGATCTCCCTTCTGCTCTTGCTCTGTGTGCCCTGAGACTGGGAGAGACAGACTGTTACCTGCAGAAGGAGACCAAAGAAGAAGAGTGAGGAGATCCCCAGGCCTGCTACGTGGGAGTGACATCTTCTTCTGTGATAGACTGGTACGTGATTTTAGGGAAAGTTAGGGAAAGATACCTTCATTGTTGTGTTTTCTTTTCTTGCTGCGTACCCGGCAGAAGTGAAGATTCAGAGACTCTAATATATACAAGTGCGCATATAGTTCGGTTGACTGTGATATAAATATGTTTTACAGTAAAGAGATGTTACTACCGGTTAAATCTGAGTATGGGGATTCTGTTGTGAAAGATCATACACACACACCCGCGGCCTTACCACCGGTCGCTACATCTGGCGTAGTCGGCAGGATGTGTGATCAACAGAATCTCCTCCCGGTAGTAGCTTATAACCAGACTTATACTACGGCCTGCAGGTCCATATCCGGTGCCAGCACTCCGAACAGTGACACGGAAGAATTGAAGCAGATAGTAGCAGAGTTGCAGAAACAGATACTACAGCTACAGCTCAGGCTAGACCAACAGGCGGACAGGCAAGCGAGACAGCAACCCAGTCGGCCTATGGGAAGGTGCTGGACATGCGGCGACCCCCGCCATAGGGCAAACCGTTGTCCGCATCCTCCACCCGTGGTCCGTTATACCAGAACCAGCAAGTCATGCCCCACAACAGCCGCCACCTTTAAACTAGACGCCCCAGCCAAAGCGGTTCGCTCGGCAGGGGAGATCAGGGAAAAGGGTGTGAAGAGACAGAGCCAGACCGATAAGCAAGTGCTGGCCACTCGGGTCCAGGGGACGGTGAAGTGGTTTAATGTCCGCGAAGGGTATGGCTTCATCAGCAGGAATGACACAAAGGATGACGTGTTTGTACATCAGACTGCCATAAAGCGTAACAATCCTCGTAAGTGCCTCCGCAGCGTTGGTGATGGGGAGGTGGTACAGTTTGATGTTGTGAAGGGAGAGAGGGGTACAGAGGCCGCCGACGTCACCGGTCCTGGGGGTGTTCCCGTCAAAGGAAGCAGATTTGCCCCCAACCGGCGCCGCTACCGCCGGCGATCCTACTCTCACCGGGTAGAAAACGTGACTGAGTTTATTGGAGATATTGTGAGCCCTGAACAAGGGAGCGAAGGTGAACGGGGGGATGACGGTTTCCCCCAACAGAGGTCCCTACTCCGCCGGAGATCAATCCCTGTGATATCAACGGCCATCACTGCCCTGGAGCCGATGGTTGTTGACAGGGACTGTCAACCTTTAAGTGGGGGGGTATGTAATGAGGTGTGCAATTCAGACTGTATCATAGAAATGGATATAGAAATGAACTGTGCACAGTCCGCACTTGTCCACCAGGGGGCATCAGTGGACTGTACAATCACAGAGCTGGGAAACTCCCAGCCATCTCTGTTGTTTAACCAGGAAGTGAAAGCAGAGAATCAGTGCAGTATAAATCCAGAGCTGAGAAGATCTGCCTGCGGATGTCTGTTTAAAGTGGACTACTTTGCTACACCTTGCCGGAAAAATCACCCCGCAGAAGCCCCTGTGACTGATCCTGGGCCACTGGACTTTGGTGCTGTGACTCTGGCCGCTCTGCAAAACCTTGCCCGCCGAGCACCCGGATTACATGTGCAGGGGCCGTGACCGACATAAGGGAGCCATTTGTGCTGCTGTGATCTCCCTTCTGCTGTTGCTCTGTGTGCCCTGAGACTGGGAGAGACAGACTGTTACCTGCAGAAGGAGACCAAAGAAGAAGAGTGAGGAGATCCCCAGGCCTGCTACGTGGGAGCGACATCTTCTTCTGTGATAGACTGGTACGTGATTTTAGGGAAAGTTAGGGAAAGATACCTTCATTGTTGTGTTTTCTTTTCTTGCTGCGTACCCGGCAGAAGTGAAGATTCAGAGACTCTAATATATACAAGTGCGCATATAGTTCGGTTGACTGTGATATAAATATGTTTTACAGTAAAGAGATGTTACTACCGGTTAAATCTGAGTATGGGGATTCTGTTGTGAAAGATCATACACACACACCCGCGGCCTTACCACCGGTCGCTACACCTTGTATTTTTCCTGCCCAGCATCAACAGGGAGGTTCCTGCCCCTCCCTTATCAGCTGTGCACACACAAGCCAACTTCACAGACAGCCCATACTAGATGAAGTTCTTTCTAAATCCTGTTTTTAGAGGTATGTTCACACACAAAAAGGTTTTAAATATATCAGCTAGGGACTGCTTCAATCAGGGTTACCTTGTCGTTTGGTGAAGCAAATTAATGTTCATTTTTTGCAAAAAAAACCTCTTTTTTTTTACACTTTTTTGACAGCACTTGCCACTTATTTGTATTTTTCATTATAGCAAAGTGTCTTTGTGTGGATTTTTTGTGCGGATTTTTGCACTCAGTTTTTGTAATACAGTGCTATCATGTGCCTGAAGTATGCAGTTTAGTCTTGCATGCCAGAGGAGATCCCACTGCAATGGAGCTCACAGTCAGGAGGAGATCCATTCCCCATACCAGCACAGGTCAGAGTCAGAAGGGTCTTGCAGCGTGCCTGGCGTTATTACTGATGCAGCTTGTGCCACAGCTAGTTGACTAAGGCAAATCCAGGAGAAGGAGGAGGATGAGGAGTAAGATGAAGAAGATGAAGAGGTTGAGTATGATGAGGAGGAAGAGGAGGAGGTAGTAGTAGAGGCAGAAGGCCCTGTTTCCCAGTCTTATGTAGCACCCCCGCCTGAGGCCTTAAACTGGGAGAATGCCATGTGGGGACCCATACCCCTCCAAGTAACTATCTTATTAGGCATGAGCCAACCCAGCTTGTCTCATTTATTGAAGAGATAAGGCTCTGAGATGCCATTGTCTCAGAGTGGTTGCATGGGCCTAAGGTCAATGACTTTGATGAGCAAAGTAACCACGGCATGGAGGTGACATTCGTTCAGGAGAGGGGGTTCGGGTTAGTAGCCGAGGAATGAACTGGTAAAAGGTGCTACGTCAAAGAGTTCACCATGCTGTGTAACCATCTTCCCTTAAGACTCCGCACACTCTATGTTGGTGGAGGAGGTCACATTCATGAAGGTGAAGGGCAGCAAGAGATGGTTTGTGGTAGACATAAGTCAGATCGCCACCATGGACAAATTAAAAAACTGGCAACAGGAGACCAATGTGGAGTGGGGCATTGACTGGAGGCAAGGCCTGTTTGGGTCAAGCCAGCCAGCTGCAGACAAATCCAGAGGGGCCATCCTGAAATGCTTGTCAGTGTTGCCCAAGTTCCTCCCGTCTCCCCTAGAATGGGTGGGTGTCCCCTAATTCCTCTATCCTCTTCTCTAGCTGTGGCCATGATGGTGTGTGCTTGGGGCAGGTGTTAGGGGAGAATGTCCCTGGAAGAGTAGCCCCTGCAACCCCATGATACCATCTGGCAGCAGATTACAATGAGAAATGGCGACCTTCATTCTGGGCAGCGTTCCATAAGCCGCTCTGGTCTTTTGACTCTTATTAAAGAGACGACTGCCCTTAAAAAAATCTGTTGTTGTGTCCCTGACCTGTCTTTTAGTTGGCATGTTGTCCGGCAGAGAAGGACTTTTTTCAATTGTTTTTGAGTTCTTAGAAGAGCGAGGGCTGTTCTTTTGTTTTTCTATTTTTCCCCTTCCCAAACTTAGCACCATTTGCTTGGGTCTGATAAAAGTTATAAATTACATCATGTACCAACATGGCCTTTTTTCAAAAGTTGCTACAGTAAAGTTTTTTAGTTCACTCCATGTATGCTGCACTGTTTCTGCAAGGGGGTGGTTTGATACTGCCCTACAGATACTGGCGATCAAGCAGCAGGCCTCTGGTCTGACGATCTGAGGTATGGAAATACAAGACACTACACACTCTACTGTGGAAAAGAGCTGGCCAAGTGCAGTCCTCAAGGGCCGCAAACAGTGCATGTTTTAAGGATTTTCTTAGCAGTGCACAAGGAGCTGGAATCATCATATCTAGAGATGATGAAATTAGCATCTGTGCAATGCTATGGAAATCCTGAAAACATGTACATATTTCAGACCTTGCAGATTCCTCAATCTTCAGATCATCTGCACGTACCCTTACTATCAAGATTTAGCACAAAATGCTGCTGTATTCCCTGCTTCTGCTTTGATACTGACTTTAATAGTTCTGCCTGATAAGCTGTGCTACACCACATGATGGGATAGTTGCAAAGCATTATGTGGAAATGCGCTGATGCAATCTTCTACAATATGTAAAACAAGCTGTGAGCCCGATGCGATTGCATCGGGATTCTAGAATCTGTGTATAGGGCATTGCTTGGGCTGCTGCAACGACTCCCAACGCCCCCTTGGCGGGCATTGTGAGTGAGTCGCGTGGGCGATGCGCGCCCACGAACAAAGCCACGGAGGTAGCGGCGTGTGCGAGGGAAGTCGCTACGGCAATTATATAATAGATTATCAGTATTGCATTGGGATTCTAGAATCTGTGTATAAGGCATTGCTCAGGCTGCTGCAACGACTCGCAACGCCCCCTTCGCGGGCATTGCGTGTGAGTCGCGTGGGCGATGCGCGTCCACGAACAAAGGCACGGAGGTAGCGGCGTGTGCGAGGGAAGTCGCTACAGCAATTATATAATAGATTATCAGTATGTAATATATAATTTCCCTAACGCACTTCCGTAAGTTTCGGCGCTGTTTCCCTCATTGTGGGCGTGGGCGCAGTGCCCACGCGACCTGTGAAGCATTGCCGGCGCCACTGATTCGCAAAGCCTCACTCGCAATGGCCGCCAAGCGGCCGTTGCGAGTCCTTGCAGAATAGGCGCGACTCACTAATTTATACATAATCACATACATAATACTGATAATTCCTATATAATCACATATATATATATAGATGGCGGGCCGATTCGAAAGAATCGGGTAGTCTAGTATCCATATATAGTATATTTACTAATAGTTAGGGGAGTGGGGTGAAATGAATTGTGTGTATACAGGTGGCTCAGTGGTTAGCAGTGAGTGGGGTGGCTCAGTGGTTAGCAGTGAGTGCGGTGGCTCAGTGGTTAGCAGCGAGTGCGGTGGCTCAGTGGTTAGCAGTGAGTGCGGTGGCTCAGTGGTTAGCAGTGAGTGCGGTGAGATTGGTGAGCACAGTGGCGTGGGCAGAGTGCTGAGTGCAGCGCTGTGGGCAGAGTGGTCAGCACACACATACATACATACACACACACACACACACACACACACACACACAGACACTTCGCTATAGTTAGCACCGACCCTACGTCTTCCCTGCCGGCTGGATCCTGAGTTGACATGTCGGCGCCAGCGGATGACTGGATCCAATATGGCGTCCGGGAAGTTTGGTGAGACTTTTTGGACGCGATATTTGATCGAGTAGTTCGGGGGCGGCGACATGTTGGTGATGCAGGGCCGGTGGTAAGTATAGCGGAGTATGTGTGTGTGTGTGTGTATGTATGTGTGCGGAGAAAGTGAGTGAAGTGCGGAGAAAGTGAGGTGTGGTGATGTGGCCCCTGGCCGGGTGCATCACACGGGTTATCAATGCAGGTCTATGTTCACATGGGCCGGTTTTCGTGA
This sequence comes from Allobates femoralis, assembly GCA_033576535.1. Lineage (NCBI taxonomy): Eukaryota > Metazoa > Chordata > Amphibia > Anura > Aromobatidae > Allobates > Allobates femoralis. The sequence continues at coordinate 654,397,884 of JARQOC010000002.1, read as the reverse complement.
TTGTGTGTGGTGTGTGAAACCTGTCCGATGTACAGGGGGTTAACAGCTGAAGGGTTTTCATGAGCTGAGTAAAACAGCTGAGTGTGAGTGCTGAAGATCCGATACATTCATGTGCCTAATGAGCGGCTGAACCTGTGGGGATGAGTGCTTTGCTGTGCGGAGAAAGTGAGGTGTGGTGTTGTGGCCCCTGGCCGGGTGCATCACACGGGTTATCAATGCAGGTCTGTGTTCAAATGGGCCGGTTTTCGTGATTGTGTGTGGTGTGTGAAACCTGTCCGATGTACAGGGGGTTAACAGCTGAAGGGTTTTCATGAGCTGAGTAAAACAGCTGAGTGTGAGTGCTGAAGATCCGATACATTCATGAGCCTAATGAGCGGCTGAACCTGTGGGGATGAGTGCTTTGCTGGGCTAAACCTGAATGGTGCACAGGGGGTTAATCACATCTCAGGTCTGTGTGTGAGTGAAGATGTGCTGATTGACTCACTGGGTTGCAGGTGTGAGTGAGCAGGCTGGATAGGAACCTGCCAGGTGTCTGAGTGAGGAGAGGACGATGGGATTCAGAAGTGCAGAGCACTGCCATGTGAGGAGGTGCTGGAAGTGATCCGTCCCCAGTGGGTAAGTGATGGGAGCCTGCCAGCTCCATGCTAGTGCACCTGATGTGTGCATGGCAGCCAGTGTCCAAGGGCCAGGCGGTCAGATGTGCGGTGTGAGAGACCGAGTACGGCTCCAGGGCCAGGTGGTCACAGCTGACTTTGGGACTGACTGTGTTCTTGTTACTATGTGATGTCTTATGTAAAAATGCCATGTGTGATGACTCATGTGCGTGGTGGTGGTGGTGGTGGTGGTTTGCACGTTTACTGCTCGCAATGCCCGCTTTGCGGGCATTGCTTCGCGTGGCCGGACAGAGTCCTAGAGAAAGTTCCGAGCTACGCGAAAAAGCCACAGGAAGTAGCGCCGGTCAGACGGAAGTCAGCTACGGCAATTATATCATAGATGGCTGCAGTCATTTTATGTGATTTGCGTATAAGGAAACAAAATGATTCAAATTTATCACGTTCAGCAAAATCCTAAAATTTGGACACATATTTGATTCATGTCAAATTGATTATATCATATCAGTAGACCATAATAGAGCCACATTTTACATATAATGGCTGTAAGTGCTGGAATATATGGATTCATCCCATTGTGTTTTATCTTTGTGGTGTCACTTGTTCTCACAAGATACGACTTATGAACCGTTTCTTCCTCCTAATTGACTTAGTTTGTGTCCATGATCCACGTGATGGCTTTGTTTGCTGTATTTAAGTCTAAAGAGAGACTTTTTTGGTTGACATAGCAATAATGGGAGAGGTTTTCATAGTTTTATTTGCTTACATTAAGATCGTTGTGCATAAATTACATCAGCTTTTAGTTTTATTTGGTTAAGTAATGTGCTGCTCAATAGTTCAGACTTGGCTCATATCTTTCCTGACTGCCTGTAAATGTGCATGAATATAATTAATATTACATACAAACACACACTGTAATTCCTAATGACAACACCAGGGGAAGCAGATTACTAGATACAAATCTTCTGAGCTGAAGAAGCTATCAGGATCATAAAGCTGTGTCATGTTATTATCTAAGCTAAATCTTACATAATAAGCTCTATGTTGCATGCAAACATTACATGAACCTAAAAGCACAAGAAAAATAAGGTTTTTAGAAAGCTTAAAGGGATCCTGTCACCCCCAAAACACCTCTAAACCTATTAAAAGCTGTCCCTAGAGCATATTAACACTTTCCCTACACTCCTTTTAGCTCCTAAATGCACATAGTCAAAGTGAATAAAAACGTTATTATAGTACCTCATTACTGATGATAATGAGTGACTATGGTATTCATAGTCACTCATCCAGGCTGCCCCTCTTCATCATATCACGCCTATTCAGGCGTGATCTTCATCCTAGATTCAAATTCGCGCCTCCCTGCTCTCCCATAGCGTCCGGGCTTCAGTGTGGGGCTGTATGACGCGCTGTCAGCTTCAAGTCCCGCACTGCCTATGCGCATGCGCATGCGCAGTGCGCATTTTGAAGCTGACAGTGCGGCGCGGCTGGAAAAAAGTCACCCGGCGCCGGGAATGACGCGGATCGCGTCATACAGCCCCACACTGAAGCCCGTACGCTATGGGAGAGCGGGGAGGCGCGCAGGGAGGCGCGAATTTGAATCTAGGATGAAGATCACGCCTGAATAGGCGTGATATGATGAAGAGGGGCAGCCTGGATGAGTGACTATGAATAGCATAGTCACTCATTATCATCAGTAATGAGGTACTGTAAAAACGTTTTTATTCACTTTGACTATGTGCATTTAGGAGTTAAAAGAGTGTAGGGAAAGTGTTAATATGCTCTAGGGACAGCTTTTAATAGGTTTAGAGGTGATTTGGGGGTGACAGGATCCCTTTAAAGGAGCTATCTAGTGTTTTCACATTGGAAATCATATTTTTCAACATTGAATAAATATGGTTTCAAACATCAATACACATTTCTTTTTATTATTATCATTGTTATTAATATTATTACTTTCATTATTTTAGCATATGTGTGCATTACCTAAGTATATAAGTGAGAGTTAGGCTGGTTTCACAAAGGCGTTATCTGCATCTGCTACAGATCCGGCGAAAACCGTGTCCGACCGCATTTGTTTTTAATGGTATAACCTGATGCACCTGGAGTTCACAGCACTGGTACTATAAGAGATCTGTCAGCCAGAACCTGTATCAGGCTGGAGGCACACCGTCATGCATCAAACATGGAGCATGTTTGATGCATGACAGTGATACGAGTGTTGTGCGTGTTTGCTATGAGTGTGGTGCGAGTGTGGTTCGTGTGGATGAGTTTGCATGGCTGTATGCATGTGAATGTGCTGCAAGTGTGCTGCGTGAGTGCATGTGTGGTGTGTGTGAGTGTGATGTTGTCCGCGGTCCTGAAGCAAACTTCAGGACCGCGGACAGCATTTACCGGTAAAATTCTGCAGCTGTCAAAACCTCAGAGTTTTAATTTGCCGGTTTCCCGATACAGTAATGAATCATCACAGCGGTGCAAGATGATTAATAAAAACACAGCTGATGTCAAAAATTTAAAAATCCCAGGCTTTCGCTGCATATTAACCCCATCTGCAGCCTCTGTGCGGCATGTCAGCAAATTGCATACAGTACCTTGGACAGCTCCTGACTTCAGGAGACTGCACCAATGTACTGTATGCAAATTACGTACATTACCGCCGCCGGCATTTCCAGTGTGTTTCAAAATGCCGACTATTGCCGGCTTTGAGTTACACATTCTATTAACCCATGCTGAGCCAGTGTGTGTTGTCAGCATGTGTCCGGGGAGAGTGGACACTCCCTGGACACATGCTGGCACCACGCAAACAGCAGGTTAACCCTATAGTAACAGGCTTCTTAGCTGCATCTGCAGCCTCTGTGTTGACATGCCACACAGAGGCTGCAGATGGGGTTAATATGCAGCGAAACATCGGGACTTTTTAATTTTTGACATCAGCTGTGCTTTTTTTAATCATCTTGCACCGCTGCTGTCACAACAGTCCTTAGTTGCTATAAGGCTTCCTCAGGTGTGCGCTCCTCCTCCCTGGTTCAATCTGCATTCACGCTCTTGTCCAGCATTGGGGGAAGGAAAGCTGCTGGTAGTCGCCAAGTTCCAGGCCTGGAGGGCTCTCCTAAGTTGTGATGGGGACGAGAAAGAGTGCCTGGATCCTTTGTACTGGAAATTCAGGGCAACCAGAGATCTCCAGCTGTACTGGACGCCCTTGTCTCTAAGGACCTGACAACTAGGTCCGAATTCATGTCTGCATGAAAGAGTTCCTGGGGACAGATCAGGGTATACAGTAACCCATCCATAGGGTCCTGAAAGCGAGGGTTTGCGCCGCATAGTTTGGAGCAGGAGGTCCCATACTCCAGGGTGGATAAGACAAATCAGGGCATCCCTCGGGACCTCTGTGGGCAATCGAGCCGGTTTCGGGAGACGATAAGCTTTCTCAATTGTCAAGTCTGATTAAGGTACATCAGGGAGAACCGTGGACAAAAAAATTAGTGACGGTGACAACTAAATCAGCTCCCTCTGCAGATTCTGCTAGTCCCCTTATTTTTAGATTATTTCTGCGAAGCTTGTCCTCCAGATGGCATAAAGTCGTGTTTACTGTACTCATCTCTTTGTCTAGTGCAGAGTAACTGTCAGCTAACTGATTATGGGCCATGGCGTACTCCGCCATTTTATGTTCCACATGTGAGGTTCTTTCTCCCAGGGCCAAGATAACTTCCCTCACTTCTCCTATTAGACCCCTCATATCCTCCAGCAGAGTGTGGCGTAGGGACCCAAGAAGTGACTTTAGCGAGCCCTCAGTTATGAGAGCACCCTCCTCCTCCCTATTGTCACATTCCCCGGGGCTTCGCGAAGTATGAGGGTTAGATCGGGGAGAGCGAGCGGCTCCTTCAGCAGCTGATGCCATTTTATCAGATTGCACCTGCTGCTTCTCTGAGAGGGAAAAAGTCAGTCACCTTGTTATCGGTGTCCTGCCACCGGAAGGAGGCTCTTGGCATGATCGGGAGTTGAGGAGAGAGATGCCTGTCCGCTGGTGCTATGGTGGGAGCCTGTGAGTGCTGGTAAGTTGCCGTTAAGCTGACCTGAACAAGGAGCTCCTCCAATGTGCGTGTGGTGCCATCAGCAGCAGGACACGCCCCCCCCCCCGGATCTACTTTTACTGGATCCTACAGAACTGAATTTTTGGCTTGCTATTGTGCAAATTGTGTTAGTACAAAGAAAAGTGTACAAACTGAGTTTACACACCTAAGAGGATATATAGCCCTCATAGACAAATAACAACCAAGAGATAGTTTAATATGAATTTCCTAATTCAACTGGACACTTATTCTAAAGGTTTCTACTACATCTGTGTGCTCACAGTTAATGCTATTCACTCATTAAACCCTTACATTACTTGTGAGCACACATATGCAGTAGAAACCTTTAGAATAAGTGTCCAGCTGAATTAGGAAATTCATATTAAACTATCTCTTGGATGTTATTTGTCTATGAGGGATATATATATCCCCTTAGGTGTTGAAACTCAGTTTGTACACTTTTCTTTGTACTAGCACAATTTGCGCAATGTAACCCAAAAATTCTGTTTTGTTATTTTAATTTGTGCACTGGTAGTAGGAAACATTGTTGTTTGCTATTGGTGCATCCCCAACATTGGGTCAGGATCACATTAACTCTAATCAAAGTTAAATTTGGGAAGCGCATTTGCAGAGAGCACATTATACTGGTGGAAGTATTCCTACACCATATATGTGCAAGTGAACATTGTATTTTACTGGATAATGCCTGATTTAGTAAAACCAGATTCAGTGCCCATTGACTTGCAATTTAATTTATACTGGATTATTTAGCATTTTTGTTGGTAGTTAAAAAACGGTTTCTGCCACATAATAATGTAGAGCAACTCATTTTAATATACTATCAAATATACTTTATAAGATAATTCTGATTGAAAACCATTCATAAACCTTCCACAAGGTGTCCCCATTAGACTGTGTCAGAAGCAGACATATGTTCATTCTCAGTCAGATCCATATTCAACATTCTCACATAAAATACGGGGCATATAGCCATATTAGGATAAAGAGGGAGGGGCCTGCACAGTTTCCACAAAGCTGATTGCAGCTGATGAGGTGAAAATGTATTAGATTAGTTCAGGCTGCAGCACAGTGCTAAGCAATGTCAGAATGTCAGGATCAGTGTAAACTCCTCTTTCCTTGGCACAAGCTTCTCTGGACTGTCACCTGGCTCCACACAGCTCAATCATATTCTCTGGTAACCCCTTCTCTGCTGTCACATTGCACTGCTCCCTATCAGATGCTGGCCACGCACACACAGCCATAAAAGGCAGTGTTTAAAAGAGCACAGAAAAATGTGAGAAAATAAGTGGCAAAAAAAAAGCATCTCAGCTGATAGGTTACCCATCTCAACAACCAGTGCATTATTGTGTTTTGTTTTTTTTTTCAATGAAATGACATACAGTCCCTTTTCATTCAGACACCGACGGATAGTACGGGTTGACACTGTTGTACCCTCAGACTGCAGGGCAGCTTGAACTTGTTTGGATGTTAGTCAAGGTTCTTTATCCACCATCCTCACAATCTTGCGTTGAAATCTTTCGTCAATTTTTCTTTTCCGTCCACATCTTGGGAGGTTAGCCACAGTGCCATGGGCTTTAAACTTCTTGATGACACTGCGCCTTGGTAGACACAGGAACATTCAGGTCTTTGGAGATGGACTTGTAGCCTTGAGATTGCTCATGTTTCCTCACAATTTGGTTTCTCAAGCCCTCAGACAGTTCTTTGGTCTTCTTTCTTTTCTCCATAATATATAAGAGGAACAAGCTATTAGTCTCTACAAGAGATAAGGAAAAACCTTGTCCTGGTAACAGGATTACATAATTGTGTATATATTAAAAAATTAGTTCAGACTGATCGCCAATAACATGAATTGGTGTAAAAGGAGTCATAGAAAGGTTTCATACTCGCGGTTCATGCCTAGGGGTTCCAAGGTCCAGAGGGTATGGATCCAGTAGGCTTCCCGCTCTTAAAGCCTCTGGATCCAAGTACTGAGATGACTCAACTCCTTTTTTTTCACATATGAGCACATTTTCAACTTTCTATTCGTTTTACCTTATTTATATTGCAGGAATCTGTAGTATTCTTTTTTTCCTTATGTCTTAGGAATCCATACGTGTGCCATTGCGATTGACGTATTTCTATTATCCTTAAAGGTCTTTGGTGAACCTTTACCAGTTTTAGCACTGGTAATTCAACAGTAATTTCGCGTACCCCATATTATCTCATTTTCTTCCTCTTCTTCTCCTGTCCTTTTAACATAAATTCCCCCTTAAATAATAATCAACCCCTCTTTTCACCGGATAGGCATTTTAATTGTAGTTTGACATTTTGGAATTTATTACCTCCCCTCACCCCACCAGCACTTTAAAGGCCAATAGGCACAATATATAAACTGCATTTGTTTTTCACTTGCCACACACCACAGCTCACCATCAAAGGATCACGAGCACTTGGATGAACAAAGAAACTTTTTTATCATAATTTGTATGATGAATTAATACATTTTATGTATGTTGTTTTTTCCATTATTGATCAGAACCTTGAAAAAGGCCTTTGTAGGGCTGAAACGTTGGTTTGTTACAGTTTGTGAATACTGTGTGATAATAAAAAGAAAAAATATTTTTGACCTTTAAACACTCTGTGTAGTTTACCTTTTTCTGAGAATTCAGGTGTGCCCAGATCACTTTTATTATATCGACTATTTTTTCAAAAAACAGTGAGCCTATCATCTACTATAATTTATAACCGTACTACAAGACCCATTGCCTGCAGAGCCTACAACTCCATCCTGGCAGGTTAATACCTCTCCCATAGACTTTGAGCCTATTTCTAAAAACCCTGCAAAGGTTGTAGGGCAAGCTGTAGCACCCAACTCTGCTGATGATCTACATAACCAGGTGCTGCAGCTAACCAAAAACATGGACTATGTGTTAAAACTCCTGCAAGACAGGTCGGGGTCACAACCACGAGGTAGGTTCCAGCTAGCTGATTGCCCTGATGATGCCCCGTGGATGAGGAGGAAACACATGTTACCTGTGGAGGGGACCAACAGTCGCCCATTCAGGGGACCAACAAGTCGCCCGTCCAGGGGACCAACGTACCATCCCGACGCAGAGCCATCGACCACACGGATTCCTCAGGACAACCCATCTGCCTTTGCTGCAACAAACCAGGCCACTTCACAAGAGGATGTCCTTTAAACCCAAGATTCTTGGGTCCAAGGGCCAATCCTCAGGAGTAAGACGTCTGGGCCCATATGACTGGCGTAGTCGGTACGTGGGAGGTCGCCCGTACCTCAACATTATGCTAGAAGGAATCCCCACTTCGGCCCTACTGGGCACCGGGTCACAGGTTACCACCATCACACATATCCTTTACAAACAATTTTGGTCTGATACTGATCTTAAACCCCCAGACTCTAACTTTGTTATTCTTACAGCTAATGGACAGCCACTGACTCAGGTGGGGTTTAGTCAAGTAACATTAAAGCTGGGGAGGATAGAGTTAAAAGGCCAAGGTTTATGGATGGTAGATGATGTCCCTAATGATAAATTCCCCTACTTTGTAATTGGTACTAATCTGATTGAAAACTGCCTTGGAGAAGTTTTGTTTTTACTCCAACAGATTGCTGTGACTGCCAGTAATGGACAAAAAAGAGTCCTCCAAAGAGAAATCCGAACCCTCATGCACAAGCAACAGGTAAATCTGTCTGGTGGAGAGATTGGCAGTGTACGGGTTACAGACCAGTTTCCCATTGTGTTACCACCAAAGAGTGAAATGATGATATGGTGTCGAGCAGCTATAGGTCTCAGAGGAAAGGAATACCAGGCAGTTGTAGAGCCAGTATATTCAGAACATAGACCTACACTACTGACAGCCAGAGGGGTGGTGGATGTACGTAGGGGAAGAGTACCAATCCGTGTATTAAGTTTGGGGAGGAAGAAGCAAAACTACCCCGGTATGCTACTGTAGCAAAGCTGTACACTGTCTGTGATAAAAATTTACAGACAGTAGAGCCCCTGCCCCCATCAAGCCAGGTGGAGGACAGTAACTCCAAAGGACAGCTGGAGGAGTGGTGTCAGCAGTTGCATGTAGGAACTGATGCCACCCCTTCCCACCAGAAGCACTGAGTCTACCGGGTAGCACAAGAATTTAAACTTGTATTCAGTTAGCATCCATTAGATTTTGGGATGATTAAAGGGGTACACCATCACATACCCACAGAAGATCATCCCCCAATTAAAGTGAGATACAGACCCGTTCCACCAAGCCATTACAAGTGTGCTAAAGAGATGCTGCAGGACATGAGGGAGGCAGGGGTTATAAGAGATAGCTGTATTCCCTGGGCAGCCCCCTTAGTCCTAATCAGAAAGAAGTATGGCACTATGAGGATGTGTGTGGATTACAGGGAAATCAATAAGATCACTCACAAAGATGTTTACCCGTTACCCCGCATAAAGGAGTCTCTTGCTGCATTAAAGACTGCTAATTATTTCTCTACATTAGATCTCACTAGTGGGTATTGGCAGATTTCCGTTGCAGAAGAAGACCGAGAGAAGAAAGCATTCGCAACATTAATGGGCCTATGCGAGATCAACAGCATGCCATTCAGGTTATGCAATGCACCGGGAACGTTTCAAAGATTCATGGAATGTTGCCTGAGACACCGGGACTTCGAGACAGTGCTCCTATACCTGGACGACGTCATCGTGTATTCCAAAACCTATGAGGAACACCTGAAACACCTGGCAGAGGTATTTGCAGCACTAACAAAGTACAGAATGAAGCTCAAACCATCTAAATGTCACCTGCTGAAACCAAAAGTCCAATACCTGGGGCATGTGGTCAGCGCAGATGAAGTAGCACCAGATACAGAAAAAGTGATGGCTATCCAGGACTGGCAGAAGCCAACCACTGTCAGAGAGGTACGTCAATTCTTAGGTTTGGTTGGGTACTACAGAAGATTCATTAAGGGCTACACAAAGATGGCAGCACCCCTACAAGATCTTCTGGTAGGCCAAACTAGGAAGAGGAGGTCCTCTGAGCCACCATTGGAATGGGGAAAGGAGCAAGAAGGTTATTTTCAGCAGAGGAAGTGGGCTCTGACTCGTGAGGAAATCCTGGCTTATCCTGACTATAACTTACTATTCGTCCTTTACACCGACGAAAGTAACGTAGACTTGGGAGTGGTACTATCCCAGATGCAAGATGGCAAGGAAAGATTAATTGCCTATGCCAGCAGAAAACTTCGACCCACGGAGATAAACCCAGAAAACTACAGTTCCTTTAAGTTGGAGTTTCTGGCTTTGGTGTGGGCTATAACAGAGCGGTTCAAGCATTACCTGGCAACTTAAAAATTTACCATCTTCACGGACAGAAATCAATTAACGCAGCTGGATACCGCAAAGCTTGGTGCATTGGAGCAATGCTAGATGGCTCGGCTATCCAATTATGACTTTACCATCAAGTACCGGGCAGGCCATAAAAATGCCAATGCTGATGCCTTCTCCAGAAACCCTCAAGTACATTTACAAGGACCTGAAGAAGACGTGGATGACTTGGAGGAAGTAGAGCTCCCAGCTTTCCATAGAAAAAGAAAAATGACAGAAGCCAACATTTACAAGAACCGTCAGAGTGTTGCACTTAACCCGTTGCCTCACTATAGATGGAAAGAGACACAAGACATTGATCCAGCAGTGAGCATAGTGAAGAGTCTGGTAACCTAACTGGATTCCCAACTTGAAAAGAATGCTTCACCAGAGGCCCAACACCTGTGGATTGAAAGAAGCAGGTTATTCGTTGTGATGAATAAGCAGTATTGGTAAGGAATATTGCCATATTCTCCAGATTCCACTTTCATCCCAAAAAGCAATTTGATAAGACACATCTCACTCATAAAGAGATAAGCCCCACCTTTGCAAGCCAGAGGCCATTCATCTCTGGCCAGTAGTAGATTAATTAGCATGTAGATGCCAGCCAACAGGCTACACAAAAGGACTCTTCCTCACCTATGATGTGCTAATCAGCTAGGGAGATGTCATTTAGCCAGGTGTATGGAGATTCCTAGGAAATGGAGATTAGATGACACTTTGTACCCAGCCATTATCCAAAGGAAATCCTGCTGGGATTTGCAAAAAGGTGACACATCCAATTTCCCTGCATCACAAGTGGAGGGGAAAATCCTTTCATCCAGCTAGACTGAGAGGAGACGAGTTATAACTTTTAATATCTCATGAGCCGTGCCGTCTGCAAACATGGCAAGCATAGATATGTGATTGCGAGATTCCGACGGTCACCGCACATCGTTTTACATATGTGTGGGATGACGTAAGCCATCTAAACGTGATATTGGCTAGTAGACTGCTCTCAGAATACCCATGTTTCATATCCAGACAAAGATAAAACCCTAACTGAAAATATGAAAGCATTGTCTTCCATCTGTGATTACCACAGACAAGGCTAGGGCAGATTATAGAGTTTGGGTATCTATATCTCCACTCAGAGGGGTGGGAGTTGTGAGACAGCCCAGAGGTGCGAGATGGGTGGGGACAGGGATCAGCCTATAATGTATAAAAATCAGCTGCCCCATCTTCATATTGTATTTCTTCTGAAGAGGCATTATTCCACCAAAACCAGAGAATACCCTAGGAACAGATTGGTGCCACACCGCCCTTGTGGTGCCATCAGCATTAAGGTAACTGATCACATGTGAGTGTAATTCTGTGTATTCCATTTATCCTTTAATTGGCATATCTGACTGTAATATTTCTAACATCTTAATAATAACTGTAAATACATCTAGTGTACCATTAGTGTGATTAAATATATAAATTTAATCTTGAGTTGCTCTTTTTATCTTGATTACGATTCCACGTCCGTGTGCTCATTTAACGCTACCTGGGTTGGTTTCTGACCCAATATAAGCCCGACCATGGACCGGACTTATATTAATCGAGGAGCTGGTGGCAGCAATTGTGCTTGGGGTTATCCAGGGCCTCTACCAGTGACGGGTGGAGGAGATTATATGTGCTTCTGGCTGCGGACTAGAAGGCATATACCACACTCACTGAGAGGTGCCTTAATAAACCAGCACAGTCAGGGCAGCTGCAGCCCTTCTTTATCCTCAGGCAGTTCTCTGACTGACCTGGGTTTAACAGGAGGCGCTGTGGAGCTGCCAGGTTCGGTGGCCGATTCACCACATTTGTCTATCAAGATCAATTGTGCAGACAGTATATCAACTGCGGAACACATGAAATGGTATGGCAAGTTGTGGTTCCAAAGAGAGACGTCCAAATGGTGTTGGAGCGTACCATAATGGAGCAGGACACTTTGGTTGGAGAAAATTGGAGATATTGTTATGTGAATGATTCTATTGGATTGGCATGAGATCTACCATAGAGAAATGTTATAAAAATTGTGGACCATGCTCATTGAGAAGAAAAGATCGTAACAGCCAGAAAGCACCTCTACAGCCTATCATCACTAAACAGCCATTAGAACTGGTAGCATTAGATCACGTCAAACATAAACCCAGCAGATCAGGCTATACCTATGCTCTTACAATGGTAGACCACTATTCTAGATTCCTAGTGGTAGCTACAGTGAAAGACTTAACAGCTCAGACAGCAGAAAGAACCTTTCAAGCCTATTTCTGCAGACCACACGGGTATCCAGAAGAGGTATTGACAGATCCAAGGTCCTACCTTTGAAGCTGAAGTGTTTCAAGAGTTCTGTAACTTGTACGAATGCAAAAAAAATTCGTACCTCACTTCTACCATCCCCAAACCAATGGAATGTGCGAGAAAATTAATCATGTGGTAATAGAATTGCTAATAACTCTGCCAATAGAAGAAAGAAACAGATGGCCAGAGAAGTTACCAGACCTTGTTGACATCTACAACAACATCCCAGTGAGCTCAACAAATTGTACCCCTGCATACCTCATGAGAGCAAGACCAGGAAAATTGCCAGTAGACTTTGAAATGGGCATTGTAGTTCCAGTAGAAAACACCTCAGATGCAGATTGGGATACCATAAGAAAAGAAGAGTACAAGAAAATATAGAAATACTAGATGGTGGCCCGATTCTAATGCATCGGGTATTCTAGAATATGTGGGTGTGCGGCGGTGCGGGTGTATGGCGGTGCGGTTGTGCGAATGTGCAGCGGTGACCTCCTCAGTTCTCACCTGCTCCAGGCTTCTGTACAGCCGCCTCTCACCCTAGCATGTCTTCTTCTTCTTCCTCCAGCATAGACGTCAACAATTCCAAGGTCTCAGGGGGCGGAGTTAACAGGGGGCTTCATAGTAGGCATGTCCAAGCGCATAGCCCTGATGTGGTGGGCGTGCCCTTGTTCATGGCCATTACGATGCCCCCTTTGGTAGCTCCACCCCCCGCGGCCTTTGAATTTCTGGAGTCTATGTCACAAAAAGAAGAAGAATGGCGGGGTGAACGGCGGGCAGATGGAGCATGGAGCGGCAGCCAGGAGGGAGCATGAAGTGGGTGAGCAGCAGGCAGGAGACCGAGCGGAGAGGGGCCGGGAAACCAGGCGGACTGTGCTTGTTTCGCTGTAACGGAAATCCCGCGTCGCTGATTGGTTGCGCCCAGCCGGCCGCGAACAATTAGCGACGCGAGTTTTGCGTTAGAGACAGTGTGATGTGAGTGCAAGGTGAGTGCAGGGCTAAGTGTGAGGTGAGTGCAAGGTGAGTGTAGGGCTAAGTGTGAGGTGAGTGCAAGGTGAGTGTGACGTGAGTGTAGGGCTAAGTGTGACGTGAGTGCAGGGCAGAGTGTGACGTGAGTGCAGGGCAGAGTGTGACGTGAGTGCAGGGCAGAGTGTAACGTGAGTGCAGGACAGAGTGTGACGTGAATGCAGGGCAGAGTGTGACGTGAGTGCAGGGTGAGTGTGAGTGGTGAGTGAGTGTGGGTGCAGGGTGAGTGCAAGGTGTGTGGGTGTAAGTGGTCTGCAGTACCTGGCTCCTGGTGCTGTGTGCGTTTAGCTTAAGGACCTCTGGTGATGTCACTTCCATGTGATCTTGCTCCGGCCATGATTGTGACTAGTGATGGGCGAATCCTAAATTACTCGGAATCGCTTGACTCTAGCGAGTCCGAGCACAGGACTCGCTACTCGTTGCGAGTCTAGCGAGTCCAATGTTAATGAATGGGGAAGCGAGTAATAGCGAGTAGTGTGAGATTTACAAATCGCAGATGTGTCTCGGAAGCTTCAGCCTGAAGCAATCCTAGTTTTGTCATTTATTTGCATTGGACTCGTTTACTTTGCAACTCTAATCGCTGGGAAACTCGCACAGATAAGAGAAGAGTCCTGTCTGCTCTGTGCAGCTCCAGGGTCCTAGAGCCCGCCTGCTGCCTGATGTAGCAGTGCTGAGATTGTTCTCAGTCTGCTCATTCCCTGTGTACAGACATGAATGTCTATATATATGCACAGGGGATGTAGCAGAGAGGACATCGCGTTTTGGACTGCGTCGGACGGAAGAGGATTTTTTTAATTAAAGATGGAGTTTCTAATGGCTTTTTTTTTTATTTCTAATAAAAAAATTTCTCTGTGTTGTGTTTTTTTTAAAACAATTTAATAGAAATTCATGGCGGTCATGTCTAATATTGGCGTGACCGCCATAAATTTCGGGCTTAGGGCCAGCTGATAATACAAAGCTGGCCCTAACCTCTATTACCCAGCGTGCCACTGCCACCAGGGCCGCTGGAAGAGCGGGGTTCAGCGCCAGAGGATCGCGCTTCAATGAACGCGCCATCTTCTGGGGCGGCTGCGGGCTGCAATTTGCAGCGGGGGGTGCCCAGAAAGCTTGGGCATCCCTGCGCTGCGGATTCCAGCCCCCAGCTGCTTAGCTGTACCTGGCTAGACATAGAAATTGCGCGGAGCCCCACGCATTTTTTTGACTCCGACTCCGAGACGACTCCGACTCCGAGACGACTCCGACTCGACTCCGAGACGACTCCGACTCCGAGACGACTCCGACTCCGAGATGACTCCGACTCCGAGACGACTCCGACTCCGAGACGACTCCGACTCCGAGACGACTCCAACTCCGAGACGACTCCGACTCCGAGACGACTCTGACTCCGAGACGACTCCGACTCCGAGACGACTCCGACTCCGAGACGACTCCGACTCCGAGACGACTCCGACTCAGACGACTCCGAGACGACTCCGACTCAGACGACTCCGAGACGACTCCGACTCCGAGACGACTCCGACTCGACTCCCAGACGACTCCGACTCCGAGACGACTCCGACTCCGACTCGACTCCGAGACGACTCCGACTCCGAGACGACTCCGACTCCGAGACGACTCCGACTCCGAGACGACGACGACTCCGACTCGAATCCGAGACGACTCCGACTCCGACTCCGACTCGACTCCGAGACGACTCCGACTCCGAGACGACTCCGACTCCGACTCCGAGATGACTCCGACTCCGAGACGACTCCGACTCCGAGACGACTCCGACTCCGAGACGACTCCGACTCCGACTCCGACTCCGAGACGACTCCAACTCCGAGACGACTCCGACTCCGAGACGACTCCGACTCCGAGACGACTCCGACTCCGAGACGACTCCGACTCCGAGACGACTCCGACTCAGACGACTCCGAGACGACTCCGACTCCGAGGCGACTCCGACTCTGAGGCGACTCCGACTCTGAGGCGACTCCGACTCTGAGGCGACTCCGATTCTGAGACTCCGACGCTGAGACTCCGACTCTGAGGAGACTCCGACTCCAAGACTCTGACTCTGAGCCTCTGACTCTGAAATTCATTAAATAATAAAAAAAAAAATGCGTGGGGCTCCGCGCAATTTCTATGTCTAGCCAGGTACAGCTAAGCAGCTGGGGGCTGGAATCCGCAGCGCAGGGATGCCCAAGCTTTCTGGGCACCCCCCGCTGCAAATTGCAGCCCGCAGCCGCCCCAGAAGATGGCGCGTTCATTGAAGCGCCATCCTCTGGCGCTGAACCCCGCTCTTCCAGCGGCCCTGGTGCCGGTGGCACGCTGGGTAATAAAGGGGTTAATACCAGCTTTGTTATACAAGCTGGTATTAAGCCCGAGATTCTTAATGTCAGGCCACGTTTGACCCAGCCACTAAGAATCTCCAATAAAGGGTTTAAAAAACACAACACAGAGAAAATTTTTTATTTGAAATAAAAAAAAAAGCCATTAGGGACTCCATCTTTAATTAAAAAAATCTTCTTCTGTCCGACGCAGTCCAAAACGCGATGTCCTCTCTGCTACATCCCCTGTGCATAAATATAGATGTCTATGCACAGGGAATGAGCAGACTGAGAACAATCTCAGCACTGCTACATCATCTCTGTGAGCAGGCGGGCTCTAGGACCCTGGAGCTGGCAGCCTGCACACAGAGAAGACAGCTGGACTCGGCTCGCAAAGAAACAGCAGTTACTTTGCGAGTTTCCCTGCTATCACTGGCACAGTAGCCGAGTCTAATGCAAACAATGGCAATCCTAGTTTTGTCAGCATTTCTGACAAAACTAGGATTGATATTGATTTGCATTGGACTCGTGCGAGTAATCACTGGGAAACTCGCAGAGTACCGAGTCCTGCCAGTCCCTTACTACTCGCCGAGTAACGAGTCCTAGCGAGTAGATTCGCCCATCCCTAATTGTGACATCATCAGAGGTCCTATAAGCATAGAGCCCCCCGTCACACATAACTACGCACCAGCGATACCGATACGACCCGGCCTGGTCGTATTCACATCGCTGTTCATTTCAAATAGTGGGACGGGAAAGCCGACAGTGAAGTGGGCTTTCCCACCCGCTATGTGAGTGTAGTGCTATCGTCTCTGTCACGGCAATCCTGCCTCCGGCGGACACCAATGAGCGGCCTCTGTCTGGCGTGCGATTTCTGTGACCGACAGACGCCTTAGGCAATTATATAGTAGATGTTGAGAGACGTTTGGCAAAATCAAGAGAAAAGCAAGAAGCAAACTTTAACAAAAGTGCACAAGGAACACACCTTAACACCGGGTGAATTGGTTTTGAAAAGGAAAAGGAGACTCCTTAATTTAGATGATCAATGGGAAGCAGAACCACACATTGTATTACCATCAAACTTTGACAACCAGAAGACCTGTCTGATCGGTAAAGACAATGGAGAAACAACAGCAACAGTGTCCAGAGATCATTTAAAGAAGTGCCCTCAACCACCACAACCAAAGGAATATGTTCCTTGTCCAGTACCAGAAGAAAAAGGACCAAAGACAGTCAAGACAATCTTAGGACATCTACCTGCAGATTGGCCCCAAATCGAAGGTGCAAACCTAATACCAATGTTGACCTGTCCACAACCAGTTGAAGAACTAAGAGCAGAAAAAACGCCCGTTGTATCAGAGCCAGAGAGTTCTGCAACCAGTGCATCTTCCATTCCCACTGTGAGAATGAGAAGACTCTCAGGCATACCTGTGTTATGCAGACCAACACATGGGTCAGTAAACAGTGTTTGCTCTATACTAATACTAGACTTACACACTAGTGGAATACCAGTTTTACAAAGATCAGCAAGTAGTAACTTGGGTCAAACACCACTAAGGTACAGACAATAAAGTACAAAACTTAGAAAAATGTAAATATGTAATTAATGTTCGTGTACAGCAGGGTGAAGAGTAGGCTAAAACAGGTCACACCAGGTATACAACATCAGAAAGAAGGGTGAAGTGGAGTTGGCGTAAGGAGCTTTCTAGGGAGAGCAAAATCTTGGCAAATAGGTGACCCCAGGGCCAGAAGGCCTACAGCGCTTATGACCGGTAGAGACCCTTGCAGTACCTAGGACTCCTACGACAAGGCACCTGTAGTAAGTGTTGTTGTGTATTTTGAACTTTTAAGCCTACAGAGACTTTACCTGTTTGGACTTTTTGAACTTTTTATAATGGAGCATAGCCACAGGACTGGTGGTGGCAAAAATACTTTAAGCAGCCTGCTGCAGCGGATGGACTAGCGCTGTATGGACTGGTCACCTGTTTTTCCCATTTTCCCCTGGTTTTTGTAAATTTTATTTTGAGAACTCTGTTCAAATGAATGTAAATATTAATGTCATGTTATGTTTATTAGAAAATGTTTCAATCCTGAAGGACTGAAGTTACCTAGGGGGGGAATGTGGCCCCCTTTGGGGATTGCCACAGGTCCCTCATGTGCAGGGAAGGATGTACACCTTGGCACACACAGCACACAACACCTTTCACCCCAGGCCTGGAGGGGGAGCTCTACTTGCTGCCTTAGGCAAGATCCCCTATAAAGATCCAGGTCTGAGGGAGGAGTCAGTTCATTCAGAGAGTTCAGTTCAGAAGAGTAGGTCAGTCAGTAAAGACAGTACAGAAGAACTAGAAGAGGCTGGTTGCTGGGACCAAGCCAGGCCCAGAACCAAGAAAGACTGATCCGCGCTGTGCAGCGCCCTAGGGCGAGGGATTGCGGCCTGTTGGAGAGTTAGGAAGAACAGAAGAAGGGAACATAGCTAGTTACCCTTAAAGTCAACACGGACATCGGAGTCCGTACCTGCTATATTTCCATTTGTAACAAAGATATCCCGGACAGACCAGGAGGATTTAGTCCCCCTGAGCTCAGGAGAAAGTAAAGGCTTGAGCTAGACCGGATGAAGGATCAGGGCCCTAGAGAAGACAGGGATCCCAAGAAAAGGTCCTTAATTTCAGCTATTGGAGCAGACTCCTGAGGAGAAAGAGCGGCAGGTAGATCTCACCCCAACCATCGCACACACTGGCAGAGGAGGCCTCACAACTCTCTAAAACTGCACCGGCCACCTGGTTATCCTCCTGGACCGTACCTGCTACCCGACATCAGTAAAAAGGTACCGAAATAGAGACTATTGTGTCTGTGTGTGCCTGATTCACCACCGCCGCCTGCAGTGCCTACACAGAACCGAAAACTACTCGGCGAGAGTAAGGAGGACATTATATACATTAGACTGTCATCCAATCCCACTGATATTGTCCAGCTTTAATTCAATCTGTTTTGGGACCCTAAAATTTTAATCTTGATGAATGCTTCATTTCATTTCTCTTAAACTTCATGCACAATTTATACTGCTGCACTGCTGAATTCCTTATTTAAGTTGCCTTTTTTTGTCTATTGCAACTGCTGGAAAAGGCAATTTGAGTTAACATAATTATTCATTTTATATTACTTTATTTTGTATTTCCATTCACATGAGACCACAGCAATGTACTGGAGCCGAGTTATCTATCTGTATAATTATCTTATCCCATCTGTCATCCACTTCTGCCATCAGGATGTCCTATTACAACGCACCCGTGACAGCCATATTTGCACATCCAAGTGATGGGTGTGCAAATATGGTGCACGCTGGTGGTACTGTGCAATGGGCCACTGACACCCGAAAATGACTATACCCAAAACCAACGCCAGGCACCCGCCGCCACACACGCTGCCCGCACTGCACTCACTGCTCACTGCTCACTGCTGAATGAGGAACTGCACCTGTGCATATTTGGCATGCGCAGGTACAGTTACACAGACCACTGCCATCTTTGGACACCTCGGTGTCCAAAGATGGCGACGGCCTCAATAACTACACTTGTGCATGCTGGATATGTGCGGGCAAAGTTTCTCATGTGCCCACCTTCTTTGCACACCAGGTTATGCAAATATCCTGGTCACACCAACGCCATTTTTGTACACCACAGAAGAGAGAGACAGCACAGAGCAAGGAGAGTGCACAAGTAGGGTTACATAGCGTGCACAGGGGACACGGAGAGGGCACAAGTGGGCAGAGAGAGAGACAGCATATGGTGCACAGTGAAAGCACATGGGTCAGAGTGTGTGCAGAGGGGGTAGAGAGAGTGCACAGAGGGCACAGAGAGTACACAAAGGGGTAGAGCAAGCACTCAGGTTGCAGAAAGAGCGCACAGGGGGACACAGAGAAAGCACACAGGGGGCAAGAAGTGATGTGTGTGTATATATATTGTGCCCACTGGTGTTACTGGCAGCCTCCAGTTGCAGTCGCCATCTGAAACAGCTGCCACCCAAAACCACTGCTCACCGCCACCACCACTGACACATCACCGCCCGAGAAAGTGCACGTGCGTATACCCGGCATGCATGCACACTTACTCAGGCAGCCGCCATCTTTGGACACTTGGGTATACAGAGATGGCAGCAGCGCATGGACACTTACTCATGATCCCGCCATCTTTGGACACCAGAGGGGGAGAGATCAAAAGGGGAGAGACAAAGCACAGGGTGGTGAGCGCACAGGGGAGCAGAGAGAGCACAGGGGGAGGGGCGAGTGCACAAGTGGGAGAGAGAGCACACAGGGTGGAGACATCTCAAAGTAGAGAGCACAAGAAGGAAGAAGAGAGCTCAGTGGGGAGAGAGACTACATACAGGGGGAGAGCGTACAAGGGAAGACAGGTCAAAGGAAAGAGTACATGAGGGGAGAAGACAGCACAAGGGGAGAAGACAGAAAACAGGGGGAGAGCACATGAGGGGAGAGAGTGTGCACGGGGGAGGATGGGTCAAAGGGGATAGCACAGAGGGAGAGAGAAAATGGACAGGAGAGAGAGCGCACGGGGGCGGGGGATTGACAGCCACCGCACCCAGCACCTTAGAGCCCTCCCCCATAATGGTGTCACAACCCTCCCGATGCATCTAGTGTTATATAATTGTCTAAGGTATTGGATTATCACCAATATAGATATCTATTTCATGGAAATTTTTTGTTGGCACAGTCCATTTGCACGAAGTTTACTGTACTAAATACATTTGTAAGTAATAACTAAGTATACTATGATTAATAGTAGTATTAATAGATTTAGATGGTGCCAATTCGTCGGTCTGCCCTGTCTACTAACAAATAACATTGAATGCCTTGGTTTATCAGAAAATATCACACTAAAGAAAATTTTGTCTGGGAGTATAGCCACATGGTGACAGTCAATTGACAGACATAAATATCAAGCTGATACCTGTTATATTACACCTTACTAAAGAGAAAGAAAATACAATTTGGCCTGCACTGGAGGCACGTCCCTCTCACTATTTTGGCACCTACCTGGAGCCCATCTATCTGAGAACACAGTGAATCATGAAAATGTTTTGGCATCCATGCCATAAGTTTGTCAATAAAAGAGCCACTGTAATTAATTAATCACCCATGCTTGTAAATCCAGCTCAACCACATTTACACATAACATTACGGTGAACCCAACAAGCACATGCCATTCACAATGCAGCAGTAGACATGTTACTCTTGCATAAGATAGTCATGACTGGATGTGTTGGCACCCATGAAAATGTTCCAGAAATGAAGTTTCTTCCAGAAAATTATTTCAGTTTCCAATTACACATGTTTTATTATACACATATGCATTTCCTACTTTGTGTGTATTGGAACAACAAACAGAGAAAAAGGCAAAGTTAACAAAATTTTAGACAAATCTCCAAAAAAATGACCAGACAAAATTGTTGTCTCCCTCAACCTGTGATTGGGGTCATTGTCCTGCTGTCCTGGAAGGCCTACAACCTAGGACACAAATTATTATTATTATTATTGTACAAAAACTACTAGAAAAAAAGCAGCATCAGATGGTATTATTATTATTGCCCAACATTGTGAACTAAATACTTCATCTTCTGGAACAATATTAAGGGTGCCAACACTTCCGGTCATGACTGTAATTGAATACCCATTTTGCTGTCATACACCGAATACAAAGAAAGCTCAAAATGAACTTCAAATCCAAACCAGCATTGCCTTTCAAACAATGACTATTGAAAACAGTCAATAATTCACAGCTGCCTTTATTCTAAGGATATTTTGCCTTCCCAGTCTTGATGTTAACTGTCAATGATCTTAATATTAATCAATATGAATTGGGCCTTCTTAGTAATAGACGTCCTGGGGTGGTATCTGTAGGGCATATGTGAATTTATAAATATAACAATAGAGTATCAGGATTGCATAGTCAAAAGACATCTCCAAACAAAGGCAAAGGTCTATGGTGTGATTTGTACATACTGTTATATGCCTGGTTAGGCCGGCTTCACACCACTTTTTTTGCAAACCAGGGCTGTCCGGCATGAACCAGGACAGCCCAGGATCCGATTTTGGCCCCATAGTATCCTTATGGGGCCGGATGGTAGCTATTTACCATGCAGTTTTGTGCTGTCCGGGAGGATCCGGGAGGATCAGGCACATTTTGCTTCTTTGTCCTGGACACAAAATGGCAGCTTGCAGGATTTTTGTGTCCGGGGCAAAAATCAGATAAAATCAGATCCTGCCGGATCCTCCCGGATTCTGTGCAATCTGGCGACCCCGAACATGGGAGGCTATGGGTGCCGGATGGCACCGGATCTGACAGAAAATTGGATCCAGCTAAGCTCAGCGGCGGCCGGCGCTGAACTTTAGCACCTGGAGAGCTGCCGGCTGAAATTTCAGAACCACGGCTAGCTCCCTGATAGACGCAATTCTGATATTTCAGGACTGGATAGCGGCATCAGCCACACACTGCCTATTCCAGCAGAAAACAGGACCTGAGGGCATATTAACCTTCTGGTTCTGTTCTGTCTGGAGCTGTCAGGCTGTGTCCGGTGCATCCAGCAAAACACCAGACACAGCCTGACAGCAGAAAAACGTGGTGTGAAGCTAGTGAAATTAGGATAAAACCAATGCAAGAAGGTGAACATATCATCTTAGGGTTAACACACCTAGGGCTCCATTAATATCCAAATTAACAGGGGGTATTCAATAGGAGACATGTTTGCCAAATGCTAGAATAATGAGAAAATGATTTAAGGCATTTTTATTACTTTTCACAAAGTCACGTCTACATACATTTCATTACTATTTGGTACCATTGCTCTTAAACTGTATGATTTGGGTCAAACAATTGGGTCTGGCATTTGGCATATATAAATATATATGGTAATCCTAATTGACCTGAAATGGGAAAAGGTAATTCTGATTTCATAGAGATAGTGAGAAAAACATGCATATGTGTCTTTTTATATAGTGCATGAAAACTTCTGTATGCTGTTCATGCAGGCGATGGGTGTGCACGTTAATTAAGGTATCAAGAAATCCACTATGCCAAAGCATGGTGCCGCACAAACTCTGCTCTAGGTATGCTTGAAGTATATTATGAAGCAGCTATGGCATCTTGGAAAGAATTAGTATAAAAAAGAAGAGTGTGACTAAGGCTATGTTCATATGTAGCGTAAATATTTAGTTTTCTTACACTGCGTTTTTCCCCAAAAGTGCATCTGCGTCTGCATTTCCCGGCAAAGTGAATGGACTTTCACTTTTTCCGTTCAGATGCTGCGCATTTTTCAGCCGCACTCTTGGGGGAGAAGGCGCGTACATAAAAAGAATGATCATGTCAATTCTTTGCATTTAATAGCGTGCGCTTTCTCCCATAGGCACCATTATAAGCCCTGGAATATGCATCGCCGTTCACTCTACGCTCTATTCCAGTGCCTATAAGCTCGGGCGCAGGGGGAAGTGTCCTGTGATCCTCCCCCTATGTGACATGTCAGGGCTGTAGTTTTGCTTTCACAGTGTATCTATATACGCTGCGAAAGTGAAATGAAAGTGAATAAAAGATATTAAAAATAAAAAAAAAACATACCTCTCCGTTGGCTGTCCTGGGACCCGAAGGGAAGACGTCCGATAGATGCAAGACCTGAATCATCTGATTAGCCAGTGGTGATAAGCTGATATTTCACGTGACACATCAGCTGATCGCTACCGGCAAATCAGATGATTCAGGTCCTTGCAACAATTGGATGTCTTCTCCTTGCATCCCGGGACAGCCGGCGGAGAGGTGAGTATGTTATTTTTCTATTTTTAATACCTTTTTATCACTTTTATTTCGTTTTCGCAGTCTACATACACTGCGAAAGTGAAACTACTGCCCCAACATGTCACACGGGGAAGGAACACAGGATTATTCCTGCTCCTGTGAGACATCACTTCCCTCTGGTGCTTTTGGGGGAAAATATGGGTGTAAAAAAAAACGCGGTTTGTAAACACACCACATTTTTTTTACCGCCACTATAAAGAGCAGCCGCTAAACGCGGGGAAAATACGCATGCGCAAAAGCGGCGTGTGAATGTAGCCCAAGTGCAGCTTGTAAAGATCAACCAGTTAGTAGTTAGTAGAAAAAGGGACCTACTTGCTAGTAATATGGAGATTTTCTTCTGACAAGGCAACTTGTAGCCTGTGCTGTAAAATTGTAAGGATGTGGTTAAAGGGAACCTGACCCCGAAAAATGAGACCCCAGCCTCTTTATACCTGTCCCTGCACCATGCTAATACTATTTTAGCCATCCCTGTGTGTATATAGCGATATTGCAAACCTTTTCAGCATTTGAGAAGCCGCAAAAGGCATTCCTTCCTGCTTCTCCCCGCCGCCTGCTTGTTAATTATTCTCGCCCTGATGGGAGTGCTAAACAGCAGAGAGCCTGAGCGCGTCATCAAAGGGGCAGTAAAGCCGCTATGAAGCGATTAGCGAAAAACAACTTTTATAAGGTTTGCAATATTGCTATTGTGAGGTAGCAAGGGGAATGGTGGTAGAGGGACGCTATGTTTCCCCAAGGATGGTGAGCTACTGCATGTATGGGACGGGAGATGCTTACATGAGCATAGGTGAGGTAGGTATGGCCACCGTTACTGAGAACGGTAGCTGTTGGTAAAGCCTGTTATGGGACCTCATCTATGAGGAATGGGGGAAGGTTTTTGGGCGGGCCTCCATTCCTCATCTCCCGCCCCAGGCTTTTGAAGTAGCTGGGAGGGAAAGACAGGTGAGAAAGGTTAGGCCAGAAGAGACGGCTGTCAAGGTGTTGTGAGATGAGATCAGACTGGAGAGGAGTTCAGTCGGTGAAAAAGGAGCCTGTGAGCACACAAGGAGCGTTTACCGGACCCCAAGGTGGGGAAGGACCCCTAGGCGAGCTCCAGGAGGAGCAGGTTTAGGACCGACGCTATTATCCTGATGTAAGGACTGTTTTTTTTGTTTGTTTTGCCATTGTGTGAAATAAAACACACTTGTTTTTGGACTGAGCCTGAGTGTCACTGCCTTACTTGCTGCTGCTATAGAGACTGATCCCTACATATGGTGGAGAATGCGGGCAATGCAGTAAGGCATACACTAACCGCTGTAGAGGACGAGTTATATGTCCTGGGTGAAGCAAGCCCTAAAGCAGCGCTCAGCAATGGAGGACGTTGTAAAGGCATTGATTGAAGCCAACCTGCAGCAGAAGCAGCAACAGCAGATGTATGCTGAGGCGCTGCAGGCCCAGCAGCACAGCCATACGGAGGCCCTGAGACTGCAACAGCAAACTAACCAACTCCTGATGGAACAGTTAACAGCCCTGAGGTCAAGCGCACCATCTGATCCACAGCAGGACATCAAGAAGAGGGTCCGTGCGTCCCTCCAAAAGATGACCGCAGGGGACGATGTCGAAGCTTTCTTGGCGGGGTTCGAGAGAGTGGCAGAGCGAGAGTGTCTGCCGCCACACCAATGGTCGGAGGTCGTAGCGCCATATCTGATTGGAGAGCCCCAGAAAGCGTACTATGACCTGAGCGAGCAGGACGCCCGGGACTATCAAAAGGTAAAAGCCGAGATTCTAGCTCGATTAGGTGTGAATGTGTATCTCCGTGCCCAGAGAGTCCATCGCTGAGCTTATGTAGAGACTGTAGCGGTCCGGTCTCAGATGTATGATCTCGTCCATCTTGTAAAAAAATGGCTACAGCCGGAGCTGTTGTCCCCAGCGCAGATGGTGGAAAGAGTGGTACTGGACAAGTTTGTGCGGGCCTTGCCCCCAGCCATACAGCAGTGGGTGGGACATGGGGACCCTGTCGATGCCAACCAGCTGGTCAGTTTGGTGGAACGGTATGAGGCCACCCAGAACTTGTTAAAAGTTTCTTCCCCAGCCCGTGTGCTCCCCAAATCCCACAAGGTCACCGACCCTGAGAAATACAGGACTCTGACACGCACCCCCACCCCTGCAGGCCCTCAGGCAAGGAAGCTAGAGACTATTGTGTGCTGGAGGTGTCAAGAGCGAGGACACATTGCTGCAAACTGCCCTATCACCACCGATCCTATGGACTGCAGTGTGGCCCGGCGTGTCTCCCTCTATGCCTTCCCGGTATATACCGCTGCTTCCCCAGAGCCTGCACCTATCTCTCCCATGTGTCAGGTTACGGTGGCAGGATGTCCTGCAGCTGTTCTCTTGGACTCGGGAAGCCTTATCACCCTGGTGCATGCCACCTTGGCTGGGTCTGCATCCTACACGGGACGTAATGTGGGGGTCTTATGCATTCAGGGGGGTTTGAAAGAGTACCCTACCGCCATAATCACTATCCAAACCCCGAAGGGGGAGTGTCGTCATGAGGTGGGAGTGCTAGAGTCCCTGCCGTATGGACTGATCCTTGGGAGACACTTTCCTCTATTCTGGACTCTGTTACCGGGAAACCCGGGGTTAAGGGGTAAACAAGTCCAGAATGTCACGGACCACGGACTCTGAGCCTGAACCTCGTGATCCCGACTCAGGGGTGCCAGCCGTGGGAGTAACAATGTCCCCTCTAGAGGTATTAGCAGGTGAAGCCGACGAGCTCGGGTCAGTACCTGAGTTCGCAGAGTTGGGAGTTCCCCGTGACAATTTTGGCACTGCACAGCTCCAAGACCCGACGTTAAATCGGGCAAGGGAAAACGTGATTTGTATTAATGGGGTGTTTCAATACCCAGGAGCAGACCAGGTGTTTCCCCACATGGCTGTCAACCAGGATCTGTTATACAGGGTTGACAGAGTGCGGGGTGAGACCTTGGAACAGCTGGTGGTTCCGCAGCCTTATCGCCCGACGGTGCTCGACTTGGCACATAGGCATGTGCTGGGCGGACACCTCGGCCATAAAAAGACTCTGGAACGTATTCTGCAGCGTTTTTACTGGCCGGGAGTGTTTCGGGAGGTGCAGCGGTATTGTGAATCATGCCCCGAGTGTCAGCAATCTGCTCCTATGCCACACTTCCGTAGTCCCTTGGTACCCCTGCCCATTATAGATGTACCATTTGAAAGGGTCGCCATGGATCTGGTGGGTCCTCTGGTCAAGTCTGCCCGAGGGCATCAGCATATCCTGGTAATCATGGATTACGCTACCAGGTATCCAGAGGCAATTCCACTGCGGCACACCTCGGCGAAATTGATAGCCAAAGAGCTACTCGCCGTGTTCTGCCGGGTAGGAATCCCTAAAGAAATACTTACGGACCAGGGACGCCGTTCATGTCCAAGGTTACCAAGGTGCTATGTAAACTGTTCCGGGTAAAGCAGTTGCGCACCTCGGTCTACCATCCGCAGACAGATGGCTTAGTTGAAAGATTCAACAAAACCCTAAAGAGCATGCTGAAAAAGGTGGTATCCAGGGATGGGAAGGACTGGGATTGTCTTCTACCATACTTGATGTTCGCGATTCGGGAGGTACCACAGGCCTCAACAGGTTTTTCTCCGTTCGAACTCGTGTATGGTAGACATCCCCGGGGCCTGCTCGACATTGCCAAGGAGGGATGGGAGCAGGAACCCACCCCTCAGAAAAGTGTAGTAGAGCACATCGCGACCATGCAGGACCGGATGGCAGCGGTGATGCCGATAGTGAAAGAACACTTAGAGGAAGCCCAAAGAGCTCAAAGCCGGGTATATAATAGATCCGCTAAGGTCAGAACTTTTAGCCAGGGAGACAGAGTCCTGGTACTAGTGCCTACTGTGGAGAGTAAATTCTTGGCGAAGTGGCAAGGGCCCTACGAAGTCCTAGAAAGAGTTGGGGAGGTCAACTACAAGGTATATCAGCCGGGTCGGAGAAAGACCGAGCAGATATACCATGTCAATCTGCTAAAAGCCTGGAAAGACAGAGAGGGTCTGGGTACAGAAGGGTCTCCAGCTGACCGTCCTCCTGCACTGACTTTACAGGCCAAGGTGGTGCCTGAGGGGGCAGTGGCAGAAGTGACGATAGCCGAAACCCTCACGAAAAACCAGCAGCAAGAGTCTCGAGAGTTTGTGGCCAGGAATACGGATGTGTTTTCAAAGCTGCCAGGGCGTACCTCGTTGATTGAACATGACATTGTCACCGAGCCCCAGGTAAAAGTTCGGATGAGGCCCTACCGAGTACCTGAGGCACGGCGAAAGGCCATTTCAAAGGAGGTTCGTCAAATGCTGGAGTTAGGGGTTATTGAGGAGTCGAAAAGTGAATGGGCTAGTCCCATTGTGCTCATTCCCAAACCCGATGGGACGATACGGTTTTGCAACGACTTCCGGAAGCTGAACGAGGTCTCTAAATTTGACGCTTATCCAATGCCACGAGTAGACGAGCTCATTGAAAGACTCGGGAAAGCCCGGTACTTTTCCACACTCGATCTAACTAAGGGATACTGGCTAGTACCCCTTACGGATAGCGCCAAAGAGAAGACCGCGTTCATCACCCCGGAGGGTCTGTTTCACTACCTGGTGTTGCCATTTGGCTTACATGGGGCTCCAGCCACGTTCCAAAGATTAATGGACATCGTGTTGAAGCCTCATCAAAGGTACGCCTCGGCCTATCTGGATGACGTCATCGTTTTCAGCAGCGACTGGGAGAGCCACTTGGCCAAGGTACAGGCTGTGGTGGACTCTCTCCGGGCGGCGGGGCTGACTGCCAACCCCAAAAAGTGTGCTCTGGGAATGGAGGAGGCACGCTATTTGGGGTATGTGATAGGGCGAGGTATGATTAAGCCGCAGGTCAACAAGGTCGAAGCCATCCAGAGTTGGCCCCAACCAAGGACAGTAAAGCAGGTGAGAGCCTTTCTGGGAATTGTGGGATACTACAGGAGGTTCATCCCCAATTTTGCCACCCTCTCAGCCCCATTGACAGACCTTCTGAAAGGAAGACGGCCCGTCATGGTAAAGTGGAACCCCCAGGCCGAGCATGCCTTTCTGGTCTTGAAGACGGTGTTATGCGGGTCTCCCATCCTTATCACACCTGACTTCACCCAAACCTTCATCGTTCAGACCGATGCATCAGAAGTAGGACTAGGTGCAGTCCTTTCTCAGGAGGTGAATGGGGAAGAACACCCCGTTAACTACCTGAGCCGCAAGCTCACGCCTGCAGAGAAAAATTACAGTGTGGTCGAGAGGGAGTGCCTAGCCATCAAATGGGCCTTGGAAGCGTTGAGGTATTACCTGCTGGGGCGACGGTTTCGGTTGGTGACTGACCCCTCCCCACTCACGTGGATGAGCCAGTCCAGAGAGAGGAATGCGCGAGTCACCAGGTGGTTCTTGTCGCTCCAGAACTTCAACTTCACGGTGGAACACAGAGCCGGGAGGCTGCAGGGCAATGCCGATGCCTTGTCCCGGACTCACTGTTTGGTGTCAGGAGTTCACCCCCCCGGGTTGAACTGAGGGGGGGGGGGGTGAGGTAGCAAGGGGAATGGTGGTAGAGGGACGCTATGTTTCCCCAAGGATGGTGAGCTACTGCATGTATGGGACGGGAGATGCTTACATGAGCATAGGTGAGGTAGGTATGGACACCGTTACTGAGAACGGTGGCTGTTGGTAAAGCCTGTTATGGGACCTCATCTATGAGGAATGGGGGAAGGTTTTTGGGCGGGCCTCCATTCCTCATCTCCCGCCCCAGGCTTTTGAAGTAGCTGGGAGGGAAAGACAGGTGAGAAAGGTTAGGCCAGAAGAGATGGCTGTCAAGGTGTTGTGAGATGAGATCAGACTGGAGAGGAGTTCAGTCAGTGAAAAAGGAGCCTGTGAGCACACAAGGAGCGTGTACCGGACCCCAAGGTGGGGAAGGACCCCTAGGCGAGCTCCAGGAGGAGCAGGTTTAGGACCGACGCTATTATCCTGATGTAAGGACTGTTTTTTTGTTTGTTTTGCCATTGTGTGAAATAAAACACACTTGTTTTTGGACTGAGCCTGAGTGTCACTGCCTTACTTGCTGCTGCTATAGAGACTGATCCCTACACTATATACACACAAAGGAATGGCAAAAAAAGTATTAGCATGGTGCAGGGGCAGGTATAAAGAGGCTGGGGGCTCATTTTTCGGGGTCAGGTTCCCTTTAATAGGGTTATCTGGTATTCTGATCAAAGAAACTACCAACTTGTATATCCTGACAGTGTGCAGTGCGCACCCTGTAAGGATGCACAGGTATTGCCAGTAGGATCAGGTAGTCATGTGCTTGAAAGCATATGATTTAAATATGTGCAATCACTTGCCAACTAGATGTGACTAGCCTCTCTCAGTTCACTTGCATTGAAAAAGCTAGGCATGTCTAGTCTGAATGTGGTATAGAGTATGTAAATTGCATATGTATGGTCAAAGGACCGCCTGCCCTCACTGGCAATATTGAGAATCCGGCATGTAGACCGCAGGCAGTAAGAATCAAGAAGTCTGCAGTTACATGAGTGACAAACCTTTATCAGAAAACCACACAATCTTTTCAAGTTACCTTGAGCAATGCACCGTGTCAGTCTGTCTTCATTGAGATTATTTGTAACTTGACAGCATGGCCTGAGACTGGAACACAGGCTGACCTTTTTGTTCTTAGTTACACATTAACTTTTTATTGTTACATACTCATCGAAGAATGCAACAACAATGTAATTATTAAGAAATCAATCATAATTCACGTCACGTTTATAAGATTCTCTGGAAATACAAAAAAAAAATATTGGTACATGCTCAAATAAATGTGAACTATGCTCGGCATCCCTGGTAAAATGTTAATATGTGATGTATCAGTTTATAATAATTTTATCTTAGTTGAAAATCAATTAATATTTTTAATTAAATGCAGATTTTTTTTGGCTGAGAGTCATTAAGTTGTTTGGAATGATATGGTATCTCCATTCATGAGAAATGTGGTACCCCAGAGTCCAGTTGCCACAATGGCCTTGCCTCCCTCGGGGGAGGGGTCATGCTTGGAAGCAAAATAGGGTATCCACACCAGGTAAGCCCACAGCACACAACATCTTCCTGACTCCAGACCTTGAGGGGGAGCTCTGAAACCTAAATTCAGGGAGTTCCCCTATAAAATGAGGCCTGGGGGCGGGGTTAGTCAGTTCAGTTCCTAGGAGGACTGTGAAGACATCCTGCGGACTGGAGCTGTGTCAGGCTTGTCCGAGATTATGCACTAGCCAGCGTGAGGGAGCCGTAGGAGAGAATCTGAGGAATGAGATGAGTAGGGCAGAGGAGAGGAGCCTGGTAATGGTTCACTCCAGAGCAGAGTGCTAGAACCGGACACCGGAGTCCGAGGTTGCGGGGGGGCTCTAGGCCCAGCAGCCAAAACCTGAGGGCCGGAGATGCCAAGTCTCCTGGCCGCTACAGCACCTGGAGGCACAGCAGCATTGATGAGCTCAGGGACTGTGCCAGAGAAGTGTTAGAAGCTGCCTGCTACACTGGTGAGAGACGTTCGAGCAGGAGAAAAAGGGTCGCAGCTTAGCTACAGGTATCCAGGACCAGCAGAGAAGAGCGCAGCAGGGAGGCCTCAGAAATCACTGGGTGAGGAGAACCTTAACTTGCTTCTATACCACCCGGATTCCCTACAACACCTGTAGACTGTACTCTGGCTCCTACCACTACAGTAAAGTAAAGGAAACAACACCTTCGTGTCTGTCGGTTATTTGGCAACCTGAGTCCTGCACCCCAATGGCCTACTACTGCTATAGACTTTGCTTGTTGCCCCAGGAAATTGCTCCACCTGTGGGGAGCGATATCTCCTTTCCTGCACTCCCATCATTCCCAAAGGTCCCGCACCACAGCACCGCCTCAATATCCGGATACCACGGGTGGTGTCACTACACCTATTCCCTAAACTACTACCACCCAGATTCCCTTTTAAAAGGACTGATCCCCAGGGTCACAGAGCCGGGTCTAGACCGCTGTGAGTCCCGGGAAATGTCAAAGCCCGGGTTCCAAGTACCCCGCGGCCCTGGGGCATGTCAGAAACACCAGTGAATGTTGTAGAGGAGACATTTTCTATGTTAACTGTACTAGATAATTGCAAAGACTTTGCAATGTGACCATATAGAGAGGCAAAGTAACATGGCCACAATTGTCATGAGGTTGCTCAATCCTATAACAATGAATGTTGTACTGTAAGACTAATTGAATTAGGAGATCTTTTTTCCTAGTCTAGGGTCTAGATCAGTGATATCCAGGCTGTGATTCTACACTAGGGATGAGCGATGTTCGATTCAAAATGTTCGCCAATCTCAAATTCGAGCTGTTTTGAGTAGTGTTTGAGTCATTCGACGAATGCGAACAATTAGCTTCAAATTCGGCAGTTCGAGGTTATGTTTGATAACAGTTTTTCACCTAAAGGACCCTATAAAGTGGTCTGGGAGCAGAGGAAAATGCTGAAATGGGGGTGTGGAGCCCACTGGGACGCAGTACTCGGTACCGGACCGGGGTATCACGGGGGTTATCACGGCGGTCCCGAGCCCACAAGTAAAGGGGTTATTTACAGGGATTGTCGTGACGCCACCCACGGGTTGTGGTCAATGGGGGACCACCGCTGCTGCTTGCTTCTGCCAGGAGGATGGATGGTGCTGCAGCTGGATGGATGAGCCCGCCGTGGGTCGGGCTGCTCCTGACAGGGTGAATAACAGTTTAACATGCAGGGAATCACACGCTGGAGACACTGGCAGGGTTCACCGGGTTTTACTTAAGTTCTTCACACTTCTTCAGTACAGTTCACAAAGTTGTTTCACAAAGTTAACTCCACAGTTTCAATTAACCCTACTGCAGCCAGATTTTTGTCTTAAGACCTTTCTACTTCTGAATACCATTCAGGCCCTCCTAAACTTCTCTTCTCCTTGTGTGCTGTATGGTAGGTCGCTCGGGTCCTTGTTGGCTTAACCCAGTGTACGGGTGTGTCTACGCTCTGGAGCTCTATGTGCAACTGTACCTCCTGCACTTGTGGTAGGAGCTCTGACATGGAATCAGAGTTCCCCGCCAGTATGTATTAACTCGAGTACAGAGTTCTAACGCCAAACAACCCAATGTAAACATCATAGAATCCACTGATAGCATGTGAACAAGTTTTATTTATAAACATCAGGGAAAGTATATTAAACCAGGTACAATTGTTTCAGGGGGATGAACAGGTCACAGTCCCCAGTACAAGAAGGCAAGTAAAAAGCATCAGCAATCTATGGCAAAACAATGGGGTACATCAGGAGTTCCATAAATATAGTAAAAGTACCGCATCCATAGCCTGTCTTTCATTCCCAAACGCACCCATGTAATGGGGGGCTTGTGGTAGGAGCTCTGACATGGAATCTGAGCTCCCCGTCGGTATGTCTGTGATCCGGCTTGTAGCTGCGGTCACCTCAGAGCTGGCTCTCTGGTCCCGGCCTAGCCTTCAAGTGCTCCTCTATTTTAAGGACCCACCAGGCTCTTTCCTACCCATGTGACTGCGGCGTACATAGGGGATCCTTTCCTTCAGTCATTCTCTGGCACCGCTGCCGTTTTCCTCCGAATCCAGATACACTGGTCTGGTTTCAGTTCTCCTCAGTCTTTACTGCTCGACACCCTCTGGCCCACTACTGCTACTTCCTGGTTTTTCTCTTATGTACCCGGTCCATCACCTTGCCTACGTTCCACCCACTGTGACTGGCCCTACAACCCCTTGCCCGCCTAGAGTCCCGGGCTCCGGGTTGGGTCTTGTGTCTGTAGGTGTGTTTATGAAGGTGTTTGTGCAAAACTGTCTCCACCTTCCTGACTGCAGTTTTTACCTGTGGCCATCCTGGTCGCAGGGGCGCCACAGGGGCATGATTGTTTAAAAAACAGCGGTAAAAAGCCGCCGGCTTTTAAACAATCATTCAGCCCGATTCATTGCCCCCCGCAGCCTCCCATCCCGATCCTCTGCTCTCCCTGCTGCCTCCCATCCTGATCCTAAGTTGGGACCGGGCGGGGAGCAAAGCACCAGGGATGGTGGAGCGAAGGACCAGGGCGGGGAAGCCGGCGGTGAGAAGAGAGGACTTCACTGCCAGCTTTCCTGCTCTGTGCTGCGCTCCCGCTCCCTGATGCCCCCTCCTCGCTCCCTCGATCTGCTCCCCCCACCTGGTCCTAATTTAGAATCAGGCGGGGGAGCGATGAGGGGGCATCAGGGAGCGGGAGCGCAGAACATAGCAGGAAAGCTGGCGGTGAAGTCTCACCACTGGCTTTCCCGCCAGTTATTTCAAATGGTCAGCTGATGCAGATCAGCTGTTCATTTGAAGTAGCCGCGGTGATGTCAGGGAAAGATTCATGTTAATGCATGCAGCATGAACTCACATGAACTTTCCCACGACTGCACATCTCAGCTACATCTCTGGTAGAGGTTCTCTACCAGAGATGTAGCTGAGCTAAAGAAGAAGACTCCACTACACTACGTCGGACGGAAGAAGAATTTTTTAATAAAGATGGAGTCTCTAAGTGTATTTTTTGTAGCTGTTCTCAGGTGACCTGAGTGAACCCCCCTTACAATGCCGCAGCGCTCCGGCCTCGAGGGATTAATAAAGATGCAGTCCCTAAATGTATTTTTTTGATGAATTTTTCCCCAAAAATTTTACGTGGGCTTCGCTGTATTTTTTCTGTCCAGCCAGGTACAGCAGGCAGAAACGGGCTGACTCCAACCCCCAGGCGCCTATTTGTACCTGCCTGGAAACAGAAATAGAAGGAAGCCCTTTTTTTTTATTATTTCATGAAATTCATGAAATAATAAAAAAAAAATATGTGGGTCTCCGCGCTATTTCCATGTCCAGCCAGGTACAGCTAGGCAGCCGGGGGCTGGAATCCACAGCGCATGGAGGCCCAAGCTTTCTGGGCTCCCCCCACTGCGAATTGCAGCCCGCAGCTACCCCAGAAAATGGCGCGTTCAGAGAAGCGCCATCTTCTGGCGCTGAACCCAGCTCATCCAGGGCCCTGGTGGTGTGGCTCACTGGGTAATAAAGGGTCAGGGGCAGCTTTGTGTTATCAGCTGGCCCTAAGCCCGAAATTCATGGGATAACGCCAATACTAGACATGAGTGCCATGAATTTCTAGTGAATTTTTTTTTAAATAACACAACACAGATAAAAAATTATTTTATTGGAAATAAAACAAAAAATACATTTAGAGACTTCATCTTTATTAAAAAATTCCTCTTCCGTCCGACGTAGTCCAGTGGAGTCTTCTTCTTTAGCTCAGCTACATCTCTGGTAGAGAACCTCTACCAGAGATGTAGCTGAGCTGTGCAGTCGTGGAAAAGTTCATGTGAGTTCATGCTGCATGAACTCACATGAACCTTTCCCTGACATCACCGCGGCTACTTCAAATGAACAGCTGATCTGCATCAGCTGATCATTTGAAGTAACCGGCGGGAAAGGCAGCGGTGAGACTTCACCGCCGACTTTCCTGCTCTGTTCTGCACTCCCCACTCCATGATGCCCCCTCATCGCTACCCCCGCCGCCTCCCTGCCTGATCCTAAGTTAGGACCAGGCGGGGGAAGCAGATCCAGGTAGCGGGGACGGGGCATCAGGGAGCGCAGCCAGAGCAGGAAAGCTGGCGGTGAAGTCCTCTTCTCACTGTCGACTTCCCACCTGTGTCCTTCGCTCCCTGCTCCCAGTGCTGCGCTCCTACCTCCCTGTAGTAGCTCCCCCCGCCCGGTACTAACATTATAACATATTTTACATTGATTTTCAATGGTGATCGACGTTGTTCGATGAACATTCAATGAACATTCGACGAACACACAGCAAATTCGATGAATCAAATCGAATTCGATCACCGGGGTGGTTGCTCACCTCTACTCTACACCAGTGTGGACTTATATTTCGACAACAGCAGGAGAACCACTGGTTAACCCATACAACTGGTCTTAACTGGTTCCCTGAAAAATGCCCACAAAGTAAAATGCCCATAGCCAACCCTAACCCCTAACCCTAACCCTCAACCCTAACAATTAACTCTAACCCCTAACCCTAACACTTAACCCTAATGATGCGGTGCTGTCTGGGATCATGGTAGTCGTGACCCGGTCCCGTGGCCTGGGATCAGTCCAAAAAAGAGATATTTACAAGGGAATGATTTGTCGTGATGCCACCCGGGGTACGTGGTTAGTGGAACCACCGCTGCTGTATTCCTGCTGGGGATGGTGACTTGGGACAGTGTGGATGGTAAGCCCTCCTCGAGTAGGGCAAAGGGTCCCCAGGGCAGGAGTAGTTGGGATGGATGGATGTAGTGAGAGGCTGTGCTGGGTACAAGTCACTTACTTCCAAGCTGCAGCTCCTCCAGCCAGTGTGCAGGGCTGACAGGCTGTGGCTCTCCAGGTGGGACTTCTCTGCGACGCTGCAAGTAAACAGTCTCAGGCAAGTGTGAGCTTACTGGGTACTTTACTTAAGCTTTCCAAAGCAGTTTACAACAGTTCACTGTAACAGGTAGCTTTTCTGCGTTGATCACTCAAAGTCCTTTCAGGCCCTTCTCTCAACATTCACGTAGTACCTCACTCACAGGTTTGGTCTGGCTGTCTCGGACTCACGGGTGAAGAATTTTCCCTTAAAGGCAGGGTCACCAGTCCTATTTTGACAACTGCGTTCCTCTGCCGTAGTGGTAAGTTAGGCTGCAGCACATAAAGTCTCTGCCCCACACTGGTGTGTCTCGTGATTAGGGTATAGAATCCCCGGTCACCTCATCAGAGCACTTTCTCTGGTGTCGGCCTAGCCTTCCAGTGTCCCAGGTTGCTGTCTTTGGGCACACCAGGCTCCTTCTTCAGTCACTGTGCTAAGGGTTCCTCCGCGCAGCACGGGTCTCAGGCTGCCGGACCCTTGTCCTCCCACCGTCCTTAGCTGTGGTGTCTCTGTCCAGTCTTTCCCCTTCCCTTCGATCCCAGGCTGTGGAGCGGGCTTTCTCTCCAGGGGTCTGTGCCTCACAGGATTCTGCGCCTCCATGGAGCCTGAAACTTTCCTGGAAGTCTCTTTCTGTTCTGTTCTCACTCTGCTGTTCTTCTTCTCTCTTGTCTAACCCTGTGTGTTGTGCTCCTGGGTTTTGTTGGAGTCTCTAAACCCACTTCGTCAGTGTCCTGCCTACACTCCACCCACTGTGCTACAGCATCCTAGATTCCTAGGCGTAGCGTCGGTGTTTGTGCGGTGTGGGTGTGTTTTCAACCTGGCTTACCTGGCTGCATTTCCCTCATGTGGCCAGCTGGTCGCAGGGGTGCCACACTAACAGCTAATTTTAAAACCTGACCCTTAAACCTAACCTCCAAACTTAACCTCTAACCCTAACCCCTAACCTTAGCCCCTAACCCTTAACCCTAACCCCTAACCCTAACACCTAACACTAAAGGTACCTTTAGACGCAGAAGGTTAGAAACAACCGGGTGTCTCACGTGCACGAGCACGTACCAACGGTTGCAAACGGTACCCGATACTGCCTTTACATGCCGCTACAAGGTGCTCTACAGAAGGTTTAATCTATCTCTGGAGGCACCGCCGGGTGCTCAAGTTACCTTCTGTAGAGCACCTTACCTCATTTACACGCCGCTACAGAAAGTAATATGGGAGGACCTGGGGCAGCAGGGACAAAATATAGGCGTGCCAGAACTGTGGATTACGAGACGCTCGTACGATGATTGGACAATGCAATAGCATCATGATTGGCCAGCCAGCGCAGGAAGTCTGGCTAATACATGATGCTATTGCAAATGTGTATTGAGACTGGTCAGCCCCTTAAATATGCCGCCCTATGCAGCGACAACCAATCGTAACGCAGGAGCTTCCATCAATGATCGCTGAAGGGGGGCGGTTTCCCGGAGGCTGTGTCACGCCCCAGGGAGTTAACTAGGTGACGAAACAACCTTCCTGTTCCTCCTTTAGACGCCACTACCATCGGGTTGAAACCAACCTGTTGTAGAGCACTGCTCTGAAACAGGTGCCGAAAGTGACGGATGGCAACAAGCTAGTTTACACGCCGCTACCTCAGGTTGATTTGACGGTGCAAGATACATTTGTCTCCGAAACCCGGTTGTTTCCAACCTTCTGTAGCGGCGTGTAAAGGTACCCTAATAGCTAATCCGAACACCTAACCTCTAAACCTAACCCCAACCCTGTGGTCATTTTTGTTTTGGACGTTTTTCTGGTCACCATTTAAACTGTGTGTTAATGTGATATTGTGAGTTTTCAAATACTGTCACATAGTTTATGCTTAAAGAAGAACATTTTTGTGTTTAGAAGAAAATAATAATTCTTGAGTGACAACTAGTATGGAACTTTAATATAGAAAAGAAAAAGACATTGCCCCCCCCCCATTGTGTGAATATCCTCTGGGCTTCTTTATTGGAAATGGTTATGTTGCAATGTCGCATAGAGAAAACAGAGTTTAGTTAGAGGTTGGTAGCAAGGAGACTAGTCAGCAGTCTTCTCTCTGCCCCCTGCTCTGCTAGATTAACTAGTCTTTCACCATGAGTTTATGAGGACAGTGCTGACATTCTCTCTAATTAATTGTATTTCATTTTTTCTAGTGTTCCTATTCACTTATATGTACATTAATATCAGGCCATTTTTGTAGGTTTTATACTTATTTATCTTTTTTTGCATAAAAATAAATTTTTTACGTTTATATTTTGTCTATTTTGCAGTTTTTTGGTGTATTTTAAAGCAAACCTGTCACCCCCTCCAGGCATCTAAAGATAACATAGCCACCTTCTGCAGCACTAACGCTGCATTCTGACAAGGTGTCTATAGCATTTATGCTCCCTTGATTCACTGAAATAAAGACTTATCTAAAATCTGTTTCAAACCAGACCCAAGACCGGGAGGCGGGTTTTCAAGTGTCTGTCTCCTTCCTCTGTGGTGTCAGTCATCCTTCTCTGCTCTCTGTGTGCCACCTCCAGGGCCACCTCCCTGCACTACACAGCTTTGTCAGCTCTGCTACAACATAGAGCTGCTGTTATAGGAGACCCCACAGTAGTAAATCTAGCAGGAGGACGAGCAGACAAAGCACTGCCTGCTATATAGCAGCCTTGAGCTGAGCTGTCAGCAGTGCAGCAGAGTTGAGTTTGTGCTTTAGATCAGGGGCTGAGGATGGAGCAATGCTGCTGGGTACAAGAAACTGAAAGTGAAAACTGCTCAGCTCAAGGGCTGCTATGTAGCAGGCAGTGCTTTGTCTACTGTTCTGCTCACGATCCTCCTGCAAGATTTACTACTGTGGGGTCTCCTATACCAGCAGCTCTATGTTGTAGCAGAGCTGATAAAGCTCTGTAATGCAGGGAGGTGGCCCTGGAGGAGGTGCACAGAGAGCAGAGAGGGATGACTGACACCACAGAGGAAGGAGATAGACACTTGAAAACCCGCCTCCCGGTCTTGGGTCTGGTTTGAAACAGATTTTATAAAAGTCTTTACTTCAGTGAATCAAGGGAGCATAAATGCTATAGACACCTTGTCAGAATGCAGCCTTAGTGCTGCAGAAGGTGGCTATGTTATCTTTAGATGCCTGGAGGGGGTGACAGGTTCGCTTTAAGGCCTTGTTCACACATGCCAATCCGTTTTTTTAGCCCTTAGAATAACGGATCAATTTTTTTAAGGGTGCCAATAGTGTCCCCTGAGGTCCTGAACGTTTTTAGCAAGTTTTTGGACTCAGTCATTTTTTCATTAAAAACGGATATGCGTTAACGCAGGTGCCTATGTGCCATGCGTTAACGCATGCGTTTCCCATAGGGCCCCATGTTACAAAAACGCATGCGTGTTTTTACAGAACCCAAAACATGCTGCATGCAGTGTTTTTTGGGATGCTGAACAAAAACGCATGTGTTGTTAAAAAACGCAGCTACACTTAAGTGCACCATGCATTAACTCATGTGCGTTTTTGGACTTAGAAAAAAAAAGCCTAAAATGAACCCAAAAGCGGTTTTAAGGCAAAAGAGCATGGTATGTATGAACAAGACCTAACATTGGCATTATAAATCCATGCTATTCAAATCCTGCAATTCTAATTCCCAGCAAAACGTATGTGATATAGGAAACTTTGTGCACACACATTGGTTTTATTTCCTGATGGAAATTGAAACCCACTTGGTTTTTGCTGCATCTTTGAAAGACTGAGCATGGCAATTCCTTGCTGTGTTTTTGTCTTGTCACAGCTTGAAAATCACCTCTGCTGATCTGTAGAGTAAAAGAGAGAGTGGGGGGGGAGTGAGGAAGAGAAAGTGGGAGTGAGGTGGGGAGAGACAGAGGGAGAGACAGAGGGAGAGACAGAGGGAGAGACAGAGGGAGAGACAGAGGGAGAGACAGAGGGAGAGAGTGCGAAAGAGAGTGTGAAAGATAGAGAAAGAAAGTCGGGGAGAGAGAGGGAGTGCAAAAAAGGGGGAGGTAGAGAGGGGCAGAGAAGTGGAATGTGAGAGGGGGAGGGTAAGAGGAGATTATAGAGTGAGTGAAATAAGAGTGAGGGGGTGAGAGAGGGAAAGAAAGTCAGGGAGAGAGAGAGCAAGACAGAGGGTGGTAGAGAGAGGGTGAGAGAGGGAGTGTTAGAGGGGGAGAGAGAGATAAGAGAGAGGTGAAGAGAGGGATAAAGTAGGAGAGGAGAGAGGGATAAAGTGGAAGAAGGGAAAAGAGAGAAGGGAGGAGAGTGAAGAGGGAGAGTGAAGAGGAAGAGAGAATGGGAGAGAGGAGGTAGAGAGAGGGGAGAGACAGGGAAAGAGAAGGGGAGAGAGAGAGGGAAGAGTGAGAGAGAGAGAAGGATAAGTGGGAGAGATGGAGAAAGAGAGTGAGATCTGGTATTTATTAAACACCTCTGAGGTCAAAGACAAAATATGTATTTTCAATTGTAAAATCAAACTAGAGAACCATGGTAAAAACGCAGCAAAAGCGAACATGAAAATGCAGCAAAACTGAACATAAATACGGAGCAAAGACTTGTATTAAAACAAGAAAACGCCTGTTTGAGAATTTGTTTACAATCATCTCACATCAGTTTTTAGTGTGATTTTGTTGCAGAAAAAAGTAGCAAATAAGCCCTGTGCCAATATAGCCTCCGAGCGCTCTCCGGTGATTTTTAGGGATAGCACTTGTACCTATTACAGTCCATGGTGCTATTCACATGTCAGATATTTGCCTTGGACCAAGTGGTCTAAGCAAAATCATGGAGATGTGTCCAATATTCATCGGAGTGTCAAATAAAAATCAGCAGTCCAAGTCTATAGATGAGTGAAAAATTCTGCCATGCATGTACTATCCATTTTTCACTGATAGATAAGAGAAGGTAGAAAAATTGTATTTTCTTATCAGTGGAAAAAACTGATGAATGATGAAAATCTGATAAAACTCTGATGAAAACCAATGACAAAAATCAGTCAGTTTTTCTCGTCAGCCAAGAAACTGACATCTGAATGTGGCCTTACAGACATTACAGAATTTTCCATGGAGTACTACAGTACAATGGAATATACTGTATTGCCATATTGCCAATGGTTTATAGCTACTTATTTGTATATATCTTATATTTAAATTCAGACATCCATGTTGGGGTGAGCAAATCCAAACTGTAAAGCTTGGGGTCCCTACTGGACACCTGGTGTCTGGTGCTCGAACTCGAACAGACGTCTGACGGAAGTGTGTGGTTGAGTTAGGAGTTTGGATGATGGACATATGAAATAAAGTTTGTTGAAAGGCTGCACTGCAAATAACACCGCAAGTAATCAACATTTTTTTTTACTTTGGGGATTTCCACTGCCATCACGGTACTATATACAGGCACGTCTCAATGAATTAGAATATCATCAAAAAGTTAATTTCTGTCAGTAATTCAATACATAAAGTGAAACGCATATATTATATGAAGTCAATACAAACAGAGTGATGGATCTCAAGTGTTTACTTCTGTTAATGTTGATGATTATGGCTTACAGCCAATGAAAACCCAAAGATCATTATCTCATAAAATTAATGTAGGGAGGATGGAGGGTCTGAGAGATAAAATATGACCTAAATAGGTATCAGAGGCTTCACCTTGTGTGGTTGTGAGAGTCACAACCACTATAAAAGCAGATCATGGCTGCTGCAGTCCCCAGAGTGGTGTACATAAAGAGGATGGAGGATGAAGGGTTAACAACCGTGCTGCCGCATTGTACCAGACATCAGAGGGTGAATAGATATAATATTCTCAAGGCAAAAAAGTAGCACAAACAGATGATGTGTTGAGATGCTTTTCTGCAAAAAGGGGATCCATTTTTTGTGCAGAAACTAAACTACACCAAAAATGGATCAGCAAAAGACGGAGCACAAACGCTCTGTCTGAACTCAGCCTTAGGCGGCCGTCACACGCATCAATTTCTTGAACGATATCACTTAAGTGATCTGCTTTTTGATCGCTTAAGCGATATTGTTTGTGCGTCGCTGCGTGTAATCAAGCGATTTTACACT
Source organism: Allobates femoralis (assembly GCA_033576535.1). Classification (NCBI taxonomy): domain Eukaryota; kingdom Metazoa; phylum Chordata; class Amphibia; order Anura; family Aromobatidae; genus Allobates; species Allobates femoralis. Next base: position 654,355,784 of record JARQOC010000002.1, on the reverse strand, counting down.
GTAAAATCACTTGATGTTAGATCGCAGATTTGTGAGCCGGAGCTCATATCAAGCGATAATCACTTGATCAATCTGCCTCATCGTGATGTGTGACACCACGAAGATCGATCTCCCAGCGGCAGAGCCTATGCTGGGAGATGGTATCTATGGTAAACGTCGGGTTACTAAGCGCCGCGCGGTGCCTAGTGACCCGATGTGTACCATAGTTACCAGCGATCTCGCTGGTCCACATCGCTGGTGAGTCTGTCTGTGTGACAGCTCACCAACATGTGAGCGATATTGTCAGCAATCGCGCGTGCACGTGATCGCTACAATATCGCTCACAAGATTGTAGCGTGTGACGGCCGCCTTAGGGCCACTTTACACACACCATGTGAAATCATGGACACATTGCTCCATTTTGTGGCTGTGTACAAATGGAACAATGTGTCCATGATTTCACTGCAACCAGTAAGTTGGTCAGAAGTTGGACAGATACGTTGGTGTGTGTAAAGTGGCCTTTAGAGAAGATCAAAGCATCATATCTATCACAAAATCCAAGGAAAAAAATGTCATCTAAGGGCGCAAAAACAGACTATTATACAGCTGTAGTCAGAAGTAAAACATTACAGATCTAGGTAAGTGGCAATATAACATTGTTTACAAATTTCCAAATTATTTTTATCACTTAAATGAAAGAGAACCTATGCATGCTTGGTATTACCGTAATTATACTGACAATATTTACCAGATGATTTTTGGCAAATATTGAACCCTTTTGAAAGGGAACCCAATAAACTATTTCCAAATTACACTTAATTTTGCAATTTAGTAGCAGTTGGATTAGTCTTTCCGCTTTTCAGTACATCATAAGATTAAATGGTTGGTGTAAACTCAAAAGCACAACTTGTCCCACAAAAAGCAAGCCCTTGTGTAGTTATGTTGATAGAAAATGTAATAGTTATGACTCTTAGGGTAATTTTTCATGCCACAATTTATGCTGGCGATATGAGGCGATCTAATGTGCGTGCTCACGTTTTTCATGCTCGCCTCAGTCGCTGATGGCGGTATTACACGCCGTAATTTCGCCCTCAACCTAAGGCGATGTGTCTCCCCGTAAATAGCCTCACCCACAGCGGAACCAATCCGGTCGCCTTTCCTCGCCGCTTCACATGCCGCAATCCCCAAAGCAATGTGGGCGTACATGTTCAGCGCTGTGAGGAGATAGGCGTGTCACAGTGGTTTACACCGTGCCCCATATGCGCTCATTGGACAACGCAACAGTGTTATGATTGGTCAGCCTGCTCTGGAAGGCTGGCTAATACATGACGCTATTGAAGATGTGTGTTTTGCTGAACGGACAGCTCTTCAAATATGGCGCCCTGTCAACTGTCAACCAATGGGAACACAGTAGCCACCACCAATCATCGCTGACGGGGCGCGACTCCAGCACGCTATGGCACGCCTACGAGAAATCAATAGGCACACAGATTCCATCACTATCGCCTATCACAGCCAAAAGCCGGGAATCTCATCTTCATGATTGCCTCTGATTTTGGAGCAGTGCTCTGAAATCAGAAACCAGGCGACAGGTCGGTTTATCGCCGCCAAATTCCCCAAATACGCGCCGCAACTGGGAGGCAATTTGACGGCGATAGTTTCAGGGCGACATATCGCCGTCAGGATTCCCAGCAAAAATTGCAGCGTGTAACCTGGGTACCACACTCGCAACATTGCATGCAATTTCACTTGCAACTTACTGGTTGCAGTGAAATCATGGAATATTGTTACATTTGTACACAGCAACAAAATAGAACAATGTGTCCATGATTTCACTGCAACCAGTAAGTTGCAAGTGAAATTGCATGCAATGTTGCGACGTGTAAAGCTACCCTTAGAAGAATGAGAGGAAAAAAATTAAAAGCGCAATAAATTGAAAATTACCATGTCGAGAAGGGTGAAAGGTGTGTCCAGGCTAGGAACAAAAGTTTAATTTTTGGGGGGATGTGTTACTCTATGTGACTACAGAGTGCTAAATTGTTACTGTGTGCAATGTGGATCCTTGTTCGATTTCCCTGTACTGCCTGTGTAAAAAGGTGGTCTCGTGACCTTATGGATGTGATTTGTATGCTTGTGGTCACTTGCTGACTAGGCAAATTCTGCTTTTCATGATACAATAGAAAGTGAACTGAAAGAAACCATTTGAGACTAGTCGGCAGATGACCGCAAGTAAGAAAATTGCATCTGTAACACCAGGTAATCGTGACAGATAAGCGCAATACATTGTAATTCTGTTTTTTATGGATCTAACCAATTTTTTTTTTTTTTTAATATTTTATACTTTTTTGGTGATTTTTTTCCACAATTGTATCACTGATTCACTGTATATTTAGATAAAAAATGTCTCTTTTAGCTTTTTAAAGTTATATTATTTTATATGGAATTTATCACATGACTTTAGTTGTTATCATGTGATTTTTACATCCTGTGATGTCATAACCACAGGCGAATCCCATTGGACTAAGGGAATATTTAAGGTCATTACTAATCTTGCTCTCTATCCACCTGATCAAGATACCAAGGGCTATCGTAACGTGTAGTGGCGTCTGAGAGCAATTTCAATTTTATCTATCAAATAGGTTGGTATACTTCTTAAGCCTTCTCAAGCCTTTTTCTTGTTGCCCTAGCACTCCCTAATACACCGCACTATTCTCTTCCATCTACTTTTAGATACAATAGAAGTGAACTAAAGAAGCATTTGAGACTAGTTGGCAGATGACCACAAGTAAGAAAATTGAATCTGCAACACCAGTAATCGTGACAGTAAGTGAAACTGCAGACTTTTGTCCCGAGCTTGAGCAACCTCTTTAATTATTAGGTTCAATATTTTCTCAATTGGTTACTTACATAACATATAGAGTGGGTGAAATAAGTATTGAACACGTCACTCATTTTCTTTGTAAATATATTTTAAAAGGAGTCATTGATATGAAGTTCTCACTAAATGTTGGTAACAACCCATCCAGTCCATACAGGTAAAGAAGTCAAGCCATAGAAGTCCATGAATTAAGTTACGTGAATTAATGAGAAATTACACAGGAAATAAAGGATTGAACACATAAATAAAGAGATGTGTAAAAAGCCATGGAAAGTCATGACACAAGCTGAAATCTATCAGTAATCTTTCTGATTACTGATAGATTTCAGCTTGTGTCATGACTTTCCATGACTTTTTACACATCTCTTTATTTATGTGTTCAATCCTTTATTTCCTGTGTAATTTCTCATTAATTCACGTAATTCTGCCACTTAATGAAAAATAAAATCAGCTGGTCCAATTGATGGCTTCTAAATAGGTGTCTCATTACAATGGAACCAGACATGAAAACCTTTCATGATGGGTAAAACCAGTGAGCTGTCTCAAGAGCTTTGCAACCTAAATTGTTGCAAAAGATACTGATGGCATTGATTACAAAACAATTTGTAAAATGCTGAAGGTTCAAGCGAATTCAGATGCCCTGATGAAGTTGTATTTACACAATGAAACGCGTAGGCAAGTGGCTAAATAAATAGAGTATACTCCATTACTCTGTTTGTCATCTTTGGAGGTCAGCGCGGTGATTCTTTACAACTCAGTGCTTTCTGTTTGTTTATCGAAGGTTCAAGCGAGCATTGTTAGAGCCATAATCTTGAAATGAAAAGAACATGCTTTCACCATTAATCGGCCACAACCAGGTGCTCATCAAAAGATTTCAGACAGAGGAGGGAAAAAAAATATGAGAAAAACTATTCAAGAGACAAGGAACAAATCTGAAGAGCTACAGAGAAACCTTGAATCAGCAAGTAGAATTGTTTCAAAGAAAACAATAAGGGGGGCGTAGCTTGGAGGCTGATGGCACCGGCCGCTTGAAACCGGAGCTCCCGCTGTACCACCACTAAAGCGGCACGTTACCTGAGGGTTATAACTTGGAAAGACCACCCGCAGCAAGGGGATACCCGCTGGAACCTGAGGAATGCCGAGAGCAGCCCCGAAAAAGCGGGGAGAGGTCACTAAACTCACTGATTTCTTCACTGCTGAAAGGCCCTCATCTCCCAACATGGCGCTGAGAGGATCGGCAGCTCCCTCCCCCTCTTCACGAGGACGACACTCGGCTCGTGCATCTCGCAGCCCAGAGCATCAGAACCCCAGGAGAGAGGTCGAGGATCCTGTGGTCACACAGAGGTACCTACGGGACATGTTGGGGTCTCTCAGGAGTTCACTACAGGAGGACTGGAGGGAGATGATAGGGGAGATGCGGCATGAATTGTCCTCCTTAGGGGAAAGGACACACAGGCTAGAAACAAAAATGGGGGAGTTTGCAGCGGCCCACAATGAGCTGTCCACAGACTATGAAGTGATGGATGATGGCCTGAAGCAGGCACATCTGAAAATAGCTGCGCTGGAAGATAAATCTAGAAGGGGAAACTTGAGGATCAGGGGCATCCCGGATAATGAAGGACCGGAGGATCTCATGACTACAGTTCAGCCTATACTGCAGCAGATTCTCCCTGACTCCCCACCGGGAGACTTGAATGTGGACTCAGCGTATCGGCTCCCCAGAGCCCCAAAGGTCAGCAAGACCCTCCCGAGGGATGTACTGGTCACTCTCTCGGATCCTAGGAGAGTGGAACAGCTCATGCGTGCGATGAGACAAAGGAAAACTTTAGATTCCCCTTATGAGAACATTGCTCTGTATCCAGACCTCTCCGCCGTAACACTGGCGCGACGCAGAGAATTTGCCCCGCACTGCAAGGTCCTGCGAGACAGAGGCACCCTCTACAGTTGGGGATCCCCTGTGAGCGTCCGATTCAGATACAAAGGGGCCAACCAGGTCTTTACGTCTCCGACGCGCATGGGAAGGGCCCTGCGGGAGTGGGGTCTGACCAACGGAGGACAGGGGTCCCCCCCACCGGAGGCCCCCCGCGCCTCGCCGTCTAAGCAGCAACACCGACGCACGGTGACTTCGGATTGGCACACTGTGACATGAACCCGCAACAGAGGAGGTGGTGGTCCTGGGGACCCGAGAAGACTGGAGGTTGTTGTGCCCTATGTGTACCTATGGGGGCCACAATGGATGGTGCCCCGTGTGGGTGCTGCGTGGGATCGCTTTTTCCAGCCCCACGACCTGAGCCTTGGCTCGTCACACGGTTTACGTACTTGGCATTGTGTTTTGTTTGTTTTTCCCCAGTCTTAATTTTAATTTTTTTCTTGCCCTATTGTCTTCTTCCTCTCCCCTGGACTGCACCTGTCTTAGTGTCTTGTGGGCACCTCCAAAAGCAACATACGAGAGGCGGCTATGTTCTTATTCCTCCCGGAAAGTGCACATGACGATTAAAATTGTTTCACTGAACGCTCGAGGGCTGAACTCACCGGCAAAGAGAAGCCTGGTCTGGAGAGAGGCCAGGAATAGCATGGCAGACATTCTATGCTTACAGGAGACCCACCTACTGGCACAGGACAACCACAGGCTCTCGTATAGGGACTACTCCAGATCGTTTTTTGCTAATGATGCCCTTAAGAAATCCGAGACCTGCATACTCGTCAAGAACACTGTTCCTTTCCATCTACTTGAGTCTCATGCGGACCCGGGGGGGCGGTTTCTGGTGGTGAAATGTGAAATCGCGGGCTCCCCCTTGGTCCTGGTAACAGTTTACTGTCTTAATGTGTCCCAGCTCTCCTATTTAAGATCCTTCCTGCGCCAGGTTCTGAAGGACCCGCACTGTTTCTTGATTATCTGTGGGGACTTCAATGTAGTCCCAGATAGGGCGATGGACAGGTCCTCCGGGGGGGGGCCGGGAGTGTGGCCCCATGTGCAGGGAGTTTCATCTCCATGACATATGGAGGTACCTCCACACCACCGAAAGGGATTACTCCCACTTTTCCCAGAGACACGGGTCGTACTCGCGCATTGATTTCTTTTTAGTCAATGACGTCTCGCTGCCGGCCTGTGTCTCTGCGGAGGTGGGACTGATCACGTGGTCCGACCATGCCCCGGTCTCCCTGGAGGTGATCCTGGGAACCCGTCGCCCGTCCCGGGCAAGTGGAGGTTAAACACGGAGCTCTTGACAGACAAGGTGATGATCTCTGATATGCCGGTAAGACTTAAAGAATATTTCAAACATAATGATAATGGGGAGGTGGGGGACAATGTCCTGTGGGACGCACATAAAGCCTATTGTAGGGGGATTTTCCTCCAGAGGGCCTCGACCCTGAAGAGAGAGAGGAGCAGACGTAGGAGGGAGCTTACAACAAAGCTCCTATCCTTAGAGCGAGTTAACAAGACTACTCCATCGGCGGAGCAGGCCACTGTTATAGCCCAGACACGAGCAGAGCTACGAGACCTTCTATTACTCCAACACGCTCGACACTTGCGTCGGCTGAAATCAAAATTTTATGAGTCGGGGGATAAGGCTGGGGCTCTCCTTGCTAAAAGAATTAAGAAGAGGGCTGAAAAAACAGCCGTAATCAAGATGACTGACGAAGGGGGAGCGACGGTTCGGGACCCGGGCAAAATAGCCGAAGTCTTTGCCGAGTTTTATGAGAGGCTATATAATTTAAGGGAGGACCCGTCCAGCCCCAGCCCACGCGAGAGGCGATCGAAGCCTTCCTGGGGGGTCTACGGCTCCCTCGAGTGTCCCAGGCTCAGCTGGATTCCCTAAACCATCCTTTTACGGTGGAGGAAGTAGAAAAAGTTATCACCTCGACTAAAGCTCACTCGGCCCCGGGCCCTGACGGGCTACCCAATGACTACTACAGGACTTTCCCGGGGATACTGGCCCCATACCTGACCAGACTGTTCTGCAAATGGCAGAAAGAGGGACAAATACCGGCGGCAAACTTGGAGGCTACTATAGTCACCATCCCAAAGCCGGGGAAGCCTCAGGAATTGCCGGGCAGCTACAGACTGATATCTCTCCTCAATTGTGATCTGAAGATATTTTCTAAACTTCTGGCTGCCCGGCTCCTGGGGGTGGTATCGGACCTCGTGGAACCTGACCAGGTTGGCTTTGTGCCCGCAAGACAGGCGAGAGATGGTTCCCGTAGGATAATCGACCTTGTTAGACTGGCGGAGTTGGGGGATGCCCCCAGTGTATTCCTGTCTCTGGACACTGAAAAAGCGTTTGACAGGGTGCACTGGGGGTATTTGGAGGCTGTGCTGAGACGTTTTGGGATATAAGGCCCTATCCTCTCGGCAATAATGGCCCTATACTCCGACCCGAACGCCAGGGTCTTGTCGTCGGGGTTCCTCTCGCCTGCCTTTAAGATCACGAACGGGACACGCCAGGGGTGCCCCTGTCACCGGTCATTTATGCCCTGGCAGTGGAGCCCCTGGCGGCCGCCCTCAGGTCCCACCCCGATGTCTCGGGGATTCCGGTCGGCCCCGATGAATATGTGGTGGGGCTGTACGCGGATGATATTATTATCTCGTGTACTCGGCTGGAGTCCTCCCTCCCTGCGGTTTTAAAGATTTTACACGCCTACTCAGCGGTGTCATATTATAAGCTGAACGCCTCCAAGTCCCTGCTAATGCCGGTGGGGGTACCGAGAGATCTCCTCACGTCGATAGCGGCGTTAGTCCCGTTTCAGATAGCCCCGGGGAATCCCGTACCTCGGGATAATCCTATGTCCCTCTAAGGACCTTGTTCGGAGGAATATGGAACAACTGTATGATAATATAGCGCGAGATATGGGGTCGCACCCGATTGGGACTCTGTCGTGGGTGGCTAGGATCCAGGCCCTTAACATGCTCATCCTACCGAGGATCCTCTACGTTTTGCGCGGGATTCCTGTGGTGATCCCCAATAGGTGGTTTGCCAAATTCCAGAGACTGATTAATAATTACATATGGACCCACAAACACCCCCGCATAGCGAAAGCGGTCATGTATCTGCCCCTCCGACAGGGAGGTATGGGGATACCGGATTTGAGGAAAACACATAGAGCGGGAATCCTCGAGGAGACGAAGTCCTGGTGGACCCTCCCGACACATAAAAAATGGGTACACATTGAAGCTTCTGAGGCGGTGGGGGGAGACTTGAAAAAGAATTTGATCTTGGAGGCGGTGCGCCCGGGGTCTTGGAAGCCAAGATTAGAGACGATGCAAGCATTATTGTGGCACTGGAGACGCTCGCCCCGGACGTGGACAGCCTTCCCCCCGTCTAAAGTCCCCATACGTGCTCTCAGGGAGTTTCTCCCATCCCTGAACGTGCGGCTGTGGGAGGGAGCAGGGATGATCACACTGGGTGACTGTTATAAAAATGGCCAGCTGACGTCCTTTACAGACCTGGTGAATTTACACCCGGAAATGCGGCCTCATGTTCTGCAATATCTCCAAGTGAAGCATTTTCTCGGCACTTTAACACTGGGTGAGGAACCCCACCTCGTGCGGTCCAGCTTCCAGAGGTTTCTCTTCTCGGATCCATCGGTCCGGAAGGGTTATTCTGCCATTTATAAGGAATTGGTCTCACTGGGGACACCAGAAAAGCTACCCTACATGTCCCACTGGGAAAGGGATCTGGGCTTTTCTGCCTCGGCGGAGGAGTGGTACCGCACGGCTGGGGACCTTCAGAAGTCCTCGAGGTGTATTAATCACCTCGAGAACATGAAAAAACTACAGCTGAGGTGGTATGTCCCCCCGGCCAAACTAGCAAAATTTGACGCTACGTTACCCCCACGTGCTGGAGATTGTGTGGTCAAAAGGGTACTTTAGTCCATATGTGGTGGACTTGTCCGGCGGTGGCCTCTTTTTGGACACTGGTGGAGAGTTTGATTCAGTCGGTGACTGGGATCCCGGACTCGCTTACATCGGAGCTTGCTCTGCTGCATATAGGGATATCCTCTGTTCCTCTGCCTCTCCGGGATGTGGTCTCTTACATACTGATAGCTGCGCGATTAGTAGTGGCGACTAATTGGAAGTCCCCCTCTCCCCCTTCATTGCGTGAGGTAATTGAAAAGACGAATAAAATCCTTCAGCAGGAATACTTCCTGGCATTAGACCGGCAATCCAGGTCCAGAGCCGAGGCGAACTGGGACATTTGGGCAACTCACCCCTTAGCGGCCAAATCGCCTTGCCCGCAGCTACAGAGGGTCGATGGGGAGGACCTGAACCCCCCTCACCTAGTTATTTGAATGAATAGGGCAGTTCTGGGTGCCTATGCGGGAGTCCTAAGCGGGACAGTGACACAGCAACACTTCACATGCCCACGGATAATAGAGACCAGCCGGTGGCTATGACTTGGTGCGATCCTCCCCCCCCTCCCATCCCTCCCACTTCTTCCCTGATTATTATTATTGTTATGTCTTCTGTTTACTTGCGTACGTGTTGGTGTTTATGTATGTTCTGTTGAAAACTTTCAATAAAAACTTAATGATAAAAAAAAAAAAAGAAAACAATAAGTAAGGCCAGGGTCACATTTGCGGTTGGACCCTGGCCTGCCGGATTCCGGTTTCAACTTAGCAATTTTTCCATCACCGCATAGCGTTTCCGCTATGCGGTGCTGGAAACCGCAGTCCCTAGTTACCCGGTGTTTACCTGCACGACCTGTCACACAGGCAGCGGCTCGGAGGGCGTTTTACAGCGCCGCACAGGAAATCGTGTCTGCAACGGTTTCCTGTGCGGCGCTGTAAAACGCCCTCCGAGCCGCTGCCTGTGTGACAGGTCGTGCAGGTAAACACCGGGTAACTAGGGACTGCGGTTTCCAGCACCGCATAGCGGAAACGCTATGCGGTGATGGAAAAATTGCTAAGTTGAAACCGGAATCCGGCAGGCCAGGGTCCAACCGCAAATGTGACCCTGGCCTAAGGTACTCAACCTCCATTGCCTGTATGCATGCTAACCACGCAATACTCCATTGATGAACAAAAAATATGCTTTAGCCTGTTTGCTCACCAATATTTAGACAAGCCTGTGAAATACTGGTAAAATAAAGTTTGGTCAGATGAGACAAAAATTGAACACTTTGGATGTCATTATACACAACATGTTTGGAGGCCAAAAGGCACTTGCTTATTGCCCCAAAACTACCAAACCAACCGCGATGTTTGGAGGTGGCTACATCATGTTGTGGGGCTGTTTTTTAGCATACAGCACCATCAAACACCATGTGATTGAAGGAAGGAAACTCTCAATTGGTTTCAGAGAAAGAAAATAAAGCTGCTAGAGCGGCTGAGCCGATCACCTGAGCTGAGTCCAATAGAAAATTTATGTAAGCAACTAAAGATCGACGATCATAGAAGAAGTTCACAGAACCTTCACGATTTGAAGAGTGTTTGTGTGGAAGAATGGCCCAAAAGCACACCTGAGCAATGTGTGCGACTAGTGTCTCCAGATCGAAGGTGTCTCAAACCTGTTATCACCAACAAAGGCTTTTGCTTGAAGTATTAAATACATTTCAGTAAGCGTGTTTAATACTTTTTGCCTATGTCATTTCTCATTATTACACAAAACTCAATATATGGACATTTATGGTATGGTATCTCTAACTGTGTGGATTGGATGGGATGTTACCAACATCTGGTGAGAAATTCATGTGAATAGCAGGTTTAGAAATATATTTACTAAGAAAATTTGTAACATGTTCAATACTTATTTTTTCACCAGCTGTACCTGTATATTGTACTCTTCATATAGTGCCTGAATAAGGTTCAGAAGGGTTGTAGTAGTTAGGTGAATGAAGAGAACTTTGGGGATTTATTTGTCTTCTATATTTATCGTCTTTCATATACTCGTGATTGATTCCTATGTGCGTGTTTATTTGGACATTGTGTATATGGGAATTTATCTATGTTATGGTTCATGGGAATTGCAAAAGGTTTGTCATTTACATGTAAGTAAGGACACATTTGTATAGGCATTACACATAATAAGTAGCACTACTTTGTTTTGTTTGTTTAAACTCTGTGTCACGTACATTTTGCAGACAGATTCCAGACATATGCCCAGGTCCTTGTGCCATGCACAGATCAAACTGTGGGCAATCAGAGGCAAAGCTATAAATAATAGAGAGGGGCTATAGTTGTTATGTTAGTTGTTAGTTGTCAGTGGGTATCTTCAGGTGCTTTATTACATGAGTCATTCACCACCGTTACACAAGTCTCCGCCCCTATCCCCAACACTGAACCAACAAGTTGCAACATCCTAGTGAGGCCCCCTAGGGGCCATACAGCATGTGACAGATTGCTACAGTGGTAGTCACCATTGGCCATGGTGCCTGAGAAGGACCTCTACACAAAAAGAAGACACCTACTAAATCCATATAAGAGAAGGCCAATTTCAAATTAAATATTGCAATAATAAGAGCATTAAATTATACCTGTGTGGCCAATCCAGATGATGGAACCGGAATCTGGGACTTCAATAAAACATTGGTAATTAGGGCTTCAATTAAAGATTTATATCACCTACCCTGCACCACAGCCTATGACCCAGATTAGTACACACTGATACTGAAATAGTTTTGTTTCAAGACCTAATGAGTCTCGTAATACTACTCGTAACATCTTTTTTTAATATTTCGAGTTACAAATGGATGTGTTGTCTGACCATACAGGGACATGGTCTCATCATACCACTTCTCCTGTGCTGAGATAATCTTATATATGTCTCCCTGCTATGTACTGTGTAATGGATGTATCTGACCATACAGGGGCATCGTCTGATCATACCACATCTCGTATGCTGAGATAATCTTATATATGTGTCCCTGCTATGTACTGTGTAATGGATGTGTTGTCTGACCATACAGGGACATGGTCTCATCATACCACATCTCCTGTGCTGAGATAATCTTATATATGTCTCCCTGCTATGTACTGTGTAATGGATGTATCTGACCATACAGGGGCATCGTCTGATCATACCACATCTCGTATGCTGAGATAATCTTATATATGTGTCCCTGCTATGTACTGTGTAATGGATGTGTTGTCTGACCATACAGGGACATGGTCTCATCATACCACATCTCCTGTGCTGAGATAATCTTATATATGTCTCCCTGCTATGTACTGTGTAATGGATGTATCTGACCATACAGGGGCATCGTCTGATCATACCACATCTCGTATGCTGAGATAATCTTATATATGTGTCCCTGCTATGTACTGTGTAATGGATGTGTTGTCTGACCATACAGGGACATGGTCTCATCATACCACATCTCCTGCGCTGAGATAATCTTATATATGTCTCCCTGCTATGTACTGTGTAATGGATGTATCTGACCATACAGGGGCATCGTCTGATCATACCACATCTCGTATGCTGAGATAATCTTATATATGTGTCCCTGCTATGTACTGTGTAATGGATGTGTTGTCTGACCATACAGGGACATGGTCTCATCATACCACATCTCCTGTGCTGAGATAATCTTATATATGTCTCCCTGCTATGTGCTGTGTAATGGATGTGTCTGACCATACAGGGGCATCGTCTGATCATACCACATCTCGTATGCTGAGATAATCTTATATATGTGTCCCTGCTATGTACTGTGTAATGGATGTGTTGTCTGACCATACAGGGACATGGTCTCATCATACCACATCTCCTGTGCTGAGATAGGCCAGGGTCACATTTGCGGTTGGACCCTGGCCTGCCGGATTCCGGTTTCAACTTAGCAATTTTTCCATCACCGCATAGCGTTTCCGCTATGCGGTGCTGGAAACCGCAGTCCCTAGTTACCCGGTGTTTACCTGCACGACCTGTCACACAGGCAGCGGCTCGGAGGGCGTTTTACAGCGCCGCACAGGAAACCGTTGCAGACACGATTTCCTGTGCGGCGCTGTAAAACGCCCTCCGAGCCGCTGCCTGTGTGACAGGTCGTGCAGGTAAACACCGGGTAACTAGGGACTGCGGTTTCCAGCACCGCATAGCGGAAACGCTATGCGGTGATGGAAAAATTGCTAAGTTGAAACCGGAATCCGGCAGGCCAGGGTCCAACCGCAAATGTGACCCTGGCCATAATCTTATATATGTCTCCCTGCTATGTGCTGTGTAATGGATGTATCTGACCATACAGGGGCATCGTCTGATCATACCACATCTCGTATGCTGAGATAATCTCATATATGTGGCCCTGCTATGTACTGTGTAATGGATGTGTCTGACTGTACAAGAACATGGTCTGATTATACCACATCTCCTGTGCTGAGATAATGTTATATATGTGTCCCTGCTATGTGCTGTGTAATGGATGTGTCTGACCATACAAGGACACGGTCTGATCATACCACATCTCCAGTGCTGAGATAATCTTATATATGTGTCTCTGCTATGTACTGTGTAATGGATGTGTCTGACTGTACAGGGACATGGTCTGATTATACCACATCTCCAGTGCTGAGATAATCTTATATATGTGTCTCTGCTATGTACTGTGTGAGGCGGTGGAGGTTACGCCGTCAGTGTCAGCATCCATCCACCAGGGGTGTCTGTTAAGACTAGCGAGGAAACTGGTAGCATTGATGAGATGGGCAGAACTCGGGAGGCAAGAAAAGCCTGAGGACGTGTGAAAGAGATCTCTGTGATATTCTTGAGATCTCCATGCCCTAAAGTACAGAAATTGTTCTATTTGCTTAAGTGTCAAGTACCAGTAATGCCAAAACTGTTTGTTAAAGTGGACCTGTCACCAAGCCAGGCATGGTGATCTAATTACAGCACTGGATGCAGCATGTTTGCTGCATCCAGGCAAGTGGTCCCCCAGCCATTGAGCCCCCTTGTACCCCGAGTAAATACACTTAGAAAACTTACATCCTGCAGCCAGAAAGGAGGTGGATAGGGGCTGGAGCTGAAGGGCAGATTCACACCCCCTGCATGTTTAATCTGCCCACCGATGCCAATCATTGTCTCCCTCTTCTGCAGCATAACACAGAGTTTTTTTTTTTTTTTTAAAGAAATGGCCGCTTAGCCCCGACCCCTGCGGTGACATCACCGCTTATACCCGCCCTGCTCTATGGTTAAAATAGAGCAGGGCGGGTATAAGCGGTGATGTCACTGCAGGAGGCGGGGTGGCTGGACTCCTGCTTTGACATCACCACATTTCCCCACCCTGCTCTAGGTTAAGCATGGAGCAGGACGGGGAAAGGCGGTGACGTCACTGCAGGGGGGCGGGGCTAAGCAGCCATTTCTGGAAAAAAAAACAAAAAAACTCTGTGTTATGCTGCAGAAGAGGGAGACAATGATTGGCAGCGGTGGGCAGATTAAACATGCATGGTGTGTGAATCTGCCCTTCGGCTCCAGCCCCTATCCACCTCCTTTCTGTCTGCAGGATGTAAGTTTTCTAAGTGTATTTACTCAGGGTACAGGGGGGGCTCAATGGCTGGGGGACCCCTTGCCTGGATGCAGCAGACATGCTGCATCCAGTGCTGTAATTCGATCACTATGCCTGGTTTGGTGACAGGTCCTCTTTAAGCATTTGTTGTGGTGAGAGACTATTCCTGGGAGCGGCTGTGGACTATTGTGGAATATAATCCCCTCTAACCTCTGCATTAACTTGGCCAGATGAATTGCTAGGAGACTGACAAAGAATCCCCTCCGCATGTTACAAATTGCATAATCCGGCTTGATTCCACAGTTCCTGAACAAGCAAAGGATCTATTGAACTCTCCAGTATGTAAGTGCTGAGCGCAGGTCCTGCTGCGGACATCTTTGGTGGAAGCGTGTATTCCAGGCTAGTGTTTAGCACCAAACTGGAAAAAGTAGGCTTTGGCTGTATGTGGTTTAAGTGGGGAAGTGTAGAGTTGTGTATAAATTTGTGAACTACTGTGCTCTCCTACCAACAGGCTATTCCAAGCATCAAGTAATTTACACTCCATCGCTAGAATAACTCCCATGCTCCTGTATGAGGCAAGGCATATTTTAGGTAAATTTACTGCGCATGTCCCCGTGAAATCTTGGGTCATAATCTCTGTGTCAGTGGGGTGGTGCTGGTCAACACCAACCAGTTTTATGCAATAATGTTTTAGTGGTTATTCTTGTTGCAGTGTCGGAGGCCTCAATCCAATGCCCCTTTAGTACAAGATCCAAGCTCTACCAAACTGTCTGGTTTTGTTTCTGATTTGTGACCCCCTGTATCCTGATACAAATTCCTTGGTACTTGGTGTTCCTGGTTCCTTGTAGCTTACAACAGCACAATACATATTTTTAGGAGATTTCTGCACATACGAGCAAAGAAAGGGAAACAACATGTCACTCTTACATATTAACACATGTTAAAATGCCAATATACAGTATATCACAAAAGTAAGTACACCTGTTACATTTTTGTAACTATTTCTTTATATCTCTCCATGCAACAACACTTAAGATATGACACTTTGATCCAATGTAAGATAGTCCATCTACAGTGTTTATAACAGTCTAAATTTGGTGTGCCCTCCAAATTACTCAACATACAGCTGTTAATGACTAAACCGCAGGCAGCAAAAATGAGTACACCCCTAAGGGAAAAAGGCCAAATTGTGCCCAACAAGCTTATTTTCCTCCCTTGTGTCAAGTTACTTATTACTGTTACAAGATCTAAGGTGAGAATGGGGTGAGGTATGTTAAATTTGTTGTTTTTGCTCACACACGCTCTCATACTGGTCACTGTAAGTTCAACATGACACCTCATGGCAAAGAATCCCCTGAGGAGCTGAAAAAGAATTGTTACTCTGCATAAAGATGGCAACGGGAAAGATTGCAAACACTCTGAGACAGAGCTGCAGCATGGTGGCCTGTCAGTGCTCAGACCGTACGCCGCACCCTGCATCAAATTGGTCTGCATGGCTGTTGCCCCAGAAGGAAGCCTCTTCTGAAGATGATACACAAGAAAGCCTCACACAGTTGGATAAAAATAAGCAGACTAAAGACATGGTCTGATGAGACCAAAATAAACTTATTTGTTTCATATGTCAAACGTGCGCGGCGGCAACCAGGTGAATAGTAAAAAGACAAGTGTGTCTGCCTACAGTCAAGCATAGTGGTGGGAGCGCAATGATTTGTAGCTGCATGAGTGCTGCCGGCTGCGGGGAGCTACAGTTCATTGAAGGACCCATGAATGCCAAAGTGTACTCTGATATACTGAAGCAGAGCATGATCTCCTCCTTTCTGAAAATGGGCAGTATTCCAACATGATGATGACCTAAAACACAACTCCAAGATGACCACTGCCTTGCTAAAGAAACTAATGTTAAAAGGTGCTAGACTTGCCAAAACCCTGAGCATCTGTGTTTCATCCTTAAATGGAAAGTCAAGGAGTGCAGGGTCTTTACCATCCACCAGCTCCGTGATGTCATCATGGAGGAGTGGAAAAGGATCCAGTGGCTCCTGTGAAGCTCTAGCAAAACTCTATGCCCAAGAGAGCTAACTAAGGCAGTGCATCAAAATAATGGTGGCCACACAAAAATGGCTAACAGGGCATATTTTGTAATGGAGAATGGGCAAACATTTTAGCCTTTATGTGCAAAGCTGATTGAGACATAAAGTAAAAGACTTGCAGCAGTAGTTGCTGTGAAAGGTGTTCCCACAAAGTATTGACTCAATGGTGACTGAATACAAATGCACATAGTGAGGGAGCACAACTGAATAGTGAAAAAATAGACAATTTTATTTACAGAATTTGTGAACATACCTTAATACCCATTAAAAATCACAAGGGGGGGCTTTAGGCATACACGTGATAATAATTATTACCAATAGGGGGAATTTTCTACAGTAATCAATTTGTATAATACACAGTCATCAACTGTAACCTGACAAGTTTGTCGGTAATTGACCCTTAATAAAATATAAATAATCAACCGGTCAGCATGAATGCACCAAGGGGATTGTACAATATCTCAGATCACAAGGATACTCAGGCAGTCAGTAGTTAAGTAATTCCCCTTATTGGTAATAATTATTATCACGTGTATGCCTAAAGCCCCTCTCCCCCTTGTGATTTTTAATTGGTTTTAATGTATGTTCACAAATTCTGCAAATAAAATTGTCTATTTTTTCACTATTCAGTTGTGCTCCCTCACTATATGTCAAAGTCCTACCACGTATCTGCCCCCTTGACATGGTGAGCACACATTAACAATTATGAATGATTAGTGGTGTTCCTCGCTTCATTTCTCTCTGAATACAAATGCACATCACAATTTTCAGATTAATATTTTTGAAATATTTAGAACAGGGGTCCCCAACCTTTTTTGCCCCTTGACCAGCTTCATGCAAGACCGTTTTTCCAGGGCTTGGCGGGGCTTTGAACTTATGGGGTGGGGTTATGAAGAAGGGGTGGAGTTTACCACCCTGTTTCCTCAAAAGATGCGCTACGTCTTATTTTCATATAATATAATGCAGCGTCACAGCCCTCCACATTGTATAATGCAGCCTCACAACTCTCCATATAGTACAATGCAGCATCACAGCCCTCCATAAAGTATAATGCAACCTCATATCCCTCCATATAATATAATGCAGTGTCACAGCTCTTCATAGTTTAATGCAGCTTCATATCCCTCCATATAGCATAAATTCTCCCCCACACACACACTGCCTCTTGTATAACCCCCGCACACACATTGCCCCTTGTATAACCCCCATACACAGACATACTGCCCCCTGTACAATCCCCCCACACACAGACACACTGCCGTCTGAATAACCCCACACACACAGACTTTGCCCCTTGTATAACCCCTCATACACACTGATCCCTGAATACCCCCCTCACATATTGCCCCTACACACACACAGACATACTGACCAAGTACAATCCACCCCTACACAAACTGACCTCTGAATGTCCCCCACACACAGACTGACCCCTGAATGCCCCACACACACAGACTGACCCCTGAATGCCCCCACACACAGACTGACCCCTGAATGGCCCCAACGCACAGACATTGCCCCTGAATGCCCCACAAACACACACATTGCCCCTGAATGCCCCCACACACAGACATTGCTCCTGAATGCCGCCACACACAGATATTGCCCCTAAATGCCACACTCTCACAGACATTGCCCCTGAATGCCACACTCACACAGACATTGCCCCTGAATTCCACACTCACACAGACAATGCCCCTGAATGCCACATTCACGCAGACATTGTCCCTGAATGCCACACTCACCAGCTCATGCTCACTGCTCCTGCCGGCAGTACAGCTAAGGAGCTAAGGAAGAGACGTGGCCGGAGTTTCATATCTCACGCTATTTCCAGCGCATCACGTGACGCGGAAGCTCACATCACTGATGCGCTTGGAAATAGCGCGAGATATGAAACTCAGGCCGCGTCTCTGCCTCAGCTGCTTAGCAGTACGAGTGAAGCCGTCGGCCAAAACCAGCGCGGCAGTAGTGGGCCAATCAGGGCATGGCTGCTGCACTGATTGGCCGACAGCTCCCCTTGTATATCTACGCACACAGCTGACGCAGAGGCCTCAGCTCAGAGCGGCGTAGTTCACGAGGTGAGGGGCGCGGTGGGCAGGGACATCGAAGGGGGCGGGGAAGCCGGCAGCTCACCGTGGACCGGCATAAAGACCCCTACGGCCTGGTCCCAGTCTGCGGACCAGTGGTTGGGGACCCCTGATTTAGAAAACCACATATCATTTTCTTTACATTTCACAAACACTTGTCACTTTGTGTTGGTATATCACATAAGATCCCAATAAAATACTTTGAGGTAAAAAGGGATATATTCTGACCTATCAATGAAGCAAAATCCCAATATTGTATAATTAAAATTCACTATTATAATTTCTAAAATGTATTATTACATTTGTCCCTGCACCTAATTAACATTTCACAAAGGTAAATTGTAATCTGGCAGACAGGAAACAAAAAGTTAATTAAAAGGAACCTTTCAGCTGGTGTATGCCCTCCCAGCTATCACTGTCTGTACCAGCAGCTTTATAATACTATTCTAATTATCCCTGTCTGAGCTTATAGGTGAAAAAAAAGCATGTATACAATTACATTTTCACATGTAAATGAGGCACAGTCTACATCTTGGAGACTGTAGACTGTCTGGCAGGTTAATAGTTAACATTTTAGCTGAATGTCAGAACATGCTGAGAGACCTAATGTTATGTCACAACCATGTGACTATAATAGGCGG
Source organism: Allobates femoralis (assembly GCA_033576535.1). Lineage (NCBI taxonomy): Eukaryota > Metazoa > Chordata > Amphibia > Anura > Aromobatidae > Allobates > Allobates femoralis. The sequence continues at coordinate 654,336,677 of JARQOC010000002.1, read as the reverse complement.
AGCTAAGTCCCCATAGCACTATATGAGTTTGCTTGCTTAGCTCTGCCCACTAGGGTCACATGATCAGAACATCATACAGGTCCTTTAGACATGCAAGTTAATGGTGAGTTAACTATTAACCTGCCAGACAGTCTAACTCCTCCAAGCTGTAGACCGACTGCTTCATTTACATAAGAGAATGTAAGTGTATAAATGCTTTTTTTCACCTTTCACATTACATTATGAGCTCAGACAGGGATGAATAGACTGGTATTTTAAAGCTACAGGTACAGACAGTGATAGCTGGAGGGGCATAAATGGCCTGACAGGTTCCATTTAAAGGGATCCTGTCACCCCCAAAACACCTCTAAACCTATTAAAAGCTGTCCCTAGAGCATATTAACACTTTCCCTACACTCCTTTTAGCTCCTAAATGCACATAGTCAAAGTGAATAAAAACGTTATTATAGTACCTCATTACTGATGATAATGAGTGACTATGCTATTCATAGTCACTCATCCAGGCTGCCCCTCTTCATCATATCACGCCTATTCAGGCGTGATCTTCATCCTAGATTCAAATTCGCGCCTCCCTGCGCGCCTCCCCGCTCTCCCATAGCGTCCGGGCTTCAGTGTGGGGCTGCATGACGCGATCCGCGTCATTCCCGGCGCCGGGTGACGTATTTACAGCGCATGCGCATGCGCAGTGCGGGACTTGAAGCTGACAGCGCGGCGTGGCTGTAAATACGTCACCCGGCGCCGGGAATGACGCGGATCGCGTCATACAGCCCCACACTGAAGCCCGGACGCTATGGGAGAGCGGGGAGGCGCGCAGGGAGGCGCGAATTTGAATCTAGGATGAAGATCACGCCTGAATAGGCGTGATATGATGAAGAGGGGCAGCCTGGATGAGTGACTATGAATAGCATAGTCACTCATTATCATCAGTAATGAGGTACTATAATAACGTTTTTATTCACTTTGACTATGTGCATTTAGGAGCTAAAAGGAGTGTAGGGAAAGTGTTAATATGCTCTAGGGACAGCTTTTAATAGGTTTAGAGGTGTTTTGGGGGTGACAGGATCCCTTTAAGGAAAGAAAGCCCGCTACAGAGAAAAGGATGAGGATCCTGAGTTGTGTGTACAGGAGGTCATCTTGGTACCTTCAGGTGACAATTTTTGTTATGAGAGGGGAAAGCGGTCTCATTGTGAACATGGGGCGAGGAGGCAATTGAAAGCATGAACAAGTATCTCACAGCTAAATACTAAGAGGAAATGAGGGTGGAGAACCTGAGAACATTATTGGAATTTTGTCCAGACAAGATGGTTCCAGAGTATTACCCTAAACTATGAATTTAGTATATGTACTGGCCACACACAAATCATATTACTGAAATCGTTACAGCTAGCTCCACACACCCATCCCTCTCAATTCATACTAGCACTCCCCAGATCTCCTGATGGAAAGTTATGACCCATAGTAGCTTTTTAGGTATGTCAAATCCAGCACAAGGGGAGGGAATTTCAGGACAGCCCATGGGCAGAAAAGGGGCAGGCAACTTAAGGAATAAAGACAGCGAACCCTTCCTGCGCTTTGTATTACTTCTGAGGAGGACGTCTCATGTCATGTGCTAGGAGTATACCAAGGATATCCCGTGACTCTACGCTGCCTTCATGTGGCCTCCAGCAGCAAGAAAACTGGTAACTGAATTACATTTGTCTGCATATGCCTGTCATGTACTACTACATTTTATTTACATAACTGATTGAAATATCTGCAAATATTGTTATTACTCTAGTGTGCCCTTATGGCAATAAAATACATAAATTAATCTTGGGTTTCTGTTTATTAGGTCAGCTAGAGTAATGCAGCTCTCCGACCTGAGATGAACTTTCCCACATCACCCTGCTCACACCGTGACCTGAAACTCACTAGTTTCTAGTCTCGTTGTGAGCGGGGTGATGTAGGAAAGTTCACCTTAGGTCAGAGAGCCACGTCGCTCTAGCTGTCCTCAGGTGACCCAGATCGTGGAGTTACCACTCTCACAGCGGGAGCGGAAACTCAGTCAGTTTTGTTTCCTGCTTTGAACGGACAATACAGAGAATCATGGAGGGTCAGTGTGGAAATAATAAAGATGGGAATGAAGGATGTCTTTGTGCTCTTTTTACAAATAAATTATTTTTCACACTGTGGTGTATTAATAACTATTTACTTAGAGGGTCATAATGGCCGGGTCTAACATTGGCTCGACATTATGAAACTTTGGCTTATTGCCAGCTGGCATTAATCCCTTTATTAACCAGTCTACCACTACCATAGGGCAGCTGGAAGAGTCAAGTACAGAGCCAGAAAACTGCTCTTCAATGAATGACCCATTTTCTGGGCCAGCTGCAGGCTAGTTGTATTAGGCTAAAACCCAAAAATACAGCGAAGCTCCATGTCAATTTTTTTAAAATTATTTCAAGACATAAATAAAAAAAGGGCTTCCCTGTATTTTAATTGCCAACCAGGTAAAACTTGGCAGCTGGGAGTGGATGGCAACCTGTACCTGCCTGCTGTACCTATGCTGGTGACCAAAACTGCAGCAGAGCCCCATATCAGTAGCCCAAAATTCACGCCAAATCTATACCAAATATGCAACAAATACTCACTGTGTGAACAGTGCTGCATATTTGCTGCATATTTAGGAGCTATCATTCAGCTCTATGGGTGAAATTTGTGGCTACATTCGACACAAGAATTGACATACTGTAGATTTTTTTACTGTACAATATGTGCTATTATCACAGCGGGAAAATCCACAGTATGGCAAAGCACTTCTAATTTCCCATACAGTTTGCAGTCAATGTGCTGTACTGCGGATTTGTCAAAAACGTGCCAATAAAATAAGCGAAATTGCGGTAAAAAGCATAGAAAATCTGTCTCAAAAGTATTGGAAGCTGAGAATAGCCATGAGGGGCCATAGCGACACATCTTTAACCATGTTCCCATAACAGAAGATGAAGGCACTTATAATAATCTGGTCTTTTAATGCAACATGTAGTAGAAATTGTATACTGCCAAATGTAACCTGTATGTAACCTGTATGCTTATACCTTATAACTTGTTTACTTGTGCTGCAAAATGTGTACACTGTTTGTATTTTCATCATTTTTATGCTAGCTGCTTCCATGCCTCATATCTACTGCTCTGTCACAAACTCGGTTCATTCCATCCATATCAGTCCGTCTCTGCTCCCCTCTCCTATGTAAGGCTCTCATGCTCTTTTAAAATGTTAATAAGCCCAGATTTATCAAGACCCTCCATACAATATAAGACACGGCTTCACAAACCCCTTAACCATCTATTCACTCTCTGTCACGCTGGGGGCGGGAGAGGCACTCAGCGTAGGACCACGACGGGGGGGGGAATAAGGAGTCCCTAAAACTATGGGCACAAGAAGGAGAGGGTGACCCCTGGTCTTACTGGGGCTGACCCTGTCTGCCCTAACGTCCCTATACAGTTTCCTCAACTGTCGCCGACCACGAACCTCGTCCCTCTCTGATCCTAGCACTACCTTAGCTAAGGATCAGATGGAGAGGTTCACTAGACCCCTCCACTAACAACTAAAGACAACACAAGGAAATAACAGACAATGGGGAAAGAAAACACTTATCTTGCAGCAGATCACAGCAACCTCCACCACCTCTGCTTCTGCTGGAGCAAGTATAATGAGTGCACAAGGAAATATCACCTGCACTGAGGGAGGGCAATGAAACTCCTTATAAAGGTGGGAAGAACCTGCTGGGTCCTAGAGACCCAGGATACTGGTGTAGAAACCAGACCGAGCACAAGACCTTCCCAGCCGTCTCCCCATGATAGGGAGATCTTATCATACCTTCTCTTCATCTACACAAGAAGGTAAATGCCCCTGAAAGACGGACCGTCCTCAACTCTTATGGCTGATTGGCCAACCGCTGGGACCGTCTGCGCGTGGCCTCTACCCTGTCATCCGTGCCACCCGTGACAGTACCCCCCCGTCCACGAGTGGCCCCCGGACACTCAGGACCAGGCTTATCCGGATGGGAACGGTGAAAAGCGCGGACCAGCCTAGCGGCGGAGACTTCCGATGCTGGTACCCACATCCGCTCCTCAGGACCGTATCCCCTCCAGTGCACCAAATACTGAAGAGAACGGCGCACCCTGCGAGAATCAACCACCTTTGAGATCTCAAATTCCAAATTCCCCGCCACGCAGATGGGCTCCGGGGCAAAGGAGACGGGTTAGACGACGGCACATACGGTTTGAGGAGCGACCTATGAAATACATTGTGGATTTTAAGAGCGGGAGGTAACGCAAGACGAAACGCCACGGGATTGATAACGGCGGTTATCTGATAAGGTCCAATAAACCTGGGCCCCAACTTCCAAGAGGGCACCTTCAACTTCACATTCTTGGTAGACAACCACACGTAGTCATTCACACACAGGTCCGGACCTGGCGCACGCTTCTTGTCAGCCATACGTTTGTACCTGTCGCCTACGAGCTTCAAGCTACTCTGTACCCCCCGCCAAACCGAGGAAAGGGATGAGGTAAATCGGTCCTCCTCAGGAACTCCGGAAGGACTAGTACCACTAAAAGTACCAAACTGAGGATGAAACCCATATGCACCGAAGAACGGTGACTTGCCAGTGGACTCCTGAAGACGATTATTAAGGGCAAATTCGGCCAAGGGCAGATAACTCGCCCAAGTCTCCTGATTGTCAGAGACAAAACACCTCAGATAAGTCTCCAAATTCTGATTCATACGTTCGGTCTGCCCATTAGACTGAGGATGAAAAGCAGAAGAGAAGGACAAAGCAATTCCTAAACGGGCACAAAAAGCCTTCCAAAACTTGGAGACAAACTGAGTACCACGATCAGAAACCACCTCGGAGGGAACTCCATGAAGCTTCACAATCTCACTTACAAACACCTGTGCCAGTGTCCGAGCATTAGGAAGTGCGGGCAGTGCCACAAAGCGAACCATCTTACTGAATCTATCAACCACTACCAGCACTACCGTCTTGCCTGCCGACGCCGGGAGATCGGTGATAAAATCCATTGACACATGCGTCCATGGCCTCTCAGGAATAGACAATGGCAAGAGAGAACCAGCCGGATGGGTATGCGGAACCTTAGCCCGTGCACACACACTACAGGCAGACACGAATTCCGCTACGTCCTTCCTCAACCCCGGCCACCAAAAGCGGCGAGATAAAAGATCGAAGGTGGCCCTACTGCCGGGATGCCCTGCCAATACGGAGTCGTGATGCTCTGACAGCACCCTGAGACGCAAAGATGATGGCACAAAAAGTCTCCCAGAAGGACAGGAGGCAGGGGCGCCCCCTTGGACCTTCAACACCTCCCCTCCAGATCAGGGCAAAGAGCAGAAACAACCACCCCCTCCTGTAAGATGGGAACAGGACTTTCATGAGCACTACCACCCGGGAAACTACGCGACAACGCATCAGCCTTCACGTTCTCAACCCCCGGACGGTAAGTGACGGTAAAATTAAATCTCGTGAAAAACAAGGACCACCGAGCCTGCCGGGGATTGAGACGCTTGGCGGACTCAAGGTAAGACAGGTTCTTGTGGTCGGTAATAACCGTGATGGGATGGACAGCCCCCTCCAACCAGTGACGCCATTCCTCAAAAGCCAATTTAATAGCCAACAGCTCCCTATTACCAACATCATAATTCCTCTCGGCCGACGACAACTTCTTGGAGAAGAACGCGCAGGGCACCCATCTCCCAGGCGAAGGGCCTTGCGACAATACAGCCCCCACCCCCACCTCAGACGCATCCACCTCCACCACAAAGGGCTGAGAAAGATCGGGCTGACGGAGAATAGGCGCGGAAACAAAACAACGCTTTAGGGAGGAGAAAGCCCGGCGAGCAGACTCCGACCACTCGGAAAAATCCGTCCCCTTCCTAGTCATGTCCGTAAGAGGCGTCACCAGCACCGAATAGTTCCTAATAAATTTACGGTAAAAGTTGGTAAACCCCAAAAAACGCTGCAATGCCCGTAGATTGTCCGGTAGTTCCCAGTCCAGCACCGCCCGGACTTTTTCCGGATCCATCCGAAAACCCAACGGCGACAGGAGGTACCCCAAAAACCGTACCTCCTGAACGGCGAAGACACATTTCTCGAGTTTAGCATACAGCTTATTGTCCCGTAAGACCTGTAACACCTGCTTGACATGGGACTGATGCGTCTCCAAATCGGGGGAATAGATCAAGATATCATCTAAGTAAACAACCACAAATCTACCCACCAAATGATGGAATATGTCATTGACAAAGTGTTGGAAAACCGCAGGGGCGTTAGTGAGCCCGAACGGCATTACGAGACTTTCAAAATGGCCGTCCGGGGTATTAAATGCCGTCTTCCATTCATCCCCCTCCCTGACCCTAATCAGGTTGTAGGCCCCCCTCAAATCCAACTTGGAGAACCATTTAGCACCCACTACCTGACTGAATAAATCAGGAATCAGAGGGAGGGGGTACGGATCACGGACAGTAATCCGATTCAACTCCCGGAAATCCAAGCAAGGACGGAGGCCCCCATCTTTTTTCTTAACAAAAAAGAAACCAGCCGCAACCGGCGAGGTTGAGGGCCTGATGTGACCCGTCTGCAGACTCTCGGAAATGAAATCCTTCATCGCCTGTCTTTCCGGACCCGATATAGCAAACATCCTAGCCTTGGGCAGTTTAACTCCGGGAACGAGGTTGATTGGGCAATCATATGCCCGATGGGGGGGCAGGTCTTGGCACCCCTTCTCTGAGAACACATCCTCATACTCTGATAGGAACGGGGGCAGAGATACAGCAGACACCACCGAAAACGAGGTAACCAAACAATTCTCAGAACAAAAATCACTCCATTCCACAATGTCCCGGGACTGCCAATCCACTACGGGATTATGTTTAATCAACCATGGCAAGCCCAGGACAATGGGAGCGGGGAGACCGTCTAGAACATAGCAAGATATCGTCTCTTGATGCTGGGATCCAACCGTCAACTTAATGTCATGTACAATATGTGTGAGACTACCTTGAGCAAGAGGTGCTGAGTCGATGGCATAGATACGGATGGGGCGAGACAATAAACAGCAGTTAAGCCCATGAGCGTCTACAAAACGAGCATCCACCATGCTGACCCCCGCACCACTATCCACAAACACAGAAATACCCTCCATTGTGCCCTCCAGCGCCACCTCCGCACTTAGGAGGAAACGGGAAGTACAAATGGAGGATACACACACCTCCCGCTCGACCACCTCCACACCCCCCATAGTCACAGAAGGTCCAGGCCCCCAGTCCGTTTAGGGGTGTAGGGACAGGCCCCAATAAAATGGTCCCCTTTCCCACAGAAAAAACAGACCCCCTTCCTCTTGCCCCGGGAGGTACCGGAGGAGAACCTCGAGGCCGCCGCTCCTCCCAGCTGCATAGGTTCCTCCGCACTCGGGAGGAACGACTCACCCTCCGCGTGACCTCCCGGTGACCAGGAATCACCACGAGAATGGCTCCCAGTAACAGGAGGTCTACCCCTCCGCTCCTGGAGGCGTCTATCCATACGAATAGCTAACGACATAGCCGCCTCCAGGGACGGAGGGGTCTCATAAACCGCCAGAGCATCCTTCAGCCTCTCCGAAAGACCCTGACAAAAGTGACTCCGGAGCGCCGGATCGTTCCACTTCGTGTCCGTAGCCCACCTGCGGAACTCAGAACAATATGATTCCGCCGACCGAGTCCCCTGGCGGAGATGGCGCAACCTGGATTCAGCCAAAGAGACACGGTCAGGGTCATCATATATGAGGCCCAGGGCGTCAAAAAATTCATCCACAGAGCGGAGACAAGTAGAGTCCTGTGGCAGAGAGAAAGCCCAGGACTGGGGGTCTCCCTGCAGTAGCGACATAATAATTCCTACACGCTGCTGCTCATCACCAGTGGAATAGGGCCTAAGCCTAAAATATAATTTACAGGCCTCTTTGAACACAGTAAACTTATCTCTACCTCCTGAAAACCTGTCAGGGAGGGCAACCTTAGGTTCAGGTCTGGCCTGACCCAATGCTTGATTCCCCAAGACACCATTTTGCGGTTGCGGGCCCTGTAAAGCCGACCGAAGGTCCGCAACCTCCAAAGACAGGGACTGCAGCTGCTGGGCCAAAGCAGACACAGGATCCATAAGGACAGGAAGAAAAATCGGTTCCTCCCCTGTCCTTCAATTACAGTATTGGCAGGTGATAATGTCACGCTGGGGGCGGGAGAGGCACTCAGCGTAGGACCACGACGGGGGGGGGGAATAAGGAGTCCCTAAAACTATGGGCACAAGAAGGAGAGGGTGACCCCTGGTCTTACTGGGGCTGACCCTGTCTGCCCTAACGTCCCTATACAGTTTCCTCAACTGTCGCCGACCACGAACCTCGTCCCTCTCTGATCCTAGCACTACCTTAGCTAAGGATCAGATGGAGAGGTTCACTAGACCCCTCCACTAACAACTAAAGACAACACAAGGAAATAACAGACAATGGGGAAAGAAAACACTTATCTTGCAGCAGATCACAGCAACCTCCACCACCTCTGCTTCTGCTGGAGCAAGTATAATGAGTGCACAAGGAAATATCACCTGCACTGAGGGAGGGCAATGAAACTCCTTATAAAGGTGGGAAGAACCTGCTGGGTCCTAGAGACCCAGGATACTGGTGTAGAAACCAGACCGAGCACAAGACCTTCCCAGCCGTCTCCCCATGATAGGGAGATCTTATCATACCTTCTCTTCATCTACACAGAAGGTAAATGCCCCTGAAAGACGGACCGTCCTCAACTCTTATGGCTGATTGGCCAACCGCTGGGACCGTCTGCGCGTGGCCTCTACCCTGTCATCCGTGCCACCCGTGACACTCTCTTTATTCTTCTGCTCCTAGTCGCAGGGGATATTAAACCAAATCCAGGCCCTTCTTATAATAGTAAACTTAATTCTTTCCCTAGTACTCTCAGAAACTTCAAGAATTTAATTAATATCCCCTGCATGCCATCTGTTTCCTTCAACTGTGCCCTTTGGAACCTTCACTCAGCATGCAACAAACTCTCCTACATCCATGACTTTTTCCTTTCACATAACATTGACCTCCTTACTCTTACAGATACCTGGATTCAGCAGTCGGACACTACTGCTGCTGCTGCTCTCTCATATGAAGGCCTCCAATTTTCTCATAACCCTAGACCTGAGAACAGATCAGGTGGAGGCGTTGGTCTTCTGCTGTCAACAAATTGTGCTTTTCAGGTTATCCAACCTGTCCCCTCACTTATCTTCCCTTCTTTTGAGGTCCACACTGTAAGACTCTACAGGCCCTTTTCCCCTCAAGTGGCAGTGGTTTATCGACCCCCAGGTCCCCCACGTCAATTCCTTAATCACTTTGCTACCTGGCTTCCCCACTTTCTAGCCTGTGATCTTCCCACTCTCATCATGGGTGACTTTAACATAACTATCGACAACCTCATCTCCACATCCGCCTCTCATCTTTTAAGCCTAACCTCCTCTTTTGGTCTTTCACAACTTTGTAACTCTGCCACACATGAAGATGGGAATACATTGGACTTGATCTTCTCCCGGCTGTGCTCAGTGCATGATTTTACAAATTCCTGTCTTACACTCTCTGACCACAACCTTCTTTCATGCTCAGTCAAATACTGTAAACTGTTTAAGGACACTCCCAACTCGTTCACTGTTCTGTCTCCGACATACAATTCATCTCCAAATGTTTGTTTTTGCATAATGTTGCTATTAATTAGTATAGCTGTAGATTCTTAATGAGCTTTATCTCATATGTAGTGTTCTGGCTCCCTCTAGCGGCCAATGCTATGTTTGCAGTCTATTTCATCTCTATGTCTAATTCTCCTCCCTCTTCTGGTAGCTCAGCCTCCATTTTACCTCTATATCTGGAAGGAAGAAGACACTCAGTACTACAGTTCCCACAAGATTGCATTGCCGGTACGTAACTATACCTTCTTTAGCTGTGTTCCACTCTAATATTAGCCTATCTTAACCAGTTGCACTCTAGGTTAGTTACTAGTTTAAAAATGTTAATGCATATTATGTGACTATGTGGAAAATGCATGTTTCCTGTACCCTCCACTAATTGTCTGTATTTGATTGCTTTCAGTTTTATCGCGCCAATGTACTGTTACGTTCAATAAAACACAGATTCAACCACAATCTCCTTATTGGACCTCGGTGCTGCGGTTTACCTGACTGTATAGCTACATGAGCCCCCTGCCCATTTAGTGAGGACAGAACATTCACCTATAGGAATATACATGCCATTGACACTCAGAAAATTATAAAGAATTTACAGTCTTCACTCGCCCCAATCTCCTCCCTCTCTTGTCCTGATACTGCTCTAAAACTCTATAATGAAACACTGCAAAGTGCCCTGGATGAAGCTGCACCTCCTACACTTAAAACAACTCGGCACCAACAGCGACAACCCTGGCTCAAACTGCAAACACGGTTTCTCCAGTGGTGCTCCAGGTGTGCACAACGCCTGTGGAGAAAATCCAACCTGGTCGAAGATTTCATCCATTATGAATTTATGCTAAAAACATACAACACCGCCCTTAACGTCTCCAAACAAGCTTACTACAACACCCTTATCACTTCACTAGCCAACAATCCTAAATGACTCTTTGACACTTTCCATTCTCTCCTCAGTCCAAGAGTACAGGCCCCAACCACCAGCCTCACAGCTGACGATCTGGCCAAATATTTTAAGGACAAAATTGACAACATACGACAGGAAATTTCCTTACAGACTCAGAACATCATTCATTCTCCTCCCTCCTGCACTTCATCCAACTCTCTTTTGGTCTTTGATCCGGTCACAGAGGAAGAAGTCACCCGGCTTCTTGCTCCTTCTCGCCCTACTACCTGCACCAGCGACCCTATTCCCTCACATCTCCTTCCATCCCTTTCTCCAGCTGTCACATCTCACCTAACTAAAATATTTAATCTTTCCCTCTCATCTGGGATTTTCCCTTCCTCCTTCAAACATGCCAGCATACATCCATTATTAAAAAAACATCCCTCGACCAGAACTCTGCTGCTAACTACAGACCTGTCTCTAATCTCCCCTTCATCTCTAAACTCCTGGAATGCTTGGTCCACTCCCATGTGATCCGCTATCTCTCAGACAATTCTCTTCTTGACCCTCTACAATCCGGCTTCCGCTCATTACATTCTACTTAAACTGCCCTCACTAAAGTCTCTAATGATCTACTAACAGCTAAATTTAATGGTCACTACTCCCTGTTTATCCTCCTGCATCTCTCCACTGCATTCGAAACTGTGGATCACCAGCTCTTTCTCTCTATGCTCTGCTTTTGGGGTTAAGGACACCGCTCCCTCCTGGTTTTCCTCCTACCTCTCTGACCGCTCCATCTTGGTATCTTTTGCCGGCTCCTCTTCCTCTCTTCTTCCCCTCATGGTTAGGGTTCCTCAGGGTTCAGTCCTAGGTCCCCTTCTATTCTCTCTATACACTGCCCCCATCGGCAAACCATCAGTAGATTTGGTTTTCAGTACCATCTCTATGCTGACGACACCTAGTTATACACCTTTTCTCCTGACGTCACCTCCACATTACTACAAAATACCAGTGATTGTCTGTCTGCTGTCTCTAACATCATGTCTTCTCTCTACCTTAAATAGAATCTTTCAAAAACTGAACTTCTCGTGTTTCCTCCCTCTCCTAATCTTCCGAAACCTAATATTGCCATTTCTGTATGTGGTTATACCGTTACTCCTCAACAGCACACCCACTGTTTTGGGGTTATATTTGACTCGGATCTCTCCTTCTCTCCCCAAATCCGGTCTCTCTCTCGCTCATGTCATCTACACTTCAAAAACATCTCTAGAATTCAACCTACGGTATTCTTACTGTTGACTCTGCAAAAACTCTAACTGTTGCTGTTATTCATTCTCACCTGGATTACTGCAATTCTCTACTAATCAGTCTCCCTCTTACTAAACTCTCTCCTCTCCAATCAATCCTCATTGCAGCAGCCAGGATCATATTCCTCTCCAACCGCTTCACCAATGCCTCTATCCTGTGCCAGTCATTGCACTAGTTGCCAATCCGCTATAGAGTGCAATATAAAATTATCACTCTCAACCACAAAGCCCTCCACAGTTCTGCTCCACCCTACATCTTCTCTCTCATCTCTGTCTATCGCCCTACACATGCCCTCTGCTCCGCAAGTGACCTAAGACTGACATCAGCTACAATCCGAACCTCCCACTCCCATCTCCAAGACTTCTCATGAGCTGCACCAATTCTCTGGAACGGATTACTAAGAACAATTCAATTAATTCCCAATACCAATAGTTTTAAGCGAGCTTTAAAAACACATCTCTTTATACTGGCCTATCACCTCACCTCACTTGTCTAACTATTCCTATCTTCCCTTTTCCAAATCTAGCCTCTTGTGTCATCTGTCTGCACCTGCAGACTGTCTGTCTGTCCCAATGCATAATATAGCACTTTATCTGTACTGGTACAGTTCCCGACCGATGACCGATTCATGCAACGTTACGTGAATCCCCTAATTATTATATTGATGGCTGGACCATATATGACATCATTTGTTACTGTTACCTTTTGTGCCTCCCCTATTTCCTCTAGATTGTAAGCTTGCGAGTAGGATCCTCACTCCTCATGGTTTTTGAATTTTTGTTACTCTGTATTGTCTCATTGTCTGTACATGTCCCCTCCGAATTGTAAAGCTCTGCGTAATATGTTGGCGCTATATAAATAAAATTGTTATTATTATTATTATTATTATTATTAGCACCTCTTAATTGTGTAACTCCTATCTCTGGCCCCTTTCACATCTATGCGCCCAGCGGTTGCCTGCCTTGCGCTAGTGCAATTGCAAGCGCAGGTGTATTTACATGCAAGCGCAGGCATGCGCATTGGCGCATAGATGCAGAGCCCTTGCACTTGGTCCCGCGTTCGCCACCATTACCGTCTATGGCGAGCGCACGGGAGTGAAACCCGGAAGCGCAGGTCTGCAGAGGGGCTGAGTCAGAGTGCATGCGTCCCTCCAGATGTGCCGGAAACGTCGCATTACGATGATAATATAATCACCTTCACTGGTGATGATTCCAACTCCTGTGCAATGCTAAGGAAATCCTGAAAACAAGAACCAGTTGGCGGCCCTTGAGGCCTAGAGTTCCCCAACCCTGCTATAGACAGTAAGGGATCATCAGGCATTTTGATCAGAGTGTGGACTAAGGGCCACGTCACACACACAGATATCTGTGCAGATATTGTTTGCAGATCTCTGGTTGCAGTGAAATCATGGACATATTGTTACATTTGTACACAGCCACAAAATGGAACAATGTGTCCATGATTTCACTACAACCTGAGATCTGTGAACAATATCTGCACAGATATCTGTGTGTGTGACGTGGCCCTAAGTGTGACCAGTTCTTCTTGTACATGGAGAAAACAAAGTTTCTCCACTTTCTTTTTTCTTATAGTTCGTAAACATCCAACCGCACTCAGATGTTACAGAAGTGCGATACAATTTTTTCACAGACTTACAGTCATGGCCAAAAGTATTGACACCCCTGCAATTCTGTAAGATAATACTCAGTTTCTTCATGAAAATGATTGCAATCACAAATTCTTTGGTATTATTATCTTCATTTAATTTGTCTTCAATGAAAAAATACAAAAGAGAATGAAGCAAAAAGCAAAACATTGATCATTTCACACAAAACTCCAAAAATGGGCTGGACAAAAGTATTGGCACCCTCAGCCTAATGCTTGGTTGCACAACCTTTAGCCAAAATAACTGCGATCAACCGCTTCCGGTAACCATCAGTGAGTTTCTTACTCTGCTGGAATTTTAGACCATTCTTCTTTGGCAAACTGCTCAGGTCCCTGATATTTGAAGGGTGCCTTCTCCAAACTGCCATTTTTAGATCTCTCCACAGGTGTTGTATGGGATTCAGGTCTGGACTCATTGCTGACCACCTTAGAAGTCTCCAGTGCTTTCTCTCAAACCATTTTCTAGTGCTTTTTGAAGTGTGTTTTGGGTCATTGTCCTGCTGGAAGACCCATGACCTCTGAGGGAGACCCAGCTTTCTCACACTGAGCCATACATTATGCTGCAAAATTTGTTGGTAGTCTTCAGACTTCATAATGCCATGCACACGGTCAAGCAGTCCAGTGCCAGAGGCAGCAAAGCAACCCCAAAAATCAGGGAACCTCCACCATGTTTGACTGTAGGGACCGTGTTCTTTTCTTTGAATGCCTTTTTTTTTCTCCTGTAAACTCTATGTTGATGCCTTTGTCCAAAAAGAGAGAACATTCTTCCAAAACAATTTAGGTTTTCTCAGGTAAGTTTTGGCAACCTCCAGCCGGGCTTTTTTATGTCTCGGGGTAAGAAGTGGGGTCTTCCTGGGTCTCTTACCATACAGTTCCTTTTCATTCAGACGTCGACGGATAGTACGGGTTGACACTGTTGTACCCTCGGACTGCAGGGCAGCTTGAACTTGTATGGATGTTAGTCGAGGTTCTTTATCCACCATCCGCACAATCTTGTGTTGAAATCTCTCGTCAATTTTTCTTTTCCGTCCACATCTAGGGAGGTTAGCCACAGTGCCATGGGCTTTAAACTTCTTGATGACATTGTGCACGGTAGACACAGGAACATTCAGGTCTTTGGAGATGAACTTGGAGCCTTGAGATTGCTCATGCTTCCTCACAATTTGGTTTCTCAAGTCCTCAGACAGTTCTTTGGTCTTCTTTTTTTTCTCCATGCTCAATGTGGTACACACAAACACACAGGACAGAGGTTGAGTCAACTTTAATCCATGTCAACTGGCTGCAAGTGTTATTTAGTTATTGCCAACACCTGTTAGGTGCCACAGGTAAGTTACAGGTGCTGTTAATTACACAAATTAGAGAAGCATCACATGATTTTTCTAAGGATGCCAATACTTTTGTTCACCCCCTTTTTTATGTTTGGTGTGGAATTAGATCCAATTTGGCTTTAGGACAATTCTTTTTGTGCTTTTTTCATTGAAGACAAATTAAATGAAGATAATAATACCAAAGAATTTGTGATTGCAATCATTTTCAGGAAGAAATTGAGTATTATCTGACAGAATTGCAGGGGTGTCAATACTTTTGGCCATGACTGTATATATTTGCATTACCGATCCTAAGATCAAAATGAGACATGTTTCTTTGATTTTTAGTCTGCAAAGATTCACATACATGTGAACAACCCCACTTACCATTATAGATAGCAGTGCTATATAAAAAAACATGTATAGCACTCAAATAAGAAAAACTGATGTCTGAATAAACCCTATCCCTAAGAAATGTTTGTATATAGAGATTTCCTTTTGAAATATAGCATGCCATGATAAATAAGATAAAAATCACCAGTATTTTCTTCCTTTATTTTATGACACCATTCTACTAACACATATAGATACATTCAAATGAATTATTAACATCACAGTTTACAAAACAGTCAAATGTTTATTTTTGGCTTGTACTATTTTCTAACAAGTATAAACATTCTTGAAAGTCGGTGAAATAATTGTTTCCTTCTCCTATATAAGGTCATATTTAGAAATAGTTGTATACAATGTATTAAAAGCTCCTCTAATATCTAACGTATAAAGCAGAGTGTGTGTATGTGTGTGTATGTATCATAGCTCCACCCAGTCCACATAGCTCTGCTCAGTTCACATAGCTCCGCCCCCTCCACATAGCCATTCCCCAGGACTATGGAGGGGTGGAGCTATAAAGGGGATGTGGCTATTGGGAGGGGCATATTTATGAAGATTTGGGGCTATGTGTAAGGGCAGAGCTGTCGGGAGGGGGCGAAGCTATGATACATTCATACACACACATACTTTACCATATATGGGTGATATTACCATATATGGGCATCATTACCATATATGGGCATTTCTTTTGTGATAGAATGAATCAAATCCACAATGTAAAACTACAAGAAGAACTCGGGAGACACAAATATCGCACAAATACAGTAATATGACTCGTAATGTTATAGGGTAACATTCTATAGTAACATCCCTGTTTTGTTCTATAAGTAAGAACAGTTAGTTATTATGCCTGTGCAATGCCGGGCTCTACAGCTAGTACAGTATAATGATAAAAATGATTTGGCTGTGTTTTATTAAGATCACAGCAGTAGCCTGCATTGCTCTGGGATATTTTGAGCTCATGAGTTGAAGTTATCACCCTCCATATTAATGATAATTTTCTTTATTACCCTAATACCCACTAGACATATTTGCTCCTAATAGGCTCAAAGGATAAAGGGGCCCACTTTGACCTCCAAAATAGCAATCATAGACATGAAAGTGGGCTCATGTACTGTTCTTGCAATGGCACACTTTTCAGCCTTTGTCTGCCATTGCATAAACATAAAGGGGTGTTCCATATATCACACTCACTCCCATGCTAGTTCTATTCTAATACTCACATGTTCCTAGCTGGTGTCTGTTCCTGCTCTCTCAGAAATATCCTGAAATGCGTGGTCAGTCAATCACTTGCTGAGGTAGGTCATCATTGCAGTCATTGGATTACTAAGTAGCCGGTTTAGGACATTTCCTATGTGTTAAGGTTGGGACTAGAAATTAGAGAACAAGAAACCTGATGAGCAGGAACTACACCTGTCCGGTGTTTTGTGTGTGTATATCAGTTCTGTAATTTTTTAATATATATATACAATACAGTTTGCAATTTCCTCATAGTTAACTTTATAATTACTAGTTAGTGGTAAAATGTTGCCAATATTTCTCATGTAACTGTCAACAATTATAAGCACTAAGGAGAGCTACGGTGGTATCAATACTTAGGGTTATGGTGATGCTACAGGGCCAGGACAACTTGTCATCATTAAAAATAACTGGTCAGCTAATTCATGTTAACCGAATCCCTGGCAACAGGTATCAGAAACTGGCTCCTGCATTCTAAACATCTATGATTCCTTCTGAAACTAAAATCACCGAATTGGTACATAAAAATATATAGAAAAAAAACTCACCAAATATGGCCACTTACAAATATCATTGCATTTAGCAGGATACTATCAGCCACCTCAGAGGCAACCCATGTCCAGTGATACCACCTGTCTCCTCCTTGTGGCACGGCTGGTCGCAGATGCCACAATCGCCCCTGTGTCAGGGTTGTAGGGGATGGAGCATAGGTGTTGAGAGATATGGGTTGCCTCTGAGGTGGCTGATAGTATCCTGCTAAATGCAATGATATTTGTAAGTGGCCAAATTTGGTGAGTTTTTTTTCCTTCTGAAACTATCCAGACAACAGTTTCCTCACCTGAATTGTATCTTACACCCTACACGGCGGTAACCAGAGAAATCCTTGGTCCCGCCCTAGGTAGTGATACAACAGGATATCCTCTATAAATAAGAATTATATGTGTGAAGAAGCATTTAGCATACCTGAGGAAGACTAAAAGTCGAAACGCATTGTTTGATCCTTTGTTCTGAGTTCAAATAAAGACATTTTCAAAGTTAAATCGTGGGTGGACCCTCTACTCCCAGGAACCCAATACACCTGGCATTTTAAATCCTCTATAGAAAATCATATGTGGAAGCACGACTGGAATGGGATGACTAATCCTAGATGCAGGTCTCACTAACTTCTCCATGTCCACTACGCTAGACTGACAGACGGTTTCCTATACACAAGAACACATAGGGAGACAGATACCGGTCAATCTAGCTAAGCAAGGGAACTTGTCTTTAGGACTAGTCTTCTCATCTTTAAAAACGCCTTTGACTTTGTTTTCCTCTTGCTCGCATTGCCTGTGATTTGGGCAGTATAAATCAGCTCATAGGTTCCCATTAATGGAACTTTAGTATTTGTATTTTTTCAAATGATAGGAGAATGTTCAGTTTCTGCCCGTTACTATAAGTTGAAAAGAAAGTGAGCTTTGCAGGAGAACCACACCCAAAGGAATACATAGAGCATCAAGTCAAACCATTATTACTAGAAAATGTATGAAACTTAAAAAAATAAATAAACCAGTATAAAATAATTTTAAAAAATGCGTGATTAAGAGAGGACATTATAAACTAGTCATTTTACTCCAGGCTAGTAGGTGTGTTTTATTCTGGACGAGGCTTAACAATTGTGTTTTGAATGTTACAAATTGCAGTAACAACCCTTCAAACTCCAATTTTTCCTAGTCTTATGGAAAAATATATCTCTATACTGTGTTTGTCGATATTAGTATTTAGCCTTATGGAGTGACAATGTCTTGTAGTGTTTAAGCTTTTGCTGCATTGCATTGCATGGTGAATTACATTTTTTATGTGAATCAATTGTGTCATGTAGGTAATCTAACCCCCAAAATAGCCTGACACCTAAAAATAAGGCCAGTGCCCCTACTGCAATTCAAGGGGCATGGCATTATCAGGAATGGGACACTAAACCTTTAAACTGAACAGTATTTGTTAAGGCAACAGCAAGACCACTGACAGCGATGGACTTGTCGATTTATGGATATCAATATATGAAAACATTCAAAGATTTACCAATGTGCTTGTATTCTGTATTATCCCGTATTGTACTGTATAACTAGCATCTGTGCCATTAAGAGGAATAAGTAAACTCTGAGGGTTTTCATGTTAAGTGTTGCTTATTGCAAGTTATAGACCGTGTTTAGAGAAATGGTGAAGGCCACATTGTCTGGGAATGAAGCCAATATCTAGCATGTTTTGGTTAGAAGGGAAGATGTTCCAAAACACCAGATAATGCAGGAGTAATAAGAATAACACTTCTGTGCTTTCACATTGCCTTAATCATGAGTACCTAAACTATAACGTCAATAACACCAAATTATGGAAAGCACAAGGATACATATATATTTAGAATAGATTTAGAATAGATTTGAAGAATCCAATCAGCTCTCAGCTATTAGTAATCAATAATTAGTTATGTTTAATATTTTGTAACCAATTAATGAATGATCTTATCCTGGAGTATACCACCCCAGGATTGTCTATATAAATTTACGTGCTTCCTTATAAACGTAGAATTCTCCCACACTTGCACCCGAGTGTGGTTATTGTCCACAAACACCTTTTTTATTATTAGTTTGAAAAGAAGACAGTTAAGAAGAGGGACATAGTTTTGATGTCCTAACCAACCATCCATGACAGTAGTGCCATATAGCAAATCTTATGCAAAGAAAACCCAGCCAAAAGAGATGCTAGCGAGAGATGAATTACTGTGAAATACAGAAGAATTAATCTTTTGAACTTCAAATTATTCAGCTTTGTTGAATTTTTGCAAAAATATATTGATTGGCAATAACTTGCAAGTCTGGCAAAACCACCAACTGCCCAGAAAACAAGTGGTCTCTTAGGAATGTGTTAAACATTTTCCAAGCCCTTTATTGCAAGCCCAGCCTTGGTGATGTCCAAGTGACCTCAACATTTATATCTATGGATTAAAGGATGGTAAATACTGCTGCCCTATCACATGCTATCTGTCATTTAAATTTTTTGTGAAAAAAAATGTTTAACATCTTTTAATTTTGAATTTGATTTTTGATAATTTTTTTGTGGTTATCCTCTGTATCCATGACATTCCTGTTTCTGAAATATTTAACAACAGTTGGCCTTGACCAGATGGGAGTTTGGCTTCTGAAGTGAAGATAAAAATTCCACTCATAGGATCGATCGATGTGAAAGTCCAGAATTGTCTAGACTTCTGCTTGTGCCAAGGACAAACTATTTACGGTGTTTTTTTTAATGTAGTTTAGGCGACATATAGGTGCCATCAGGGCCGCACCGTCCATTGGACAGTGTGAGCCCTGTCATTCAGGCGGCAAGAGGCAGGGGGAGCGGCAGTGCAGAAGGGGGCGGCACCTCATGCAAACAGCCTCCCCCTGTCATGGCGCCGGCCGCTCACCCCGCGCACCGCAGGTAAGCGGCGACCCGCCGGGGGACAAGCATAGAAGTGGCGGCAGTGCTGGCCTTCACCAGCACCCCCCCCCCCGGTACTCACGGCCGCGGCCGGCAATCACTGCCGCGGCTCAGGCGGCAGTGGCGACCCGCCGGGGGACCAATGAATGCAGAAGGGGCGGCAGCGCTGGGCTCCACCAGAACCCCCCCCCGTAATCAGTGCCGCGGCTCAGGCGGCAGTGGGGCTTGGTGCACCCCTGGGTGCCATGAAGTCAATCCATCATATCATAACTCAGTATCTCTGCCAAATCATTGTCTTTACCAATACTTATGCCAATGGTTGTGCAACAATTATGTAATCTATTATGTAACAAATTCCCTATAAAAAGTTGAGCCTATCTAAATAGAAGACCTAAAAATATCCGTGCCAATCTACCCGATGGTGACCAAATACCGTATTTTTCGCTTTATAAGACGCACCTGATTATAAGACGCACCCCCAAATTTGGTGAAGGAAAAGAGAAAAAAATAATTTTTAATGTTAAATGGGGTCCATCTTATAATGCCAGTGTCCATCTTACAAATCATATACCGTATATGTCCCCCATTCTGATAAATTAACCCCCATCCTGGTATATATATACCCCGTGCTGTTACACATAGCCCCTTTGCTGGCACACTGTCCCCCTCTGCTGGTACACTGCCCCCTCTGCTGGCACACTGCCCCCCTCTGCTGGCACACTGTCCCTTATGCTGGCACACTGTACCCCTCTGCTGGCACACTGTCCTCCTCCATGCTGGCACACTGCCTCCCTTCCTGCTGGCACGCTGCCCCCTTCCTGCTGGCACACTGCCTCCCTTCCTGCTGGCACGCTGCCCCCTTCCTGCTGGCACGCTGCCCCCTTCCTGCTGGCACGCTGTCCCCCTCCCTGCTGGCACGCTGTCCCCCCTCCCTGCTGGCACACTGTCCCCCCTTTTTCTGGCACACTGTCCCCCTCCCTGCTGGCACACTGTCCCCTTTTTCTGGCACACTGTCCCCCTCCCTGCTGGCACACTGTCCCCTTTTTTTCTGGCACACTGTCCCCCTTTTTCTGGCATACTGTCCCCCTTTTTGGCTGGCACACTGTCCCCCTTTTTGGCTGGCACACTGTCCCCCTTTGTGGCTGGCACACTGTCCCCCTTTGTGGCTGGCACACTGTCCCCCTTTGTGGCTGGCACACTGTCCCCCTTTGTGGCTGGCACACTGTCCCCCTTTGTGGCTGGCACACTGTCCCCCTTTGTGGCTGGCACACTGTCCCCCTTTTTGGCTGGCACACTGTCCCCCTTTGTGGCTGGCACACTGTCCCCCTTTGTGGCTGGCACAATGTCCCCCTTTGTGGCTGGCACACTGTCCCCCTTTGTGGCTGGCACACTGAGCCCCCACAGAGTGCACAGCTACAAAAATAATAAACAATGTCATTCTTCATCTTCCCTGCTGCCCGCGCTATCCCCGATGACTTTGTGCGGTCCCAGCATTCGGGTACTGTGAGCAGCGCGCGGTATGACGTCACTCTGCAGTGACGTTCACATGATCCGGATGCTGGGACCGCACAGAGTCATCGGGGATAGCGCGGGCAGCAGGGAAAATTAAGAGAGGCGAGTATGATCCTCTATCGCCGGGGTAGTCAGTGCTTTCCACTCAAAGGAAGTGTGGAAAGCACTGGCTGTTCACATGGCGCTGCCGCTGCTGAGCTACGGGCCGCTCCATTCACCCCTGTAATATGCACTGCTCCCGCTGGTGATTGACAGCGGGAAGCAGTGAATATTACAGGAGGTAATGAGCGGCCCCACGTGACCATGGGGCCGCAGCTGCAGCCTCCTCCATCTACCTGACAGCCCCCGGACACCGCTCCTGAGCTGCCCTAGCACCCCCCTCCCCATACAGCACAAATTGTACTTTCACATTATAAGACGCACCCCCTATTTTCCCCAAAATTTGGGTGCATAAAAGTGCGTCTTATAATGCGAGAAATACGGTAGTTTACAGCTCCCTCCTCATCTGTATTGGTAAGCTGTGAACTGTGATGTCTTCTCACTATCCAGATCCATCACCAAGTTGTTGCTGAATTCCCTGCCTCTACATTTATAGATGCTATGATTGCCCCAAGCTATTGACTTTGCTACACCGTATGATGTGATGGCTAGAAAGCATAATGAAGAAACCCCTTTGGCAGTGACTGAGGTCATGTCAGCCATCTCTTGCTAAGGACTCTTCTGCTTTGTGTAAAATGGTGGTGAGCATCTTTATTTCATGATTCTCATGACTTAAAAGTAAATTGTTCGGATTTTCCAGGTTCAACTGTGGCACCCCAGGGTTCATGTGCCACAGTAACACCACAGAGGGTTAACTCCCCACACAACCCACAACACTACACTAGCGCCTCCAGGGCACAAGGGGGAGCTAAAGCTGCTTCCCTATATATTCTGGTGTGGAGAGGAAGTGGCACTTAGTTCAGTGAGGGGCAGCACTGAGGAAGAAAGACCTGGGTGTAAAAGAGCTGCGTTAGGTTCACCCCACGGTTCACTGTCCAGTTCCAGGCCAAGCCAGGGTCTGAGGAAAAGGAGACAGGGCAGAGAGGAACACACCTGGGAGACTGAGTCCCCTGAGACTCACCCCAGAGAAGTGCATAGAATGGATACCGGATCCGATGCTGTGCCTGACACAAGCAGCACAGTGAACACCGGATTAGTGAAGGTCCCACATCTTCACTGTACCACAGCGAAGCAACACGGCGGGGTCAGGAACACGGACAAGACTCAAGTTGCCTAGCAAGTTGGTACCCGTGAGGGGAGACAGGGCCAGCAGCTTAGCTAAAGCGGCAGCAGGGCCACACACACAGCACAGAAGCAGGGAGCTAAAGGACCCGTCCAGGATGGGAACAACCCGGCCCCTGTACAGACTCCGTGGACAGTACTCAGCTGTAAACCATCTGCTTCAGTAAAGACTTGGAAAACTACAAAACCATGAGTCTGTGTAATCAATCCAAACCCTGTTCTCCCTCACAAACAGTTTTCACCAATACTGCCCCAGGAACCAGGCTCTGCCCGTGCAGAGCCGTTTCATCACAGGCTGCTATCCATCATCCCCGGAGGTTCTGCAGCAGCGGTGGTCACCCTGACCACATACCATGGGTGGTGTCACGACTCTATCCCCTGTAAATACCCCCCCTTTACTTGTGGGCTTGGGACAAGGTCAGGAATAAGACCACTGTGATAACCCCATGATACCCCGGTCTGGTACCGAGTACCCTGTCCCAGTGGGCTGCACACAACAAACATCCTATATCCAGATCCACTACCAAGACATTGTTGAATTCCCTGCTTCTACTTTTATAGAAACTATGATTGTCTCTACTGATTGGCTATGCTATGCCGTTGTAATGCGCTTACATGGCGCTGACATTGCTGGATGCTGCTGTGTATGTGTTGGTCATTAAGAGCTGCATGGTTGATAGTTGTGAAGGTCCTGGCCTCCTGTGTTGTGCTCCAGAACTGCATTCACTATTAGGTTCAACTGCTGGTTGAGGAGTTAATGTGTTACTCACCTGAACCCCCTTCCCTAGCCTTTAAGTAGCCTTTCCTTCCACCAGGTGGTGCTGCTGATAGAATGTCACCCTATGCCTGGAAGCCATGCTATGCAGTTCTGTGTATTTGTGTAGCTGAGGTCCTTTGGAGTTGCTGTATCCCGGTTTTGTGGAGGGAGGTGAGGGGGGAATAGCGCAGGGCTGGTGGTTGAGGTTAGGGAGAGGCTGGAGGCCCCAGCCTTCTTACCATCAGAGATACCTTCGGAATCAAGGCCATTCAGGGTTCCTAGACTAGGGTCAGACTAGTCTTCCCTGGTCACCCTGCCCGTAACTGCCATTTCCTTATCATTATTCCCTACACCGTGACAACTGTGTGATGTGATTGTCAGAAATCATAAAAGAAGCCCATTTGGCAGTGCCTAAGGTCATGTCAACCATCTCTTATGACTCTTCTACTTTGTGTAAAATGGTGGTGAGCATTTTATGATTTCCATGACTTGTAAAGCAAATTGTTTGGATTTTCCAGGTCCAGAAAATATCGTATAATTTGACCCACATTTGATTCACATTGAATTGAATCACACAACTCTGCTGTAAATCTACTGTAAGAAAAGTCTACAGGCACTAATATTCTACTTTATTCCCTTACACTAATGAATGAAAAATGAAACAACTTTACAATTTTAATTTTTGCCATCATAAATTTGAGAAGGTACCAACCTATGGGACAGGTAAAGGGGATTTATTACAAATGATTTATTTGTTCTCTGTTACAAAGAATACTCATTAATGTGCATAGCATCTACAGAGACAAAACAATATGATAATTTATGAAGACTACAGTATTTTCATAGCTTTGTCGTTTGTCATTTTAGATGCATTTTGGCATTAGAAAAGTGCAGGGTTATCTTTTATAATTACTTTGTTTTAATGCATTGGAAATGGAATTCCTACGGTAAGAATCAAATAATATTATCGGCACTCACTCATTTTCCCACCACACACTGTCTTCAGCTCTGTACAATATTCAATGATTTGGAACAAGTCTGTATGTTTTGTTAAATACTGTATATCCTTCATTATTTTAAGATTTTCTAACCAATCTTATATCTCACTTATGGTCTGCTATACAATATGACAAGTTAGAGAGACATCACGGTTCTTTTTCCACCAATCCAATAAAGTAGATGTTACAATGTCTGAAGTTCCATTGATTTTCTCCTAGGCTGCTCCTGTCTTTCTTCCCAATCCTCTTCCACTTCTCGCAATGTTGGCATTCTTCCTAGGAGGATAGCCAGCTTCTCAGAGAAGCTTTGCTCCTGGGGACATAGCACGTAATTATAGATTAAGGAAGCCAGGACAGCTCCTACCATCGGTCCAATCCAGAAGATCTGTAGAGATAAATAATATGTCATAACATGAAACCTTGGCTATCAGAGCCTCATGTATTACAGAGTAAACCCGTACATTAGGGTTGTTACATGTATCCTTCCTCCACAGCTCTATATGGACATAGAATTCCTGTGACTTTAGGTAAATTTTGCTATAGTTAAAAACATTTCCAATAATGGGTCAAAAAAGGGTCGAATAAGATAAAATCCCTATTATTTCAGGTTATTCCAGTGGTGTTTTTTAATCTTCCATGTCAGTTACTATTTACTTGGTCTCAGTAATAATGTTGGTCATGTGAGGATGATATCATGCATACATGACCACATAGGTCAATCACTGGCCTCAGGATGCAGAAGCCAGATTTGTTTTAACATCATGACATTTATTGTAAAATATCATTAGAAAGCAAAGTCTTCCTTACGAGGTTGAGCCAAGCAGGTTATGCCATGTTGCTATAATGAAGCACCAACTGCAGTGAATATGTATATCAACTAACTTGAAGAAATGTGGTTAGCTCATATAGTCAGAGTCATCATATAAGTACAGTGGTCCATTTCATGGCGTGTCATTTATTGGATTGCCTTTTACTCTGAAGGGCACATAAAACAATATGACAAAAGTTCTGGATGTAATTAAACCATGCCCATTTTTTTTAGCATTTAACACATTGCATGTCCATTGTTGCACAAAAAATATTGCTAGAATTTCTGTCGTTTTGTAAAATAAAATGCCAAATTCTTATTGGCTCAAAACCTAATCACGCCTTAATAAAATAAGGGATTGTCTGAAGAAATCTAAAAGCATGTTCCCATAAGCAAGACTCAACTTACTGAAGGCTTTATCAAGGTTCTTCAAGGTTCACATTGCTCTATGTTGATGAGATAGTGTTATCTACATTATGATTGAGCAAAAAGATTTGCAAGTTTACTCAAAGGAAGCCAGAGCAGGCAGTGTGGGCCTCCTAGGCAAGCTCCTGAATTTTGGAATCCTAGTCACCCATTTTTTCTTTATACACCTCCGAATCATCATGACAAGGGATGAGTGAACCCAAACATTTAAAGTTCAGTGCTTGGACAGAACGGAAAGTTTACAAAAAAATCCAGTGTTCGGGATTGACATTTGGGTGCTTGGATATGTAATTCACTGGAGTCGAGCATCACTGTGCTCAATTACACTTGGTGCTTGGCCCAGTGTGAGCCTCTTGCGGTGTTTGAATGGCTCACACTTGTGGGAAAACCAGCATTGTCATGAAGTGTACACAAAAAAAAAGTTGACAAATACCCTCTCCTCCCTGGAAGTGTTTCATCTATGGCCATGTGTATGTGAGTGAAGAGGCAAATTGCCCAGTCATTGACTTCCAATGAGGTCGAGTCAAAATTGGGTCCAGAACAGAACTTTATTAAATGTCTGTCTGAACCCCCTGAGCCCAAATGTCAACAGGTCCATTAAACTCTAATCATGACATTGCATAAGGCATAGTGACTGGGTCTGAGTCTGCTAGTGAATAGGCTTCACATGATATGATGACATTCTAAGAGGCACTCACATACTCAGCATTCAAGTGTTGGCTAAGAAAGTTTGAAAAACTGCATGGAGTAAGATGTGAATACTGGACAAGGCTTTGTGAATCTTTTTCCTAAAAGCAGAGACATACTATGCGAGATACATGCGAGATACGTGCATGATTGTCGCGTGACTCCCCTGGCACGGCCCCTGCCTTCTGAATGGAAGCGCGTCAGCGGCATGTGTTTCCATGCAGCTCCACCCTCCCGTACAAAGAAACAGGAGCCATTCCAGGTTGAGTCGTGCGACTTCAAAGTGAGTATCTCACATGCATTTGCATAGTGTTTATCTGCCCTAACTCTAATATAGAATACTACTCTCTCATTACCATAATTCAGTGGCATCATTCTGGTACATATACTGTTACAGAGTTGAAACATAATGCAAGAAATAAAGAGAAACATACTTTATTTCATCATTTACATCAATTTAAAATAAAAACTGAGCAATGCCAATATAAATACCTTTTTATATCCAGTATTATAATTAATAACTTAGTAAATGTTACTTTTGACATATTGTGAGGGTTTTCAGCATATTAGAGGTCTCTTTACTTGTCTTACCCAGTGTGTATTGAAATTTCCAACTACCAGAGCCGGTCCAAATGAGCGAGCTGGATTCATGGAACAGCCCGTGAAATAAATCTAAAGTCAAGGACAAAAGAACAGTTTATATTGGAATATTACATCATCTAGTGAGAAATAATTAATGTTATGTCTGCAAGTGTTGGTGGCAATTCAATCTTTACAACAGATTATCACAAGTAGACCATTACCGTTACTCACATAGATAAACATGTAACCCATAGCATGATAATGTGATTCAAGTAGATTAAAGTCATTTTTTTTTGTTTCATCAGCTGATTTAAATCAAATCTTTTATGTTATTAAGTCTAACGAATAATTAAAGAAGTTGTCTGCTTTAGCTATAAATTAATGAAAGAACCCTTCAGCCATAAGCTGATTAACTAGTGAAGACCAGGCTATTTTTCCCCATTGATGACCAACATATTATTGTATTTTTCAAACATGTTTTTAAGAGCGTTTTCTCATTTAGATAGTCAAATCATATATTTTTGTTTTCAGAATATGTGGGGTCTAATTTCTAAGTTATATTTTTATACTTTTGGGGGAGGGGTAAAATTAAAGAAAAAAAATGTTCCTGTTTTTCACATTTTTATTTATGAATGCAGCCCATTCTAAAAATGTGTTGAATCCACCATTTAAAATATTTTAAATATGTAATAATTAGATTTTACTTTCAACATATACTTTCATAGGTGATAATTTGGAAGAAAACCCATTTATGTAAGACCTTAACATAAAAGATACATATGATTTACTAAACTAACATGATGATGGTTGTTAGAGAATTATGTCTTAAGTAACATGATACATGGCATAATAAATAGGGAGGGATAACTGATACACAGTTAAGATATGTAATCAGAGTTAGTAGTTACATAGCAGGGATAGTGATGACTCAGCTAGATAGAAACTAGTCTAGATCTATATAGACTCTACTTAATTACATTGGATAGTCATGTTATAGTAGATATAGATGAGATAGCAGAGCGATATGAATAGAGAAGAGTGTCACAGGATAGTATGTGCTAGAAGTATGAAGTTAGATTGATCTAATGAGGTACCTAAATAGCCATCACAAGTAATGTCGTAGTGATAGATCATGATAGAATTGATGTGTGATAATGGTAGTATGTCACACAGGCAGATACAGCGATCATGGACAGTGACATAATGGAAATGATATAAAAGATCGTTTAGATAGTGATAGAAGAGTAGGATCCATGAAATGCGATACAAGAAAGAAATAGATACATAGATAGATAGAAATAGATAGATAGATAGATACATAGATAGATAGATAGATAGATAGATACATATAGATAGATAAATAGATAGATAGATATAGTAGATAGATATAGATAGATAGATAAATAGATAAATAGATAGATATAGATAGATAGATAGATAAATAGATAGATATAGATAGATAAATAGATAGATATAGATAGATATAGATAGATAAATAGATAAATAGATAGATAGATATAGATAGATAGATATAGATAGATAGATAGATAGATAGATAACATATAGATAGATAGGCTGTTTTTAATAAGTAGCAAAGATATAGAAATTAAACCCAAAAGGTCTATAAAGGGTTAATATTGGTACTATAAGTAGTCCAATATATACAGTAATAATAATTTTTTTACCAAAAAAGTTATCTTATCAGAATTTCTGTCGATAATATAGAGGAGTTGCTTCCCGACGTCACTGTGACACTGTGACAGGAATCGTCACAGCAGGAATGACGTCTGTGGTAAAAAATTCAAATTTCGCGGTCTAAAATGGCGGCCGCGATATTTGAAATCATAAAATGGCGGCAGGCGCGAGGCCATTGAGAGCCGTTGGCCGGCGCGAGCAATGGCCGCGAGGCCATTGCAAGCCGCTGCCTGAGCGCTAGCAATGGCCGCTAAGCGGGCATTGCGAGTCGCCGGCACCGTCCAACGACCGACCACAGCCGACCCACGTGGCCGAAAATCGATCCAGGAGGCCGGCCATAAATTTAGCGAGATACCGCTAATGTATCTCTATGGGAAGTGAGGCGCGATTCTGATTGGTCGCTGTGTGCTGCCGCCGACCAATCAGAATCGCGCCTCACTTTTAGCGGTAAATTTGAATGTTAAAAATCGCCCATACTATGTCTATGGGAAGTGAGGCGGTATTCTGATTGGTCGCTGTGTGCTGCCGCGGACCAATCAGAATACCGCCTCACTTCCCATAGACATAGCATGGGCGATTTTTGACTTTCCAATTTACCGCTAAAAGTGAGGCGCGATTCTGATTGGTCGGCGGCAGCACACAGCGACCAATCAGAATCGCGCCTCACTTCCCATAGAGATACATTAGCGGTTTCTCGCTAAATTTATGGCCTGCCTCCTGGATCAATTTTCGGCCACGTGGGTCGGCTGTGGTCGGTGGTTGGACGGTGCCGGCGACTCGCAATGGCCGCTTAGCGGGCATTGCTCGCGCTCAGGCAGCGACTCGCAATGGCCTCGCGGCCATTGCTCGCGCCGGCCAACGGCTCGCATTGGCCGCTACGCGGCCATTGCGAATCGCCGGCACCGTCCAACGACCGACCACAGCCGAGCGCTGTGTCCGAAAATCGATCCAGGAGGCCGGCCATAAATTTCCCGAGACACCGCTAATGTATCTCTATGGGAAGTGAGGCGCGATTCTGATTGGTCGCTGTGTGCTGCCGCGGACCAATCAGAATACCGCCTCACTTCCCATAGACATAGAATGGGCGATTTTTGACTTTCCAATTTACCGCTAAAAGTGAGGCGCGATTCTGATTGGTCGGCGGCAGCACACAGCAACCAATCAGAATCGCGCCTCACTTCCCATAGAGATGCATTAGCGGTATCTCGCTAAATTTATGGCCGGCCTCCTGGATCGATTTTCGGCCACGTGGGTCGGCTGTGATCGGTGGTTGGACGGTGCCAGCGACTCGCAATGGCCGCTTAGCAGGCATTGCTCGCGCTCAGGCAGCGACTCGCAATGGCCTCGCGGCCATTGCTCGCACCGGGCAACGGCTCGCATTGGCCACTACGCGGCCATTGCGAGTCGCCGGCACCGTCCAACGACCGACCACAGCCGACCCACGTGGCCGAAAATCGATCCAGGAGGCCGGCCATAAATTTAGCGAGATACCGCTAATGTATCTCTATGGGAAGTGAGGCGCGATTCTGATTGGTCGCTGTGTGCTGCCGCCGACCAATAAGAATCGCGCCTCACTTTTAGCGGTAAATTTGAATGTTAAAAATCGCCCATGCTATGTCTATGGGAAGTGAGGCGGTATTCTGATTGGTCGCTGTGTGCTGCCGCGGACCAATCAGAATACCGCCTCACTTCCCATAGACATAGAATGGGCGATTTTTGACTTTCCAATTTACCGCTAAAAGTGAGGCGCGATTCTGATTGGTCGGCGACAGCACACAGCGACCAATCAGAATACCGCCTCACTTCCCATAGACATAGAATGGGCGATTTTTAACATTTAAATTTACCGCTAAAAGTGAGGCGCTATGCTGATTGGTCGGCGTAGCACACAGCGACCAATCAGCAACGCGCCTCACTTCCCATAGAGAACATTAGCGGTATCTCGCTAAATATATGGCTGGGCCCCTGTTTCGATTTCCGGACACGGGTCTCGGCTGTGGTTGGTCGTTGACGGTGCCGGCGACTCGCAATGGCGCTTCGAATATGACGGAAGTGGGCTACGGCAATTTATATAAGATGCAGCCTATCATTAAAGTGTAACCACCATTTAAATTTTTATTTAATAATAATGTAGAGAAAGCTATTATCATTAACTTTCAAATATCTTTCATAAGTGAAATTAGAAAGAAAACCTCCTTTTTAAAACCTTCCATAAGATGTCCCCACTAGGCTGTTTCTAAACCTAACATATGGAGGTTGTTAGGGAGATTTGTCTTCAGCTCCACACACTGAACACGGCCATATAATGGGGGGGCAAGCCCTACACAGTGTTCACAATACTGCTGATCAGAGTCTCAGTTTACCTCAGGCAGGGACAGTGCTGAGCTCAGCCTGTCAGCACACAGCTCCTGTGATCTTATCTGACTCCTCTCCATTCACATTGGCTCTGCTCCATGTTATCAGCTGATTGCATGGAGCAGAACAATATGAATGGAGAGAGGTCACAGGAGTTGTGTGCTGACAGCTTGGGTTCAGCATTGTCCCTGCATGAGGTAACCTAAAGGCCCCATCACACACGTCAATATCGTCATCAATCTGATCACTGGTGACATTGATGGCTGATCTCTGGTGAGCTGTCACACAGGCAGACTCACCAGCGATCATTGGACCAGCGACATCGTGGAAATGATTAAAATATCATTTCCACGATGTCTGCAGGCTGGTATCCATGGTAAACTGCGGGTAACTAGGCAGCGTGCGCTGTCTAGATACCCGATGTATACCTTGGTTACCAGCCTTCTCCGCTCACCGGCTGGTATCCAAGGTACATAGCAGGTAACTAGGGTCCCTAGGCGCTGGGAGCTGGCTGATCGCGTGTCTCCCGGTGTCACACGCAGCGATGCTGCGTGTCCACCGGGCGACCATCGCCAGGTTTTCGGTCCAGTCCGAAAACCTGGCGACCATCAACCAGCGATTTATCGCTGGTTGATGCACCCTGTCACACGCGTAAATATCGCTGCAACGTCACGTGCCCCTTTTAGAGTCTAATCAGTTATACAGTGGGGATGAAAAGCATTCAGGCCCATTTTCACTTCTTGTTTTATTGCAGCTATTTGGTAAATTCACAAAAGTTCAATTTTTTCTCATTAATGTACACTCTACACCCCATCTTGACTGAAAAAAACTGAAATGTAGACATTTTTGCAAATGTATTAAAAAATAAAAACTGAAATATCACATGGTCATAAGTATTCAGACCTTTTCCTCAGACACTCATATTTAAGTCACAAGATGTCCATTTCCTTGTGATCCTTCTTGATATGGTTCTACTCCTTCACTGGAGTCCAGCTGTGTTTGATTAAACTGATAGGACTTGATTTGGAAAGGCACACAATTGTCTATATAAGACCTGCCAGCTTACAGTGCATGTCAGACCAAATGGGAATCATGAGGTCAAAGGAACTGCCCAAGGAAATCAGAGACAGAGTTGTGGCAAGGCACAGATCTGGCCAAGGTTACGAAAGATTTTTTGTAGTACTCAAGGTTCCTAAGACGAACAACTTTTGAAAGGAAACACAAGCACAATATAGGGTCTTATCCTAGTGTAGCGACCGGTGGTAAGGCCGCGTGGTGTGTGTGTATGATCTTTCTCAACAGAATCCCCATACTCAGGTTTAACCGATAATAACATTTCTTTACTGTAAAACATATTTATATCACAATCAACCGAACTATATGTGCACTTGTATATATTAGAGTCTCTGGATCTTCACTTCTTCCGGGTACGCAGCAAGAAAAGAAAACACAACAATGAAGGTATCTTTCCCTAACTTTCCCTAAAATCACGTACCAGTCTATCACAGAAGAAGGTGTCGCTCCACGTAGCAGGCCTGGGGATCTCCTCACTCTTCTTTGGTCTCCTTCTGCAGGTAACAGTCTGTCTCTCCCAGTCTCAGGGCACACAGAGGAGCAGAAGGGAGATCACAGCAGCACAAATGGCTCCCTTATGTCGGTCACGGCCCCAGCACAACACTCTGGGTGCACGGCGGGCAAGGTTTTGCAGAGCGGCCAGAGTCACAGCACCAAAGTCCAGTGGCCCAGGATCAGTCACAGGGGCTTCTGTGGGGTGATTTCTCCGGCAAGGTGTTGCAAAGTAGCCCTCTTTCAACACACATCCACAGGCAGATGTTCTCTTGTTCAACTCTGTGTCTGTACTAAGCTCTTTCACTTCCTGGGTAAACAAAAGAGATGGCTGGGCGTTTCCCAGCTCTGTGATTGTACAGTCCACTGATGCCCCCTGGTGGGCAAGTGCGGACTGTGCACAGTTCATTGCAGTTTCAATTTCAATAATACAATCTGAATTGTACACCTCATTACATACCCCCCACTTAAAGGTTGACAGTCCCTGTCAACAACCATCGGCTCCAAGGCAGTGATGGCCGTTGATATCACAGGGATTGATCTCCGGCGGAGTAGGGACCTCTGTTGGGGAAACCGTCAACCCCCCGTTCACCTTCGCTCCCTTGTTCAGGGCTCACAATATCTCAATAAACTCAGTCACGTTTTCTACCCGGGGAGAGTAGGATCGCCGGCGGTAGCGGCGCCGGTTGGGGCAAATCTGCTTCCTTTAACGGGAACACCCCAGGACCGGTGACGTCGGCGGCCTCTGTACCCCTCTCTCCCTTCACAACATCAAACTGTACCACCTCCCCATCACCAACGCTGCGGAGGCACTTACGAGGATTGTTACGCTTTATGGCAGTCTGATGTACAAACACGTCATCCTTTGTTCATTCCTGTTGATGAAGCCATACCCATCGCGGACATTAAACCACTTCACCGTCCCTGGACCCGAGTGGCCAGTACTTGCTTATCGGTCTGGCTCTGTCTCGTCAACACCCTTTTCCTGATCTCCCCTGCCGAGCGAAACCGCTTTGGCTGGGGCGTCTAGTTTAAAGGTGGCTGCTGTTGTGGGGCATGGCTTGCTGGTTCTGGTATATCGGACCACGGGTGGAGGATTCGGACAACGGTTTGCCCTATGGCGGGGGTCGCCGCATGTCCAGCACCTTCCCATAGGCCGACTGGGTTGCTGTCTCGCTTGCCTGTCCGCCTGTTGGTCTAGCCTGAGCTGTAGCTGCAGTATCTGTTTCTGCAACTCTGCTACTATCTGCTTCAATTCCTCCGTGTCACTGTTCGGACTGCTGGCACCGGATATGGACCTGCAGGCCGTAGTATAAGTCTGGTTATAAGCTACTACCGGGAGGAGATTCTGTTGATCACACATCCTGCCGACTACGCCAGATGTAGCGACCGGTGGTAAGGCCGCGGGTGTGTGTGTATGATCTTTCTCAACAGAATCCCCATACTCAGGTTTAACCGATAATAACATTTCTTTACTGTAAAACATATTTATATCACAATCAACCGAACTATATGTGCACTTGTATATATTAGAGTCTCTGGATCTTCACTTCTTCCGGGTACGCAGCAAGAAAAGAAAACACAACAATGAAGGTATCTTTCCCTAACTTTCCCTAAAATCACGTACCAGTCTATCACAGAAGAAGGTGTCGCTCCCACGTAGCAGGCCTGGGGATCTCCTCACTCTTCTTTGGTCTCCTTCTGCAGGTAACAGTCTGTCTCTCCCAGTCTCAGGGCACACAGAGGAGCAGAAGGGAGATCACAGCAGCACAAATGGCTCCCTTATGTCGGTCACGGCCCCAGCACAAGCACTCTGGTGCACGGCGGGCAAGGTTTTGCAGAGCGGCCAGAGTCACAGCACCAAAGTCCAGTGGCCCAGGATCAGTCACAGGGGCTTCTGTGGGGTGATTTCTCCGGCAAGGTGTTGCAAAGTAGCCCTCTTTCAACACACATCCACAGGCAGATGTTCTCTTGTTCAACTCTGTGTCTGTACTAAGCTCTTTCACTTCCTGGGTAAAACAAAGAGATGGCTGGGCGTTTCCCAGCTCTGTGATTGTACAGTCCACTGATGCCCCCTGGTGGGCAAGTGCGGACTGTGCACAGTTCATTGCAGTTTCAATTTCAATAATACAATCTGAATTGTACACCTCATTACACTAGTAATACAGAAGTGATAAGACAGATGTTACTGCTCACCTAGGTCAGTTGTGTGACACACATCTAGTTTTAAGCATATAAGACGGCTGCTGCAGTATCCACGATCCACGTCTGCACAGTGGTAACCAGAGACGATCCCAATGGGACAAATATGTGTATGATCTGCGCTGCCATGCGGATCATACACATATAGTGTGTATCCTGATGAAGGAGCGGGGAGAGTGCTCCAAAACATGTCTAAATAAATACCCCATTGTTTGAGAGATGCATGTAGTCCTTTCACCGCACAGCAGCATGAATCATACTCATATTTGTCCAATTGGGATCGTCTCAAGGTTCCTAGCACTGTAGACTCTATAGTCCTTAAATGGAAGAACTTTGGGACCACCACAGGTCTTCCTAGACCTGGCCGTCCAGCCAAACTGAGCAATGCAGTAGGCAGATAGGATAAAGTTCCACAAAGTCAACACTCACTGCAGCCCTCCACCAGTCGGGCCTTCATGGCAGAGTAGCTCGACATAAGCCTCTCCTCAGTGTAAGACATATGAAAGCTTACATAGAGTTTGCAACAAAACACATGAAGGACTCCCAGACTATGAGAAATAAGATTCTCTGGTCTGATGAGACAAAGATAGAACTTTTTGGTGATAATTCTAAGCGGTATGTGTGGAGAAATCCAGGCACTGCTCATCATCTTCTCAATATAATCCCAACAGTGAAACATGATGGTGGCAGCATCATGCTATGGGGGTGTTTTTCAGCTGCAGAGACAGGACGACTGGTTGCAATTAAGGAAACATGAATGTGGCCAAGTACAGAGATATCCTGTATGAAAACCTCTACCAGAGTGCTCTGGACCTCAGACTTGGCTGAAGGTTCACCTTCCAACAAGACAATGACCCAGAGCACACAGCTAAAATAACAAAGGAGTGGATTCAGAACAACTCTGTGACCCTTTTTGACTGTCCCAGCCAGAGCCCTGACCTAAACCCAATTGAGCATCTCTGGAGAGACCTCAAAATGGCTGTCCACCAACGTTCACCACCCAATCTGACGGAACAGGAGAGGATCTGCAAGGAAGAATGGCAGAGAATCCCCAAATCCAGATGTGAAAAACGTGTTGTATCATTCCCAAGAAGACTCATGGCTGTACTAGGTCAAATGGTGCAAATACTCAATACTGAGCAAAGGGTCTGAATACTTATGACCATGTGATATTAAAGTTTTTCTTTTTTAATAAATTTGCAAAAATGTCTAGATTTCTGTTTATTTTCAGTCACGATGGGGTGCAGAGTGTACATTAATGAGAAAAATGAGCTTTTTAGAATTTACCAAATGGCTGCAATGAAACCAAGAGTGAACATTTTAAAGGGGTCTGAATACTTTCTGTACCCACAGTATATAGATAGATAGATAAAGATATATAAAAATACAAATGTTTTAAAGTTTTTCTAGTTTTCCATTATGTTTTATGGTAAACTGAATATTGTTATTTAAAGCCACAGCTCATCCTATATGACGAGTGGCTATGTGAATAGAAAAATACAAATTTAATGGATCTTGAAAAGAATATCAGGAAGAAACGAGAAAACAAAACCAAAAATTGAAAAATTGTCATTTGTAGGGAAGGATTAATGATTGTCTACTTTTAATGCTCTTGGAAAGCTTGGAAACAAACAAGAAGATCATTAACTAAGTATAAGTATTACTAACGATCAGCTATACAATGACATTTTTAAGTTTCCCGATCATAAAATAGAAATATAGTAGCATTTATTAGAATAATACCATCAATAGCAAGAAATATTGAGCGTAGTAATGCAATGTTATGACGGGCTGTAAAAGTTAATGGTAGCTTCAAAGAAGATCTGATATGTAAATTTTCATCTCTGCTCCAGGAATCCATCTGTTTGGATCTCATACTGTTTGATGTATCATGGACAGAATACTTTATGTAGTCATCAATGACAAGCAGGAATAATTACACACTATTAATGAATGTTTAATCACCTACCTGCGGTCTTAGAACGTGTGTGATTTACCAATACTGATGTCAATACTTGGTTACTGAGATCACAGCCTGAGCTATTAGGACTCAGAAGAAAGCTGAAAGATTATTACAGGAGTAGTCTCCTTCTTAAAAGGAACTTAAAGGGATTGTTTACCACAAGCAAAGTTCATTTTAAGCAATAGATCTTGGAATAATAATAAGCTCCATAATTGAACGTGTTGAAAAAAAATGTTCCTGTGCTGAGATAAACTTATATACAGCGGGTACGAAAAGTATTCAGACCCCTTTAAATTTTTCACTCTATGTTTCATTGCAGCCATTTGGTAAATTCAAAAAAGTTCATTTTTTTTCTCATTAATGTACATTCTGCACCCCATCCTGACTGTAGAAAGCAGAAATGTAGAAATTTTCCAAATTTATTAAATAAGAAAAACTGAAATACCACATGGTCATAAGTATTCAGCCCCTTTGCTCAGACACTCATATTTAAGTCACATGCTGTCCATTTCCTTGCGATTCTCCTTGTGATGGTTCTACTCCTTCATTGGAGTCAGTTGGTTTTAATTAAACTGAAGCACTTGATTTAGAAAGGTTATACCTGTCTATATAAAACCTCACAAGTGCATAACAGACCAATGAGAATCATGAGGTCAAAGCAACTGCCCAAGGAGCTCAGAGACAGAGTTGTGGCAAGGCACAGATCTGGCCAAAGTTACAAAAGAATTTTGCAGTACTCAAGGTTCCTAAGAGCACAGTCCCCTCCATAATCCTTAAATGGAAGAAGTTTGAGACCACCAGAAGTCTTCCTAGACCTGGTTGTCCAGCCAAATTGAGCAATCGTGGGAGAAGAGCCTGTGTGAGAGAAGGAAAGAAGAACCCAAGATCACAGTGGCCGAGCTCCAGAGATGCAGTAGGGAGATGGAGAAAGTTCCACAAAGTCAACTATCACTGTAACCCTCCACCAGTCGAGCCCTTATGGCAGAGTGGCCCGACGGAAGCCTCTCCTTATGCAAGACTATGAGAAATAAGATTCTCAGTCTGATGAAACAAAGATAGAACTTTTTGGTGATAATTCTAAGCGAATTGTGTGGAGAAAACCAGGCACTGCTCATCACCTGCCCAAAACAATCCCAACAGTGAAACATGGTGGTGGCAACATCATGCACTGGGGGGTTTTTCAGCTTCAGGGACAGAACAACTTTTTGCAATTGAAGGAAACATGAAAGTGGCCAAGTACAGAGATATCTGGATGAAAATCTCTTCCAGAGTGATTTAGACCTCAGACTTACCAAAGGCTTACCTTCCAACAAGACAATGACCCTAATCACACAGCTAAAATAACAAAGGATTGGCTTCAGAACAACCATTCTTAGCTGACCCAGCCAGAGCCCTGACCTAAACCCAATTAAGCATCTCTGGAGAGACCTAAAAATGGCTGCCCACCAACGTTCACCTTTCAACCTGATGGAACAGGAGTGGATCTGCAAGGAAGAATGACCGAGGATCCCCAGATCCAGGTATGAAAAACTTGTTGCATCTGTCCCATGAAGACTCATGGCTGTACTAGGTCAAAAGGTGCAAATACTCAATACTGAGCAAAAGTCCAAATACTTATGACCATGGGATATTACAGTTTTGTTTTTTTAATACATTTGAAAAATTTCCGCATTTCTGTTTTTTTTCAGTCAAGATGGGGTGCAGAGTGTGCATTAATGAGAAAAAAAATAACTTTTTTGAATTTACCAAATGGCTGCAATGAAACAAAGAGTGAAAAATTAAAGGTGTCTGAATACTTTCCGTAACAACTGTATATGTCTCGGTCTCAGAGCGCTCTAGTAGGGCGAGTTTGCCGCTTCCACTGGTGCCACGCTAACTGACAGCTGGCTCCCCTAATCAGATAGCGGGAGCGGTTGTCTATAACAGTGGAGTTGGCTATGTGCCCACTTCCACAGAGTAGAGTAGAATAGAAGCCACCTCTCTGTATACCCGCCCTGCTCTCCCCTGCAGGAGAAGTCTGTGCCCGCTGTGTGACGGGAGTGAATGGCGGTGAATAGTGCCAGACACATCAGGAAGGAAGGTGGCTGCTACATGCCAGTTAGTGCTTAGGCACGTGTTTTTTTTTTTCTAAAAAATCCCAGATAACCCCTTTAAGTGAGTATACAAAACAGCCATGTTCTGGCATTGCAATTTTTTACTCTTTACTGCATTTACTATTCGGAATAATACATTTTATATATTGATAGATGAACTTTTACAGACTTGACAGTACTAAATATGTTTTTTCTTAATTATTTTATTATCTTTAAACTCTTTAAAGGGGGTGTTTCAATCTGTTATATTTTTTACTTTTTTTTAAGCTTTTTGTTTTATTTTCTAACCTTCTTATGAAACTTGGGCTCATTCATTTGATCCTTTGTTCTATATACACCATGCCTCTAGCTGCCACGTCAACCAATTGATAGCTCACAATCAGACTGAGGGTGTTGGGGGGGTGTCCGAATTGGTGCTCTTCCAGGAGTGTGCCATTCTAATCCTGCTGTTAGAGATTGATGGAAGAATGTAACTTGTTTGATAACAATGGTTGGAGCTATCTCTTGGAGCTGATATTAGAGCCAAATGCTGACAGGAAAAGGTTAATATATTATCAGATTTGGCATTAAAGTGAATTCAATTATGTAAATATTTGAATCTGTGTATATAAATGGATGCAAGTTCATGTAAGGTTTGTAGATCACTTGCACTGGCAGCACTAAAAATACTGTAGCTGCTCATAATAGTCCAAAATAGTCCCCTTACCAAGATTATAATAATAAATAATAAAGTTAGAGTTAAAGGGGTATTCCAGAGGAATAAAAAAAATGTACAGTCTCTGCCCTCATACACTATGAAGCTGAGCTGGCCACTGCAGTTCTAGTATCTTTAGATAACTTGTAAATCAATAAAATAGTATCTGCTCCTCAGCTCTCACAGAGCAGTGTAAAGCTCCATGGTGCTTCAGAGAACTAGGGGCTTGGTGAGG
The DNA here is from genome assembly GCA_033576535.1 of Allobates femoralis. Classification (NCBI taxonomy): domain Eukaryota; kingdom Metazoa; phylum Chordata; class Amphibia; order Anura; family Aromobatidae; genus Allobates; species Allobates femoralis. The sequence goes on along the minus strand of JARQOC010000002.1, from coordinate 654,296,814 downwards.
AAATGGCAGCTCGCTCTACGCTCTCCCTATATGCCAGCCTCCTGATATACTTCCTTGTATCGAATGTACAAACAGAGGGCATGACGGGGATCATGGCTATCGACTCCATGCTCTCCCTATATCCCAGCCCCCTGATATACTTGTTTCTATCTGAACAGGGGTGTAGTGGGGAGTGGCTGCTGGACCATGCTCTACCTACATGCCAGCACTCTGATATACTTGGTATTAGCTAGTGTGTCTATCATGTAGTTAGAGCATAGGGCCAGCGGCTATGCCCCTGCCATGCTCCCTGTTCTACGCTAGATAATAGCAAGTATATCAGGGAGCTGGCATTTAGGGAGAGCATGGGGTCGAGAGCCATGATCCCCCATCAGGTCCTCTGTTCATACATAGGATAAAAGGAAGTATATCAGGAGGCTGGCATGTAGGGAGATAATGGGTCCAACAGCCACTCCCCATCACACCCCTGTTCATATAAAAACAAGTATATCAAGGGGCTGGCATATACTGATAGAATACGGCTGGTGGCCATGCCCTTGCCACACACCCCTGTTCATACACTAGAAACAAGTATATCATGGAGATGGTATGTAGGGAGAGCATAAAGCCATTGACCAAGCCCCTGTTCTCTGCTGGGACATAGAGTTTTACACTGCTCTGTGATGTGTGGGAGGGGTGAAGGTTGAGAAGCAGTTACTATTTTATTGACTTACAAATTATCTAAAGATTCTAGAACTGCAGTAGCCAGCTCAGCTTTATCATGTATGAGGTCACTATATAACTTTTTATCTCCCTAGAGTAACCCTTTAAGGATTATGTAAAACTTTAAAATGAATGCAGAAAAAGCAGCATTTCAGCTATTGAATTTTCACTTTTTTACACAACTTATTATACAAGCTTATTTCTTGTATTCAGGCTGCACATTTACAGTAGTTTTGACACATCGCTCGAACAGCACCGACACCGGAACTGAGGATAGGCTTTTATATTTTACGGGGGCTCACATGGGGAATGTGAAGGGGTTGTCCACTTGAATGGATGAGTCTCATCCGATTTCAGGAAAAAATACAAACATGCTGCGATGTCTTTCACGCACAGATTTGGTGGCACACATGGGCAATTACAAGTGGTTGTCCAAGTACTGGAAAACTCATTTAGTATTGATATTAGATTCCTACTGAGATCTTTATAGTTTATGTGCCATTACCTCTTCTATGACATGCATCCATTAACTATAGTTGCAACATAATACCATAATGGGAATAACTAAAAATATATAGTAGCACTTACCCCTACTAAGTGGCCCACTACCACAGAAAGACCAATGGATAGTGATGGTGACCCTACAGTGTCATCCCTTCTGTCATCAGTGGAGGCATAAATGCAGAGCACCAGCTGCAGGGTCAGGATGATTTCCACTGTCACAGCCTGTCCTTCAGTTGCATTGTTACTGGGCTGGGAAAACAGATATAACAAGAACTTAATTACAGTTTAAGTTCCCAAATGCAGTCAGATATGATGAAAATACTTACTGTTCCCCTTTGTACTAAGGCTACTTTCACATCAGAGTTTTTAGCAATTCCGGCAGATCAGGCAAGCTTTAACTTTTGAACTTCAGGTTTGCCTGATCTGCCGGAAACTAGCACACTAGCGGCATGTCTGCATTCTGCATAATGCATTTCCTATAGGTCTTGTGAACATGTGCAGCACTTGTGTTTTTGCCTTGATCTGGCATTTTCGGGAATAGACAAAAACAGCTGCTAGCTAAGGTTTTAAACGCACGCAAGTGCCACATTTGCCAGATCGCGACAAAAAACGCAAGTGCCCCACATGTCTGCAAGTCCTATAGAAAATGCATTAGTCAGAATGCAGTCTTGCTGCAATTTTACAGGATGTGGCTTTTGCAAAAATACCGGAGTTTTGCCGGATTTGCAAAGCCGCTGATATGAAAGCACCCTAAAGCCCCCGTCACACCTGGCGATGGGGCTGGGGATGTCGGCGGCGACTGGTGGGTGCGCGCACGTTTTTGGCGCGCCAGGAGTGTCGCCGTCCCCCGTTTACACGGGGCAACACCTCCAGCCCCGCGCCGGCGAGCTGTCAGGCGACATTGCCGCCGGGGTGTCTGTAAACCCCAGCGGCGATGCAGGACAATGGGAGCCTATGGCTTCCATCCCCTGACAGGTCTCCGGTGCCCGGTTACAAGGGGCGATGTGTGCACATCGCCCCATGATGGTCGCCTGGTTTCAGAGCACTGCTCTGTAACCAGGCGACCGCCCGGCACCGCCGACATCGCCCCTTTACATGAGGCGACGTAGGGGCGATGTCGCCGCCGATAGGCCACGCCCCACGTCGCCTCTGTTAACGGCGGCGATGTGGCTCCATGTGACGGGGGCTTAAGAGCTGAGCTTCATTAAGATATTATTTGTATGCAATACATTTATCCACAGTGTATTATAACAGAGCAGCAACTGATTCTTACATGGATATATAATATTGTATTTGCACTTTAAACTGATACATTTTCCTCTGCAGAATATCATTTCTAGGTGACAGACAATATTTTAAAATCAATACTTATAGATATGAAAAAGTGCGATCTTTAGGTTTTTCCATGCAAAATAGAAATGCAGTATATCCTTGTGTTCATTGCAGCACACACAATAGGCAGACTCTACTAGTTGTCTGCAGAACACTTTTCAGCTTTGCTATGTAGCATAAGACCTGTGGCAGAATAATTTTACTATAAACCCTAGGGTCTTTGCAAAACTTTGGCTTTGCTCCTAAGCCCAGCTACTCCTATAGCTAGCATTTATTATGCTGTTCTGACGCACCAAGTCAAATGCAGAATAAACATCCTATAACTAACAGGAGGAGAGTTTTCTGATGGTAGGAATTCACTTTTCTTATACACTATATTGAGTTAATATCAACATGACGACTTCTTTAAGATATGACTTAAAATTGAAATGTACTTTCAATAAACATGGTGTTAGGCAATAGTACAGGTAAGTATAAGAAACTTTGTAATTTATGTTATCAGAGAAATCAGCTTCCTTCCCCACTTATTAGCCACTTCTTAGCCACTTACTCCCCTATACACCTTATAAACTTGTCATTCGTATTAAAAAAAATAGCTTAAATCTTTGTCACGTGACATCTGGTTATGATTTATGGAAAGGGTAATTAGGATGAGGATTGTGGAGCAGGGAAAGGAAACAGGCAGAGGGAAATATAAATTGTAGTGAACTTCTAGCAAGTCTTTTACCTCATCTCAGAGTTAACTCCCATCCTGAAATCAGCACTGTGGCATTTTGTCATCTATGTTGCAGTCGCTGTGTGCTAAAAATTTAAGAACAAGAAAGAATCCATCTATTTGTACTTTGCTGTGATTGGGAGACATCACTACAGCAAACGGATTGTAAATTAAAAGATGGAACATGAAAAGGTGAAAAGTGGTGAAAATGCATGATTTAAGTCATACACTGGCCAGATAAAGTGTTACAACTGCCACAGCGCCAGCACCTTCACAGCAGGGAGGCTGGTGGCCACAGTGTACTCACTCCTCCAGTGGTCCCGCAGCATCTGCCGTTGTTGCATCGGATGCTTCCTGCTCCCAGGACCTGGGCATGCCACACAGGTCTCCTGAGAGCATGTTTAGGTCACGCATGCAGCAAACCCCTGCTTCTTAAAGACCAGCATGCATTTTAGACATATTCCTCATTTGGAAGGTGCCTGAGCAACATGGTTTATGCTTTAGAAACACACTACTAGTTGTCAGGTCTCTCCCTGCTTTATCCAGTGTTCATGCCTTACCTGACCTGTGTCTGTCCTTAGTTCTGCTGACCCGCAAACACCATTTGGACCAGCCTGATGCTACATCAGATTTAAGCATAGAAATGAAAACTGGGCACTGACCTGTTAACAGTGTTATTCCTATACTCCTGTGGCGGTGACGTGCTGTAGAATCTCCTGTTGCTCAGCCAGAGTTCAAGGCAATATATCCAATAAGAAAGATGGCGGCACTCAGCATTCCAATTTGCAGCTGATATTTGAAGAAAAATTACAGCAGCAGGTGCATGATACAGGGAGGGAGGTGCTAGGATCACATGGTGACGCTTCGCGGGAGTCCCACTTCTACGGGTCCAGTGTACACTCTGACTTGGATTAATATGCTCTGGAAAAAAGTGATTCAAATTGTCTCCATGTTGTCATTCTTCCTAAAGGCCTTCCGCAAGGTGTTTAAAGAAGCTGGTCAAGTCACCTTTTCGGCATCATCTCTCCTTAAGCTTTGCAAGGAAAATCTCCTGTAGGACTGTATGCGGTCCATTTCCATATCTAGTCCTCCAAACTAGGCTGGAATAATGAAGCGCTAGCAGCTACCTTGTTGGAGGATCTGTCTGTAAGAATCGAGGATGAACTGAGATGCTCCTTCTACCCTGGATGTCCTGGTATCCCTGACTATCCGCAGTGATCTTTGGTTTCAAGAATGTTTCAGAGAAGTGAACCAAGAAAGGCGTTCTATCTCCTGGATCCTTCCTATCAGAAACATACCAACTGCTACTTCTGAACCTATGAACGTAGACCATGTGAATATGGTTAAATGTCATCTGGAAGTCCAGTGCACCCAAGTTGGGTGCTTTCACTGCAAAAGCACAAAACATCACATCCAAACCTGTCCTGTGAAGCCAGGAAACTTCCCAGCCTAGGGTCTGTGGGATAGGCCAAGCTAAGTGTGAGCAAGTCCTCTTCATTCCTGAATCTCATAGTCGCCATATCCTATGGTTCCGTCCTATTTGCGGAGTGGGCTTTTCTGGACTCTGAGTGCACCCGTAACTTCATGCAACAGGCCATAATGGACAGGTATCAGATTCCCATTTTGTATCTTCAAGTGCCAATTACTATCTCATCCATGGATGGAAAGCCCCTGCCATAACCCATCCAGTTTATCACTGAGCAAATAGAACTTTGGGTGGAATACTGCACACTGAGAAAATCTCCTTCCACATATTTCCAGGCCTGTCTCATTTACTACTGCTGGGTCTTCAGTGGCTTCAGATGCATGAGCCTGTCTTGGATTTGAGATCAGGAGATGTACTTTGATGAGGACAGTCCTGTCACGAAAAGTTTTTCGACCTTGTTCGCCAAACCACCAATTTTTCGGTCCTACTGTCCTCTGATTGCTACTACACAAACATCTTTGACAAGAAGAAAGCTGAGAATCTGCTGCCACACAGGCTACATGACTTTCCTATTGACCTACTTCTTGATGCCTCACCTCCCTGTGGTAAAATCTACCCTCTGTCCGAGGGAAGAACCCAAGCCATGTCTGCATACGTCAAAGAAATTCTGGCTATGGGATTTATCTGGAAATCCTCCTCCCTGGACAGAAAAAGGACCACAAATCAATTATAGGGTTAAAGTTGTTTGACCATCTCCATGTCTCCAGAATCTTCTCAAATTCAATCTCCGAGGTGAGTACAATCTATTCTGTATTTGCTAGGGTCAAAAATGGAAAAACACCTTTAACATCCGTGATGGTCACTACAAGTACCAAGTAAAGCCATTCAGCCAAAGCAATGCTCCAGCAATTTGTGAACAATATCTTATGGGACCTTCTCTACTCCTGTGTGGTTGTATACCAGGACGACAATCTGATGTTCTCCCAATCTGTAATGAGAAATGTCCGTCAGGTTCTCCAGAGTTTGAGGGAGAATCGCTTCTATGCCAGGTTTGAGAAGTGCCTCTTTGAATAAACATCCCTTCCTTTTCTGGGATACATAATCTCCAACATTGGTTTGAAAACTGATCCAGGGAAGGTGTTGGCAGTTCTCAAGTAGCCCCGTCCAGATGGAGTGAAAGCAATTTAGTCATTCCTGGGCTTCGCTAACTACTACTGTAAATTCATTCTGCACCTCTCTTCCCAGCTTCTTTCAATCATGGCCTTCACCCTCAAGGAGGTGAATTCCAAGTTGTAAACTCCAGAAGAGAAGAGTGCATTTTTGCCCTTAAGCAGGTCAAGGCCTTCTCTGCATGTCAATGCAACTAGTTGACTGGCAATTGAGAATTGTTGGCGATTAAGATGGCGCTGAAGGAGTGGTGAAACCTTCTGACTGGTGCAGTGCATACAATTGTCATCTACACTCACCACAAGAATATAGCCTACCTAAAGTTGGCCCAGAAGCTGAATCTGCGCCAAGGAAAATGCTCACTGTTTGCCACCCGATTTTACTTCGTTCTTCATTTCCAACCAGTTGAAAAGTATATCAAAGCAGATACACTTTCCAGGGCCTTCCACTTAGTCAACAAAGAAAAGGAACTTTAGCATAATATTGAGCCTTTCAAGAAACTCACTGAAGCTCCAGTAGAGTTGTTCCAGATGCCTGGTAAGAATTTAATCGTAGAGATGGACAGGAGGCATGTGTTGCAGTGAGGTCACTCCTCTAAACTGGCTGGTCATGCCAGACAAAAGAAGACTACTTTTCTCATCTTTCAGCACTACTTGTGGCCTACACTACTCAAAGACTTGGTGCACCATGTCTTTGCTTGTCCTTTGTGTGTCCCTACTAATACCACTAAGAAGTTTCCTGCTGATCTTCTTCTTCCTCTACCATTGCCATCAGCTCCCTGGCAACATATCTCAATGGATTTTGTCACAGACCTGCCAGTGTAGTCAGGTCGCCCTGTGATGTCAGAGGTTGTGTAAAGATTCCTGATCTGCTGTTCGCCTACTTGTCGCAGACGTCTTTGACTAGAAGGAGGCTGAAACACTGCAACTACATAGGCCTTTTGATTGTACTACCAACATACTTCTGGGTTCCTCACCTCCCCATGACCAAATCAACCCTCTGTCCTAGGCTGAAACCCTAAACGTGTCCAAATTCATCAAGGAGAATCTGTAAGGGGATTTTTCCAGAAGCCCTCCTCTCCATGCAGAGTTGGCTTCTTCTTTGTAAAGAAAAAGAATGATTCCCCTGTATAGATTATAGAGATCTCAACCAAATCTTGGTCAAGAATCAGTATCCGCTGCCACTTAAATTGCTTGACCCCCCTCGTGGGTCGACAATCTTCTCTAAACTTAATCTCTATGGTGCATACAATGTTGTCCGTATACGGCCAGGTGAGAACTGGATGATGACTTTTAACACCCTTGATGGCCACTACGAGTATTGGGTAATGCTGTTGAGCTAAGTAATGCTCCATAAGTCTTTCAGGAATTTGTGAACAATATTTTCTGGGACCTTCTCTACTTGTGTGTAGTAGTGTACCTGTATGACATTCTGGTGTTCTCTCCCAACTTGTCAACACACAGAAAGCATGTTCGCCATGTTCTGCAAGTAAAAGAGACTGGTAATAACTGCAGAACTCGGTGTTTGTCTAGTCATTCCTGCATCTTTTCTGCACCTACAACACTTATCACCTTCATTACCCCCAGGGGCCTGCTCCAGCTGAGGGGCATGCTGCATCAGGCTGCCAACCACCTATTCCCTGGGACCACTACCAGAAGCAGTGCTGATCACCACTGACCAGAAACTTAGATGGTATCAGGACAAACCTTTTCCCTTTATTTTTTCCCCTTTAACATGTTCGGTATGGGCCATGACCTCTGGGACTACCACCATGACTTCCATCAAACTGACCCCGGATGGCCGAGTACCCCGGCCCAGCAACCATACATTTGCACAGTACTATATTAAAAGATTTTTCAACTTGCATGCTCTCAGGTGCAATTTAGGCATGGGTCTATAAACTTTTGGTAAATTATAAAATATTTCTTTTACATCAAAACTATATTTTGGCAAATGTTGAAAGCAAATGGCATTAGTTGCACTAAAGCAATGATGAAGAGAATCTTTCAGTAGGATCAATTCTCCTAAGCTGTATATATAGAAAACTGAACCCGTTCTACACCCGGGTGACAAGTATTTTTATTGCCACATTATTGCAACATTTTTAATATTATTGATGAATTACCTAAAAACAAAATATATTTATTGTGCAAAAACTTTAGTTAGGGTGCTTTTACATCTGCGGTAGGTGTAATTGCCGGCAGGTCTGCAGACTTTACACAAAAAATTTGGTTAAGGCTGCTTTCACATATGCTATAGGTGTAATTCCCGGCAGATTCTGCAGATGTTGCTGCATCTGCCGTATCTGCTGTGTAAATGCCGACTTGCGGCAGGCCCCATTCATTCTCTATGGGGCTTGAGGTCGAGTGTGGAAAGTGCGGAATTGCCAAATCCGGCACTTGCGGCATTCCTAGCAATGTTATTTTTGAGTGTCATCAAGTGCTGGATCTGCCAGATTCAGCAATACCGCACTTGCCACACCCAACTGCAAGCATAAAAAATGAATGGGGCTTACCGGATTGGTGCCGCAAGTCGGTCGTTACGTGGCAGATATGGGAGATGCGGCGACGTCAGCTGGATCTGCCGAAAATTACACCTACTGCAGATGTGAAAACAGCCTTAATCAAATTTTTTGTGTAAACACTGCAGACTTTTTTAAAGTTGCTTTGTTGGTGCAGGACTTTGTGGGTCGGGTTTTCTTTATCTATTCTTACACTTTATTTAAACTTTGTGCCCTGGCCCCCCCATTATCCCTATCCTGGCATGTGTAAAGTGCCATGTACATGTTGTACAGTACAGTCCCTGACAGAAGTTATGTCGCTTATCCATGTTATGTTAATAAAAGCTTATAACCTTACGTTAAATTCATCCATTGGTTGTATAAATTACTCTTTTGAAAGCTGAAACCCTCCGAAATCTGGTTTAGGTTAAGAAAATAAATTGGCATCAATGCTGAAATATTGATCATTTAATGAATACAGAATGGTCAAAGTTTGGCAAGACAAAAGTTTTGTCGCCTGGTCATATAATGCACCCAATCCTAGTTTACATCCTCACCTGTGCTCAGTAAATGATCGTTTAATTAGTGGGTGTGTATAAAAAGAAACCCAGCACCCCAGACCTTCAGTTGAACTGCAACTTGAGTTCTGACAATATGCCAAAAATCCACCCTGCCACCAAAGCCTTTATTATCAAAAGGCTGAAGACCAGATCCACTTCAGAGGTGGCTGGCACCTTTAATGTGTGTCAGCGTCAAGTACAAAGAATTAAAAAAAAAGATTTGAAGAGACTGGAGATGTGTTTGACAAGCCCAGGTCCGGCAGACTCCGCAAGACAACTGCTCAGGAGGAACGTTTGTTGGTTAGAAAAACCAAAGCAAGCCCCTCTTCCACTGCAGCAGAAATCCAACAGGCCTGGTCTCCTCAAGTCCCTGTGTCAACTAGAACAGTTTGTAGGATTCTGTCTCGAAATGGCCTCCATGGTCGAATTAGTGCCCAGAAGCCAGCACTAAACGAAAGGCAAATAAAAAAATGTTTGGCATTTGCAAAGTCCCACAGACTGCTAAACGCTGGAAAAGTGGCAGAAGGTGGATTTCTCAGATGAATCTTCAGTAGAATTAAACCACAGCCACAACAAATACTGCAGGAGACCTACTGGAGCTCGTATGGATCCACAGTATGGGGGTGTGCGAAACATTTGCAAGGAGGAAGGAAATATCAATAGCCTAAAATATCAAGAAGTATTAGCTACCTCTTACATTCCAAATCATAAAAGGGGTCAAATTCTGCAGCAGGATGGTGCTCCATCTCATACATCCATCTCTACAACAAAGTTCCTCCAGGCAAAAAAGATCAAGGTGCTGAAGGACTGGCCAGCCCAGTCACCAGACATAAACATCATTGAGCATGTTTGGGGTAGGATGAAAGAGGAAGCTTGGAAGACAAAACCAAAAAATCTAGATGAACTCTGGAAGGCATGTAAGACTGCATTCTTTGCTATTCCTGATGACTTCATTAATAAATTGTATGAATCATTGTTGAACCGCATTGATGCAGTCTTTCAAGCTCATGGAAGTCACACAAAATATTAAATATGACTCTAATAGCACCACAACTTCATTCACCAATGTTATGCCATATATATTTGTATTTTAAGTTAATTATTTGTTTGAGTATCTCATTACTTTCAGTGGGCGACAAAACTTTTGTCTTGTCAAAATCTGACCATTCTGTGTTCATTAAATGATCAATATTTCAGCATTGATTCCAATTTATTTTCTTAACATAAACCTCATTTCAGAGGGTTTCAGCTTTCAAAAGAGTCATTTTACAACCAATGGGTGAATTATTATTATTATTTTTATTATTATTATTGTTATTTATTTATATAGCGCTATTATATTCCATGGTGCTTTACATGCTAAAAGGGGCAGACTAGGACAAGTAACATAGTAGCAATAGAAGTAACAATAAATGTGGACAATTCGGTAATACAGATACAAGAGGGGAGAAACGTCAACGTCAGGTTATAAGCTTTTATTTACATAACATGGATAAGCGACATAACGTCTGTCAGGGAGTGTAGGTGAATCCTTTAATAAAATGGTCCAGGCATATACTGCGATTACCAGTGCTATGTTATTGAAGACACTGTCGCTGAGAATATCATCGGAAACAAACTGGTGAATGGTGATATTAGCAGAGACAGTGTCTTCAATAAAATGACCCCATGACCCCAAGCACACGCTGACTAATTCAATATAGCACTGCGCATGCATCGGCCATCCTAGCTTCAAACAGAAAAAGCATTATTTTATAGATTATGGTTACGTTTGATAAGCATCTAGTGTCCATAACAACCTATTAGAGCTCAACTTTCACTTTACCTCAGCAGCTTCAATATTGAAAGCTGCACTTTGGTTGCTAAAGGCAACCAGAAAGATCTTACTGTGAGGCAATTCTCATAAATGAGGCCTCAGGTACTTCTGCAGGGGATAAACTTTTTTTTTTTTTTTTTAAAGGCTCATTGGCCAATGAATCGATTCAATCCTGTGACATGTGACATTTAAATGTAGAGAAGTAGTGAGGGAGGCAGCTTGCCATGGTCCTGAAAAAGCATTTTTTTTAAACTGTGAGAATATTTGAATAATTTTTGTAGTCAACATTCTAGGGTAATTTTACAAAAATATGCTAGGATCTTTTTAAAAATTAAAATGTAAATTCTAAGTCAAGAATGTTCAAAGTAAAGAAAGAGATTGGATCCGGCCTTGGGATCGTGCTGCCCCTCCCAATTTAGAGGAAGAATCAACTAGGAGAAAGTTGGATCTTCCAGGGATCTTTATTTCTATAATATCTCAACACTTTTCGTGTAGAACAGTACACTTCCTCAGGAGTAGAATACATTAGAATAGAATTCTATTCTCCTGAGGAAGAGTACTGCTGTAAGCGAAATGCGTCGAGATATTATAGAAATAAAGATACCTGGAAGATCCAACTTTCTCCTAGTTGATTCTTCCTTTGGATTGGGCAGGCAGCGTGAGCACAAGGCCAGATCCAATCTCTTTCATTGCTTCAGACGAACAATCCAGCTGACTGTTGTAGCTTCGCTCCTTACTAAACCCTCATTTTACTGTGGTTGTGTCACACACAACCTAATAAGGTGAGTGGGACCATATCTTTAGCTTTAGGCTTAATCTACTCGGATAAGACACTATTGTGCGCTTATCTCTCCTCCTCTAAGGCTGCTTTCACACTGTGTATTTCTTGGATCCGTGGCTGTCCATTGTAAAACGGACAGCCACAGATCCGATTTTGCCCCCATGTATCCCTATGAGCCACAGATCGGATCGGATTTGGCCTAATTGCCATCCTATTGAGTCTGATCCGATTTGTGTCCAATATTTTTCTGTACCCAAAATCGGAGACTGCTCCGATTTTGGGCACAGTGGACCAAATCAAACCGAATTGGATCTGTCCCAATCCGCGGCCGTTAACATGCGAACTATGGAGCATGAGTCTGAGGAAACAGCTGATCGTCCCTTGGACCCGATTTTAGTGTACTGAGTATGCTCAGTAAACTAAAATTGCTCCTTACCATCTAATTTCACTTCCACAATGTGTATGCATACATTGCGGAAGTGAAATTTAGTAAAAGAAAGGGTTAAAAATAATACATTTATATTCTCACATTTCCAGCAATACCCCGATGCCTCCAGCAAGCTCCAGATGCTTACAGGACCTGCAGTTACGTCACAACCCGATCAGCTGATTTGAAATCGCCGCAACATATAACACCTTGCTGTGCCCCCCAGTGGGATCCTAACAATGAATCTGCTCCCTGTGTGGTGCCAGCTCACTGTGTGCACTGGAGGGAGCTGTGTATGTGTGTCAGATCGCTTATTATTACCGAGCAGTCCGAGCATCTCGGCGGTACTCGGTGCTCACCGAGCATCTCGAGTACCGGGATACTCGTGCGAGTAACGAGTAGCGCAAAGCATACTCGCTCATCCCTAATACAGATGCAGAATGAGGGTTGCAATTTTACTATCAAAAGATAGAATGAAGGCTCACTGTAAAACCACATCCGGTAATGGATGCGGTTACCGCATTCTGCCTTTTAAGTGTGACCCTAGCCTAAGGCCGGTTTCACACTTGCGTTTGGAGCGCAGGATATGCAAACACAGCCAAACGCCTGCATACTTTGTCCCAATATTTAACATGGGGACACATGGTACCTGTGTTTGACTGCACGTGCATGCGTTTGCGTTTGGACACACATAAAGTCCGCACCTCAGATTCCAACATGTTGCATTTTTCCCTGCGTCTCAGGAGGCTTGATTTTTGCGCAAGCGTCCTGAAGAGCAGAAATGATGCATGACAGTGTATGTGTACGCACTGGTAACCGCAGACATACGCAGCAAACACAGTTTTTTTATATACATATATATCTCCTTGATGAAATCGAGCTCTTCTGTCTGGTGTGTCTCTCTCTCTCTCTCACCGCCTTATAATGGCTTTCAATGGCCGACAATACATTTCAATACACAAAATTTTGTGAACGCATGCAGATAATTAGCGCTGCGTTCACAAAATTTTGTCTGCGTTTTGGCATGCGTTTCTGCATGCGCACGATACTCTGGGTTACAAAATGCTAATGTGAAACCAGCCTAACTATATATTTGCCACACTTAAGTTTTTATTAGTACACTGCTGAGATCACACTCCTCTTAGGCTAAGTTCATATGTCTCATAATCAACCATTAGAATGGATCCTGCATCAATCTGGTGAGACAAAGTTATGCACACGTTACGGTACTTTTTTTAGGCTGGATTCACACTTCAGTTGTTATAAAATCAGGCAAGATCAGGTTTTTAATCAAAAACATCATCCTTTCAGGATCCAGTGTTTTGCCCAATCAGTTTAAAATGTCAGGTAGAATCCTTTTGCTTCAGGTTGCTATCTGACACCATTAAAGTAAATCATTGGCTTCTTTTATGAATGAATTGATATTTCTAAAATATAAATGACATGGGATTTTACACTGATGTGTGAATGTCACCTTAATTTTATTCTGTAGTGTATGTGTAAATTGCAGCGCCACCCACTGGCCTTCGACTCCTGTCTCCAACTCCCAGGGCCTGCGCATGCTGCAAAGGTTTTCCAGGAATGCACTTAGGTTGTGTGGGTGACACTTAAAGTGCAAGTATGCCATATCCAGAAGTATGACTGAGCAGCATAGACTAATTAAGGCGCCTTCCCCTAACGGAAGTGCCTGAGCAACATGGTCTATGCCTAGAGACATGCTGATAGTTGTCAGGTCACCATTCCCTCAGCTCTTTCCTGAGTCCAGTGCCTATACCTACACCATATCTGTATCCAAGTGTTGCTGTACCCACAAGCACCTGCCTTTACCTGTCGGACTGCCATACCTGCTGAATCAGTCCTGCTGCCATGCCCTCTACAACAACCTGAACCAGTCCTGCTGTCGGACCCTCGGCAGCAGCCTAAACCAGCCATGCTGCTGTATCCAGTACACCAACCTGAGCCAGCACTGCTGCCAAATTTGCTATACTAGTTTTTCAGTCCGCAGCTTCCCTCACCTGAGACAGTACCTGTTTGCATCCCGGAATTTCTCGGATTCAGCTGTTAATGTGGAGTAGCGTCTGGCAGCTACCTTCCTGCACAAGACTAACCTCTCCATCAGAGGCACTAGTGAAGACAAAGTAATCTCTAGGGTACCGTCACACACAGAGATATATTGCATGCAACTCACTGGTTGCAGTGAAATCATGGACACATTGTTCTATTTTGTTGCTGTGTACAAATGTAATAATGTGTCCATGATTTCACTGCAACCAGTGAGTTGCATGCAATATATCTCTGTGTGTGACAGTACCCTTAGATGCACCCTTCCAGGGAGTGATCTGTGCTGCGGCCCAGTGAGTGCACACCCCCATGCTCGACCCTGTGACTGTTACATAACTGATATAAGGAAAACAAGCTAGTACTAAGAACATGCATAGTTATAATGTGGCATATATCGGTTGCTTGATCTTCCTTGTATTCCAGGTAGTTTAATTTGTACCTTTAGAGAATAGTGATGAGCGAGTATGCTCTGCGCTGCTCGGTACTCGCACGAGTATCCCGATACTCGGGATGCTCGGCGAGCACCGAGTACCGCCTAAATGCTCGGACTGCTCGGTAATAATAAGCAATCTGACACACGTACACAGCTCCCTTCAGTGCACACAGTGAGCTGGCACCTCACAGAGAGCAGATTCATTGTTAGGATCCCTCTGGGGGCCACAGCAAGGTGTTGTATGTTGCAGCGATTTCAAAAAGCCCCCCCTCCCACCCTTTCCCAGCAATACTCGTTTTAACCGGAAGTCTGTGGGCGGCGCCTGTCACTCATTGACTTACATTGGGCTCGGTGCTCGGCCGAGTACACGAGTATCTTGAGATGCTCGGCCAGAGCACCGAGCACCCGAGCATTTTAGTGCTCGCTCATCACTATTAGAGAAGATATAACATATCTACCATATTTGTTCAGTATTACAAGCATAGAAGCTCATTTATGAGTAGTAATTTTCCTTGATGTGACAAATGATGTCCAAGCTTTGAATTGTACATAAGAATATCATTCCAAGGGTAATTGCCCTCTTACATTCAACCAATTATCGCATAAGTGATCATCAATGGGAGTTGTTGCAGTAAGTTAAATCAAAGATATCATTAAATACCAAGCATCAGCCCATTAGGATCTATAATTAATATTCTACATGTGACATGGCAAAAGTTATGAATGAGGTCATGATGCAAATCTAGAAAATCATCCTAAAATAAGGAAGTAGAAATAGATTTTTAGGTTAAAGCTGAAGGTGAGCAGATGTTATGATCCTTAACTTCTCTCTGGTGTACCTACCGGTATATCAATCACTACAGCGTCAATTCCATATACGCTTATCCCAATTTATTTTTGTTGCACAAAAGTAAGATGATGAGGAAAAGCTGAAGTCATGGCTGAAAGCACAGGGAGTACCGTATATGTATTTGTGAATCATTCACTTTAGTAGAGATATCACGGTACCTGGGCTGAACGTGCGTGAAAGAAGAATCATCATTTGTATACAATTTTGAATTTATTGCACCAATGCGTTTCGGCACTGGACTGGTGCCTTTTTCAAGGTAATAGGAAGGAGCTAGTCTGGCGCCAAAACATATTGGTGTAATAAAAAGCTTAATTTTCTACATTCCGGCAAACACAGCCTAGCTACTGTGATAACACCACTAAAGTGAATTGCTAGAAGAATTTCTCCTACAGCTATAGGGCTGCAGATGTGGATTTTAAGGCTTTTATAGGTCTCTACACACACACACCAATTCGTGCTACCATCACACTCACCTTCTTTTATTTCCCTTCAGTATTGCCCTATTGTGCGCTTCTGGCCCCACCATAATTCAGCTATTTGTGAATCACAGAACTCAACACTTGAGGAAATCCCTATAAACTGTTTTGGTATTTGGTAAAGGGATGGGGTTATATAATGAATGAAAAGTTCCTTTAACTGGAATCTGGGTGATGGCTCAAAGGTAGAAAAATGATCACTTTATTGAGGCTATGCTCTTCAACTAAGCATGTGTCTTCATCTAAAACACCGGATATTTAGCGTCTCCCATTCACACAACCTCCTCACGTCGCCCCCTATCTGTCGGTGTTCCCCAAGGTTCAATTCTTGGACCCCTGCTCTTCTTCATCTACTCCTTTGGCCTGAGACAGCTCATAGAGTCTCATGGCTTCCAGTATTATTTGTGCGCTGATGACACGCAGATCTACCTCTCTGGACCTGACATCACCTCATCACTAACGAAAATTCCACAATGCCAGACCAATATTTCTTCTTTATTTTCTGCTTGATTTCTAAAACTAAACATGAAATTTATCATCTTTCCCCCATCTCACTCTACCACTCCACCAGACCTATCCATCCAAGGAAATGGCTTCTCACTTTCCCAAGTCCCTCATCCTTGGTGCCTCGAGGTAAATTTCGACTCTGCCCTCTCCTTCAAGCCACATATCTAAGACCCTACTGCCAACACCAACTCAAAAATAAACCTACTGTATCCTCCCCATCCTTGTAGACTGTGAGGCCTTACGAGCAGGGTCCTCTCTCCTCTCCTACTGTAACCTCACCCATCCCTTGTAGACTGTGAGGCCTTATGGGAAGGGTCCTCTCTCCTCACCTACTGTATCCTCACGCATCCCTTGTAGACTGTGAGGCCTTATGGGAAGGGTCCTCTCTCCTCACCTACTGTATCCTCACGCATCCCTTGTAGACTGTGAGGCCTTATGGGAAGGGTCCTCTCTCCTCACCTACTGTATCCTCACCCATCCCTTGTAGACTGTGAGGCCTTACAAGCAGGGTCCTCTCTCCTCACCGACTGTATCCTCACCCATCCCTTGTAGACTGTGAGGCCTTATGGGAAGGGTCCTCTCTCCTCACCTACTGTATCCTCACGCATCCCTTGTAGACTGTGAGGCCTTATGGGAAGGGTCCTCTCTCCTCACCTACTGTATCCTCACGCATCCCTTGTAGACTGTGAGGCCTTACGGGCAGGGTCCTCTCTCCTCACCTACTGTATCCTCACCCATCCCTTGTAGACTGTGAGGCCTTACGGGCAGGGTTCTCTCTCCTCAGCTACTGTATCCTCACCCATCCCTTGTAGACTGTGAGCCCTCGTGGGCAGGGTCCTCTCTCCTCTTGTACCTGTTTGTCCCTTTATAATTATTGTACTTGTGTATGTATGCCCCTTTTCACATGTAAAGTGCCATGGAAATAAATGGAGCTATAATAATAAATATTAATAATAATAAAGTCTTTTTTGTGTTGACATGCATAACCTGACTATAGTGACTGTTCCTGTGTCTATGAGCTATCTTCCATTCCAGCAGTGCCCAGTATTTCCCTGTTTTTCTTATTTACTCCATTGTACTTACTGTGATTTCCATCTCAAATAACTGGAACAATGCGGAGCAGGAACTGGACCATTCTTTCCAAGCTTTCAGACAAAGTTGTGCCTGTTATAAGCACAGTCAGTACAATGATCAGTTCTGCTTATGCTCAGTTACTTTTTTCACTCCAAACCTCTATACTATGGAGCAATGCTTTTTTGTATTTTTCTTTCCTTTTAAAAAGGAGTCTTTCATGTTGAAAATGGTATCTGATCTGCAAGCAGACGTTTATAGAGCAGGTGGAGTTGATTGATCAGATTGACAGACATTTTTGTGGGAAAATATTCACTAAAGCCTTCAATTTAATCATTGAAATCTCTGTATGATGTAAGTTCAGTGGATGGTCCTATGTAGTGTTTGAAAGCCTTCGCTGTATGACATCCTTACACAGATAGGACTGCATGCACAGCTTCACAGGCTCCCTTTAAGTTTTTCACCGCTGATCCACATGCTACGTGATGATCCAACTACAAATTGGAGATGAGAGCTAAGAACTCCCACTTGGTTGCTTTTTAGATCCATCATTAAATGCTTAACAACAGCTCTTTTGCTACCTCATGGCGCCTTCTTCTGTATGTCACAACAGCATTATTTTCAGAAAATACAGGTCACAGTTGAGAATTTTTGGTAAATGAACTTAAAGTGAACCTGTCACCAGCTTTTGTAAATTGTTCATGTGGTGCCCTGCTGGTCCTGCCGCCACTGGGAATACTGCACTCCACTATTAGCAGGAGAGTAATGCTCCTATTCTCTGAACTGGGATGGTGATGTTGAGACCAAGCACCGCAACACACATGTAGTCAGAGTCGAAAGGAGGATAGTGAAGGACTAGGAAGTCGGAGTGAGAGTCGGGAGGTGGTGGAGGTGTTAGCTCCCGTGGACTGAAGCACAGTCATGCTCGCCCCGGGAGGGAAAGATGAAAGGGTGTAGAGGAGAGAAGGAGCCTTTGGGGTGCAGAAGAAGGCTAAGATCACCCTCACACCCGTAGCTGGGAGAGGAACAGAAGGGCTGGTGGACGAAACAGGGGACTGGCCCTGAACACGGCACGGTACCTATGGCCCGACCCGTTGAAACTGGAGGCCATGAGGTCTTAAAGAGAACTGTGGCCCAAAAGGCCGGCATACCTCAGAGAAGGCAGTCGTACTAAGGCTCGGCACTAGGAATCGGTGCCAATCATTGCCCGTGACTGTCGGTACCCGAGCTCTTTGCACTGAGGCGCTAATGGGAGAGGCAAGACGAGCTAGAGGTGCTAAGAATACCACAGAGAGTGAAGGAAACTCCATGACAGAAAGAAAGGAACACCTGGGGATCTCGACAACACTGTCCCGGTTCTTGAGAAACAGCTGGACTGGAGATTGGTAGAGGGAAGCACCCAGTGGCCTTGTTGAAGTGCTGAAGTGAAAGGTACAGAACTACGATTGAAGTGGGTGAGACTTTTCTTTGCGGCGACCACCAGCTGCAGAGGCCACCTGATACACCGACATGCTGAAGACCCAATGAACACCGGCCAAGAAAGGACTGACTTCTTACTTACTGCCCTGGGAACCCAGCTCAACCCACGGGGAGCGAAGCCATCCAAGCTGCCCATCATTGTTCCCTAGAGGTTCTGCGGCGGCTGCACATGGCCACACACCGCGGGTGGCATCATGAATCTCCCCGTCATCAAAGCCCAGGATTCCCCTTTATTAAAATGACACCACCAGAGCCACGGAGCCAAGTCGCCACTGTGACATCCCCCAAATGTAAAAGGACTATAACAGCCAGCCTGGTGCCGAGTATCCCCATTGCCCTGGAGTGGGTGTGTCATTCAATTCTGGAAACATATAGAGAGTAACCAGGAGGGCCAATCTACCACATTTCATGGAATAACTACTGCTTCGAATTTCAATAGGAGCAGTGAATCATGATTGTCACGGGGTGCTCATAGTGCACAGTGGAGTAGTTACAGGAAGGCAGAGATGGGCTGAGGGAAGAAGGGAAACAAGTCTGACCCTGTAGACTGGGATTCCCTGGCTGAACCTGATCCCAGAATAACCACTAAAGGTGGAGATGTATGGGCCACCAACCTTGTCTGCTCATATCCAACTCTGGGCTAACACCCCCTCATATCCACCCAAGAAAAGGAACAGCAACTCCCACAAGATAATACCCACAAAGAAGTTAGTTTCAGGAAAGTTTCTGCAAATAGCTCTGTGTCAACACAGTTCAAGGTCAGAGTAGAGACTAAACTCTTTCAATGACACCACCTGAGGGGTAATGGAAGTATTTAAAGACCAGGGGAGTGGTAACAGCATCAACTGACACACACAGCAGCAACTCACAACCTGAAGAGCTACAGACATTTAATACCATAGATAGTGAGTTCACAACAATTAGCACTTGCCTGCCAATTTATATTAGCAACCAAATATACCAATGAAGGTACCCAACAATGATGAAAAAATCGAATTTGTAAAATCAAATCTTCCATTATCTTTTGTTCCAGGATGAAGAAGATTCAACCCATACTGCTATCTTCAGAAAGGAAATATCAAATCAAATTTCTATATGATTTAGTTTCAGAGATCAATTCCTTCATCAGGAAAATATCACATTCTCCTCTCCTTCCTGAAACTATTGTATCACTGAAGACTGCAGCAGCTATCTGTTTTCCATAGACTATTATGCTGGTTGTGTCCAACTCAACCTAACCAGGTGAGAGGCAACTTGACCTTATAATCGAGCTGAATCATCTCAGGTTAAACCCTATTGTGCATTTATTATCCATACTTTCTTTCAGCAAATTATCTTTTGTCTGTCATGTATTGCATTTATTGTCACAATATGATGCCAACAGAGAGCATCTGGCCTTTACTCTAAATTAAGAGGCTGATTTATAGTAGGTACCAGAAAGCTTGAAAAAGGACAAAGTCATAGCTTGTAGTGTTCACTTTAATAAAGTGAACAAATAATTTACCTTTATGGCAGGTCAAACTTCATAATGTATGGGCTGCTTAATGGAACACACTAGGAAAGTTTGATAGAAAGTGTTTGATGCTTGGCCTAAACAGGCAATGCATGACTACAATCTTTAATTTTCAGGTTTATCAGGTTCTCTAAAGGTCCCGTTACACGCTACAATATTGTTAACAATATCGTTGCAATGTCACCGGTTTGGTGACGTTGCAGCGACGTCAAAATTATATCGCTGTGTGTGACATGTACCAACGACCAACGATTAGTTTGTTAATCGTTGGTCATTGGTAAATGACCCAGACCATTTTTTTATCGTTGGTCTCCCGCTGGCGGCCAGCATCGGCGTGTGTGACACCAGGAGACCAACAATCAACAAGCTCCCAACGCCGCACAGCAAGTGCTGGGAGCTGTTAACCAGGGTAAACAGTGGGTAAGTGCAGCGCTCTGCTTAGCTACCCGCTGTTGACCCTGGTTACCAGTGTTCTCGCTGGTCCTGATCGCTGGTGAGTCTGCCTGTTTGACAGCTCACCAGCGATCACATAACGATGTCCCAGTGACCCCAATCGTTGGTCAGATTTCTGGGAAATCATACTGTGTAACGGGGCCTTTGTAGAAAATATTAGCTGTAGTGTGTAGTGGAGTCTACCAAAAAAGACTCAAGGTAGAAGAATTAGAAACTCACAGAAGCGGTTATGTCAGGAGCTCAAAATCAAATGCAGGTGGCAAAGAATATAAGATGAACTCTTCTTTACTGGCCATTCATCACAAGGTCATTTCATCACTATGCGTTACGGTGGTGAACTCTGGAAGTGAGTTCATCGTGTGGTGAGCGTTGTCACCAAAGGCACTACACCTCAGTTATGCCAGATGCATAACCATCCCAGGGTAGTTCAGCTATAACTAAGGTATCCTCCACTTGACCACCAGGTATTATTCTAGGGGCCACGTCACACACACAGATATGTTGTGCAGAGATTGTTCGCAGATCTCTGGTTGCAGTAAAATCATGGACACATTGTTCCATTTTGTGGCTGTGTACAATGGAGTAATGTGTCCATGATTTCACTGCAACCAGAGATCTGCAAACAATATCTGCACAGATATCTGTGTGTGTGACGTGGCCCTAGGAGTGCCCCATCTCTTCTTGTTTTTGTCTTCAAGGTAGAAGAATGATGTTGGACACAGTAAAAGAGTGGAAAGGCCCTCTGGTCTACATCAGAGTACTGGACTCTGGTGACAAGAAGGGAATAATCACAGCACTTACAAAATACAGCATATGCTCGAGTGTAAGCTGACTATTTCAGCCCTTTTTTGGGGCTGAAAAAGTCCCCCTCGGCTTATACTTGAGTCAGTAAGTCTGGCTACCTGTGGACGCATACTTCCTCATCGCGCATCCCCTCCTGCTGCTTCCCTCCGTCCTCCTGTCAGTTTGATCTCACTCCCAGGTCCCCCCGCTGCTTACCCCCTGGTTACTGGTATCCTCCTGTCACTTGCCTTCAGATCCCTCCGTCGCTTGCCTCTGTCCTCCAAATATAGTTGCAGCCTGATCGCTGCACTTAGATCCCTCCACCCCATGCCTCCTCCTAATGTACCGTACTTGCGTCAAGACAGATCACCGCACCGAGATCTCTCCGCCCCAGTGTATTTCTTCAGACAGTTACAAAACCCCTGCGGCTGCAGCCACTCTGATTACAGTGCTCTGATAGTACAGTACTGTAAAAAGGAAAGTGAGGTGTTATTACTGTATACTAGAGAAGGATAGTGAGGGAAAGGAGTAGTAGTGCAGGGTATTGGATTAGCTGGATGTTTAGGAAAAGATGAATAGACCAGGTGAAAGACGGATTCTCAGGGAAAGTACAATAATAATAGAGCAGGGTATAGGATTAGCTAGATGCTTAGGGAAAGATGAATAGACCAGGGGAAAGATGGATTCTTAGGGAAAGTAGGGTACAATAATAAAAGAGCAGGGGATAGGATTAGCTGGATGCAGAGGGAAAGATGAATACTGAGGCAAAGTTGTATAGATTAGGGGTCCCATGGTAATGATTCAAAGGCTGGTTTCACACTAGCGTTTGCATCTACATGCGTCTGGCATGCAGATGCAAACGCAGTGCCAACGCAGACATTCTGATGTGAATGCAGCGGTGATTGTCTGCATGCGTTCACACACTATGTATGTGCCCGGTCACATAATCAGAGGTGTTGGCAGTCAGGAGGCGGACATCAGCGGCGGTGAAAAAGAGCTTTGCCACTAATCTACTGCGTCGCCGCTGCTGATCTCCTGGATTTCTCCTCCTCTTGGATGTCTTCGTTCAGCCATTTATGTCTGTGTCTAAGATGCAAGTGGCCCAAACGCTACTGTAAAATCAGCCTTATGGCCCCTTTACACGCAGCTACAGGTGACAGGTTTTCCACAGGTAACTTACTGGTTGCAGTGAAATCATGGAGACATAGTTCCATTTGTACACAGCAACAAGATAGAACCATGTCTCCATGATTTCACTGCAACCAGTAAGTTACCTGTGGAAAACCTGTCACCTGTAGCTGCGTGTAAAGGGGCCATTAGAGAGGCCAAGAAATGAGTACAAGTACAAATACTGTAATAAAAATATTTATGACCGCCATAGTGTGGACCCCTTGGATCATTGTGTATGCACTATGCCACTGCATGTGTTGCGTTAGCACTTTCATACATATGCGGTAAAGCAGCGCGTGCAATAACACAGTACGTACACAATGCAGCTTGTATACTATGAACCTTAACACAGTCATGTAATCACATTCTGAATACGGTATTAGGGTATGTTCCCACAATCCGGAGACACAGTGTATTGGATGCAGTGTCTCTGGACCTGAGGGAAGCTGCGGGTGAATGTAACAGGAGTGCATCCTTGTGCCAAGAATCTATGTTTGGTGCAGGGTGGCTTCTCCCTGTATTCACCAGCTGGAGATTGCTTCCAACTCCACAGTATGAAATTAACATGTTGTGGAGATGCGGACGTTCAGAAACCTGCACCGCAGCTGTAATAACGCTGCCAAGAGGAGATGCACAGTGTGTATGAGATTTCTAGAAATGGTACCGTACAACGCAGCATTATAAACAGTAACATGCTGCATCCTAAATGCTGCAAATCCTGATAGTGTGCTCATACCCTTATCCTACCAAACTTCCCAAAACCTGAATTAATGTCAGTTCCTTGGTGAACCAAAATATTTTGGGTGTCATGGTGTCTTTTAAGTGCGATTCCTTTGGGGGGGACCATGAAGTCTATCTGATTTTATCATACCGTACTTGATTACAGTATGTATAGTTGCTTGAGCACCACCATTTTACTGTAAATTGACCTTCCGTATTTTAAGAACTACCATATAACTAGGGCTTATTTTTGGTGTAGAGCTTACAGTATATTTTGAGAATTCAATCGTTATTGTACAGCATTCTTTTTCAAAGTCTTTTTTTTATTTTGTTAGGAATGGATCCCAGTACTTCTACATCTGGACCAAAACAAAGACTCAGGTCATACGAAGCTGCCTTCAAATTTAAGGTTGTGTTAAGAGCAGAAGAAAGCAATAACAGTATAACAAGTAGGGAATTTTGTGTTGACGAAAAACAAGTGAGGGAGTGAAGGAAAATGAAAGCTGACTTGGAAAAGATTCCAAAGGCAAAAAAAGCTTGACGTGGTTTAACAACTTCATATGGGGCTCTAGAGACTGAATTGCATAAATGGGTTATGGACTGCCGTCAAAATGGTTACTGCGGACTGAGGCGGTTGACAGGGTAAGGGGGGTACTCAGTTCCGGGACAGGGCGACTGCATCGATGGAGGATAACAGCTGGTCAGTTTCGTGCCCTGGATCCTCAGTGGCGGGGATTTGGGGGGATGGTGATGAGAATGGGGTAGTAGTGTCGTGACGCCACCTGTTGTTCCTGGTAACGGTGGATACAAGCGCTGCGGCTGGCCGCTGAGGTGATGATGGGTGCAGCTCAGTGTAGTACAGCTCCCCACAGGTGGAGCTTTACCTCAGGGCAGCGAGGGTGGATGAGGGGAGTCGTGGTAACGGCTTGCGGGGAGCGCTCTGGGCAGCGGCGGGGAATCAGACTCACACACACAATAGTCTTTGTTTCGGTACCTTTTATGGTACCTTTACACGCCGCTACGGAAGGTTAGAAACCACCGGGTGTCGGAGACAATTGTAACTTGTACCTTCAAAACACCGCGAGGTAGCGGCGTGTAATTCAGGTTGTTGCCACCGGTCACTTTGGATACCTGTTTCCCAGCCGTGCTCAAAAACAATTAGGTATAAACCCTATGGTAGCGGCGTGTAATCGAGGAACAGGAAGGTATTTTCGTCACCTAGTGAACTCCGGGATACCGCGCCCCATCAGCGATCATTGGTGGAAGCTCCTGCGTTACAATTGGTTGTCCCTGCATAGGGCGGCATATTTAAGGAGATGACCAGTCACACTACACAATTGCAATAGCATCATGTATTAGCCAGCCTTCCTGCGCTGGCTGGCCAATCATGATGCTATTGCATTCATTGTCCAATCACCGTACGAGCGTCTCATAATCCACAACTCTGGCACGCCTATGTGTTGTCCCTGCTGCCCCAGGTCAGCCCATATTCCCTTGGGGTAGCGGCGTGTATATCAGGGAAGGTGCTCTACAGAAGGTAACCTGCGGCACCCGTCGGTGCTTCTAGGGATTGAAAAAACCTACTGTGGAGCACCTTGTAGCGGCGTGTAATTGCGGTATCAGGTACCGTTAGGAACCGTTGAAACATGCACGTGCATGTGCGACAACCGTTGGTTTCTAACCTTCCGTAGCGTCGTATAAAGGTACCATAACTGATGTCCGGTGAAAAGTACAGTCCAAGAGGGGTACCTGGTTCTTGGTGCAATTTGGGATTTTCACCTTGAGAGTTGTGAGGCCTCCTCTGCTACTATGTACGGTGGTTTGGGGTAAGTTCTGCCTATAACTGAACTTGCCGCTTCCTTCCCTCTCAGGGCTTTACTCTTTAACTGACAAGGAGGGCCTTCTATGGGGTACCTACCCTCCTCTTGGGCCCCTGGTCCTGTGCTTGGTCAGGTTTGAGTGTCTCGATTAAGTTAGTACCTCAGGGGAACAGATCCTCCTGGTTTCTCTGGGCTTTTCCTGCTTCAGTGTATGTTCTGCAGGTTCAGACTCCGGTGTCCGGGTGAGCTAAAGGGATCCTAGATCTGGTCCGTTGTTATGACCTACTGTTCCTTCCACTGGCCTCTGTCCTATTGCTGGGGTGCTCCACAGTAGGTCAGTCTCCCTTGATTCTGGGCCTTGCTTTGCCCAACAACCAGGTTTTTCCAACACCTTCTCTAGGCTGCATCACTGCACTCAACTGCTCTCCTCACTGCTCAGAGCATACTAACTAACTACTCCCCTCAGGCCTGGATCCTTATAAGAGAACTTGCTTAAAGCAGCAAGTAGAGCTCCCCCTCCAGGTCTAGGGTGGAAGGTGTTGTGTGCTGTGTGTACAAAAGTGTAAATCCCTCCTTGCACCGGATGGGTCCTGTGGCAATCCCCAGCAGGGGTGCTACACGTAACACGCATTGGAATTTACTTACATGCCCTTCAAATGGCTAAAGAGGACAGATTAAAAGCACCAGGCATTGAAAATTTTGTTGCATCAGCAGGATGGTGTACCCACTTCATGAATAGGTTTTCCCTCTGTTTGTGGCAAAGAACAAAGATTTCACAGAAGTTGCCAAAAGACATTGGAGAAAAACTGATGTCATCCCACAAAACTATTTTACTCAGAACCACAGGAAATGAGAAACACCATTTCACAATTGTTCTGTCATGTTTGGCTAATGGAACTAAGCTGTGGCCTGTCATTATTTTTTGCCAAAAAAAGTCAAATTTCCACCACGAATTACAGTGCGAGCACATGTTAAAGGCTGGATGGATGAAGATGGAACATAAAAATAGCTGGAAAAAAATTGCAATGGACGACCAGGAGCAGCTTTAAAGAAAAAACCATCATTGCTAGTTTGGGATATGTTCAGAGCCCACACATCTGATGAGATAAAAAATAAAGTCTTCTCGAGTTACTTTGGCTGTTAAGCGGGTAGGCTTACATCTGTATTGCAGCCTCTAGATGTGAGTTTAAACAAACCTTTTAAAGACCGTGTGCGAAAGATGTAGCATGATTGGATGTCATCTGGTCAAGCCCAACTGACAAAAGTTGGAAATCTGATCATGCCCAACATAGAATTAATAGCATAGTGGGTTCATGATGCATGGGACGTTATTCCAGAGGACATGGTGCAACGTGCCTTCAAGAAACGTGGCATTAGCTCTTGATGGCAGTGAAGATAGCGCTTTTGTATGAGAACGACAGCAGTGATGGTCTTGACTGCGAACTCAGTGATGCTGACTATGTCGATGCTGACAACCTCACACCAGCTGAAGTTGAAGCTCTATTTGGACATACAGATGATGAGGAAGAATCAAGTTTTGAAGGGTTTTAATTCTAAAGTTTCAGCTTGGTTGCTGATTGAGCTGAGGATTTTGCACTTCTAAGTTTATTGTTGATACCGTATTGTTTTTCTTGACCCTCTTTTGCCCTTAAAGGGAACCAACCACCTCAGATGACGTGTATAAGCTGTTAATACATGTCCCTGGACCCTGTGTACACCATTGCAGCTATGTTTTTGCTAAGAATATTGATAACAGCAAACCGAAATAAACAGTTTATAAACTTACATGATTTAGTACTTGAGGGCGTCTCCCTCGGGCTTTAGTACGAGAGGGCTGTGTGTTATGCAGCCTGAGTGGCTTTCCTCCCCCTCCCTCTCTGTTTGCAGGACGTCACATTAGGGCGTGATATTATCTTGGTGTGGGCGGGCACCCAAGGCAGCTCCCGTCCGTGCACGTCTTCTCAGTGACGTCCTGCAAACAGAGAGGGAGGGGGAGGAAAGCCACTCAGGCTGCTGGAGACACAGCCCTCTCGTACTAAAGCCCGAGGGAGACGCCCTCAAGTACTAAATCATGTAAGTTTATAAACTGTTTATTTCGGTTTGCTGTTATCAATATTCTTAGCAAAAACATAGCTGCAATGGTGTACATAGGGTCCAGGGACATGTATTAACAGCTTATACACGTCATCTGAGGTGGTTGGTTCCCTTTAAAGACCTAGTTTACTGTTTTCTTTGAAATAAATATACAAAAAATATTTAACCTACTGATTCCTCAATCAGGCTAATTTTATTCGTATCTATTTTTATTTTTGAAAATTATCACTAGGTGCGGCATTTCCCACCCTAGGCTTATACTTGAGTCAATAAGTTTTTCCTGTTGTTTGTAGCAAAATTGGGGGCTTTGGCTTACACTTGAGTATATACCGTAATTAAATTTCTATATTACTCACCAAAAAAAAGGGCTCACAAAATCAAAGCTAGAACTAAAAGAATTGAGCTAGTCGGAAGACCAAGCAAATGTAGAGGTTTTTGTTGAAATGGAGAATGCACCTAGTGTTTTGATGCCATAAGAAAAAGAAATACTTTGCCAATAATTATAGTCTAAAGAGTCACATCCATTCCAGTTCAGACACTCTTATTGTCCCATAATAGTTGTCATTAATTCTCTGGACTGTTTCAGAAATTGCACTCATTGGTAGCTTTAAAATCACAATCTAAAAAATCCTCTTCCAACAAATGTATAATACAACCTAGAGTCTGCCTGAAATTTCTACTATTTCTGAAGTCAACCAATATTCTGTAATTCCTAAAACTTTTGTATACCGTATTACCTTTTTAATCTTTTATAGATTGTCATTGCCTAATTTATCTACTGTACATATTTATTTACATGACATTTGCTGCATTATTCTGCATGTAATCTGTTTTATCAGTAAGATCACCCTTCCTTCCCACTTTTCAAACTTCATAAATGGGCATGCAGGTCTTTGAAATACAGTATATATCCATCTACACCTTGATAATTTTTACGTTGCATTCCAGTTTTGCATTTAAATTAACATGCAAATTAGGAGTCATGGATTTGGGCATGATAGAGCACTTAAAGGGATCCTGTCACCCCCAAAACACATGTAAACCTATTAAAACCTGTCCCTAGAGCATATTAACACTATCCCTACACTCTTTTTACCTCCTAAATGCAGTAAGTGACATTGAATAAAAACGTTTTATAAGTACCTGATTAGTGCTGATAATGAGTGACTATCTATTCATAGTCACTCATCAAGACTGCCCCTCTGCTTCATATCACGCCTATTCAGGCGTGATCGTCAGCCTAGATTCAAATTGCCGCCTCCCTGCCGTGCCCTGTCTCGTCCGAGGCTGCAGTGTGGCTGGTGACGCGATCCGCGTCATTCCCGGCGCCTGGTGACGTATTTAGACCGGCGCCGCGCTGTTAGCTTCAAAATGCGCACTGCGCATGCCCAATGCGCATGCGCAGTGCGCATTTTGAAGCTAACAGCGCGGAGCCGGTCTAAATACGTCACCAGGCGCCGGGAATGACGCGGATCGCGTCACCAGCCACACTGCAGCCTCGGACGAGACAGGGCACGGCAGGGAGGCGGCAATTTGAATCTAGGCTGACGATCACGCCTGAATAGGCGTGATATGAAGCAGAGGGGCAGTCTTGATGAGTGACTATGAATAGATAGTCACTCATTATCAGCACTAATCAGGTACTTATAAAACGTTTTTATTCAATGTCACTTACTGCATTTAGGAGGTAAAAAGAGTGTAGGGATAGTGTTAATATGCTCTAGGGACAGGTTTTAATAGGTTTACATGCGTTTTGGGGGTGACAGGATCCCTTTAAAGGGCTCCCAAGGTTGTTTCATTGCACAGCACCAACCTCATTACTTTGACAACTCCTTCTTATTCCCTATATGTGCTCCCATAAAAATAAAAAAGCTTATATTCACCTCCAGTGCCGGCACAGTTCCAGTGATGTGGGAACTAGCATTTCCGGAGCTCACATGACATTGTTGTGACATGCAAGCCCTGCGTCCAATCAGCACTTGCTTCCTGCTCACCGCTTTCGGACACAGTATGTAAAACAAAGTGAGTGACAACTAAAGCACTCACTACCTTTAAATTACTTTAACATCCAAAGACAGAGACAAGTAAACCGGTAAGCCGGAAGTGATACCTCGTGGGGCTTGAATGTCAAAACCATGTCACATGACCCGCAGGAATGCTGGTTCCCACAGTGCTGGAACTGCACCGGCACCGGAGGTGAGTATAAGCTTTTTTATTTTTACAAAGGAGTAGCCAAAATAGTGGACAATCCCTTCAAGCTGAAGATATTGGCGCTTGGCGGGGAAACAGCCTTGGGAGGCAGTAATTTCTTAAATGTTCTTGTTAACTCGAGAAGTAAATATATTCTTTTCATATACCGTATATACTCGTGTATAAGCCGAGTTTTTCAGCCCAAAAATTGGGCTGAAAAGTCCCCCACTCGGCTTATACACGGGTCAATACAGTAATCCTATGGTGGGGGCTGTGTCCGGGTGCTGGGGAGGCTGTAGCAGGCGGGGGGAGGCTGCTGACTGAGCGGCGCGTCATGTGACGCCACTCATTAGATATGCACGGCTCCCCCGCCCATCACAGCGGCAGGGGGAGCCGTGCATACAGCCCCCTAGTGTATACAGGCAGCCCCCAGTGGTACACAGGCAGCCCCCTCCTGCTGGCCCCCACTCTGTGCAGAGCCCCCCGCTGCATTAACTTACATCCAGCGTCTTCATCACGCGCTGTGTTCCGATCACGTGACCCGCGATGACGTCATGCCGCAGCAGAGGCGGGTCACGTGAGACCGGGAACACAGCGCGAGGACGGACCCGAGGGCCCGCGGTGATGAAGACGTTGGATGGTAAGTTAATGCTGCGGGGGGGCTCTGCACAGTATGGGGGGCGAGTGCCGGCAGGAGGGGGCTGCATCAGTTAGTGCACTGCATCCCGCGGCTGGGGGAGCAGTGCACTATCTGATACAGCCCCCTCCTGCCGGCACTCGCCTGCTGTATACTACTAGGGGCTGCTGTATACTCCTGGCGGATGCTGTATACTCCTGGGGGCTACTATATACTACTGGGGGCTGCTGTATACTCCTGGGGGCTGCTGTATACTCCTGGGGGATGCTGTATACTCCTGGGGGCTGCTATATACTAATGGGGGCTGCTGTATACTCCTGGGGGATGCTGTATACTCCTGGCGGATGCTGTATACTCTTGGGGGCTGCTATATACTACTAGGGGCTGCTGTATACTCCTGGGGGCTGCTATATACTACTGGGGGCTTCTGTATACTCCTGGGGGATGCTGTATACTCCTGGGGGCTGCTATATACTAATGGGGGCTGCTGTATACTCCTGGGGGATGCTGTATACTCCTGGGGGATGCTGTATACTCCTGGGGGATGCTGTATACTCCTGGGGGCTGCTATATACTACTGGGGGCTGCTGTATACTCCTGGGGGCTGCTATATACTACTGGGGGCTGCTGTATACTCCTGGGGGATGCTGTATACTCCTGGGGGCTGCTATATACTAATGGGTGCTGCTGTATACTCCTGGGGGCTGCTGTCTACTCCTGGGGATGCTGTATACTCCTGTTGGATGCTGTATACTCCTGGGGGATGATGTATACTCCTGGGGGCTGCTGTACACTCTTGGGAGATGCTGTATACCACTGGGGGCCTGCTGTATACCATACTGCTGGGACCTGTATACCACTGGGGGGGCGTGTATACCTCACTGCTGGGGGCTGTATACTACACTGCTGGGGGCTGTATACCTGTGCTGGGTCCACCCTTGGCTTATACGCGAGTCAATAGGTTTTCCCAGTTTTTGGGGGCAAAAGTAGGGGGGTCGGCTTATACACGGGTCGGCTTATACACGAGTAAATATGGTAGATTAAAATGCTAATCTCTTGGGCTCCAGCAAAAGATAAAGATATAAAGGTGTCAATGGATTTACATTTTAAATACTAGCTTGTCCATATAGGCAGTTTAGACAGGGTTAATCTTACTTATAGATTTATTTTAATAGAGTGATCCCAACTGGATAACTCCTGTTATATGGTAAAATATGTTTGTACTGTGTTAGCCAGTAGATAGAAAAATATTAATATCTGAGAGTCCTCAGTGGTTGATACTTTTAATGGTGAAAAGATAGTAACAAATAGCACCTTTTGAGACTTCTCTGGTCTCTTCATCAGGCTCATAATCACAAAATCTGAAGTCACAAATTTATACACAAAAGGTGGGTTGGTTAGTGCAGTAAGACAGGTGACGTGAAGCAGATTGCAGAATAGAAGACTTTTTTGAAAGCAAAGTTCACTTTTCAAAAAATTATTCAATTTTTCGTCTGTATGCTGAAGTATATTTTCTGGTTTTGGTATATTTTGAGTTTGAGCACCACCTTTATAACAGCTGATCAAACTTATCTCACTATCTTTAAGGTTGCTTTCACATTGCGATTTTTGTACATCCCTTGCTGTCCTTTGTAAAACGGACAGCAATGGATCAGATTTGGCACCCCATGTATCCCTATGGGCAACGGATGTGCTCGGATTTGTGCGTATTGGCATTCAATTTGTGCATCATCCGTTGTTGTCCGATTTTCTCACGGTATCAAAATCGTACCCTGCAAAAATTTTGCTGTCCATCAGTAAAATAAGACACAAACGAACCATTGCAGTCCGCTGCCCTTTAACATTGGAGTCTATGGACATCGGATCCGTCAAAACATCGGATCCGATGTCGGCTCCGTTGTTATGTACTGAACATGTTCAGAAGCTGTGCTCAGCAAATGACTGGTCTCTCCCTCTTCTTCCCCCTCCCCTCCCGGCGCCTTCGTCTCTCCTGTCTATTCTCCTCTTCCCCTGCACTCTTCCTCCTGTCTCATCGGTCCCCGCAATCTCCTTGGTCCTCGCTCTTCTCTCCCTCCTGCCTCCTCGGTCTTTGCTCTTCTCTCCTCCTGTCTCCTCAGTCTCTCCTCCTGTCTCCTCGGCCTCTCCTCCTGTCTCCTCGGCCTCTCCCTCCTGTCTCCTTGGTCTTTCCTTCTCTCTGCTCCCTTGGTCTCTCCCTCCTCTCCCTGCTCCCTCGTTCTTGCCCTCCTCTCCCTGCTCCCTCAGTCTCTCCCTTCTCTCCCTACTACCTCGGTCTTTCCCTCCTCTCCCTGCTCCCTCGGTTTATCCCTCTTCTCCCCTCTTCTCCTCTGGTATAAAAAAAAAAATTCTCTGTGAGGGTTCCTCACCCTTGCCGGCGCCCGATGCGACCATATTCAGCTCTGATGGTCCTGCCAGATCATATGGGTGGCCGGTGTATGCAGTCATGTA
Organism: Allobates femoralis; assembly: GCA_033576535.1. Taxonomy (NCBI): domain Eukaryota; kingdom Metazoa; phylum Chordata; class Amphibia; order Anura; family Aromobatidae; genus Allobates; species Allobates femoralis. Next base: position 654,264,161 of record JARQOC010000002.1, on the reverse strand, counting down.
ACACGTCAGCTGATCGGTCGGTCATATGTCAAGGTCCTGGCAGGACCATTAGAGCTGCAGATGGTAGCATCTGGAGCCGGCAAGGGTGAGGAATCCTCATGGAGATTTTTTTTGTACAGGAGGAGAGGGAAGAAGAGGGGAGAAGAGGAGGGGACTGAGGGAGCAGGGAGAGGAGGGAGAGAACGAGGGAGCAGGGAGAGGAGAGAGAGACTGAGGGAGCAGGGAGAGGAGGAAGAGAGGCCGAGGGAACACAGACTTTATGAAAAAAATCAGTGTTTGGAGTTTGGGTGCTTTATGTATTTACACCAATGGATTGAGCATCACTGTGCTTGGGTACACTCGGTGCTCGGCCCAGGGTACCCAATGAATGGCTTGTATTGGGGGTAAAATCAGCATTATTTCTATTTCGTCCCAAACACTGTACTTTTAAGTTCAGGTCAGCTCATCTCTACCATTAGTTTCCCCAAAATGGTTTACTTCTTGACCGCGACATGTCAGTATCATTGTTAAAAAAAAGCACAGCAAGAAGATTATAAAAAAAGTCCAGCTCACCATTAGCCTCTTCATCACCACTAGGAGCAAGGGTTCAGGCACTGCTTTGTCCCGGACAGGTCTAACCATGATAGGCATCAGACAAAGCTACACATTGCAGGTGCATGCAAGCACCCTTAATTCCTGCATTCAACAAACTTGAAATAAATCATCGAATAGAGAGGCTGGATTTTGTCATTTCTTTGAAAAACAGCAAGAAGATGCACCAAATCCTGTGCATGTATCGCTGTAGCTCTGATGTTTGCCATCAAATATATGCCTCAAATATACTATAAGGTCAAAGGTATTGGTAACACATCAATTATTAAATGACTTTTTTTTTCATTCAGTCGCTATGCCCGATTTATAAAATTTAGCTCCAAGCCATGCAGCCTGCCTCTAAAAGTAGGTGAGCAAGAATGGCTTATTCCAAGGAGCTTATGGTGGTCCAGTAGTAGAGCGCCACCATTGTTGCAAGTCATTTTTGTGTAATTTTCTTCTGCCTAAATATTCCGCGATCAGTGTGATTGATATTACTGATAAATGAAAGCGTTTATGACAGTCAATGTAGAAGAAATCAGAGCACAGCTGCACAGAAGCTGTAATGAGCTCCAGCAAGCTGTGCTGCTCTGGCACACATACAAGCAGGTAGATTAAACATGGTTCTGATGGTGCTCAATCCTTCAGGCCAAACACATGTAGTAAGTAGAAATAGAAGAAATCAGGACCTGGAGAATTGCCAGTTCGGCTCGAAACAGCCGCTGTCGTCCATGTGTTCTTGCTCCCTCTCCCTCCCATGTTTGTCTGCACCGGTTTGAATTGAAATAAAATGAAGTTAAGGCTCAAACAGTGAGTGTCATCTGATTCCTTTTATTTCTACTTAGAAATCATTTATGAAACACAGCAACCCTGCCAAAAAGTGGTGTCCACATAAATTTATAGAGCAGAGTTAACTTATGAAAGTCGAGGCTCTGCTGACTCCATTACTGCATAGTCCAATCCTCCTCTCGCATCATCATTCTCACTTAATATAATCCCCCATGTAAAAAAAACACAACCTGTACTCACCTCTGGTCCTGGAGCTGTTCCAGGGTAACAGTAATTCAGAAGAAGTCAGAGAGCAGCTGCAAGTAGGGGACAACCCCTGTAACATCAGCATAAAAACTGTGCACCTGGAGCTTTATAGCTTGTGGTTCCATGGCTGAGTGGCTGCATGTAAGCCTTATATCACCAAGCACAATTCCATAACCATTCCCATCCCTCTCCTTTCCACTCCCACCCTCAACCACAAACTTGTGTATAGTGCTTTGTATTGTTATTTTCTTTTCGCACCAATCTTACAACTTTAATATGTGCAATGATATTTTTTATGTATATATCATGACTTTTCTTTATTCTCTGCAAAGTTGGTGACCTGTAACACCATAAACGGAATGTGTGTTATATGTGTAAGCGCTAAAAACCATCAATAAAAGTTATTGTAAAGCAAGCGCAATTCCAAGCATAGTGATAAAAAATAGCATCCTTTTTAATGAAGAAAAATAAAGCATGTTAATATATTGTGTCCAGCTATAAAGAAGAGGCCAGGCATCACTACCTAGATTACTGATTACTGACCGTAACAGGTGGGGTCACAGTTGCCAGTTGTTGCTGTCGATGCCCTGGAGTTGCATGCTTAAGATAAAGAAATCGAACATTTCTCTTAAAAAGGAAAAAAGCAGCGCTCACCAGGTCTGCTGCTCAGTCTCTTTACTTTCAATCCGTGGTTACATAGGTGCCGGGAGGGGAGTGAGAGTGGTAAATGACGCTTGTTGTTTCGCGCTTACTGAGCGCTTCAACGGTTCCAACCTCTACTGAGTCCTAACAGGGGCACTATTTTTCTTTGAGCTATTAAAGTCTTTGTATATATAAATACATAATTATGTAAGGCGTCCCCACATATATACATGTAATAGAACCCTGTAAATCACTGTTGCAAAATTAAAGATGTTTTCAAGTTTCAAAAAACCTCTGTCATTCAGCTATAGTCTTATTAAAAAAAATTCTTTACTCACCCTCCCCAGGTCTATCACGAGTCTCTGCCATTGCTCCTTGTACTATTACTGTATGCAGCACTGATATCACATGGACAGTGCTGTAGCCAATCAGTGAGCTTCGCAGCTCTGCTGGAGCAGGTAGAACAGGCTGGTAAGAGCTGGTGAGCTCACTGATTGGCTGCAGCACTGTCCATGTGATATCAGTGCTGCAGACAATAATAGTGTCTGAGACTCTGCCCTGCACCTGGGGAGGGTGAGTAAGGCCGGCTTCACACCAGGGCCAGATCCGATCCGGGGTTGTCAGGGGTGAACCTGACAGCCCCGGACCAGATTTCGGCCCCATAGTATGCTTTGGGGCCAGATGGAGCCGGATGGCATCTATCTGCCATCCGGCTTCCATTTGTCCGGGAGAATCTGGGAGGATTCAGATTTTTCTCCTGGACACAAAAATGCTGCATGCAACATTTTTGTGTACAGGGTAAAAAAGCTGATCCTCCCGGATTCTCCCAGATCCTCCTGATCCGGTGTGATTCGGGCCCCCTAACATGGGGGTCTATGGCGCCAGATCGCACTGGAGCTGCACCCGGGAGCCGGACATCGGGTGCTGAAGCTCAGCGCCGCTCGGCGCTGAACTTCAGCACCACGGAACTGTCCCTGCTGACAGTGCAGGACCGCGGCTAGTGGGGAGCTTGAATTATCTGCAGCTGCGGCTGCAAATGAGCCATCCAGCTGCACACAGGACTGGAGGGCACAATTGGCCCTCCAGTTCTTTGTCCAGATACGGTCCGGGGTTGCCAGGTTCACCCCTGACAGCCCCGGTTTGAATCTGGCCGTGGTGTGAAGCCGGCCTAAGGCCCCCTTCACACCACATTTTTTGACCTGCCAGGCTGTGTCTGGTGCTTTGCAGGAGGCACCAGACACAGCCTGACAGCTCCAGACAAATAGAACCAGAGGGTTATATGCCCTCTGGTCCTGTTTGAAGTTGGAGCCTGCAGAGCACAGGTGAGGTTGCTGTCCCCTGATGAATGGTGCTGAACCTCTTCACAGGAGACAGTAACCTGGTGCTGAAGTTCAGCGTAACTCACGCTGAACTGCAGCAGCCGATGTCCAGCTCCCGGATCCTCCCGGATCAGGGCAATCCGGAACCATAGACTCCCATGTTAGGGAGCACCAGATAACCTTGGATCAGAGAGAATCCAGGAGGATTCGGGAGGATCCGGTTTTGAGTGGTTTTGGCCCCGGACGCAAAAAATGCTGCTTGTTCCAAATTTGTGTCAAGGGCCAACAAACGAAAGCTGCCGGATCCTCCCGGACAGCTCAAAACCGGATGGCAAAACACTGCCATCCCGTGCAATCCGGCCCCATAGGAATACTATGGGGTCAATACCGGATCCGGGACTGTCCGGTTCACACCGGACAGTCCCGGATCCTGAAAATCGTGGAGTGAAGGGGGCCTAAGGTGTTTGTTGTTTGCAGCCAGAGTATATGGGGTTACTGAAACCAGAAAACCCCTTAAATTCATTAATCATTCAATCAGTTAATTCTTCATTTACATTAGGTATTAATCATCTTGCTTTTGGTAAATATGAATTATTCTGTAAGAGAAATTTTCGCTTCTTTTCTGAAAAAGTGGTTAAATAGTTCACATTTTATTTCAGCTTTTAATAAAATGGTCTTTCATCCTCGCAGCAACATAAGATTTCATTGTGTTGTCTTACAAACTATGAGATATAATCAGACTGCGCTCTTGGCAATGTTTCTTTTCCATCTTTTATAGTGAAGCTTTTTATTATTTCTTCTTAGTTTAACAATATTTTCCCAGACATTAAGTTATGAACAAATCATATATTTTCCAACCTCCAGACATACATCAGAGGTACATGGGCCGAGTTTATTAACTGGGCTAAAAATACATTTGTCATATTCCGGTAAGAGCATGCCATAGTATATTCCTCTAAAAACGAGTTTACTATTAAATATAAAAATTCACCACTGTTTTATACTGGGAAATATATTTTAAATATCTTTTTTAATATTGAACGAGACTTCAGAGTTGATAAGTATATTGAACACCGGTCATGGAGGTTTCAATCAATATCAAGAAAGAAGAATTATCAGCTCACCATTGATGTCCTTCTCCGGAATCCCCTTCATAGCATGAGTCCGTGGCTTGGCCACCGCCGATTATGGAAACCAGAAGGCAGAGATTCCATTTTTCCCCATCGCTGGGTCAATCTCTGCCCTGGTTCCAATAAATATCAGTCCCTCTTAGGCTGGGTGCAGACGGTCATTTCTTTTCTCATTTGCGAAAATGGGATCAATTATGCTGATCACACTCTGATCAGACTCCAATCAGATGTGCAACCGATAGAAAAAATAATGTCTCTATCATCTCCATTCTGTCTGTCCGTGAAAATCGGACTGCACTTGGATTTCATCTAAGTGGGGTCCAATTTTTTGCACAAAACCATAGACTTGCATGGCCAAGAGCGATCTGATTAACAGATCATGCTGCAATATCTTCTCGGATAGGCTCAGTCTAAGGACAAAATTGGACATTTAGACAGCCCCACAGAATAACATTGGTTCGAACACTATTCGATGTTTTATCGAATGCAGTCACGTACATGAGACCTGATTGTGCAGTTTACCTCGTATAGAGCAATACAGGCTGAAGCTAAAATAGGGATCTCAATTAACACATTGACCCTATATCTAGGGGAAATTAGATGTGTTACATGAAAGAAATTGCCAATGAGCAGAGTAGAAGTCAAGACAATTTTCACAAATTCACCAATCTTTATAGAAGTAGCCAACCATTTTGTTTGACTCAGCACCCTAACAAAAGTGACTCCTAACCCAATACTATGTAGAGCCCTAAAACCTAAGGTCAAAGGAAATGTTCTAATTTTCTAATAGTTAAGGAAGTCAAGTATGGCTAGGGTCACACATAAGCCCTTGGTCCGTTTTTGGCTTAATGTTTGGCATTTTTTTTTTCTAAGTCCAAAAACTGATAGAAAAACGAATTAGATGTAATAAACACCCTATCCGTTTTTTTCTGCACCTAAAAACATTGCTATGTACTTTTTTGAGCCAAAAACGTTGCTAGCAACATTTTTGGGGTCCGTTTAAAAAAAAAAAAAAATTTTAACATGGGCTCTATGGAAAAACGGATCCGTTTTTGCAGGAATTTTGGTCAAAAAAGTCCAAAAACGTTCAGAGGTACAGGAGGCTCAAAAAACACCCCAAAAAAACGGATTGGTCATGGAAATCACTTCCAAAAACGGATTTCTATGTGTGACTTCAGCCTATCTGATATTTTTTGTAAGTTTATGTATTGACCAGCTATATAGGTTGTTCTAGATGTATTTCTATGTACGAAACTGGTCCATGAGCAGCTCACATAGATAAGCTGCATGTATACATGTATTGGACCCAAAGCCCATGCAGCCACCCTGAAAGTAACTTTTGCCAGCCAAAGTGTATGTAAAATTGGCCGTGCACAATAGGTTTCTGTTGCTTAACCCCGCTAATTTTGGCATGAACACTTGACCATCCAATGTATTTCATTGTCCCAACTTTCCCTTAATAGTATAGTATCTGTAAAGGGGAAAGAAGAATTGGTCTGTTGGTTTGCAACATGCCAGATACCTTTGCTTTTAGAAAATGTATAGTGTCTGGATGTGTTTTTCTTTAGTCCTCCCACTCTAAACACTTGCATTATTGGCTAAACCAAGCATATGTATCTGGAGATTATGAGAAATAGCTTTTGCTTAAACAAGCATTCTGCTGCCACCTGTCTAAAATGTACAGCTAGGTTTAACCAGCCACAAGTGCTCATCCTAAAATGCATTAATCTGGTCCTCAATCTCGATCTGTAGCTGCATGGTGGATACTATGTGTCCACATATGTCATCTGTGTTGGTTATTCTAGATATACAATGTATGTATCTTATCAATGGGGCAGCCTTAGGCCAGGTTTAGCCACACATTCCTGACTCTGTTGTGGATTTCGTTTGGCCTCCTACAAAACAGAATTTGGACTTGTCCATGACGGAGTCATGGCCTTCAACAACCAAGTGAGTCAAAATCATGCAGCATTTGACTCTGTTGAGTGATTCTTTGCCTGCTTCAATCTTTAAAGTAAGACACAAATGTTCAGTAGATCACTCTACAACATTGTTTTTGACTTCAAAGATGAATATGGACAAAAAAGCTCAAATTGAGTTGCGTTTTGGAGTCCATTTGATAATTGAATCATATGGCTCCATCAAGGATATATCTCAATCCTGTTTATTTCAAGGATTCAAATCAAATACCTGATGGAGTTACCAACGTGTGGCTATAACATGTGATGAACCAGGCCTTAATATAATAACATATATACTCACTTATATAGTGCCTTACATATATCAGCATCACTGTCTCCATTGGGACTCACAATCTAAACATTCTATCATTATGTCTTTAGAGTGTGGGAGGAAACTGGAGAATCTGGAGGAAACCCACACACACACAGGGGGAGAACATACAAACTCCGTGCAGATGTTGTCCTTGGTGGGATTTGAACCCAGAACCCCAGTGCTGCAAGGCTGCAATGGTAATCATTGAGCCACCATATAAGAATCATATTTACACATATATTAGTTTCCAATATCCTTTGAGGAACATTGAGACCAAAAGATGCGCATATATTCAATTTAATTAGTCTAATAACAAACGACTGCAGCACTCCTCTTGTTTTAGTAACCTCTTGCCTTTATTGGGCCTTCAGGTGTACTTTAGGTGTAATTTAATTAGTCAAGATAGTAGACATATGCACTAGCCACAAGTCTACATTACAAAAGTAATAGAGACCGTATATATTATATATATATATATATGTATATATAATTTATCAAAGATGGTAAGATAGTAATAATAATCACTTATAATAATAATATATAACAAATACATAACAAAATTATAGCGGCACACTGTTGGTGCCAATAACATGCAAACAATGATGTTTTTGAGTGATGATAATAGATGTTTTCTTTGAGAAAAACTAAAAACTAAAACGTTTTTTCAAAAAACTCAGATGGAAATTTTTTTTGGGAAATATACTTTTCTTGTAATAAGGTTCATAGCACATGTATAGATTACTGCCTATAGACCGCGTCAAGGTGACCTTAAATCTGATGTGTCCCTTTTTTCCTTCTAATAATAATAATAATAATCACTTATCAGTTATCTGACCTTGATTATCATAATGTTACAAATCAACATTAAAACTTACCATATTGACTCCAAAGCTACCATGAACTTCTTCAGGGGTGAATTCATACAGTAATGCAGCTCCAATCACCGCTCCCAACATCTGGGCGCAAACATAGCAAACGGCCCGGAAGAGCGAGATTTGTGATGATACCAGGAATGCCACAGTCACAGCTGGGTTAAGATGGGCCCCACTGATGTGCCCTAATGTCTGAACAAGGGTCCCTATGCCCAAGCCAAAAGTGAAGGCGATCTGCAGAACTGATGGAAGTGCGGATGGCCAATTCATCGCAGAACCCAAGCCAAAAAAGACGAATATGGAGGTACCAATGAGTTCTCCAGCAAACGCCCTTGTAAAGGGCCCAGTGCACATCTCCTTCATCATGGGTGCTTAATGTACAAACAGGGAAGATAACCTCGCTGTTCCTTTTTCAATGTTTGCCTTCTTGTGATTTCAATAAATGATAGGTGCGTGAGTCCAGCACAAATTATATACAAGGCAGGAAGATTGCAGATTTACAAGGGGTGGCACCCAGTGCTCAGAAAATGATAGCTGCCATCAATCGCAGGCAGAAAAGTTTCCAGCTCCAGGCTGCAATAGTCACTCCTCTTATATACCTATGGCTCTAATAGCTTCTGCTGGATATAGAGATACATATTGTCATCCATGTGATATGACATCCTCTCCTTACACTATTCTTCGATGACTACGTTTACAGTGAATCCCACAAGCAGATTTCCCAGCACATGACATTATCCACAGAGTGAATGTGAATGTTATATGATTCACCCATGTTAACCATTTTATTTTCTACTGTGTATCAGACGAGACACGAGCTGAGTGAGAGCACGAGTATGCCAATTACTGCCAATTAGAAAATGGATCTGACTAATAAATGTCCCGTAAGGACGTACCACACACAAAATCACTTATGCAATTATAAATGTAAAACAGCTCAATGCTGTCAGAGAAGTATCTGGTTCAGTTATCTTTTAGACCATTGAGGTTTGCTCACTATATATTTCACCCCATAGGTGCTGTATAAAATGATAAATATACAGTAACTATCATAGTAAGCTCATGCTTACTCAGGGCGTAATTATAATATGTGCAGGAGTTGCAATCGCACCTGGGCCCTGGAACTTTGGGGGCTCAAAATTCCCTCTTGGCCTATCAGAAAAAAACAGTGCTACTAAAGACATACATACAGTATTTGGTGGCACCAATGGAGACTTTGCATTGGGGTCCATGATCTTTAAGTTACATCACTGTGCTTACCACCCTGTATACTAATGAAATTCTAGCAGAAACTCTCATAGAAATTCCTGGGATTGGAATTACATCTGATTTCGGCAGTTTGGCTCAGTGATTAGCACTGCAGCCTTGCAGCATAGAGGTCCTGGGTTCAATTCCAACCAAGGACAACATTTGCAAGGAGTTTGTATGTTCTCCCTGTGTTTGCATGGGTTTCCTCCAGGCACTCCTGTTTCCTCCCACATTGTAAAGCCATACTGTTAGGATGTTTAAATTGTGAGCCTCAATGGGGACAGCATTACTGATGTATGTAAAGTGCTGTGGAATTAATAGCGCTATATAAATGAATAAATACTATTATTATTATTAGATGCTGCTATTAATAGCAAATGTGGCAGCTAAGGTGTTTGAGAGAGGAAGGGGGTTGGTTGCTCTGTTTAGCCATCAGTTCAGGCGCTTTATGTATGCAAACCATTGGAGCAAGCATCGCTGTGCTCGGGTACACTCTGCCCTTGGCCCAATGCAATGGGGTTAAAATCTATGTTATGGATGTATAGTGTGTACCACAAAAAATAAATGTTGAAACCTCACCCTCCCCCGGAAGTGATTTGCTTATGGCTAGCTGTATGTGGGCAGAGCGCTGAACTGCCCAATCAGTGACTTCAAATGAAATTTGGGTTAAGTTTGGGTCCAGAACTGAACTTTATCTAAAGTACAGCTGAATCCGCAGAAAACGAACTTCCATGGGTCGGCTCATTTGTAATCAGCACCTAATGATGCAATTGCAGGGTGCCTATGGATTACTATGGTGAAAGGGACTAATAGAACAGGTGGAAATACTAGGGAATCAATTCATAACTGAATTTGCGTCAGTTTTTTTGTTGTGTTTTATAAAAGTAGCTTTAGGCTAGGGTCACAGGCATTGTCCACACACCTGCGCTTCAGCAGTTAGCGCTTCTTGCGCTAAATACTTAGATTCTGGCAGAGAAGTGCAGGTGCGTGTATGCTGCGCTTCTAGCAGACGCTGTCCCTGGTTACCCGATGTGTATTGTGGTAACCAGTTCAGACATCAGCCTGCATAGTCACCGCTTATTGCGAACGCATTTAGAAACTTATAAAAAAATATCTATAGGGCCACAAAAATTTTTCTACGGGTCACTTTGATCCGAACAGAACAGCAGGGTTATACTGTACCTCATATTTGGTATTTGGTATGGTCATTTTGATTAACATTCAGTCTATCAAAATATAAAAGTATTTATACTGTCTCCTAAATGCTAAAGCAAAAAAATTGTAAAGTCAGAATTGCTTTTTTTTCGATTGGTATCTACTTACCTAAACGCAAAGTGGCATTCGTCATCCACTTCCGTCTGGTTGTCTACGTATCACGCAGCGGTGGCAGCCATATTTAAATACCCAAGAGATAAGGGAGAAAATATGGCACCTGTTAGTGGTAATTGCCCACTGAGCAGTACCACCAGCAGTACCCAAACAGGACGCTACCTGAAACTGACGGACACATCATCACCGCTACTCCCCCTGCTCCTCAAAACTCACCACCATCAAAACACCTCACCACTGCACACAACGCCGACTCAGTAAATGCGCATTCGTATTCCCAGTGCACCTGCTCAGTTACTGAGGGTAAACCTGGGAATACAAACATGACCGTCGTGGGACCCGGTGCATGAATGCACACTTACTCATGCTGTCGCCATCTTTGGACACCACAGGAGGAGAGAGCACAAGGGCAGAGAGACAAACTACAGGGTGTGAGCAAACGGGGGGACAAAGAGAGTGCAGAGGGGGCAGAGAGAGCACACAGGGGAGGGGAAAATGCACAGTGGGACAGAGAGAGCACAAAGGGGGGGGCAGAGAGAGCACACAGGGGCAGAAAGAGCACATAATGGAAGGGGCAAGCGCACAGGGGGAAAGTACACAAGGGGGAGAGAATGCACAGGGTGGAGACAGCTCGAAGTAGAGAGTACGAGAGAAGACAGCACAGGGGAGAGAGACCACATACAGAAGGGAGAGCACACAGGGGGAGACAGCTCAAAGGAGATAGTACAAGAGAGGAGAAGACAGCAAAGAGGGGAGAAGACGCACACAAAGGGGGAAAGCGTACAGGGGAGAGAGAGCATAGTGGAAGACAGCACAGGTGGGAGTGGGAAAACAGACTGGGGGTAGAGACAACCACTGTACCTAGCACCACAGAGCCTGCCCCCATCATGACGTCACTGCCCCCCCAATGCGAAAGCATCGGGTCCCATTTAGTATTATATATACCCCAACTTGCAATAAATAAAATTACTTCTCAGGGTACAAAAAATAAACCCACATACAACTCCAGCGATGGAAAAATAAAAAGGTTAAAGAGGACCTGTCACCAAACCAGGCATAGTGACCTAATTACAGTACTGAATGCAGCATGTCTGCTGCATTCAGAAAAGGGGTCCCCAGCCACTTGAGCCCCCTGTATCCTGAGTGAATACACTTAGAAAACGTACATCCTGCAGCCATAAAGGAGGTGGCCAGAAGCTGGAGCCGAAGGGCAGATTCACACCCCCTGCATGTTTAATCTGCCCACCGCTGCCAATCATTGTCTCCCTCGTCTGCAGCATAACACAGAGCTTATTTTAGAAATAGCTGCTTAGCCCCGCCCCCTGTGGTGATGTCACCGCTTATACCCGCCCTGCTCTATGGTTAACATAGAGCAGGGCGGGGAAAGGTGGTGATGTCAGAGCAGGAGGCCGGCCCCCCGCCTCCTGCAGTGACATCACCGCTTATACCCGCCCTGCTCTATGTTACTATGAGTAACAAAAGAACACACATCCTGGGACAAAGAGGGCCACCAAAAAGATCGACTGACCAAATCTCGGGTACCAAAGATGCCAGGATGACCAGCCAACACAGAACAATGAACCTCTAAATCACTCTAGTAGTCCATGGGGCAGGAACAAACAATTTCCCCACAGAGCAGCGCTCAGGCTTATCCGCCTGAAATTCCTGAAGAGCAAGCCATAAATCAGGGGAAACAGCGGAAATAACAATCCCCTACCTCAGAATGCCGACCGGCTCTGAGGTTCAAGAGAATCAGGCAAAAAACTGCGAGAGAGAGCATCGGCCTTAACATTCTTAGAACCTGGAAGATAGGAAACCACAAAATCAAAACAAGCAAAAAACAAGTACCACCGAGCCTGCGTAGGAGTCAGCCTCTTGGCAGACTGGAGATAAACCAGATTCCTGTGATCAGTCAAGACAACCACAAGATGTTGAGCCCCCCCAGCCAATGACGCCACTCCTCAAATGCCAACTTTATGGCCAGCAACTTGCAATTGCCGACATCATGATTGCTTTTTGCCGGTGAAAAATGTACGGGAAAAGAAGGCACAAGGGTTCAACGCGGAACCAACAGGATCCCTCTGAGACAAGATGGCCTCTGCACCAATCTCAGAAGCATCAATTTCCACCTGAAACGGAAGGGAAACACCGGTTGGCGCAACACAGGAGCAGAAGTAAACCGTCTTTTAAGCTCCTGGAAGGCAAAAATGGCCGCAGGAGACCAATGCTCCACATCAGCACCCTTCTTAATCAAATCGGTCAAACGGTGTAACCCCGCTGGAAAAATTGGCAATGAACCGACGATAAAAATTAGCAATGCCAAAAATTTCTGAAGACCCTTCACAGATGTGGGCTCAACCCAATCATGAATAGCCTAAACCTTAACATGATCCATCTCAAAAGAAGAAGGAGACAAAATGAAGCCCCAAAAAACAACCTTCTGGACACCAAAGCAACTTTTAGACCCCTTAACATACAAAGCATTGTCACGCAGAATCGGAAAAACACTAACCGTTCACATGAGAACCAATTGTCAGAAAAATCAGGATATCATCCAAATATACAATCAAGAACTTGTCAATCAACTCCCAAAATATGTCATGCATAAAGGACTGAAAAACGGAAGGAGCATTAGCCAACCTAAAAGGCATCACGAGGTATTCAAAATGGCCTTCAGGCGTATTAAACGCTGTTTTCCATTCGTGTCACTGCTTGATACGAACCAGACTATAGGCCCCCCTAAGGTCAATTTTAGTAAACCAACATGGCCCTTAACCTTAGAAAACAAGTCAGAAATGAAAGGCAGAGGGTACTGAAACTTGACAATGATCTTATTTAAGAGGCGATAATCAATACAGGGTCTCAGGGAGCCATCTTTCTTGGCAACAAAAAAGAACCCCACCCCCAACGGTGAAGAGCAAGGGCCAAATGGCCCTTCTCCAAAGAATCCTTAATATAACTCCGCATGGCAGCATGTTCATGCACAGACAAGTGGAAAAGTCAACCCTTAGGAAACTTACAGTCTGGCACCAAGATAACTGGACTTGGGTTCAGCAAAAACATCCTGAAAATCAGACAGAAATTCCGGAATCTCCTGGGGCGGAGATATATAGACATCAAGGAAATGTCATCATGTACCCGTTTACAACCCCAGCTAGTTACGGACATAGACGTCCAATCCAATACAGGATTATGGGCCTGCAACCATGGAAACCCCAGCACCACCGCACCATGCAGGTTATGCAAAATAGAAATCGACAATCTCCTGATGAGCTGGTGCCATGTGCATTGTCAACTGTGTCCAAAACTGAGGTTTGTTCTGTGCAAGAGGTGTAACGTCGATGCCCCTTAAAGAAATAGGGCCCCGCAACAGCTGTATAGGAAACCACAACGACTAGCAAACTCTAAATCATCAAATTTAAGGCAGCACCTGAATCCACAAATGCCATAACAGAAAATGGCAACAAGGAACAAATCAGAGACACAGACAATAAGGTTGTATAGTACTGACGGTAAAGGAACCAGCAATCCTCAGTGCCCGCTTGGGACAAACAGAGATGACATGAGAAGCATCACCACAGTAAAAACACAACTTATTCCGGCATCTAAATCCTTGTCATTCAGTGCGAGATAGAATCCTATCACACTGCACCGGCTCAGGAATCTGCTCTGTGGATGACAATCCAGAGCGAACCGTTCAGCACTCCTGCAGATGCCGATCAATCTGAATGGCCAGAGACATAGAATCATTCAAACCCTCAGGCGTAGGAAACCCCACGATAACATCCTTAACAGCGTCAGAAAGACCCTTTCTGACAAGCGCCGCCAAAGCATCATCATTCCATTTAGTCAGCACAGACCATTTCCTGAATTTCTGACAATAGAATTCCGCTGTCTCCTAACCCTGGGACAGGGCCAACAGGGTCTTCTCAGCTTGATCCACAGAGTCGGGTTCATCATAAAGTAAACCCAAAGCCTGAAAAAAGGAGTCTACATTAATTAAAGCCGAATCCCTAGAGGTGACAGAAAATGCCCAATCCTGCGAATCGCTCTCGCAGCAGGGAGATAACTATTTTAACCTGCTGAACTGAATCACCAGAGGACTGAGGTCTCAGAGCAAAAAACTGTTTACAATTATTTTTGAAACTCAAAAATTTGGACCTATCACCATAAAACAAATCTGGAGTAGGAATTCTTGGTTCCCAAACTGGAGTCTGAACTATATACTCAGAAATTCCCTGTACCCTTGCTACAAGCTGGTCTAAACGAGAAGCTAGTTCCTGGACACTCATACTGGCACCAGACTCCACAGTCACCCAAAAAAAAAGAGAGAAGAAAGATAAATGAAACAACAGCTTTAACACTTCTCTTTCCTTCTTCTGAGAAGCATGTATCTCAATTTTGACTCTTTTGGCCAGTTGTACTGTTATGGAACCGATAACTCAGGAGTAACATTCAGATTCCGTAGAAGTCGTTGATAACTGTACTGACCGCAATCCCTGACTACACACCACAACTAGAAGTAGCCGTGGGATGTAACTAACCAGACCTAGACACCTCTGCACAGCCGTAGAACTAACTGCCCCTAAGGATGGATGTAGGAAAAGCTATCTTGCCTCAGAGCAGAACCCCAAAAGAATAGCAAGCCCCCACAGATATTAACTGGGAAACAAGAGAAGGAAAAACAAACACAGGCAGAGTATAAGGTTTAGCAAAAGAGGCCACACTAGCTATATAGGAAAGACAGGATAGAATACTATTGCGGTTAGTATAAAACACTATCAAAAACCACAAACAGCAGATATTACAAAAATTACCCTGAGTCACTCTTCTCGGCGACCTCTACATCGGCAGACTTCTATGAATCAAATGCCAGCAGAACTGGAAATAGCAGATAATAGTGAATGGTAAAATTCCTAGGAAGAAAGCTTCCTTTCTGAGAGCAGATAAACAAATATACAGACTAGATAGCAAACCCACATCTCAGAATAAAACAAAACATAGGCAGATCCTTAAGCACACAAAAGTGTGCCATAAAATATCAAAAAACTATTCACTTATCTTGCAAAGATCTCCACAGAGCAGAAGAAACCAGAGAGATGTGAACTCCTCCAGGAACAAAAGACAACTGGCAAGGATTGATCCACTTTCAACCATAATATGCTCCAAGAACCAGATTGCCAATCACCATCACCTGTTAAGCCCACACAGTCAGCTGCATCACCAGCAACAACCACCGGAGGGCGCTCCAATGAATTCCCAACAGATCCCCTTTCCACCCTCTTGTCCGAACAGGCTAGGACTTCCAGAGAAAGGGCCTGAGTTACGAGGACAGACTTGCTGTGAGTTTCTATACCCACCAGACTAAATATGCCCTTTGGAGCTCCTCTCTAGTACTGGGTAGTGAAGGTAGTCTGATGGGTAGAGATCTCTAGTTAAGAGAATTTAATAATTTCTATGTGCAGTTTTATGAGTTAAACATCACAAAGATATGTGCTCGCTACCACACTTGTAAAGTCAAGTGTGTTGAACTAAAATAGACTTTGGTTAAGAGAATAAACTGCTTGTGTCTTCATCTGTTAACACTGTGGTAAGCATCTGGGTCACCCGGGTCATTGGCAACGTGCAGCTGCTCAAGAGCTATGACCTGCATGGCTCAAACCCCTGCCCCCAGTCAGGTCCAAACCACCCCAAATATATTATCCACCACTCTATTGGAATGGATGTGGCATCCGAGGACCAAGTCTCGACCACGGCTTCAGGAAGAACCAAAGGAAAAATTAAAGCAGAGAAATGAAAAATCACTCAATCCTTAAAGCGAATCAACTACCAGAATTGAACCACCTGTAAATCAGTGCAGCAGGTGATTGATGTGTGCAGCATGACATCACTATTTGCTTTTTTGTTATATTAAAATAAGATAAGATAAGATAAGATAAACTTTATTGATCCCGGAGGAAATTACAGTATTACAGCAGCAGAACAAAGATCAAGAACATTACACACTTTACAAAATAAGTCTATATGGACAGCAGATGCGGGTAGACTGGTACATGTACCTCACCTATTCCCCCCATACCCTTAGAACTTCACTTAGTCTTGGGATGCTTTACACTTATACATTTGTTAAACATCCCCACAGCTGTCGGAACAAACGATTTCCTGTATCTTTCCTTTTTACACATTAGTTGGATTAGATGCTTGCTGAATGTGCTCTTCTGCTTCGCAAACAGTTCAGAGAGCGGGTGTGTATTGTTGCTCATTATAGCCTTGCATTTCTTATTAATTCTATCCTCTAATACCTCCTCGAAAGTCCTAAGTTGTAGACCCACCGCCGCACTAGCCTTCTTGATAAGTTTATTCAGCTTATTAGCGTCAGCTGTGCGCACACTACTACCCCAGCATATTATTGCACCAAAGATTGCACTCGCCACAATAGATTGGTAGAACATTTCAAGCATTTTGCTACACACATTAAACGACCTTAACTTCCTTAGGAAGTAAAGTCTACTCATCCCTTTCTTGCAAACCTTCTCCATATGGCACCTCCAATCAAGCTTGCTGTCCAGGTGAACCCCCAAATATTTGAAATTCTCCAACATCTCCACATCCTGACTATCAATAGTGATAGGTAAGCAATTCTTCATGCACCTTCCATAACTCAACACCAACTACCTGTTTTTTTTTACGTTGAGCTCTAAATGGTTAGCCTGGCACCAGTCCAAAACCACCCTTCTGTATTCCTCCTCCCCCTGGCCTCTCTCAATACCTCCGACTATCACTGAGTCATCAGAGTACTTCTGAAGGTGACAAAGGTCTGATTTATACTGAAAATCAGCTGTGCATAACGTAAAAAGGAATGGCGACAGCACCGTTCCCTGAGGGGCTCCAACACTGCTCCGAACACTATCCGATACGGCCGCCCCCCAACCTTATGAACTGTGGCCTGTCCGACAGGTAAACAATGATCCAATTCACTAATCCCTCATCAACCGCCATTTCAACCAGCTTTTTACGTAATAATATTGTCTGTAAGGTATTGAATGCACTGGAGAAATCGAAGAACATGGCACGCACAGTGGTTCCATCATTGTACAAAAAGGAATGTACTGTTTGTAGCAGATACGCTACAGCATCGTCCACCCCCAGACTCTGCCGATACGCAAACTGAAGGGGGTCCGTAAAAGCAGACACCCTCGGACACAAGTAGGCAAGTACAATTCTCTCCAAGGACTTCATCGCATGCGATGTTAAGGCCACCGGCAGGGCCGTATTTGGAGTTCCTGCTGCCCTAGGCACTGTCAGCGGCCGCCCCCCCTGTCATGGCTCCTCCCCCTGTTGTGACCCCTCCCCCATTGCAGCTCTTCCCCCATCATGGCTCCTCCCCCGTTGCGGCCCCTCACCCTGTCACGGACAATCTTCCCCCAGTCGCAGCCTTCCCCCCCAAGCTTCATGTAGCCTCTCCCCCACATTTCATCATGTAGTACATATAAAAGGTTTATCCAACCACACTACAGAGACATACTGCTAGGATGTTTACATTGTGAGCCCCAATGGGGACAGTGTTGATGATGTATATAAAGTGCTGTGGAGTTCATAGTGTAATAAAAAATGCAACAAGGTATTATTCTTAATATTATGTCACAATACCGGGATCTGAGGATCTTCTATTTGGAGGTCAGGGGCTCTCTGATGCGATGTCGCTACCTGTCTCGTTGTCTTCCTCTTTTTGACACTGCAGTGCGGTGGACAAGAGAGCATTAACTGGTTAATAACAAGAAGCATGGAGTGTACTAAATGAGCCATAAACCCTCCCCATACCATGTCCAGCAGACATTGTAGGATTACTATATGGATTTTATTATTAGGGTAGGGACACACTGGCGTGAAACTCGGATGAGTGCAATGTGTGATTTCATCGCAGTGCACTCGGACCAATGTTATTCAATGTCTGAGAGCACTGGCGAGTGTCGGATGCTTTTTTCTCAGCCAGATTCAGGATGAGAAAAAAGTCGCAACATTCTGCGACAGTCTGCGATTCACGTACGAGACTCACCAATGCAAGTCTATGGGTCCGACAAAATCACATACCGCACACTGACAGCACACGGACCATCCGAGAGGCATCAGTTTTTTTCACGGATACATTATCATTCTGCAACTGAGAACACTGTAAAATGTTCCTGTAAATGATTCTACACTAATAGCTGCTGAGGAAAGAACAGATTGCACATGGATGTGATCTGAGAGAAATGTCAGACACTCGCACAGCAGTTGCCAAAGGGACCAAAAGACCGATGACACTCATCCGACTCTCCTAGATGAGAAACAGACCGATTTTAAGGCGGTGGGAGACAGTGTAGCACCATGTCCTCAACTCTGTGCTGTGCACAGTGTACCACCATGTACTCAGCTATGTGCTGTGAACAGGCAGTGTACCACCATGTCACCAGCTCTGTGATGTGCACAGCCAGTGTGCCACCATGTCCCCAGCTCTGTGCTGTGCACAGTGTACCACCATGTCCTGAGCTCTGTGCACAGTGTGCCACCATGTCCCCAGCTCCGTGCTGTGCACAGACAGTGTACCACCATGTCCTCAGCTCCGTGCTGTGCACAGTGTACCACCATCTCCCCAGCTCTGTACTGTGCACAGACAGTGTACCACCATGTCCTCAGCTCCGTGCTGTGCACAGACAGTGTGCCACCATGTCCCCAGCTCCGTGCTGTGCACAGACAGTGTACCACCATGTCCTCAGCTCCGTGCTGTGCACAGTGTACCACCATCTCCCCAGCTCTGTACTGTGCACAGACAGTGTACCACCATGTCCTCAGCTCCGTGCTGTACACAGACAGAGTGCCACCATGTCCTCAGCTCCGTGCTGTGCACAGACAGTGTGCCACCATGTCCCCAGCTCCGTGCTGTGCACAGTGTGCTACCATGTCCTCAGCTCCATGCTGTGCACAGACAGTGTGCCACCATGTCCTCAGCTCCATGCTGTGCACAGACAGTGTGCCACCATGTCCTCAGCTCCGTGCTGTGCACAGACAGTGTGACACCATGTCCTCAGCTCCGTGCTGTGCACAGTGTGCCACCATGTCCTCAGCTCCGTGCTGTGCACAGACAGTGTGCCACCATGTTCCCAGCTCTGTGCTGTGCACAGAGAGTGTACCACCATGTCCTCAGCTCCGTGCTGTGCACAGACAGTGTACAGTACACTGTCTGTGCACAGCACAGAGCTGAGGACATGGTGGTACACTGCACAGCACAGAGCTAGGGAGATGGTGGTACACTGTGCACAGCACGGAGCTGGGTACATGGTGGTACACTCTCTGTACACTCTTCCGTCCTCCTCTCCTCTGTCCTCCTGCACCCCCGTCGTCCTCTCCTCTGTCCCTCCTGCTACTCGGCTGCCCTCCTGGACCCCCATCCTCCTCTCCTCTGTCCTCCTGCACCCCGTCCTCCTCTCCTCTGTCCCTCCTGATGCTCCTCTGTCCTCTTGCACCCCGTCCTCCTCTCCTTTGTCCCTCCTGCTGCTCCTCTGTCCCCCTCATTCTGCCCCTCTTTCCTCTTCTCCTGTCCCCCTGTTTCTGTCCCCTGCACCTCTGTTCTCTTTTCCTCGGTCCCCCTGCGCCTCTGTCCTCTTCTCCTCGGTCCCCTGCGCCTCTGTCCTCTTCTCCTCGGTCCCCCTGTGCCTGTCCTCTTCTTCTCGGTCCCCCTGCGTCTCTGTCCTCTTCTCCTCTGTCCTCTTGCACCCCCGTCCTCCTCTCCTTTGTCCCTCCTGCTGCTCCACTGTCCTCCTGCACCCCAGTCCTCCTCTCCTCTGTCCCTCCTGCTGTTCCTCTGTCCCCCTCGTTCTGCCCCTCTTTCCCCTTCTCCTGTCCCCCTGTTTCTGTCCCCCTGCACCTCTGTTCTCTTTTCCTTGGTCCCCCTGCGCCTCTGTCCTCTTCTCCTCGGTCCCCCTGCGCCTCTGTCCTCTTCTCCTCGGTCCCCCTGAGCCTCTGTCCTCTTCTCCTCGGTCCCCCTGTGCCTCTGTCCTCTTCTCCTCGGTCCCCCTGCGCCTCTGTCCTCTTCTCCTCTGTCCCCCTGCACATCTGTCCTCTTCTCCCCGGTCCCCCTGGCCTCTGTCCTCTTCTCCTCGGTCCCCCTGCTCCTCTGTCCCATGCAGAGTTCCCCCATACTTCTACGGTAGGGTCCTCACCTGGTGCTGGCTTCTGACATTGGCCGGGCTCCCTCTGAGCACAGTGATGTGTAGCAGGAGCTCCGCCGCCAGGGACCAGAGCAGGAAGGTGGGAGAAGCAGCTCACCCCCCCCCCCACACACACATGGCCTCTGGACTGCTAGCACCCCCCCTCATAGCACCCCCACCACACGTGGCCTCCGGAGGACTGCTAGCACTCCCTTCCCCCCCCGGCTCCTCACATGGCCTCCGGACTGCTAGCACCCCCCCACATGGCCTCCGGAGGATTGCTAGCACTCCCCCACATGGCCTCGGTACTGCTAGCACCCCCCCACATGGCCTCCGGAGGATTGCTAGCACTCCCCCACATGGCCTCGGTACTGCTAGCACCCCCCCACATGGCCTCAGGAGGACTGCTAGCACTCCCTTCCCCCCCCCCCAGCTCCTCACATAACCTCCGGACTGCTGGCACCCCCCACACCTTATATGGCCTCTGGAGGACTGCTAGCACCCTCCCCTCCCCCCACCGCTCCTCATATGGCCTCCGGACTGCTAGCACCCCCCCACATGGCCTCCGGAGGACTGCTAGCACTACCCCCCCCCCCTCCCGCTCCTCACATGGCCTCCAGACTGCTGGCACCCCCCCACCCCTCACATGTCCTCTGGAGGACTGCTAGCACCCTCCCCCTCCCCCCACCACTCCTCACATGGCCTCCGGACTGCTAGCGATCCCCCTCCCTGCTTCTCACTTGGCTGCCCCGCAGATCTACCAGTCAGCCCCTGGGGGTCAGGTTCCCTTTAACAGAAGAAGAGCAGAGGTGAGCAGGACTATGACCTCTGACACCACAACTGAGCCACAAATCACTGGATGTGGGGATCTCTCTGTCCCCTGTCCTGCCAGTGCTGCTGGCCAGTGTTACCTATAGCTCCATCATGTCAGGAGAGCAGCTCACCTCATCTCTGTGTCCGGATCTGCTGAGGTGAAGTGTGCTCTGACCTCTGCCTGTGATGGAGTTATGGACAGTACAGCAATCACCAGGATATGAGGCAGAGTTATTAGCACAGCATGTCCAGAGATCAGCACTTCCCTGCCTGGTGCTGCAGTGCTCAGTGTTATGTTTCTCTATCGCAGGCACAGGTCGGGGCACACTTAGGACTTTCACTTTCCCCTCTTCTGTCTAAGCAGCAGTGAATGTGCTGCAGCACAGGGAGCACGGAGGCTTCATATTCCTGAGTATGGTGGCACCCAGCGCCACCCGACACCAGGTAGCACCTGACATATGGCACACAGTGCATCTGTGTGACTGCAGGGGATCGCATCCCCGCACTGTCTACCAACCATGTCCTGACTGGCACTGCCTGTACTGTGCACAGACAGGCAGTGCCAGCCAGGACATCGTGGTCAGTGCGCACACAGATAGCTATGCCTGGGGCTCGCCATCAGGCAGCTCGCTCAGCTCATTTCACATACCGGTGTCGCTGAGCCGCTGCCTGAGCCGCTGGTGATGTGGCTGAGCGGGAACTTTCAAGTCCTCCTCCAGTCCTTACGTGGGAGGTCCCTGCAGCAATACTTGAGGTGGGGAGCTGGTGTGGGCTGATGGGGTGGGCGGGGCTTAGGGGGCGGGGCGGTCCAGCCAGACCCCGAAGGTTAAGAAAAAAAAAACGAAAAAAAAAAAACCTTGTTCAGGCGCCGCCCTCCCCACATCCTGGCGCCCTAGGCACGTGCCTATGAGTGCCTAAGGGCAAATACGGCCCTGGCCACCGGTCTATAGTCATTATGGGAGCTCGGGAAGGTAGTCTTGGGAACCGGCACCAGGCAAGAAGTCTTCCATAGAACTGGTACTCTCTGTGATTGTAAGCTCCAGTTAAACAGGTGCTGGAAGACAGTGCACAACTGATTTGCACACACTCTGAGGACACGTGGACAGATACCATCAGGCCCTGCTGCTTTACCAATGACCAGCTTACTAAACTGTTCCCTCACATCATTTTTGGAGATCAAGAAAGTCTCTAGCTTCCTCCCCCCAGTTGATATTGCTTGTCGCTCCCCGGTCCTCTCCCCTGTTGACATCGCACATTTATTGTTGAATCTGTTGAAAAGCTCATTCATTTCATTAGCCATGATCAGCCCCCCACCCCCCTGATCTGACCTTGCCTTAAACCCAGTCAATAGCTTAATTCCCGCCCACACTTCTCTGGAGTTGTTGTGTGACAATTTATTTTCCAATTTAATTCTGAATGCTTCACAGGCAATCTTAATTTTCCCCTTTAAGTCTCGCTGTACAATTTTCATTTCCTCCTTGTCCTTCCTTTTAAAAGCTTTTTTTTCTGTTTAGTAGATGTTTCAGTTCTTTTGTAATCCAAGGTTTATTGTTTGCATAACACCGAATCTCATGAATAGGTAGAATATTGTCAGTACAAAAGTTGATGTAATCAGTAACTCTCCCGGTAACCTCATTAACATCATCATTAGGTTCCCTGGCACATACAGTAACACCTCCCAGTCTGTGCAATCAAAGCAGTCTTGTAACCCCTTCTCTGCTGCCGGAGACCACTTCCTTATCTGTTTAATTGTCGCTGGTTGTTTGCAGACAACTGGTTGATAGGCTGGAGACAATAGTATGAGGTTGTGGTCAGATTTCCCCAGGGGGGGCAATGCAGATGATCAGTAAGCATCCTTAACACTGGCATAGAGGAGATCCAATATATAATTGTCCCGTGTAGAACATTTGACATATTGATAGAACTTTGGTAATGAGATCTTGGCTCGATTAAAATCCCCAGAAATGACAGTTAGCGAGTTAGGGTGTTTCGTCTGAAGCCGGGCAATCACCCCAGACAGTACATCCCCAGCTGCCTCAGGATTTGCAGATGGTGGTATATACGACACCACTGCAATAACAAGAGAGAATTCTCTAGGCAGATAGTAAGGCCTGAGGCCCACTGCTAATAGTTCAATGTTTGGGCAACAATGTCTCTCCTTTACTGTTACATGCCCCTGATTACACCATCTGTTGTTAATGTACAGTATCACTCCTCCGCCCTTCTTCTTACCGCACTTCACTCTGTCCCTGTCAGCCCGAACCATTTGAAACCCTGGTACCGATACACTTGAATCTGGTACGTCCTCATGCAACCAGGTTTCTGTAAAGCACATGAGACTGCATTCCCTGAACTCCTTCTGGGTCTTACTCAGAGCCAGCAGTTCATCCAACTTGTTACCAAGCGATCGCACATTACCCATGATGATGGATGGGACCGCAGGTTTAAACCTTCTTCTCCAGGACTTGATCTTCTTGCCTGCTCTGCAACCTCTGAAAGGTCTCCTCATTTCCCGTGGAACATGTGGTATTGCAACTGCTGGAGAAGACTTTGTCCTGCGCAGTTCCAGAAGACAACTCCTTGAATACACTACTCGTTTAGCGACAGACCTAGGACAACCATCCGATCAGTGATTCCATCCATCCCACAAGGCCTCTCCGTGGCGTATTGTATACGGTGTCTCCGCCGAGCACATATGGCTGTATCACTGACACCGGCTGTGGGCAACAGCATACATCCATCGGTAGTATTAGCTGAGATGGACCATATTGCGTACCCCAAAGTGGCCATGCCAGCAGGGGACTTGTGAGTGGTAGTGGAGGATCCAGGTGAAAAACATATGCTGTGTGCCCAGCGTGCAGGAACGTCACAATCCACGAGATCAAAACATTGCATAGATCCAAGGTTGAAATTAGAGGTCCAAAAAGACATCAGGAAAGGTACAAAGACTGTAGCAAAACTGTAACAAACAAAATAATAGCTGCTGCAATGGGCTGCCACTAGCAAGGCGCCCTATTGTCTCCACAGTCTGGCAGAGAGCAGACAGGCACGTCTGCACATCTCTGAGTCCAGCTGAGAAAAGTCCCTATTCATCCCCTGTGGGCTTGTCTTTTTGCTTTAAGCCAAACCCCCTTCCTCCTCCCTCTCATCCAAACTCTTTCAGGCAAAAGGTTCGGCTTACAGGAGAAAGACAAGCCCACAGGGGAGGAATAAAAAAACCAAACAAGTATTGATGTCATTCTGCACACATCAATCACCTATATTTGGCTTCACTAAGTGTCAGCTTCATAAAAGCATTGTTAAATACATTATTTAACCAATAAGTTTATTGTATTCTACTGTAAGAATCATTCTAGATGTATTAGAAAGGATAAAAAAAAACATCCAAAAACTAAGTAGACTCAGCCCCCCATGTATACATAGATGGTCAAACTGTTTTCTCACGTATGGTAATGAATGTATAATAGTAAAGTTAAACAGATTTTGATGTTACCTAGAAATGCAATTATAAAGTAGTATGAAGCAATTCTGGCATCTAATGGGTCACATCAAATATTACCATCATGCAATTTAGATATTAACTCGATTAAATATGATTGATCATTATGATCCACAGCTGCCAAGGAAATGATTCATCCTATGATGGAACTAAGACAGTATTCATGTGCAGATTTGTTAAAACAGTTTATGTAGATGAAAATGTAAAAATCTATTCCATTCACCTAAATAGGTTTGATTTTGTAACAGATTGCTGCAGGTCCCATTAAGATGAATATAACAGTAGTAGATCTTTCTCTAAGGGTGCTTTCACATCTGCGTTTTTCGTAATTCGCGGCAGATGCGGTGAAAAAACCGCATCTGCCGCGTTTACCGCATAACCGTTCCACTTGCGGCGCGGTTGCGTTTTTTTCTATGCAAAGTATAGGCATACTTGCGGCAGGTGCGGCAAGTGCGGTTTTGCACTTGCGGCAGGTGCGGCCGCGAAAAAAACCGCGGCTTACTGCGTTTTTTTTCGCGGCCGCACCTGCCGCAAGTGCAAAACCGCACTTGCCGCACCTGCCGCAAGTATGCCTATACTTTGCATAGAAAAAACCGCAACCGCGCCGCAAGTGGAACGGTTATGCGGTAAACGCGGCAGATGCGGTTTTTTCACCGCATCTGCCGCGAATTACGAAAAACGCAGATGTGAAAGCACCCTAACACATCAACCAAATGGAAATTAGGGTCATAACTAGAAGAGCCGGGGTCTCATAGTAAACTTTGAATGCCTTCCCTTGATGGTGCCCACTACACATGACATCCTATCCGGGAGATGAAGGACAGAATAAAGCAGGCGGGATATACAGTGCCTTGTGAATGTACTTTTTCCACATTTCAGGCTTCAAACATAAAGATATACATTCTAATATTTTGTGAAGAATCAACAACAAGTGGGACACAATCGTGAAGTGGAACGAAATTTATTGGATATTTTAAACTTTTTTAACAAAAGAAAACTTTACTTTCAGTGCAGCAAACTCACTCCAGAAGTTCAGTGAGGATCTCTGATTGATCCAATGTTGTCCTAAATGACTGGTAATGATAAATAGAATCCACCTGTGTGTAATCAAGTCTCCGTATAAATGCACCTGCTCTGTGATAGTCTCATGGTGGGTTTACACGTTGCGATATCGTTCAGATATCGTAATACAACGGCGCGGGAGCGCGCATTTAGTGCCCGTTTCTCCCTGATCGCATCGGCGGTTTAGACGTCCCGATATCGGGATACAACGTCCCGACGATGTGTACGCCCCCCAACCCAGGAACGACCATTTAACATGGGAGTGAATGGGTGACGTGGCAGTACACATCGGAGTTGGGCTGTCACACATGACGACCCGGCTCCAACCGGCATCCGATATCGGGCGGTTGAATAGCACGCTCATTCGACCCCCGATATCGGTTTGTCATCGTTACAGCATCGCATTGTACGTTCAAACAGTACAACGCAGGAACGATATCGGGTCCAACTCACGAACCACGTGACTTTTGGTCGGAGTTGGACGCCGATATCGCAACGTGTAAACCCACCATCAGGGTTCTGTTTCGGACCCTGGTTAAGATCATTCTAATTAACCCCCTTTTGTCATCGTTATGTTGGAGAGATTGCCAGAAAACCGGGGCACTTTCCCACATTTTTTGAGGTTGCCCTAAATTAGTGAATTTTTGGTCAGATATAAAGATACTTATTTTAAAGTTACAGGTCTCAAAATAATTATATCCCCACAATTAGCCTTACTCTCTATAGGCATAGAAGACCTCCCCAAGTCCCTAAGATTCTTGGTTTCTCACATCCTTCTTACCGCTAAGATCTTAATAGCCGCTAAGTGGAAAAAGAGTGAACTACCCACCGTAAAAGATTTAATTGCATAGCATCTTTGAGCATAATCATGCTATTAGGAATAATTATTTTGGAAAATTCTTAGTAAAATGGGAAAACTGGATCACAATCTACTCTCCAAATCTGTTGAACAGGGCCAATTGATGTATTTATTACCGTATATACTCGTGTATAAGCCGAGTTTTTCAGCCCAAAATTTGGGCTGAAAAGTCCCCCCCTCGGCTTATACACGGGTCTATACGGTAGACCCGTGTGGTGGGGGCTGTGTGGTGGGGCTGTGGAGGCTGGAGGAGGCGGGGGGGGGCTGCTGTATGAGCGGCCCCGTCACGTGGGGCCGCTCATTATATATGCACTGCTTCCCCCTGTCAATCAGCGCATGGGGAAGCAGTGCATATGGCCCCCCCAAAAGCTGGCACTGTCCCCCTTGTAAGGCCCCCCCCCCCCCGCTGCTTATACATTACCCTCCCGGTGTTCTGATCGGCGCCGCTCCTCGGTGCTGCGTCGCCGTCTTCATCCTCCCGTCCGCGCTCGCTGCATCCATCCGGGTTCTCCGGCGGTCGCAGCGATATGACGTCATCGCGCGACCGCCGGAGATCCTGGATGCAGCCAGCGCGGGAGGATGAAGACGGCGACGCAGCACGGAGGAGCGGCGCCGATCAGAACACCGGGATGGTAATGTATAAGTAGCGGGAGGGGGAGGCCTTACAAGGGGGGACAGTGCCAGCTTTTGGGGGCTGTTGGTACCCCCAGGGGGCTGCTGGGTACCCCCTGGGGGCTGCTGGGTACCCCCAGGGGGCTGTTGGTACCCCCTGGGGGCTGTTGGTACCCCCAGGGGGCTGCTAGGTACCCCCTGGGGGCTGTTGGTCCCCCCTGGGGGCTGTTGGTACCACCAGGGGGCTGTTGGTACCCCCAGGGGGCTGCTGGGTACCCCCTGGGGGCTGTTGGTACCCCCTGGGGGCTGTTGGTACCCCCAGGGGGCTGTTGGTACCCCCAGGGGGCTGCTGGGTACCCCCTGGGGGCTGTTGGTACCCCCTGGGGGCTGTTGGTCCCCCCTGGGGGCTGTTGGTACCCCCAGGGGCTGCTGGTACCCCCAGGGGGCTGCTGGGTACCCCCTGGGGGCTGTTGGTACCCCCAGGGGCTGCTGGGTACCCCCTGGGGGCTGCTATATGTACCCCTGGGGGCCTGCTGTATACCACTGGGGCTGCTGTATACTACCACTGGGGCTGCTGGGGCTCCTGTATACTACCACTGGGGCTGCTGGGGCTCCTGTATACTACCACTGGGGCTGCTGTATACTACCACTGGGGCTGCTGGGGCTCCTGTATACTACCACTGGGGCTGCTGGGGCTCCTGTATACTACCACTGGGGCTGCTGGGGCTCCTGTATACTACCACTGGGGCTGCTGGGGCTCCTGTATACTACCACTGGGGCTGCTGTATACTACCACTGGGGCTGCTGGGGCTCCTGTATACTACCACTGGGGCTGCTGGGGCTCCTGTATACTACCACTGGGGCTGCTGGGGCTCCTGTATACTACCACTGGGGCTGCTGGGGCTCCTGTATACTACCACTGGGGCTCCTGTATACTACCACTGGGGCTGCTGTATACTACCACTGGGGCTGCTGGGGCTCCTGTATACTACCACTGGGGCTGCTGGGGAATCTGTATACTACCACTGGGGCTGCAGGGGCTCCTGTATACTACCACTGGGGCTGCTGGGGAATCTGTATACTACCACTGGGGCTGCTGGGGAATCTGTATACTACCACTGGGGCTGCTGTATACTACCACTGGGGGGCCTGTATACCACACTGCTGGGGGCTGTATAACTGTGCTGGGGTCCACCCTCGGCTTATACACGAGTCAATAGGTTTTTCCAGATTTTTGGGGCAAAAGTAGGGGGGTCGGCTTATACACGGGTCGGCTTATACACGAGTATATACGGTACTTTATATTCGTTGATGTTACATCCTACAACACAATTTAGTACATGCTTTTATTTATGCATAAATAATGCTCAGATGTATTACGATTTTTTTTTTCCCTGAAAATTCATATTTTGGATAAAGGACAACTTTTCTTTTTTCTGTACTACAACAAATGTTCTGCAACTGTATATACCCCGATATTTATGTTATTTTATTTGTTTGTTCTTAAGTATGTTTCCCCTTTTTATTTTTGTATCCCTTGTCTTAAAATTCCTTAATAAAAATATTTAGAAACAGGGTTCTGTTTCAAGTGCAGAGAGCATCATGGAGACCAAGGAACACACCAGGCAGGTCCAAGATACTGTTGTGGCAAAGTTTAAAGCCGGATTTGGATACAAAAAGATTTCCCAAGTTTTAAACATCTCTAGGAGCACTGTGCAAGTGATCATATTGAAATGGAAGGGGTATCAGACCACTGCAAATCTACCAAGACCCGGCCGTCCATCTAAACCTTCATCTCGAACAAGGAGAAGACTGATCAGAGATGCAGCCAAAAGGCCCATGATCACTATGGATGAACTGCAGAGATCTACAGCTGAGGTGGGAGAGTCTGTCCATAGGACAACAATCAGTCGTACACTGCACAAATCTGGCCTTTATGGAAGAGTGGCAAGAAGAAAGCCATTTCTCAAAGATATCCATAAAAAGGTTTGTTTGAAGTTTGCCACAAGCCACCTGGGAGACACCAAACATGTGGAATAAGGTGTATCATAAAAATAATTTTGTCTCCAACTGCACTTAAAACATCACTTCAGGGATATTGGGGACTCGATCCCAGAACTGGTCTTTGGGTCCCACATTCCTATTGAAATCACAGCTATACTCAAATCCATGAGCTATTTGAAGACAAAATAATTTTATGATACAACTAGATTTTTTATTGATATGTGCAATATTTTGTGAATGTTTATTATGAAATTGAATGATATTTTTATAATGAAGTTTTTTAAGTAGTTTTCATTGCAAATAATGTGTAATAGTTTTGTGATGTTTGTGATCATGTGACGTGTTGCCTACCTCATTTCCTGGGGTAGGGTTGTATATAACAAGTGTGATGTGTGACATTAGTGTAACTTCAACTCCTGAGGAAGTGTACAGTGTGTACACGAAATGTATAGAGTTTATAGTGGAATAAAGAGTTGGTCGGAGTCCATGGGTACGTGGATTTATTATCTATGAGGACAGCGCGATCGTGAAGGCGGTTTCTTCTTTCTCCTTTTATATTTGATCTTCTATACCGGTGGATTGCTGCAGTTCTGTGGATGCTGTGGATTTTACTCGGAGGTGCATATGGTTCTTAAATCATGCACAACTAAACCAGGTGAGTGGATCCATATAGAAAATTGACTATATACAATTGAGATAAAACCCTATAGTGTGCTTTCTTCCCCTCTACATAGCAGGCACACATATATAAGATTATATTTAACTTATATGATAATTGTGACTCCCGTTCAAATAATATCTCTTACTTAAAGTGCACATCAAAAATATAACTTTTAATAGATATTTGTTAAAATAACAAACAGTGTTTACTCACACCCAGTGTCTATAAAACATACACTTCAAACAGCGGTGGGAAATGTCCCTAGTCAGGCCTTGTTTTCTTGTACTGCCTAGCAACGGAGTTTTAAACACCTAAATTATACGGTGTCCCCGTTCCACGACGGCTATCCCTATATTTCGTAACCTATATAAAGGGCACAGACATACATTCATCCATGCCGGAGTAAGGTGCTATCTGATGACATGGGTCAAATCCCAATGTCCCTTCAGCCCTTGCTAACATACGGGGTTTTTTCTTAGTGGAGTGATATGGTATCTTAATTGTACTGAATAGTCCTCATATCAGGCATAGTGCTATTAAATACTGTGCCATCCAGTCCGGTCAACAAAAGGACCCCTGTAGTAAAAATGATAACAGAGGTCCGAGGTGTATCTATGATAGACTAAAACGAGTGGAATGGCTACTCAAAGGCATAAAACTACTTCCACCCTCATAAAATAGATATCTCCAAACACTAGTATCTCAATCCCCCTATATGAAGCAGGAACATGGTGATCACTGAAGGGTTAATTTCTCCTTATCACCTCACAACAACATGGGAATATCAGTTGACAGTATATACCAGTTGATGTAACTTATCTTATGCACGCTGTCCAAACGACTCGATGCGTTTCCACCCACTCGATAGATCGTGGATTTCATCAGGAGTGACAGTATGACAAGGATAACAGAGAGCCCTCCTTCCGCCCTCTGTGTGCGCTGTCAGGGGCATACAATCAAGCCTCCTGTCTATTTAATAATGGCGCCACCAGCGGCCCGGAGATCCACTCCTTTTATCCCCGCCTCTTGTCAGTGTGAGGCTAGGGAAGGCGTACCCGCGTGCGCTCCACGATAGCGCTGCCTCCGGTCTGCGTTCCACAGACCGGAAGCGCGTCACCGCGTACCAGCGTTCCCCCATCGCGAGTAGGCGTGGAGCATTGCGTTCCACCGCCCGTCGCGACTTCCGGTTTGCGTTCCATTTACCGGAAACGCATCACCGGAGCAGGAGAACGCCCCCAGCAGCCTCGCAAATTACACAGTGCACATCAAATATGACGGTGCTACTGTGTATGCGGCAGGAGGGGAGAGAGGATAAGGAGGGGAGGAGCAAATGTTGGTACCTGCATTACCATGTGTATTTCACACTGTCATAATAAGATAGGGGTCTTTTGGTTGTACATCACAATTACACATAGTGGGTAACAGATTTGCAAACACAATAGGGGTCCCAAAGTAAACTGTCCCCATATGTAAACATCCTTCTTGTATCCCACTATATGTGTGTAACAATTACAATTTCTATGCAGCATATACTTCCCAAGGAACTATTGCATACACCTCCAAAAACCCCCCCCCGTTAGGCAATTATACCTCAATTGATTCCCCAAGCTCCTCAAACCTCAAAACCCATCCCTACAGATTTTCTTACTGGGTGAACATGGTGAGTTCCCCCTCCAAACCACCTCACACTTTAGTTCTGCAAATCAAAGTGTCCCAACTGTGTGTCTTAGTATGTATAGACACCAATTCTGATATACTGGTCCAAAAATCAGACCATAAAGATACATATCCAGCCTCCTTTCTCGGAGTGATAGGATTTCGACACGACCTCCGTACCGTTATTAGATCCTAAGTAGTCTGTTAATAGAGACAAAGATGCCAACCCCCAGGACTAACCTGTATATTCCCAAAATCAGAGTTTCACAAGAACGGAGTATACAGTATCTGCTCATTAAGGCCGGCCATGTCCGTAGATACGGTCCTGTATATCCATTTGGTTTCCCTTTTTAAGATCTCCTTATCCCAATCTCCACCACGTTTTGGTCTCTCTATCACCTCTAGGGCCTGAAACCTCAGACATCCCATGTCACCTCCATGCACTTCCCTAACATGTCTTGATATTGGTGTGTCCCTTTCATTCCGAATATCACCCAAATGATCTCCTATCCTTCTCTTAAGTTGTCTCTTAGTTTTTCCTACATAGTCCATAGGACATGAGCATTGGCATAGATATACAACCCCTTCAGTTCTACAGTTTGCGAACTGCCGGTTCGTAAAGATTTCTCCTGTAGTACTGCTCTGTGCGGTCTTTGATACCCTGATGTAATCACAAAAGGAACATTTTCCACATCTGAAAGTGCCTGCCTGTCTTTGCTCGAGCCAGGTTCCAGTTTTCTTTGGAGGGCAGTAGTGACTATGCACCAGGTGATCCCTAATCGATCTACCTCTCCTGTATGTTATCGCTGGCCTATCGGGTATAAGTGGTGCCACATCATGATCAGTCAAAAGTATACTCCAATATTTTTCCAATATCCTCCTAACTTCACTGGACTTATTGTCAAAAGTCCCAATGATACGGATCACCTCATCAGATTTTCTAACTCTAGGTTTCAAAAGGCTATCTCTGCTGTTTTGACAAGCATTTTTGAAAGCTTTGTTCAATGTATTAAGAGGGTATCCCTTCTCCACGAAGCGATCCCTCATCTTTCTAGCCTCATCATGGAACCTACTAGTCTCTGAGCAGTTCCGCCTTGCTCTTAGGTATTGGCCCTTGGGTATACCTTCTCTTAGTCCCCTAGGATGATGGCTTTCCCAATTTAAGAGATCGTTAGTTGCTGTGGGTTTTCTAAAAATGGTTGTTTGTAGGCCCCCTACTCCATCCTTATAAATTGTGACATCTAAGAAGTTAATGGTTTTCTCAAGTATCTCGGATGTGAAATGCAGACCTAACTGGTTATCATTCAGCTGTCTAATGAATGTTTCAAATTGTTCCACACCTCCTCTCCATAATATCAGCACGTCGTCAATGTAACGTCCCCAGAATAAAATCTGGGGACTCCAACACGTTGACTCATCTTCCCAAAATTGTGGAATTTACCTGGATAAAATCCTCCGGAATTATGTCACTAGTTTGCCATCATATATACGGGATACATTGGATCTGATTGGGAAACTGGATGGCATTTCGGTGGATTCTGATGTACAGTTAGCCTCCATTGATGTGGAGGCACTGTACAGCAGTATACCCCATGAAATGGGATTAAGGGCAGTGGAATACTATTTGAACAGCCGTGGTAATCAGTACAACAAACATAACAAGTTCGTCCTTACCCTGCTTAGATATGTTCTTACTCACAACTGGTTTGATTTTGATGGTAAGCTGTACCACCAGCACAGGGGCACGGCTATGGGGAGTTCATGTGCCCCTAGCTATGCCAACTTGCTCCTGGGCTGGTGGGAGGACACCGTTGTCTTCTCGGAAGATGAGTCGTCGTGGTGGAGTCCCCAGATTTTATTCTGGGGACGTTACATTGACGACGTGTTGATATTATGGAGAGGAGGTGTGGAACAATTTGAAACATTCATTAGACAGCTGAATGATAACCAGTTAGGTCTGCATTTCACATCCGAGATACATGAGAAAACCATTAACTTCTTAGATGTCACAATTTATAAGGATGGAGTGGGGGGCCTACAAACAACCATTTTTAGAAAACCCACAGCAACTAACGATCTCTTAAATTGGGAAAGCCATCATCCTAGGGGACTAAGAGAAGGTATACCCAAGGGCCAATACCTAAGAGCAAGGCGGAACTGCTCGGAGACTAGTAGGTTCCATGATGAGGCTAGAAAGATGAGGGATCGCTTCGTGGAGAAGGGATACCCTCTTAATACATTGAACAAAGCTTTCAAAAATGCTTGTCAAAACAGCAGAGATAGCCTTTTGAAACCTAGAGTTAGAAAATCTGATGAGGTGATCCGTATCATTGGGACTTTTGACAATAAGTCCAGTGAAGTTAGGAGGATATTGGAAAAATATTGGAGTATACTTTTGACTGATCAGGATGTGGCACCACTTATACCCGGTAGGCCAGCGATAACATACAGGAGAGGTAGATCGATTAGGGATCACCTGGTGCATAGTCACTACTGCCCTCCAAAGAAAACCGGAACCTGGCTCGAACAAAGACAGGCAGGCACTTTCAGATGTGGAAAATGTTCCTTTTGTGATTACATCAGGGTATCAAAGACCGCACAGAGCAGTACTACAGGAGAAATCTTTACGAACCGGCAGTTCGCAAACTGTAGAACTGAAGGGGTTGTATACCTATGCCAATGCTCATGTCCTATGGACTATGTAGGAAAAACTAAGAGACAACTTAAGAGACGGATAGGAGATCATTTGGGTGATATTCGGAATGAAAGGGACACACCAATATCAAGACACGTTAGGGAAGAGCATGGAGGTGACATGGGATGTCTGAGGTTTCAGGCCCTAGAGGTGATAGAGAGACCAAAACGTGGTGGCGATTGGGATAAGGAGATCTTAAAAAGGGAAACCAAATGGATACACAGGACCGTATCTACGGGCATGGCCGGCCTTAATGAGCAGATACTGTATACTCCGTTCTTGTGAAACTCTGATTTTGGGAATATACAGGTTAGTCCTGGGGGTTGGCATCTTTGTCTCTATTAACAGACTACTTAGGATCTAATAACGGTACGGAGGTCGTGTCGAAATCCTATCACTCCGAGAAAGGAGGCTGGATATGTATCTTTATGGTCTGATTTTTGGACCAGTATATCAGAATTGGTGTCTATACACACTTAGACACACAGTTGGGACACTTTGATTTGCAGAACTAAAGTGTGAGGTGGTTTGGAGGGGGGGCTCACCATGTTCACCCAGTAAGAAAATCTGTAGGGATGGGTTTTGAGGTTTGAGGAGCTTGGGGAATCAATTGAGGTATAATTGCCTAACGGGGGGGGGGGTTTGAGGTGTATGCAATAGTTCCTTGGGAAGTATATGCTGCATAGATATTGTAATTGTTACACACATATAGTGGGATACAAGAAGGATGTTTACATATGGGGACAGTTTACTTTGGGACCCCTATTGTGTTTGCAAATCTGTTACCCACTATGTGTAATTGTGATGTACAACCAAAAGACCCCTATCTTATTATGACAGTGTGAAATACACATGGTAATGCAGGTACCAACATTTGCTCCTCCCCTCCTTATCCTCTCTCCCCTCCTGCCGCATACACAGTAGCACCGTCATATTTGATGTGCACTGCGAGGCTGCTGGGGGCGTTCTCCTCTCCGGTGATGCGTTTCCGGTAAATGGAACGCAAACCGGAAGTCGCGACGGGCGGTGGAACGCAATGCTCCACGCCTACTCGCGATGGGGGAACGCTGGTACGCGGTGACGCGCTTCCGGTCTGTGGAACGCAGACCGGAGGCAGCGCTATCGTGGAGCACACGCGGGTACGCCTTCCCTAGCCTCACACTGACAAGAGGCGGGGATAAAAGGAGTGGATCTCCGGGCCGCTGGTGGCGCCATTATTAAATAGACAGGAGGCTTGATTGTATGCCCTGACAGCGCACACAGAGGGCGGAAGGAGGGCTCTCTGTTATCCTTGTCATACTGTCACTCCTGATGAAATCCACGATCTATCGAGTGGGTGGAAACGCGTCGAGTCGTTTGGACAGCGTGCATAAGATAAGTTACATCAACTGGTATATACTGTCAACTGATATTCCCATGTTGTTGTGAGGTGATAAGGAGAAATTAACCCTTCAGTGATCACCATGTTCCTGCTTCATATAGGGGGATTGAGATATTAGTGTTTGGAGATATCTATTTTATGAGGGTGGAAGTGGTTTTATGCCTTTGAGTAGCCATTCCACTCATTTTAGTCTATCATAGATACACCTTGGACCTCTGTTATCATTTTTACTACAGGGGTCCTTTTGGTGACCGGACTGGATGGCACAGTATTTAATAGCACTATGCCTGATATGAGGACTATTCAGTACAATTAAGATACCATATCACTCCACTAAGAAAAAAACCCCGTATGTTAGCAAGGGCTGAAGGGACATTGGGATTTGACCCATGTCATCAGATAGCACCTTACTCCGGCATGGATGAATGTATGACTGTGCCCTTTATATAGGTTACGAAATATAGGGATAGCCGTCATGGAACGGGGACACCGTATAATTTAGGTGTTTAAAACTCCGTTGCTAGGCAGTACAAGAAAACAGGGCCTGACTAGGGACATTTCCCACCCCTGTTTGAAGTGTATGTTTTATAGACACTGGGTGTGAGTAAACACTGTTTGTTATTTTAACAAATATCTATTAAAAGTTATATTTTAGATGTGCACTTTAAGTAAGAGATATCACACATATATAAGACTAGCTGTGAGCCCGATTCTAAAGAATCGGGAGTCTAGAATCTGTATATAATTTTTTTAAGAGTTTTAAATAATAAGATATATGACTAAGTAGCCGATGTAGGCAGAACTGTGAGGGTAGCAATATAGTGGAGGTGTAGAATGAGTTAATGTCCGACTAACAGGACTATAACAGAGTAGGAACTTATAATGATATCAAAAATGCATAGCGCCTCACTTACAGCGGTAAATTTGAAACTCAAAGTCCTCCATGTATCTCAAAGGGCAGTTAGGCGCTATGCTCATTGGTCGGCGCCAGCACACAGCGACCAATGAGCTTCGCGCCTCACTTACAGCAGTAAATTTTAAACTCAAAGTCCTCCATGTATCTCAATGGGCAGTGAGGCGCTATGCTCATTGGTCAGCGCCAGCACACAGCGACCAATGAGCTTCGCGCCTCACTTACAGCGGTAAATTTGAAACTCAAAGTCCTCCATGTATCTCAATGGCCAGTGAGGCGCTATGCTCATTGGTCGCTGTGTGCTGGCGCTGACCAATGAGCATAGCGCCTCACTTCCCATTCAGATACATGGAGGACTTTGAGTTTCAAATTTACCGCTGTAAGTGAGGTGCTATGCTCATTGGTCGCTGTGTGCTGGCGCCGACCAATGAGCATAGCGCCTCACTTTCCATTGAGATACATGGAGGACTTTGAGTTTCAAATTTACCACTGTAAGTGAGGCGTGAAGCTCATTGGTCGCTGTGTGTGTTGGCGCCGACCAATGAGCATAGCGCCTCACTTCCCATTGAGATACATGGAGGACTTTGAATTTCAAATTTACCGCTGTAAGTGAGGCGCGAAGCTCATTGGTCGCTGTGTGCTGGCGCCGACCAATGAGCATAGCGCCTCACTTCCCATTGAGATACATGGAGGACTTTGAGTTTCAAATTTACCGCTGTAAGTGAGGCGCTATGCTCATTGGTCGCTGTGTGCTGGCGCCGACCAATGAGCATAGCGCCTCACTTCCCATTGAGATACATAGCGGTCTTTAGAGCTGTGCATGGCCGGGTCCTTGGTTCTATTTTCGGCCACGGCGCTCGGCTCTCTTCGGTCGTCGCTGGGGCTGCGCTGCCATTGCTCGCGCCCCTGCAATGGCTCGCAATGCCCGCTGCGCGGGCAATGCTTC
This sequence comes from Allobates femoralis, assembly GCA_033576535.1. Lineage (NCBI taxonomy): Eukaryota > Metazoa > Chordata > Amphibia > Anura > Aromobatidae > Allobates > Allobates femoralis. The sequence goes on along the minus strand of JARQOC010000002.1, from coordinate 654,226,454 downwards.
ACAGTTCGCGTGGGCGCCGCGCGCCCACGGCCACAACGACGGAAACAGCGCCGAAACTTACGGAAGTGCGTTAGGGGAATTATATATTAGATTATCTCAGCACAGGAGATGTGGTATGATCAGACCATGTCCCTGTACGGTCAGAAACATCCATTACACAGGACATAGCAGGGACATGTATATAAGATTATCTCCGCACAGGAGATTTGGTATGATCAGTCCATGTCCCTGTACAGTCAGACACATCCATTACATAGTACATAGCAGGGACATATATATAAGATTATCTCAGCACAGGAACATTTTTTTAAATACATCCAATTGTGAAATGTATTATCATTCCAAGTTATACTGATTAAAATTAACTTTGTTTGCAGGAAAACTCCTTTAACTTCTTTTTAATAATTCTTAATTTAACATTTTTCAATTTGAATAATAAAGTAAACAATAAATAAAGCTACTCGGTTTCTGAAGACACAACAAGTCGGTCTCTGATACTGAAGTCAGCATAAAGGCAGTCGAAGTTCCATCAATAGTCGTCAGAGAACAAGTCATCTTGCAAAAACAGTACAAATTAAGAAAAAACTAATAACAGATGAGGAAAGGCCAAGGCAGGATAGTTATCATAATTAAAACCATACTTGTCAAACTAATCTGATAAGCTTATATGAAGAGGTAAGTTGTGGACTGGACCAAAGAAATGCAGTGGATGTGGTGTATATGGACTTTTCAAAAGCTTTTGATACGGTGCCACACAAAAGGTTGATACATAAAATGAGGGCAATGGGGATAGGGGAAAATATTTATAAGTGCGTTAAGAACTGGCTTAGTGATAGGAAACAAAGGGTGGATATTAATGGAACACACTCAGAATGGGTCACAGTTAACAGTGGGGTACCACAGGGGTCAGTACTGGGCTTCTTTTTAATATATTTCTTAATTACCTTGTAGGGGGCATACAGAGTAGAATCTCAATATTTGCAGATGACACTAAACTCTGCAGGGTAATCAATACAGAGGAGGACAATTTTATATTACAGGAGGATTTATGTAAACTAGAAGCTTGGGCTGATAAATGGCAAATGAGCTTTAATGGGGATAAATGTGAGGTCATGTACTTGGGCCAGGGGCGTTGCTAGGGTCAAAAAACATCCGGGGCTCGGGCCCACTGAGCTGCATTTTTCGGAATAAATTTAAATAAAACCCAAGTAAAATGTACTTTAATAACCAGTGACACTCTACATATATAATATTAACAGATTTAATGCTTTAAAACATTATAGAGATTGCCAACATGCACTCAATAAATACACAAAATATAACAGTATTAGGCCAACATCCAAGTAATCCTAAGGCTTCTTTAACATGAGCGCTTTTCTGGCGTTAATACTGTGATTTTAAAGTGCATGAATTTCGCTGTCAAAAAACGCCATTAAAGAACATGTTCTATAATGGAGGACAGAGAGAAAGGACCCGGAGGACTTGAGCAAAGATGAGGCTCGTCCCGGGACAAGACTGTGGAGAGACGGAAGGAGCCTGTGTGCCCGAGTCTGCAGTGAAGTGGAGGGTCAGGGCAAGCACCAGGGACCCGACCCTGAAAGATAGGAAGTAGACTCCAAGCTCCAACTACAGAACCGGTGGCCACGAGGTCCAGAGGAGCTGTGGCCAACTCCCAGCACATCCGCCGAGTAGGCAGCTGTATTAGGGTCAGGGGAAACAGCCGGTAGCCTGACAAGGCCTGTGACTGCTGGATTGGGGCTCTGTGCGCAGAGGTGTGTGCAGGAAGGAGGAGAGCAGACTACCAGCACCGCCAATGTACTTGAACTGTGACCTGTAGTACATGCAGAGAAAAGTGAAGTAAACCGGGTTGGGAACTCAGAATTGTGTGAGACTGTTCCTTTCCTACTTGAGGAGCGGTAGGCTGAAACACCGCGCAGGCAGCAGGAGCCTGCCTGGGAGATGTCCCGATCAGTGGCGTAGCAACTGTTTGTGGCGCCCGGGGACGAAAAATGTGCCGCCCCTTTGGTTGCTGATAATCCGGAAGTATACATATTATACACTGTCTGCCCCTATATTAAAGAATATAACTACTATACTAAAACACAAAGAGAAGGGGTGCAATTGGGGGGTAAGTATTGGGCCAAATAGCCACTCGCCTATTGGGGTTGTCACTGTGCACCGCCATCTCTGCACAACCCCAGTGTATGGCAACAAGCAGGACTCAAGGAGGGCCCGGGGTCGGAGCAATTTTCACCGCTGTGCTGTGGAGTTCATAATGTAATATAAGTGCAAAAAACTTTATTCTTAATATTATGTCACAATACCGGGATCTGAGGATCTTCTATTTGGAGGTCAGGGGCTCTCTGATGCCATGTCGCTGCCTGTGTCGCTGTCTTCCTCTTTTGACACTGCAGTGCGGTGGATAAAAGAGCATTAATTGGTTAATAATAAGAAGTATGGAGTGTACTAACTGAGCCATAAATCCTCCCCATACCAGTAGGATTACTACATGGATTTTAGTATTAGGGTACGGACAAACTGGCGTGAAACTCTGATGAGTGCAATGTGCGATTTTCTCGCATTGCAATCAATTTCTGAGAGCATACTGACGTGTGTTGGACACTTTTTTCTCATCCAGATTCAGGATGAGAAAAAAGTTGCAACATGCTGTGACAGTATGTGATTCACACCTAGACTCGCCAATGCAAGTCTATGTGTCTGACAAAATCACGGACCGCACACGGACCATCCGAGAGGCATCAGTTTTCTTCACGGATACATTCTCATTCTGTAGCTGAGACAACTGTAAAATGTTCCTGTAAATGATTATACTGTAATAACTGCTGAGGAAAGAACAGATTGCACACGGATGTGATCTGAGAAAAATGTCAGACACTCGCACAGCAGTTGCCAAACAGACCAAAAAACAGATGTCACTCATCCGACTCTCCTGGATGAGAAACAGACCGATTTTAAGGCGGCGGGAGACAGTGTACCACCAACTCCCCAGCCCCGGGCTATGCACAGACAATATACGGTACACTGTCTATGCACAGCACGGAGCCGAGGACATCCCAGAAGAGGCACAATAACCACAGACAGGAGGCGGGAGAACACTGAGCCCACCCAGAAGAACTACAACTCCCAGCACCCAACACACTACCCAGAAACCATACAGTAATGCCAGAACAGGTAGGTGAGCTACAATTCCCAGCATGCCACACCCTGCCAACACAGGAAGGTGGAGGCTGCCGCATGTAGGCAGAGACACCTGGTACAGCTGCCATTATCATCGCACACAGCCCCACTCCTCTTGCGCACCCGTCCTCCTCTCCTCTGTTCCTCCTGCACCCCCGTCCTCCTCTCCTCTGTCCCCCTGCACCCTGTCCTCCTCTCCTCTGTCCCCCTGCACCCCATCCTCCTCTCCTCTGCCTTCCTGCACCCCCGTCCTCCTCTCCTCTGTCCCTCCTGCTGCTCCTCTGTCCTCCTGCACCACTGTCCTCCTCTCCACTGTCCTGCTGCACCCCGTCCTCATCTCCTCTGCCTTCCTGCACCCCCGTCCTCCTCTCCTCTGCCTTCCTGCACCCCCGTCCTCCTCTCCTCTGCCTTCCTGCACCCCCGTCCTCCTCTCCTCTGTCCCTCCTGCTGCTCCTCTGTTCTCCTGCACCACTGTCCTCCTCTCCACTGTCCTGCTGCACACCCGTCCTCCTCTCCTCTGTCCCTGCAGCTGCTCGTCTTCTCCTCTGTCTCCCTGTTCCTGTCCTTCTGCCCCCCTGTCCTCTTCTCTGCCCCCTGTTCCTGTCCTTATGCCCCCCTGTCCTCTTCTCCTCTGTCCCCCTGTTCCTGTCCTTCTGCCCCCCTGTCCTCTTCTCCTCTGCTCCCCTGTCCCCTATCCCCTGCACAGTTTCCCTCACCTCTCCGGGTCCATGGGGGGCCAGCTGGGTGGAGGAGCCGCCAGCACCTCAGCCGCCTCCACTGCACCAGCACTTGGAGCCATCACGGGACAGGAAGCAGCAGAGCTCCCAGCGGCTTCCTGTCAGCGTGTTCGCTCTCAGCGCTGGGGGGCCAGGAGGGGGCACAGTACATGCGGGCGCCGCGGCCCGGGCGGCAATGCACTACCAGCGGCAACACCCTCCCTCCCCCACAAAGACTCCAGTTTTCATATGGAGTCTGGGGGAGGGAGGTAAAGAAAAAAAAACAAAAAAACGCTTGCGCTCCCCTGCCGTTTAAATACAGCCCTGCTGCCACCTCCACACACGTGCCGCCTGGCGCGGACCGATGCCCCCCCCATGCTACGCCACTGGTCCCGATCCTTCCCTGCAGCCCGATCAGCCCCGCTGGCTCCCCAGCACCCTAAGACTCCATTACTCTGGATGCTCTGGGCATCTGCTCCACCCGTGGGGAGCGACACCATCCCAGCTGCCATTAAATCATCCCCAGAGGTCCCGGCCTGCAGCAGCGGCCACTACAGCTGCATACCATGACAAACTACTCCCTAATTTTTTAACCCCCTTTTTATTGACTGCCCATCCGGGTGGCCACAGACCGGGTCACGCCACTGTGACATCACCCCAGACACTTTAAGACAAGTACCCCACAGCCCCCACGGGGCAAGTCAACTACTACTGCCAACATGCGCATACAGAAATTAAGTTTTAGAGAAATTATTAAAAAATATATTCTTACACAGTTTTCCCCAGAGGCTGTGAATCTTTATATGGTGTCAGAGGGGCCATAGATGTCTCCTGCTCCAGCTCCTGCAATCTGCAGCTCCAGGGCACAGGGGACAATATCATCTGCTGTCAGCCAATCACAGATGTGATTATAAAGTGAAATCTGTGATTGGCTGATAGGAGATGAGGCACAGATGTCCCTGTGTGCAGTGATATGGATGGAGCAGGGGACACACTGCACAGCCCCCTCCCCCTTATCGAGGGTATGACAGGGTTAATGTCCTGCTCCCTCTCTCTCCACGGATCAGCAGCAGCACAGAGAGCAGTGGGGGCCACACTGAGTGCCTCTCCCTCCCCCCTCAGCACAGTGAGTGACTATACAGACAACCAGCAGCAGCACAGAGAGCAGTGGGGGCCACACTGAGTGCCTCTGCCTCCCCCCTCAGTGACTATGCAGACAACCAGCAGCAGCAGCATTATCAGCATACTTATCTGCAGCACATTGTCCCTGCACCTCCTCCTGTCAGCACTGACTTTGTCTCGGCATTCACTTTCCCTAGCTCCGGGGCCCCTTCCCGCTCTGGTCTCTGATGCACTGTGCACCAGCCATATGATCTCCCCTGCACTGCACTCCCCATAGTCTCCCCATCAGTGTAGAAAAAAACAACAACATAAATACTCACCTCTCTGTCCTCAGTCCTCAGTGAGCTGCTCCAGTCTCCTCTTAGCTTGTGTCTGCCGGCCGCTCTGCACAGCTCAGTGATGTTGTTACCAGCCCCTGCCAAGCTGTGCTGTAGAGCGGCCGGGACTTAACAGAAAGTGGCCGGAAGCGGCGGCCGAGACTTCTGAAGCGGAGCGGCATCCACAGGGATCCACGCTGCAGGTCGGCTCATGGATGGTGCGGCCCAGGCCCTGACAGCCGGCGAGATTCGGGGCTCTATGCATAAGAATCGGGGCTGCAGCCCCGATTCTTAATGCATAGCGACGTCCCTGACTTGGGCAGAGGAAACAAAAGGTATAATTATGTTCTTAATTGTAAAACACTGGGCAAAACTACCACTGAAAAAGACCTGGGTGTATGGGTAGATGAAAAACTCACATTTAGTGCCCGGTGTCAGGCAGCTGCTGCAAAGGCAAATAAAATAATGGGATGCATTAAAAGAGGCATAGATGCTCATGAGGAGAACATCATTTTACCTCTATACAAGTCACTAGTGCGACCGCACTTAGAATACTGTGTACAATTCTGGTCTCCGGTGTATAAGAAAGACATAGCTGAACTAGAGCGGGTCCAGAGAAGAACGACCAAGGTTATTAGAAGACTGAGGGGTCTGCAATACCAAGACAGGTTATTAAACTTGGAGTTATTTAGCTTGGAAAAACAAAGGCTTAGGGGTGATCTTATAATAATGTATAAATATATGAGGGACAGTACAGAGAACTTTCTAATGATCTCTTTACTCTTAGGCCTGAGACTGGGACAAGGGGGCGTCCACTACGTCTGGAGGAAAGAAGGTTTAATCATAATCACAGACACGGATTCTTTACTGTAAGAGCAGTGAGACTATGGAACTCTCTGCCACATGATGTTGTAATGAGGGAGTCACTACTAACATTTAAGAAGGGCCTGGATGCCTTTCTTGAAAACTATAATATTACCAGTTATATATACTAGATTCTTTGATAGGGCGTTGATCCAGGGAATTAGTCTGATTGCCGTATGTGGAGTCAGGGAGGAATTTTTTTCCCCAATGTGGAGCTTAGTGTTACCACACTTTTTTTCCTTCCTCTGGATCAACATGTTAGGCTATGGGTTGAACTAGATAGTTTTTAAGGTTGAAGGAAGACTTTAAGTTTATGTTACTATTTTTACTATCCCAGTAGTTTCAATCAAAAGCCTATCACCAGAACTGACAGGGCAGAATATATACAGGTATTTATGGGCTTCAAATATAGGCAAAGAAATTAACTCAAATCACTGAATGGCAGACAAATGAGGTGAGGGTTTAAAGGGAACCCGTCACCAGGTTTTTGCCATCCCATCTAAGAGCAGCATAATGAAGAAATAGAGACCTTGATTCCAGTGTCATTTACTGAGTTGCTTGCTGTCATTTTGATAAAATTAATGTTTTCTCTGTTGCAGATTTAGCAGTTCGTGAATATGCCAGACTACCTGGCAGCAGGCCAAGTAGACTGCTAACGATAATCTCCAGCTGATTTAGCAGTGATTTTATCAAAACTACACTGAGCAGCTCAGTAAGTGACACATCGCTGGAATCAGGATCTCGGGTCCTATATTATCCTATTCTCAGATTAGATTGTGAAAACCTGGAGACAGGTTCCCTTTAAGGAAGTCAAAAGGGATAGGGAGTATCTCTGTCTATGTGAGTTCCTAGTCCAGGGTTGCCAAATTTGGAGGAATTGTGATTGTGTGTGTGAGCTTCCCAGCTTGACAACTCTTCAAGCTTCTGAATATCGTTAACTTTATTAACTCATTTGTTTAGAGTTGGGAGGACGGCTGCTTCTAATGTAGTGAAATCAAGTGTTTAGCTACTCCCAATAGCAACTGGACCGGGTCGTGTTTTTGGGTGTTATAGTCTTTAGAGGGAAGTGAGAGTAAAATCTCTATGGCTGACATTGATTTACTAACCCCAAGATTGAAAGAGATTTGTTAATACACTTCCAGTAATCCTCACCTGCTGGACATGACCAAAAAATACAAGTTAGGGTGCCTATACAATTTTGGCATCTACAGCACCGAGGGGATTCGCTCAGGCCCAAATGGTACAGGTTCTCTGATGTTTTGTACCATCTTGAGAGAAGGCCCTCTCTTGTAGTAATATGCATTGGGAGAAATCATGTGAGTTACTTAATATTGAACGAACCCCCAATATTTTTAATGAGTGGATTAAAGTATGTTTTAGGATAGTTAAGGCTGGCGTAAACGTTGGAGGTTATCTTGGGGATCGGGAATTTTAACTTTGTCAAACTTTCCATCCACTGTCAGTCTGATGATGATGTGTTGTTTTTGGAGAAAATCAAGTGGGCGGTTCAGCTTCACTGTTAAGCATTGTTCTGTACTCGATATCCAATTGGTAACTACGTATGGAATTGGGATGTCTGGTAAGGTCGCCCATAGATCATAATCATATTGATAAGGTAAAAAAGTTTGTACCATGTTAACCAATAGATACAAAAATATTAGAAACTGAGAGTCCTCAGTGGTTGATACCTTTTAATGGCGAACTGAAAAGATGGTAAACATAGCAAGCTTTGGAGACACTATGCCCTCTTCATCAGGCTAAGTAATAATACAACTTCTAGAGAAACACATACAGTGTTGGCCAAAAGTATTGACACCCCTGAGATTCTGTCAGATAATACTCCGTTTCTTCCTGAAAATGATTGCAATCACAAATTCTTTTGTATTATTATCTTCATTTAATTTGTCTTCAATGAAAAAAACACAAAAAGAATTGTGCTAAAGCCAAATTGGATATAATTCCACACCAAACATAAAAAAGGGGGTGGACAAAAGTATTGGCACTGTTAGAAAAATCATGTGATGCTTCTCTAATTTGTGTAATTAACAGCACCTGTAACTTACCTGTGGCACCTAACAGGTGTTGGCAATAACTAAATCACACTTGCAGCCAGTTGACATGGATTAAAGTTGACTCAACCTCTGTCCTGTGTCCTTGTGTGTACCACATTGAGCATGGAGAAAAGAAAGAAGACCAAAGAACTGTCTGAGGACTTGAGAAACCAAATTGTGAGGAAGCATGAGCAATCTCAAGGCTACAAGTCCATCTCCAAAGACCTGAATGTTCCTGTGTCTACAATGCGCAGTGTCATCAAGAAGTTTAAAGCCCATGGCACTGTGGCCAAGAGATTTCAAGGCAAGATTGTGCGGATGGTGGATAAAGAACCTTGACTAACATCCATACAAGTTCAAGCTGCCCTGCAGTCCGAGGGTACGACAGTGTCAACCCGTACTATCCGTCGGCGTCTGAATAAAAAGGGACTGTATGGTAGGAGACTCAGGAAGAAGCCACTTCTTACCCCGAGACATAACAAAGCCAGGCTGGAGTTTGCCAAAACTTACCTGAGAAAGCCTAAAACGTTTTGGAAGAAAGTTCTCTCTTTTTGGGCAAAGGCATCAACATAGAGTTTACAGGAGAAAAAAAGAGGCATTCATAGAAAAGAACACGGTCCCTACAGTCAAACATGGCGGAGGTTCCCTGATGTTTTGGGGTTGCTTTGCTGCCTCTGGCACTGGACTGCTTGACTGTGTGCATGGCATTATGAAGTCTGAAGACTACCAACAAATTTTGCAGCATAATGTAGGGCCCAGTGTGAGAAAGCTGGGTCTCCCTCAGGGGTCATGTGTCTTCCAGCAGGACAATGACCCAAAACACACTCCAAAAAGCACTAGAAAATGGTTTGAGAGAAAGCACTGGAGACTTGTAAGGTGGCCAGCAATGAGTCCAGACCTGAATCCCATAGAACACCTGTGGAGAGATCTAAAAATGGCAGTTTGGAGAAGGCACCCTTCAAATATCAGGGACCTGGAGCAGTTTGCCAAAGAAGAATGGTCTAAAATTCCAGCAGAGCATTGTAAGAAACTCATTGATGGTTACCGGAAGCGGTTGATCGCAGTTATTTTGGCTAAAGGTTGTGCAACCAAGTATTAGGCTGAGGGTGCCAATGGTTTTGTCTGGCCCATTTCTGGAGTTTTGGGTGAAAAGATCAATGTTTTGCTTTTTGCTTCATTCTCTTTTGTGTTTTTTCATTGAAGACAAATTAAATGAAGATAATAATACCAAAGAATTTGTGATTGCAATCATTTTCAGGAAGAAACTGAGTATTATCTGACAGAATGGCAGGGGTGTCAACACTTTTGGCCAACACTGTATACCCACCAGTTATATCCTGGTGCTGCCACTCCATCATTACATTGCAACACTATATTACTCTTTTCTGGTTATGAAATACAGTGTGATAGTCCTAAAAAAGTGTCTTCCCAATATGAAATCCATGAACCAATGTACCTTAGAATATTGACAAAAAAAGGTTTTGCAAAATAAAGAGGTATGTGGTTAAAAATGAGATAAAACTGAACTACTAAACCTCTTCCATATTTTAGTATATTTATACATTGCATATTGCGTAGTCAGGAAGCAGGCCTTTACCAATTTGTTTTAATGCCTCTGACTAATGTTGATTGCACTTTATAAATAGTATCTTGCAGGGATTGCTGACAAACTGCATTTCAGAGGCCACTGCTATGGTTAGCTGCCATTAAGGAAAAGTACATGGAAATTAATTCTATTGAATTTTTTTTGCTGAAAGCCCAACCTTCCATCAAGCTATGTGCAGTTGCCGTTCAGTACTAGTGTCAGACTGGCCCACCGGAGGACCAGAGAATTCCCAGGTGGGCCCTAATTCCTGGCACTGCTGCTAAATACATCAACCTTCAGGATTTTAAGGTGTCACTAGTAGTCCATCTTCAACTCGAAAAGGTATAACTAGGTCATCTGTAAAAATACCAGCTCATAGCATTACCCCACCTCCATGTTTCTGGCATTTGAGTTGAAGTGGAGTTCTGTGCTTATTGATCTTCAATCCACCTGCTCCATCTGGAGCTACGCTCATCTTATTAGTTCAAAAAACCTTAAAAATATACCTGGAAAATGTGTCTTCATATATTTCTTGGGCCAGTCTAGACGTTTTTAACTTAGTTATGGGCTCTCCTTGGGGGTTGCAGCTCTGAAATGTGACAGCACGGGAGGATAATGGGTTCCTTATTGCTTGACAATTGACTCTTATTAAATCTTTGGCAAATACTCTGCATCTTTTTTTCTCAGCATGTATTTTGCGACCCCATTGACCAGTTAAAAAACTTTTGATGGTTCTATGATTACACACCAATAAATTGTCAATGTGAAAGAGTCTGCATGCTTCTGTAGAATTTGTAACATTTTTTTTACTTTTCAGAGGCCTTGTTCACACTCAATTAGCGTTTTTTTTAGCAGGAAAAAAAACACCTGCGTTTTTCTAAAAGTGCCAAAAAGTGTCCCTTGTGTGTCTGAAAGGATTAGACACTATTTTGGACATAGTCATTTTTTGGCCAAAAATGCAGGCAAAAACCCTAGCGTTAACGCAGAGTGCCTAAATGTGCGTTTCCCATAGGGCCCCATGTTATAGAAACGCATGCGTTTTTTTAACATGGGGCCCTATGGGAAATGCATGCGTTAACGCAGGTGCCTATATGCACCCTGCATTAACGCATGCGTTTCTCATAGGACCCCATGTTAAAAAACGCATGCTTTTTTGGAAACAACCACTGCGTTTTTTTCCAGCACCCAAAAAACGCTGCATGCAGCGTTTTTTGGACTGGAGGAAAAAAACGCAAGTGGAACTGAAAAATGCATGTACACTTAAATGTACACTGCGTTAACGCACCTGCGTTTTTGAAAAACTGCAGAAAAATGCAGAGAGTGCCAAAACGCAGGTGAGTGTGAACAAGGCCAGAGTCCTTTTCTGCCCATATTGACTGAGAAAAACAAGCTGCCTAATAACTCTGCACACCTTGATAAAGAGTGTTGACATCCTTAGACCATGTCCTCCCTCATTACACAAATATACATCACCTGATCTGATGTATCCAATAAATATTCACTTTCGTATAGCTTGGAGTTGGAAAATATATGAATAAAATTGATAGTATAGTCAAAATTCTCACATGTCTAATAATTGTGCACACAGTGTATAGGTGTCACGAGTGATTGTAATGGATGAAGGGGTTAGGTAGCAGGATATCAGTGATGGGCAAAAGGTGACTAGGGGAACTTGTCTTACCCTTTGACTGGGGGTCCCTGGTTGTCCTGTTCCCAGAAGTACTGCTAAAGCTGAGGATGTCTGAGCCACCACCCCCGCCCCTGCTCCTGTCGAGCCCTAGGATAACAACCCCTCACCTCCAGCCAGCGATCGGGATAAATACAGCAACTTCCAAACAAGATTGCTATAACAAAGAAATCTACAGGACGGCTTCTGTAGGAACTGCACTCAGTATCCACACAGCTCATGGTCTTGGAGAGAATACCCTCTATCAGCAACATCAGGTGATAGGTTATGTGACAATTTAAATGCTGAAGGAATGGTCAACCACATCACCTCATACACACAGCAACACCAACTAGTCCTGCAGAGACACAGCAACTAAAGTTTACCCTTATTATACAAAAAGAAATTAACTCCACATAAACTACTTGTTCACAGAGACTGCAAAGTAGTCTACATGTGACAATAGGAGAGAGACCATACACTGATTGTGGAGATGATAAATTATTCCTCTTTACAAACTGTGCAATACCATGAACTACTGACGTCTGATACCCAGTACTGACCACCACCGTACAAGGAATGAAATCCACTTGATGTCATAGTGTGTAAATTGAGTGTGCAAATTTTAGGATATTAAACTCAAACTTGAGTTTCCGTGGATCTATCTACTCACCTTTACATACGTCAGATAACCTTGGGATTGGATACAATATTGAAGTAAGCAACTACGGGGACAACCATAATGTATTAACAAATTTGACCTAAAGGTGCAAATTCTCCCTCCTGATGCCAATCAGAACAGGAAATATTTACATAGATATGTAAGTCACTTACATCTAAGTAGTATTGTGAAAAAGTGGCCATCTGCAAGTGTTTGCCTGACATAAGATATTTGGGTACATCAACCATAAATAAATTATTTTTATCAATATTTAATTACTGTAATCTGGTTTTATACTAGCAATGCTGGTAAATTGATTACACCTACCTCCCCTGATTATCTGACATTTTACAACTCCAATCAATTTTTCATAATTCTTGCAAATAACAAAATCTGAAATCACATAGTAGATTTATGCTAATGTCACCGTAAGAGACTTGTAATAGCAGATTAACCATGGGCAGTGCCTGCCCAAAGGTCTACTTTGCACACATATCTGCTGCAACACTGACACTAAATGTGTACAATTCATGAGTGCAATGAGCGGCCGAGCTGCACAGCTAATATAAGAAACATGATAAAATGTATTATGACAAACCGTGCCCTAGAATATATGCCTTTATTTTTAATTGAAAAAGGAAAAGTGTGTGCTGGACTCCAACAAGATGAAGACCCAAGCCGGGCAGGGAAGGGGGAGGGGGGAAGGAGCTCAGTCAAGATGAATATATGATTAATAGTATGGGTGTGACTGGCATCTAACCTCTAAGTGCTTTTTCAATTAAAACTAAGGGCATATAAACCCATTCACATTGCACAACTCTGTTAGTCATAGTGTTAGGACCTGGTGAGATGGAAGCACCTTGTCGTTCGTCACCGGGCACTCCGCAGTGGCCACTGCTGAAGCTAAGTCTTCCAATTTGCAATATATTCTAGGGCAGGTTAGTTGCTGCTAGTAATTAGGAGGGAGAGGATCAGTGCTGAGGCCATATAGCGTTTGATTGTTGAGACCATTAAGATTTCTAATACCAATTGAAGGTGACAGATGTCTTTGCTATTTATTAATAAAATAGTTGTTGTGGTCAAAATAAATGTTTCTCTGGGTATATTGTAATGGAAAGTTGACCAGTAGATTGGGTTGGTCGATTGAAGCAATCAGGGGTTGTAGGAAGGGGATACTTGATACCAAAGTTTTGGCACATGTTTCTATTAATTTATACCAGAGTAAGTTTCCGCTTAGCAAGACAGCTTTGTTAATGCTGTACCATTAATAAATAAAATAAAGATGAAATGATTTCTAGTTTTATACAGCCTCATAAAATGTAAGCTGTAAAAACATAATCATGATAAGACATTTCTTTCTATATTTCATCACCGCCGTGAATTTTGGATTGCCTCCAAGAACATTCCATGGAGATATCGTTTCTCTTCAGATAATTTTTATTAGCAGTTTATAATACAGTGAAAAGATTTAGGAATATGATGTTTTAGCTGAACAGGAATATTATTGGCCCTATTTAATCTGTTCATGATATCAACATAAAATATTGCATTTGTTCTAAATCTGCCTCACTTCATTGATTAAGGCTTGGTGTATCCATCTCTTTCTCATCATTCCCTCGTGTCACACCTGATAAAATACATTCAGCCCTATTTATTTATTTATTTATTTATTTATTTATTTATTTTTTGAACCATTTCAAATAGATAATAATAAATACTAGCCACATTTTAATTTTTCTCTAAGTTGTAGCATGTGTACGGTAATTCATAAATGTTGGTATTTATTCCTGGAATATAGTTATGAAAATGAACATTTCACTGAGATTGATGTTTAAAGTGGTATGCCACCAAATGAACTCTGTTGGGCAACTCGTAAGTCAGTCATTCACATCAAATAGCTGTTGGACGAATGATGGTTTGGACTATCGTTTGGCCATCAGCCATATTGGTTGGCTTTCCCATACATGAAAGCCCTCGTTTAGCCGAACAATTCTGGGTTCTCTATGAGAGTCATTGCCAGACATGTATGGGGGTGAAAAATCCTTGTGTCTTTTTATTCCATGGTCAAAAGAAGCTTCTCTTGACCATGGAATAAAAAGACACAAGGATTTTTCACCATCAAAGGTCTGTGGCGCTCTTTTTTAACTTTTATCATACATATTGATCCGGATGTGAACTCTCCGGGATGGACGTGCGTCCAGTTGCTGGCCTGAAGTAGGAAAGGACTAGCAAGTAACCCTGGGTACGGTGACCAATTACCCCTTTTTTTATGTATGGGGGTGACTTATCTCCAGGATGACAAAAGGCTCGGCAGTCCAAAATCAGACATCCCAGATCCCTAACTCCCCAATAATAAATTGTCAGGGGTCCCCATACAAATTAGACTGGTGAGCGAATTTGTAGAAATCAGCGGGTTTTGCTTACATTAGTTTAATATGAGTGATGGATTTACATTGTTTTGTATTGTTTACATGGGTTTTTACATTCTTAGCCATTGTATTTTTTTATATTTTTTTCGATTTAGCGATGCTTATAAGATTGTGCTATCAACCATTGTTATCGTCACAAAAATATATCAACCACACAATGTATTTTTGAGCATTTTATAGCATTGTGGCCAATGGCCAATGTCATTGGATGGCTAAGTAGTGGTAGACCTTCAAGATATAAACTGGGTATACTTTAGATTACTGCATGTTTTCAGGATTTCCTATAACAACAAGATGCATAAAAAGACTAATAAGTTGATTGGGCGGGTTCTTCCTCCCAATCACACACCAGACGTCAGCACTTTTAACCTATAAGGCCAAAAGACTAATGATATTGCATTTAAAATCTGATTGCTTTATTAATGCATATCTACATATATACTCGGCATAATGACAAATACATAAACATTAACTACAAAGAGAAAAGGAAGGGATATGTGTCCGAAATGAAGCGGGGCAGTTGGTACAGTGCTATACTAATGTCCTAAAGAACAATACCCACTATAATAGTCAAAGTATATCACTGTAATTTATATTATATAGCATTGTCTCATCTTAGGAGAGCCTATTCAAAAGCCAGTTACCAGATAAATTAGCACCTCCTGACAAAACCCCTCCTGTGGTGAAACGCTTTGAGGTTGAGGCAAGGGCAGCATGTGAAGGGGACATTTGGTGAACAGCAGTTAATATGACTTCAGGTAAAAGAGCCATTTCAATAAAGTCAGCTTTGTAATACCTTAGTATAGATCATAGAAGGGCATTCATGTGTTGCAGATAGCTGAATTCAGGCTGTAAATAGTCTCTTACTGAGAGGTAGCTTGACAGCAACATATTACTTATTCTGACACAGATGAATAGGCTCTCCTAGGATGACACAATGCTATATAACATAAATTACAGTGATATACTTTGACTATTATAGTGGGTATTGTTCTATAGGACATTTGTATTTACCTTGTCTCAAGATATGATGTAACACCACTCACTGTGCCCCCTCATATAGCACTGTACCAACTGCCCCGCGTCCTTTCGGACACAAATCCCTTCCCTTTCTCTATGTAATTAATGTATTTGTCATTATGCCGAGTATATATGTAGATATGCATTAATAAAGCAATCAGAGTTTAAGTGCAATATCATTAGTCTTTTGACCTTTTTTATAGGTTAAATGTATTGTGGAGAGTCAGAGGTATATAGTGAGGACACATATAGGGTCTACGACATGTCAGAACTGTCTGCAGATTTTTATAAGGGTATTCCCATTTCCAAGATCCTATCCCAATATCTAGTAGGTGTAATAATAATAATAATATTACCAAATGCCTTCAAGTAAAAATGAAGTATAGTTCTCCTTATTATTTTGCTTACCTCATGTGCAGCGCATTACAGCATACGTATCCATGGTCTCGACCACTCATATAGTGACAGTTAGTAAGTTAAGGCCCAGTCTCACATAACAACGCATCAGCGATGTCGATCCCGATAACGATGTGCAGAGATCGCTAGTAAGATGTCAAACAGGCATCTTACAGCGATGTTAAAAATGACGCACTGGCGATCCAGAATTATACCAAGGTCGTTGTGAATTTTCTCTCCATAGCGTAGCATTGAGATCGTTGCTTATTATCTCTGTCAAACACAACGATGTAGCGTTCCCAGCAGGAGCACAACGACGCAGGAATGACCCAGAGCAGTGTGTAACGATCAACAATCTCACAGCAGGGGCCAGATCGTTGGTGTGTGTCACAGAGAATGACATCGCTGTTGCATCACGAATTTCGTGACGCAACAGCGATCCCAATAGCGATCTCGTTAGCGATCTCTTTATGTGTGACAGGGCCTTTAGTAGTTGTCATAATCATGGAGACTTATGTTAATGTAATATCCTGCACATGAGATTAAAGACAAAACTAATCAAGAGAACTATACTACATTTCTAATTGGAGGTATTTGCTAATATTATTATTATTATTATTATTATTATTACTACATATTGGTATATGATCTTGGAGAAGGGCATGGCCCTTTAAGTTCAAGCTTGTGTAAGTCGAAAATTTTATAACTTGAGGCCATTTTATTTGTTAGTTGGAATTAGTACAGATATCTACAGCGCACTTGCTTTCATGCTATGTCAAACTCTGGTCAAACATACATGATCAGATAGGACACATGTTTAAATGTCTTCCCGTCTCGAACTATGACTTGCCGCTTTAGCATTTCTTCTTTCCAGACTACTTATAGTCAGACTTTTTCAGTCATCCCACTTCTTGGTATTGTCTGGGGTGAGTGTAGCTCTACTGATTGTCTTCGACGCATATCCCTTTCTTCCCAGTCTTCTGCAGGCTCGAGCTCCCCTCGAAGGATGGCTATTCTTTCCGAGAAAGTCTTAGTGTTTGGAATCAGTATAAAGTGATACATCAAGGATCCAAGGGTGGCTCCAAACATTGGTCCTAGCCAGAAGACCTAAGTATAATGTAGGAAATAAAAACTAGGATTATTCTTTGTCTAGCACGATGTTCTAATGAACATATGTTGTTTATACAGTTGTCCGCTGAAACAAATTGGGAATTACCGCATTTTGTTGATGGTAATCTTTAGTAAGAATTGATAAGCATAGGATATAAAGTAATGAAAAATATGTGACCTTCAGCACCAACATAATTTTTTGTAATCCTGGAAAACTCTAGCTCACTTCTTGCCTTATCTCTCCTTCATTTTCTTTGTCTTGTAAATGGTTATCTTTTCCTTACATCCATCTTCACTATTTGAACCTCTTGTAAGCCCAATGAGTTGCACAATGATTTGATGTATAGTTTTATAGAAAGGTTATTCTTGACCAAATAGAGATGTAGAATTTTCTTAAAATCATTAAATTGAACAAAAATGGGCACTACTAATAAATGTAAGTGTGCAGAAAGTGTGGAAACAATCTTAGACTTGTTGGAATGAAGAGCCATATCATAAAAATAGCAAACTATCGAGATACACAAAATAAAAAAAAATTAAATCACACGAGACAAACATTTTAAAACAATTAAAAATATCTTGTCATTAAAAAAACAGCATCCCCTGTTTTAGAAAATGTTTTAAAAATAAAGGGGTCCCCTCTATTTTTGACAATCATCCAAGGTAAAGCAGACAGCTGGCCCATAGTTATTATGTCCTTCCCAGTCAAAATATACCAGCCCACGGCAGCCTCAGAATTAGCGCATCGCATTAGATGCTCTAATTCTGGTGTTTTGCCCAGCTCTACCTGTTTGCTCTAGTGCAGCGGCACTCAGGGTAATTATTAATTGGGTTGATGTCAGCTGTGAATTGTCAGCTGGCATCAAACCCAGGGATTAATAATAGAGAGGGGTATATCAGACATCCCCATTAGTGACCTTGTAAGTGTACAACTAAAAAACACAGTCACAGGAAAAATTTGTTTGATTAAATAATTAATGAAACATCCCTCATTCATCAATTTCTTGACAAAATTTGTCATAAAGCTCCAACGTAATCTACCAATACAACTCTCATCAGAGCTGCCAGCTTAACGTTGTGCTCAGTGAGACCCGGCAGCCACAATGGTGTAAGAGTGTGTAAAAATTTACTTCCTGAATAAAAAGGTGGGGGCTGTCAGCTGAGGAGGTTGTCACGGAGACAGGGAGGACTTTATGACAGTTTGGGCTGAGGTAAACTTGTCTCCTGAGGTGCTGTGAGGAGAGTGGCTGTGGAGAAGTCTGAGCCAGATAAAGCTGAGACCGGACACTGATCCACTGGACAGCAGAGCCCCTGGAGGGGACCAAAGACTTATTCCCTGCTAAGAAGCGAGTATACTACTGCCAGGAGAGGAGTGCTTTAGAGGAGACGGGTCGGCCATACTGTGAGAGAAAAAAACTGAATCTCTGCTGTGAGACTGCAGGCCTCGGTGTGGTGTCTCTAGGTGAACACACTTGGCCTCCCAAAAAGCTACAGAGACTAAGACCCCCCTTCAGACAAGAGAACACAATATCCCTATTTACTACAGTTGTGTTTTATTTATTTTTCATTTTTGGCGCTGAAGACCATTGGAAGTGACTGCGTTAACAGTACTTCCCCAGGCCTGTACAGACTGTAACTGGATCTAGTACGGACCTCTGGTCATTACATTTTGGCGTAGTCGGCAGGATCCAGCTTTTGTCATGGAAGGAGACGAGGGAAGAAGTGGCCCATCCACACTAGCGGTTCTTCCGCTGATTGCGGGTCCCCCGGCAGCTGCGACGACTTTGCAAGGGTACGTGCCGGTAGGAGCCTTACTCCAGCACATACCCAAATACGACGGGCGTAGCATGACGTGGCAAGACTGGGTTGAGAGGGTACAATGTATTTTGCGAATGTGTAATTTAAACCCCCGAGTTACGGGCAGGGCTGGCATTGAATGCATTAGAGGGAGACGCCAGGAGGACAGTGATGGTGCGACCAGAATCAGAGAGGGATACACTAGAGAAGGTTCTTGAGTTGCTGAAAGTGAGTTATGGAAGCCGTGTTAGAGTGACGCAGTTTCGGGCCCTCTTCTTTAATCGCCCTCAAGGGAAGCAGGAGTCCCTAATGCAGTACTCCATTGCCCTGCAGGAGACATTAAATGAGATGCACCGCCTAGACCCTAAGGCCATGGGAACATTCCAGGAGGTGGACCGACTTCTCCGGGATCAGTTTATTACCGGGCTGGCCAATAGGTTTCTTCGTGATAAGTTGCAGGAGAAGGCTTGGATCACTCCTGATCTGACCTTCTGGCAAATATATCTGGCTGCCCTTGAAAGGGAAGAGGAGTCTGTACCTGTGGTAGAGAAAACTGTAAACAGCATTCAAATGGTGAGAAGCCGAGAGACTGGGACTGATCCTGTGGTTTTGACAGAAGTGATTCAAGCCCTAAGATCAGAGCTAAGGGAGCTGCAGGTAGAAGTGGCCAAAGTACGGAAGGAGTTGTCCCTCTCCCGGCAGAGAGACCACCTGCCAAACCTGTCAACTCCAGTATAGTCCGTATGCAAGAGAGGCATGGAGTATCTACACTGGGTGCCTGCAGCCAAGCTGGACATGTGCCCCGGAGGCATCGCCAGAGGAGCCATACCGCCTGCTTCCGTCAGACCAATATCATTCCAGAGAATCCACTGCCAGTGGCAAAGCCGTTGGCCGCTGCTGTAGAAAGGCGACCGGCCACTGCTGTAGAAAGGCGACCAGCCACTGCCTATTCCCCACTGGGCCCTCGACGAGAGGAACATGACTTGTACGCAAGTAGCCCAGTGATGGAAGCAGAGTTTGAGGGGCAGAAGATGAGGTGTTTAGTCGATACAGGATCAGAGTGTACCATCATGCCTCTGGAGGTGTATGAGAGACACTTCAGTCAATTGATGGTCCCTGAGGATGGCCGAGTATTACGTCTTACCGCTGCCAATAATGGCCAGCTGATGGTGAAGGGGATCGTGTGGATGCAGCTGAAACTGTTCGGCCAGAAGCTAGGTCAGAAGGGAGTCATGTTGGTTGACCATCCCCCAGAAGAGGGATGGAGGTAACACTCGGGATGAACGTACTGAGAGACTTGAATCATCAGATGTATGCTAGTGAAGGACCCCGATACTGGAGCCGTGCTACCCGTCACCGACCCACGCAGAGAATGTTACACCGTCTGGTGCTGAAGTGTTGGTAATGACAGATAACAATCCCCTGTCCCACTTAGATAATGCAAAACTGGGGGCACTAGAACAGCGATGGGTTGCCCGCCTTGCTAAGTTCAACTATCGTATTAAATTTCGGTCTGGACGAGAGAATGGAAATGCCGATGCGCTGTCACGAGTGCCTTTGGGACCCTCAGGAGGGAGTGTTGACGATGAACTCGAGGACATCGAGACTCCCGATTTTGGTCAATTACCTATCTTCCAGAGTGTGGTACATTCAAGTGGGGTGGCATCAGGGATGCCTTATGTCCTTGGTAAAACTCCTGCTGACTGGTTAGAGGACCAAAATGGCTGTCCAGACATTAAACTGGTACGCGCTTGGGTACAGAATAGAGTATGGCCACGACCAGAAGAGAAGGCCCAATTGTCCACAGAAGGCGAGAAGCTGTTGCGTCAGTGGGACAAGTTGTGCGTTGAACATGACCTATTATATCGCAAGGTTTATTTGCAATCTGAGTTGCAGCACCGGCACCAGCTGGTGATCCCCATGTCGCTGGGGCCGGTGGTTGCCCGTGAAGCGCATGAGAAAGGAGCTCACTTTGGTAGTGAAAAGACACTCCAGTGGCTACAGCGAGTCCTCTATTGCCCTGACCTGGGAGGCATGGTAGCGGAGGCGTGTCGGCAATGTCGGGTCTGTGGGCTCAGTAAGAGTCCTGAGCAGCGGGCCCCTACGCAAACAATTAAAACGTCTGCCCCCTTGGAATTGCTCATGATTGATTATGTCTTGATAGGGTACTCGACGTCGGGGTGCTCCTATTGCTTGGTGATGACAGACCACTTCACTAAATATGCTGTGGCAGTGCCAACGAGAGATCAGACAGCAGAGTCGGCAGCTAAGGCCGTGTGTCGTCATTTTCTCCAAGTGTTTGGGTGTCCGCAAAGAATACACTCAGATCAGGGGGCATGTTTTCAGAGTACTCTAATGAAGGAACTGTACCAGTTGTATGGTATCCAGCAGTCAAAGACAACACCCTACCATCCACAAGGTAATGGAGCTTGCGAGCGTTTCAATCGGACTCTTTTGCAAATGTTGAGGACATTAGAGAATGAGCAGCGGGCTCACTGGCCTGAATTTATCCCTGAATTGATGTGGGCCTATAATAACAGGATGCATAGCACTACAGGTTACACCCCACACATGCTAATGTTCGGTCGACCTGGCCGAGATATTGAAGAATTGAGTATGCCAGATCTCTCCTCCACTCACCCCCGGACCGCGTCTGAATGGGCCTGTGAACACCGGCATAGGTTAAGGGTGGTTCATCGGGTGGTGGGTGACCGACTCAGTCAGGTGACTCACCGGGACAGACACCCAGTACAAAATGAGCCTTTCTCTCTGGGGGACAGGGTGTTGGTGAGGACTAAGGGGCAATCGGGCAAGTTGAGTGATCGATGGGAGGCAACGCCATATGTGGTCAAAAGAAGGGTGAGTCCTGAAATTCCAGTCTATGAGGTAGAGCCGGTGGGAACTGGAGGACTGACCCGCAATCTTCATCGTAACATGTTGCAGCGATGTCGGTTCGAAAACTCAGGCCCCATTTCCAGGAAGCCAGAACCTGTTTCTCGGGGGGTGATTCATCCTAGTAATACCGAATGTTGTGATGAGCCTTTCCCTGTGTCTACCCACCTTTTCCCTGTGGTAAATGCGCCGCCATATAGTGAGAATATTGTGCATCCTATGTCTTCTCCTAGGGATACTGAACAAGGACAGGTGCCTGATCCGGACAATGTGCTATGGAATGCAGCACCTCAGGAGGGAGCATCTTCATCAACTTCTCCTGGTGAAAGCACTGATACCTCTGGGACTGGAAATCCAGTGTCTGGTCCCAGGAGGTCAACTCGGGCTACAGCGGGAATACCACCACAGCGCTATGCGCAAGAGGACTTTGAGTGGGGAGGTGTGTCGAGGACGCCAACCTTTAGTGGGGTGGCATGTAAGAGTGTGTAAAAATTTACTTCCTGAATAAAAAGGTGGGGGCTGTCAGCTGAGGAGGTTGTCACGGAGACAGGTAGGACTTTATGACAGTTTGGGCTGAGGTAAACTTGTCTCCTGAGGTGCTGTGAGGAGAGTGGCTGTGGAGAAGTCTGAGCCAGATAAAGCTGAGACCGGACACTGATCCACTGGACAGCAGAGCCCCTGGAGGGGACCAAAGACTTATTCCCTGCTAAGAAGCGAGTATACTACTGCCAGGAGAGGAGTGCTTTAGAGGAGACGGGTCGGCCATACTGTGAGAGAAAAAGACTGAATCTCTGCTGTGAGACTGCAGGCCTCGGTGTGGTGTCTCTAGGTGAACACACTTGGCCTCCCAAAAAGCTACAGAGACTAAGACCCCCCTTCAGACAAGAGAAAACAATATCCCTATTTACTACAGTTGTGTTTTATTTATTTTTCATTTTTGGCGCTGAAGACCATTGGAAGTGACTGCGTTAACAGTACTTCCCCAGGCCTGTACAGACTGTAACTGGATCTAGTACGGACCTCTGGTCATTACAATGGGAGTTGTCATCACCCAGTGTCTGTGAATAGGTGTACTTCACTGCTATTCCAATGGTGCTGCATCTTTTCCCTCTTAAAAAGATGTTGTCAATGTGGCCGGATGACGCTTCAAATTCTCTGATGCAGAGGGAACCTCCGCTCGGAGCAATCACTTTGTTTCACAAGCTATTTCGCCCTGCAATGGACCCAAACTCAATGTGTCACTCATTCCTGTGGTCGGTTTCTTGACCCAACTTCTATAGATCACTTTGCAACTTGGTCAAATCTTTCTCTCTCTCAGTTGTTCTCCCCTCAGGGTCTCTCTATTCTCTGTATCAGTTTCCCTTACTCCAGATGCTCCCACATCATGCGGATCTGCAGACTATTCACATCGGAGGTTTGCCTTTGTCATGAGCATTCAGGAGTGAGCCCACTTTGCCGGAGTACCAATCTTGACCTGGAGGAGTGAACCTAAGCAGCTGCAAAGTCTTCTCTAAATCCTCGGATGGAGAGGTTAGGCTTATGCTGGTAGGTAGCCACCAGATACAACTCCATGGGGTCTCAGTACCATTACAGATGACTGCAGATGTCGAGTTCCTAAGGACATGCTCAGTCTCTGATGCAGACTAAACGGCTTGATGCAGGCAGGTACAATCTCTGAACGGGTGCAGCTAGGACGGCCACTTGCAGGCAGCTGCAGGATCTGCGTAAGGCAGCAGGTCTGGTAAAGATAGTATCACAGCAAGCGGGACCAGTAACGGACACTGTATAAGGCAAGGTGACCTGACAACTAGCAGCGTGTCTCTAAAGCATAGACAGCATTGCTCTGGCACCTTCCAAATAAAGAAAGCGCCTTAAATACTCTGTGCTTCTAAGCCATAGGCAGAGAATAATTTCTGCGTAGGCAGCGCTGGCTCTTTAAGGTGCAAGGTCATGCCCCGTGTTGCCTTAACGTGCTCACTGGAGACCTGTGCGGTGCATGCAGACCCTATAAGCAGGAACCAGCAGATGGAACAAAGGCAGTTTCTGCGGGACCGCCAGAGGGATGAGTATACCGTAGCCATTGATTTCCCTGCTGAGGAAGTGCCGGAACTGTGGTGAGTGTGTTACAGTTCACCACAAGTCCATCTCATTACAAAGGCACTGCAAGGAATTATTTGCAATTTTTAATTCTATAACATTTTGCGTTTGTCTCCATAGATGTTTTCCAGAGTAGTGATGGGCGAATCCTAAATTACTCGGAATCGCTTGACTCTAGCGAGTCCGAGCCCAGGACTCGCTACTCGTTGCGAGTCTAGCGAGTCCAATGTTAATGAATGGGGAAGCGAGTAATAGCGAGTAGTGTGCGATTTAGAAATCACAGATGTGTCTCGGAAGCTTCAGCCTGAAGCAATCCTAGTTTTGCCATTGATTTGCATTGGACTCGTTTACTTTGCAAGTAATCGCTGGGAAACTCGCACAGATAAGAGTCCTGTCTGCTCTGTGTGCTGGCTGCCGCAGCTCCAGGGTCCTAGAGCCCGCCTGCTGCCTGATGTAGCAGAGCTGAGATTGTTCTCAGCCTGCTCATTCCCTGTGCATAGACATCTATATCTATGCACAGGGATGAGCAGAGAGGACATCGCGTTTTGGACTGCGTCGGACAGAAGAGGATTTTTTTAATTAAAGATGGAGTCCCTAATGGCTTTTTTTTTATTTCTAATAAAAAATTTTCTCTGTGTTGTGTTTTTTTTAAAACAATTTAATAGAAATTCATGGCGGTCATGTCTAATATTGGCGTGACCGCCATAAATTTCGGGCTTAGGGCCAGCTTTGTATTATCAGCTGGCCCTAAGCCCGAAATTTATGGCGGTCACGCCAATATTAGACATGACCGCCATGAATTTCTATTAAATTGTTTTAAAAAAAACACAACACAGAGAAAATTTTTTATTAGAAATAAAAAAAAAAGCCATTAGAGACTCCATCTTTAATTAAAAAAATCCTGTTCCGTCCGACGCAGTCCAAAACGCGATGTCCTCTCTGCTACATCCCCTGTGCATAGATATAGATGTCTATGCACAGGGAATGAGCAGACTGAGAACAATCTCAGCTCTGCTACATCAGGCAGCAGGCGGGCTCTAGGACCCTGGAGCTGTGGCAGCCAGCACACTGAGCAGAGAGGACTCTTATCTGTGCGAGTTTCCCAGCGATTACAGTTGCAAAGTAAACGAGTCCAATGCAAATAAATGACAAAACTAGGATTGCTTCAGCCTGACGCTTCCGAGACACATCTGTGATTTGTAAATCTCACACTACTCGCTATTACTCGCTTCCCCATTCATTAACATTGGACTCGCTAGACTCGCAACGAGTAGCCCCGGGCTCGGACTCGCTAGAGTCAAGCGATTCCGAGTAATTTAGGATTCGCCCATCACTACCCTCCTTCCTTCCCAAGCCCTGTCATGCGGCCAAACAGTGCTGTACAGTCAGATATGGGGTACTGTTATGTTCAGGAGAAATTGCATAACACCTTATTTGACTCTTTTTTACCTATTCCCCTTGTGAAAATTGGAAATCTGAGGCTTAAAGCAACATTTTACTGCTAAAAATGTAATTATTTTTTATTCACTGCTCAATGGTATAACTTTTAGTGACACATCTGTGGTGTCAATATGATTACTGCACCCCTAGATGAATAATTGAGGGGTGTACATTGCAAAATTTTGTCACTTATGGGGGGAGGTCTGCTTTTCTGGCATTTCAGGGGCTTCGCCAATGTGACATGGGATTCCCAAACCATTCCAACTAAATCTGAACACCAATATGGAGCTTCTCGCCTTTTGAGCTTCAATAATAATAATAATGATCTTTATTTATATAGCAGAGTCCAAGTTCAAACAAGAAGAAAAAAGACGGCACTCACCAAGTTGACGATGAAGCAGCGGTGTCCTTTATTTCAGGGACATTGCACAAATACAGGGAGGGGGTGCCGAGGGTGACGACGGGCCGTTTCGGGCGTTTGCCCTTCGACTGGTCACACACTGGTCGAAGGGCAAACACCCGAAACGGCCCGTCGTCACCCTCGGCACCCCCTCCCTGTATTTGTGCAATGTCCCTGAAATAAAGGACACCGCTGCTTCATCGTCAACTTGGTGAGTGCCGTCTTTTTTCTTCTTGTTTGAACTTGGACTCTGCTATTTGACTGGCACCCCATGGACTAAGTGTTCTATGCCCACCGACAGCAGCAGCTTCATGGCTTTTGGGGAGTGGTGCCCTAATCTTTGTTTTTTGCTATATTTATATAGCACCAACATATTCCGTGGCGCTTTACAAATCTGATTCAAATACAAACAGTCATAAGAAACAGTTTTGGAAGACACAATAATTAAAAATAAAAAATAATGACGACCCTGCTCACAAGAGCTTACAATCTACAATAAAGTGGGGGTGACACAAAGTATAGGGGCTTATTTATAATCATGGTCCAACCGTTTTAAGGAAGTGTGGAATAGATGAGAGTGGAGTAAGTGGCCACCAACCAATCTGTGTAGAGCTTTTGGGTCTAATGGAGTTAAACAGTTATGTTCAAGGAAGTAGGGGATAACCTATGTCTGAATGATTCTGATCATGATAGGCCGCCCTAAAAATATGTGTTTTTAGTGAGCGCCTGAAGCTAAGTAAGTTGTGGATAGTCCTAATTTCTTGGGGTAGAGCATTCCAGAGACTTGGTGCAACTCGGGAAAAGTCTTGGAGCCGGGAATTGGAGGTTCGGATTAGTGCAGATGTTAGTTTAAAGTCACTCCCAGAGCGAAGAGAACGGGTGGGGTGACAGAGATGAGGGTAGATAGGTAGGGAGGTGCTGCACTGTGAAGAGCTTTGTGGGTGAGAACAAGCAATTTAAATTCAATCCTATATTGTATAGGCAGCCAGTGCAATGACTGGCACAAAGCGGAAGTGTCCGAGTAACGGTTAGCCAGATAGATGACCCTGGCTGCTGCATTAAGGATGGACTGGAAAGGGGAAACTTAGAGAGGTGGAGGCCAATTAATAGAGAGTTGCAATAATCAAGGCAGGAGTAGATAAGGGCTGCTGTGAGGGTTTTAGTTGTTTCCATGGTGAGGAAGGGGTGAATTCTAGAAATGTTCTTCAGTTACAGGCAACAAGAGCAGGTGAGAGATTGTATATAGGAAGTGATTGAAAGATCGACATCAAACGTATAACACCAAGACATCGAGCCTGCTGTCTAGACGTTATCAAGGTGCCGCACACCAAGAGGGAGATGTCAGATTTAAGCAGATTAGTGGAGGGAGGGATCATAAGAAGTTCAGTTTTGGAAAGGTTGAGTTTCAGGTATGGACATGATATTGGAAACTGTGGTTAGACAGTCATTGGTGTTCTATAATACAGCGGGGGTAAGTCAAGGGATGAAGTGTATAGTTGTGTGTTATCAGCATAAAAGTAGTACTGGAAGCCAAATCTACCGATGGTCTTTCCAATAGAGGCTATGTTGAGAGAGAAGAGTGTCAAGGACTGAGCCCTGAGGGACCCTAATAGTGAGAGGAAGGTGGGAGGAAGTGGAGTCAGCCAATGATACACTGAAAGAGCTGTTGGAAAGATAGGAAGAGAACCGGAAGACAGCTGTGTCCTTAATGCCGATGGAGTGCCGCATAGAGATTAGGAGATGGTGATCAGCAGTGTCAAAGGCTGCAGTGAGATCAAGAAGAATAAGCAGAGAGTGTTCACCATCACGTTTTGCCATCAAAGGTCATTGGTCACTTTGATGTGGGCAGTTTCTGTAGAATGCAGGGGGCGGAAACCAGACTGTAATGGATCTAGCAGAGTGAGTGGAAAGGTAACGGGTAAGGCGGGAGTAGACCAGGTGCTCCAAGAGTTTAGAGATGAAAGGGAGGTTGGAGACTGGTCTGTAGTTATTTTGCAGGATTGGTCAGGAGACATTTTCTTTAATAATGAAGTAATGATAGAGTGTTTGAAGGAGGAGGGGAAGATGCCAGAAGAGAGGGAGAGATTGAATATTTTAGTTAGGTGACCACTGGAGGGAGAGACTGGAGTAGGTGTGAGGGGATGGGGTCACTGGTGCATGTAGTGGGACAAGAGGAAGAGAGGAGCCTGGAGACTTCTTCTTTTGTGACTGGTTCAAATGTGGAGAGTGAACCGGAGGAGATGTGAGAAGGGATGGGAGTAACAGTGCTTTGAGGTTGAGAGTTGATTTCCTGATGAATGTTTCTATTTTCTTAGTGAAATAAGAGGCCAGATCATCAGCACAGTGGTCAGTGATGGGGGCCTGCACTAAGCGACTGAAAAGAGAGTGAATGGTGTCAAAGAGTTTTATTGGATTGTTGGATAGTGAGGAGATCAGGGAAGTGAAGTAGGTCTGTTTGCCAAGTTGAAGGGCGGAGTTGTAAGTTCTCAGCATAAATTTATAGTGAATAAAGCTTTCTGGAGTGCTGGTTTTCCTCCAAAGACGTTCAGCACTCCTAGAGCATTGCTGAAGGACTGGAGTTTGTGATGTGAGCCAGGGCTGTTTTACTCTGTGTTTGTAGGTTCTGAGGGTGAGGGGCGCTACTTGGTCCAGGGAGCTTCTGAGAGAGTCATTGTGGGGATTCACAGTCTGATCGGGACAGGAGGAGGAGATCGGGGACAGTGAAGAATGTAAAAAGTCTGTGAGTGTATGATGGTAATGCCTGTAGATTGCCTCAAATGTTATTTTAGCCCACATATGGGGACTCAAGAGAAATTGCCTAACAAATTTTATGGTCCATTTTCTCGCATTACCCTTTTTGAAAATTAAAACTTTATGCCAAATCAACATTTTATTGGAAAAAACTGTATTTTTTTATTTTCACAGTCTAATATTATACAATTCTGTGAATCACCTGAGGATTATAAATGTGTGCACCCCTATATAAATTCCTTGAGAGGTGTAGCTTCTAAACTGGGTTCACTAGTGTGAGATTTCTGCTGTTTTAGCATGTAAAGGGGATCTTCAAATGTGACATGGCATAGTCAATCTATTCCAGCCAAAATGGCGCGCCAAAATTCAAATGGTGCTCCTTCTCTTCCAAGCCCTGTCGTGTGCCATAACAGTAATTTTACAACAGATATATGATATCAGGAGAAAATGGATCATACAATTTGTTGTGCAATTTCTCCTGTTTCCTTTTTGAAAATGATACATTTTGGTGATAACTCAACATTATTGTGGTTATTATGTTTTATTTTTGTTTCATTTTCACGTCTGAAAGTTATAAAATTCTATGAAGCACATGCGGGTTTAAGGTGCTCACCACATCTCTAGAAAAATTACTTGAGGGGTATAGTTTTCAAATTGGGGTGCCTCGTGTTTTTTCACCACATAGACACAACAGGAGCTCGTAAAAAATTTATTCACGCCAATTTTGCACTCCAAGACTCAAAGAGCACTCCTTCCCTACTGAGTCCTGTCATGCACCCAAACAGTAGTTTTCCACCGTATGTGGGGTATTCCTGTACTCAATAGAAATTGCACAGAAAATGTCATGGTCCACCCTCTACTTTAATATGACCAAGGATTTGTGCCAGATCAAAACCCCAAACTGCAGATGCTGCACTTCGGGGTGGTTGCCTCTCATCAGTGCAGAGTGTGGGAATTCTGATCTGGCTGTGTGAGAGGCTAAGGCGAGGTCTGGGGAACTAGCTATTGATGTAAGTAGACATGTGAGAAATGTTATTTATTAATGATTATTATTAATGATAATTTTATTAATGATTTTGTGTATTAGGCTATGTGCCCACGCTGCATTTGTGATTTCCAATTTCTGTGCTGCGTTTTTGCGCAAAAAATTGATCAATTTATGTCTTGCAAGCAAAGGCTATGACATTTCTGAACTGCTGTGACAACGTCTGCAATTTCTCCTGATCAGGTTTTGTTGCAGTGAGAGAAAAAATTTTAGTACAGTCCCTACCCTACTACATGATGAAGCAGAGCTGTACACTGCAGTTCTAGGATCTATAGATCTCTTATAAATCGATGAAATCATACTCCTGAGCCCCGACTCCTACATCATGGGACCGAGAATCTTCAGCCTGGCAGCTTCATGTAGGAGCAAAAAGCAGGAGGTGTGTCAGGAAAGTGGATGCTGGGAGCTGCAAGATCATCCTACATTCAAGTGATGATGATGATGATGATGATGATGATCCATTAAAATTTGGGGGGATCAGAAACTACCATGTTCCTATGGGGGAGGGTAGACCATGCAGAGCTGAATCGATCAATGTAATGATTTGCCTGTGCTCCCAGCCTCACAATAACAATACACTTTATGTGTCATCATACAGCAGAGGATCACAGCATGTATTTGCATCTGCTTGATGACATGATTGCTATTTCAAGCCTGGACCCCCTATCACATAGGATGGTATATCATGGACAGGATTGTATGTGTAATCATGTGGTTTACAGCCACACCCCATGCCGAGCCACCTCCCTATACAAAAATATGAGGGGGCAGGAATGTAAGATGATCCTGCAGCTCTCACCCCTAACACACCTCCTCTTCTCACCAGCAGCAGGAGACTTTCAAGCTGAAGATTCTTCGTCCCATCAGAGCTGAGGAGCAGGTATGACTTGATCATTTCATAAGGGATCTATAGATCCTAGAACTGCAGTGTACAGCTCTGCTTCATCTTGTAGGAGGGCAGGAACTGTAGTAATACGTTTTCTCTCACTGGTGTTCCCCTGTAAACCAGCAAGACCAGTGCAAAGTGACTTCTAGGACCTTCTCCCCATGTGACTCAGCCTCAGTCCTGGAAGTACCATACCCATGCCCGGAAGGAAGAAATCAGTAGAGCTCACCATGGGATTGTCAGGGTCGGTAATAAAATGTGTCTGTGTGTCTGTCTGTGTGTGTCACCTTATTTGTGCTGCTTTTGTAATGTGCACAAGCGCAATATGTTTGTGCTGCTGTTTTTTTTTTTTTTTTAAAACCTGATAAGGTTTTTATGCAGAATTTTCCTAAACACAAACTAATCACTTTTTTTTTGCGTGGGCACATAGCCTTACAATAAGAATCTGGTATATGGTCATAAAAATTAAAACTTTTAAAATTGTGAATATTTTTTGGCAAATTTTCAATTTTTTCATAAATAAATGCAAATCATACTGATCAAAAAGTGTCTTACAACTGTATCCTGCAACTAATAAGTCTCAGAATCACTAGGATCTATTGAAGCACTTTAGAGTTATTACCTAAAGTGACACTGGTCAGAATGATCAAACTTGGCCTGATCAGGAAGGTGAGACCAGGCTTGGAGGTGAAGGGGTTAATCCAATCCAGAAGATAATACTTTGGGCTAATAGTGTCTTTACACAATCATACCAAAGTGTAACACATATAATTACCCAGTTACACAATGATTATAACATAATTACCTACCAATTATCAATTTGGATAAACCCACGTCCCTGCCCATCTCCTGTGTACATTGTCATGTCATGGAATTTAGAAAGGACACCAAAAGGTCAAACTTACCCAATGGGCATTGAAAATCCCTGTCACTATTGCTGGTGCAAAGGATCTTGCTGGGTTCATGGAGCAGCCTGTATAATAGATCTAAAATAATAATTTTATATAGTAATAAAATTTAAAGAAAGTACCATGACAATAATAAAAAAAACCTGAGTTATCAATATTACAAAAAATACCAAGTATAGTAGATAGGTAGGTTCATACAATTATGAACAATTTCCCATTTCTTTCATCTTTGGTGTCATCTGAGCAATGTTTAAGTTTCATCGGAAATTATAATTTTTGCAATGGTTAACTTAACCCAAATGCACTGACCGTGACATCTCATAATTCTGAATTGATTTCTCGCTTTGATCAAGACTTTGTTGAGTAGTGATTGATCTTCAAAGTGAAAAGAACAGAATAGTTGACCCTAAGAAGCAGAATAGGTGATCTTTTAGAGTAGATTTGACTTTGATTTCACAGTGAGGGTGATCAATGAGTAGAACAGGCTGCCACGAGAGGTGGTGAATTCTCCTTCAATTATTATTATTATTATTATTATTATTATTATTCATTTATCCCATGGCGCTTTACATGTAAAAATGGGGCATACATAAGACAAGTATAAAAAACATGAGCAATACAAGGCACACACAGTTACAAAAGGAGAGAGGACCCTGCCCTCACAGTCTAAAAGGGATATCTGAATATACACTAGGAGAGGGTAGAGCTGGTCATGCGGTGGTTCAGTAGACTGAGGATAAATGCAGGCTGTAGGCTTGTCAGAAGAGGGGGGTCATCAGGTTCCTTTTCAAGGTTTCCACAGTGGGCAAGAGTCTGATGTGTTGGGGTAGAGAGTTCCATAGTATGGGGGAAGCACGGGAGAAATCTTGTATGTGGTTGTCGGAAGAAGAGATAAGAAGGGAGTAGAAAAGGAGATCTTGAGAGGATCGAAGGTTGCATGTAGGTAAGTATGTCGCAGATGTGTGCAGGAGTCAGGTTGTGGACGGCTTTATATGCCATGGTTAGGGTTTTAAACTGCAGCCTCTGGACAATAAGAAGCCAGTGAAGGGATTGGCATAGAGGAGAGGCTGGGGAATAGCGGGGAGACAGGTGGATTAGTCGGGCAGCAGAGTTTAGGATAGATTGGAGTCATGTAAGAGTGCTAGAGAGAAGGCCAGAGAGTAGGAGGTTGCAATAGTCAAAGCGAGAGATGATTAGGGAATGTCTTCAAACAGAGGCTGGACAAACATCTGTCTGGGATGATTTAGTGAATCTGCTTTGAGCAGGAGGTTGGACCAGATGACTTGGAGGTCACTTACAACTATAGCATTCTATAATTCTTATTCTTTGATTGTCTACACCTTAAACAGCATCTATACTAATAACCTGACAAAACAAACACATCTCATCCACATTTCTTCCTACATTCTTCCTACATTCCTATGTTTCAGCCACTGAATCACTATCAAAAATTCGATGTTTGTTTTTTAACCCATCATAAAACATGCAATAGATACATTTAAAGGGAAACTCTAAGGAGATAACTTATTTTGTACTATCCCTGCCCTCCTACATGATGAAGCAGAGCTGTTCACTACATTTTTAGGATGTTTAGATTGCTTACGCTGGTTTCACACTGCGGGTTTTCCCCTGATCAGGTTCGATCAGGTTTGTGTGTCAAAACCAGGAGTGTCTCCAAAACTCAGAACAGGTGTCAATCTTTCAATGATAGTTTTTCTCTGCAAGTTCCTCTCCTGGTTCCTCTCCTGGTTTTGGCACACTAAGGGTATGTGCCCACAGGATGTTTTTTGAGCAGTCCTGAACGCAGCAAAACCTGAACTGGTTTCAAGGATCCTAGAGTCTTTGCCAGGAGATTTGCTGATTTCAGGTCCTGCATTTTTTGCGTGTTTTTTGCATGTTTTATGTGCGTTTTTGCTGCGATTTTGATGCTGCGTTTTTCCTGCGTTTATTCCATTGACTGCACCAAAAACGGAGGAAAAATAGAGCATGTCAATTCTTTCCCATCCGCACCAAAAACGCAGGGATTTGACAGTTCTTGACACTTACAAAACCAATGTGTGGGCACAGCATTTCTGTGAAACACATTGGTTTTGCTGGGAATCAAAACCGCAGGAACAAATTAGCATAAATTACCATAAAACCAGTGGTAAACCGCAGGCAGAAACCGCAGCAAAACCGCTGCAAAAACGCACTGTGTGCACATACCCTTATGGAATCTGATCAGGGAAAAAACTGCAGTGTGAAACCAGCCTTACAAATCAATAAAATCATATCTGCTCCTCAGCTTTCCACCCTCCCTCAAGGGACAATAAGTTATAGAGCATATTTAACCATATGCTGCTGCAGAAAGCAGGGAGAGTGGGGGGGTCATGGCCACCGGGGGCTCCATGATCATCCTAAATTCCAGCCTCTTTATACTTCTTACTAGTATAATGAATAGGGGCGTGGTCGCCAACCACATGCTTTCACTATATGCCAGTCCTCGCTCTATATGCCTGCTGTATGCATCACCGGACTCTCCTGGGCTGAGTCACAGTGTGTATGTTTGAGTAGCTGTTACTGTTAGCTCAGGAGAGTGATGTGATACATACAGAAGATGTAGGCTGGCATGTAGTCAGAACAGAGTGTATGATGGGGGTGTGGTCACTGGCGACTCCATGATCATTCTACATTCCATGTACATGTGTGCCTAATGGCCACTTTACACACACCAACTTATCTGTCCAACTTCTGACCAACTTACTGGTTGCAGTGAAATCATGAACACATTGCTCCATTTTGTGGCTGTGTACAAATGGAACTATGTGTCCATGATTTCACTGCAACCAGTAAGTTGGTCAGACGTTGGACAGATAAGTTGGTGTGTGTAAAGTGGCCATAATTCTATACTCCATACCTTAGTGTATATGGACATTTATAGGGTCAATGTTTCTACATGAATGCTTTTATTATGGCTTAAAAACAATTTTTGCCATTCCACAGTTTTGCTTTTGCAGGATCTTTGTTTTATTGCACATTGATGGCTGCATAAAGAGTTAATTGAGAATCTGCCAGTGAGCTCATTCTGACAAAGAGATACTAACCTTTTCACCTGTATCATAAAACTGTGTATATTTATGGCCATATCAAAATTACAAACTTCATGACAGAACACGTTCACTGATGGATTTTATCTCATTTTGCAGCTTTCAATATCCAGGAAGACAAAGACCCTGTTAAAGCCAAAAAGTGCAAGTGCAAAACCCAATTGAAAAAAGAAAACGTTTAGGCTAAAATAGATGGATTTCAGTAAAAGAAAATGTCAAAAATGTCTACAAATGCTTCTACATGGAGATTGAGGACCTCATTGTCCACAGTTTCCCTGTTGTTCTTCGTGCTTTGATTGACTTTCTTGTAATAATTGTATAGCACTCTGAAGTCTCCTTGGACTGTTTTAAACTCGTTTTTAACTCTTTAATGCAAACACAACCTTATTAATAACTAAGTGACCTAAACATATATGACTAAGAGAAATAGTAGGCAATGGAATAAAGCGATGTTTGGGTGAGCGCTGGGATATGAAGACAGCCACACTTCAACAAGTATTTTACCTGTAAGTTTATTGTTCGATTCACACTAGGTCCTCTCCCACAACATGTTTCGACGCTCAGGGCGTCTTCCTCAAGTGGGTGTAACGGTGACTTAACAGAGGGTGGACATAAAACATAAAGCAGCGTGGCGCAACCAATTTCTATATCTCATTATAAGAGAAATAGTATGCTGATTGGAGGTAACCAATTTAACAACACACTTTGCTAAAAGACTATTTAAGCTATTTAAATTGTAAAATAACTGTCAAAAAAAACTTTTTAAGGCCTTGCTGGTAGTGTTAGGTCGGGTTCACATTTGCGTTCGGAACGCAGCGCAACAGAACGCAGCCAAACGCGTGCACGCTGTGTTCCTTTGTTTAACATGCGAACGCATGGTACCTGTATTTGGCTGCGTTCATTTGTGGTTGTGTTTGGATGCACATAATTTGTCTGCCCTCCTCCGTCCTCTGAACGCAGCCCTGCTGCATTTTATGTGCGTTCAGGGGCGCTTGTTTTATCAGCAAGCAACCGCAAGCGCACAAACAATGCATGGATCTCAATGGATCCGCAGTGCCCTCCGCATGACTACGGATCACATTGACATCTCTCCTGGTGGCCAATCAGTGATCTCGGTGGCGGCTGGGAGGAGGAGATCTCTGCCACTGATCTCCTCCTCCCAGCTGCCACCGAGATCGCTGATTGGCTGGCCAGGTACCATATTGATGTGAACGCATGCGGAGATTCTCCGCTGCGTTCACATCAGTATGGCAGCATTTGCAATGCATTTGTGTCTGCATGCCCTCCACATGCAGACACAAACGAAAATGTGAACCTGGCCTTATACTGGACTTTAAAAACAAGAAAGCATGCAAAAAAAACTTTATACATTTCTTTTATTTTTATTTTTTTACAAGACGCCCACTTTATGAAGTACATAATCGTGTTTAAACTTTTAGAACAAGGAGATTTTTCCTTTGTGTGTAAAAAACAATATATATATATATATATATATATATATATATATATATATACGTAAACAATGGCTTGCCTGTCTCACGAGCCTTGGATTCAGGATTTTTCTTTATAATGAAGGACAAAGGGGTTTCAATCTGCCTTCCTTGTTCGCAGTGTGTGAACAGTAAAAAAGAAATGTTAATGCAGTAAGGGTTCACTCACACTGGCGTATAACTTGGATGGGTGCAATGCAAAAGACCACCCATGCTATTCAGTGATGCAGTGCATATCTGCTGCAAGTGAGTGCATGAACTGTTTGAGACGTAGCTATTCAAGACTATGTGTGCGAGAAAAAACAGAGAGCAGCATCCATTTTTAACGAATAAATTATCATTCTTCAGCACATAACCCTGTATATAGTTCCATAAATGATTATAGAAAAAAATTGCATTGCATATGGAGGGCATACAGATGGCATAAAGATTACAGGTGAGAAAAAATATCACACTCTCGCATTACATATAGAATGCCAAATGCATTTCTCTTGCCCTACTATTCTGGATGAGAATGGGAAGAATTCTTTATAAGTTAGTGTGTGACCTGAATCACAGATAAATCAATTCACACTGACTCTGCAGGTCCTGGACCTCTGTATCACTTAAATCTTTCCCCTATTGTTAACAGATGGAGATTACTACTCCCATTTTTAATGTGCTTCAGTACTGCAGTAGTAGACCACAATTAGATTTTAGGCCCTTTTCTATCCCTATGTAAAATGAGACATGGCCCTGACCTCCTTTCCCTAGGCTTTAAAATCCTAAAATGATGCTGCTTGGCTGGCCTTCATCTTTTATAGTAGCTCTGATAGTACCACTAATTGGCTTTGTCAGACCACGTTATGTGATAGCTGCAAAGTATTACGGGGAGGTTGGTGTAGCTGTGTCTGACTTCATTGGCTTGCTCTGTGTAATCTCTGTCTGAGCTACAGGTAAAATGGGGAATCCCAGACAGACTAAATGCCAACCGCACCATCAGGCAGAACCCTGAGACACCGAAACACCCTTTAACAGGGATCTAGCTGTACTGCAAGGTCAGAAGGGTTGCTGTCAATAAAGGAGTTGTAGTGCAAGAATAGAAATGTTGCCAAGCAGAGAAAAAGCTGAGAGGTCAGAAGAGTACAAAATTGTTAGGCTGGAGAATAGTGCAAATTAGACAGAGGCCAATCTGGAAAATCAATAATATAAAGCAGGACTACCAAGTGAATCAGGGAATATACCTGACAACCAGCAGTAGCATACAGAGGATTCAAATAGACTGCAATATGTCCTAATTGTCTGAAGTCAGAGTTAATGACTGCAGCTGGGCAGCCATACAACACATCCACAAGTCATACTAATACATCACCAGCCCTACCTTTGGACTGAACACAGCAGCACCTGATGGCAAAGCCAGACATTGCAGGAGCAGAGTCTGGGGAGTTGACACTCTTTGGCTGTAACATTTTTCATCAGCATTTTAAAGGTTGCCCCACAGTTTTTTTTTTGCAATAAAGTCGCAAATCGTTCAAATTTCCAGGGACTAGCTAATTTCAATAAATATGAATCAAAGTCTATCTGCAATGGATCAACCAAGTGATCCTTACTCTCTATAAATGTATAAATTGTTAAATAAAATTAGATATTACAGGTTTCTTAGATGACGTTTCCTGCAACTTAACAAAAACCCATGAAACATAAAAGGGATTTTGTTTTCTATCTAGTTACATTATGACACTTCTTAAAGAGATTCCAGATTCAACAACAAAGTCAATTCCTGCAAGACATCTTGTGTCCAGTATCTGATACCTACACCAAGGAGGTGTCCAAGAGTCACTGACAATCCGATGGATAAAGCTGGTGAACCCACAATATCTGTCCTCCGATCGTCAGTAGATGCAAAGATACATAAGATCAGTTGAAGTGTTAGAAAAAGCTCAACAACAAAAGCCTTCCCAGCATCGGTGTCATGGAATAGCTGCAAAAGAACAGGAGATTTAGAAGATTTAGATAACTATATCATTTGCCTTCTATTTTTGTACATAGTAATATATAGATATGAGTTTTCCATATTCTAATTGTAATTAATTAGTATACCAATCAGCCTAATACACAATTATCACGACAGTCAGTGGTAGACACTATGGCTGCCCCAAGCTTATAGCATTTCTCATGACACCCACCACAAACCACCAAAAACATCATATTCAATTTCTTACCCCATTGACCGATAGGTTCCCTCTGACTTCAATGGGGGTGAGCCCCTGAATTATGGCTGCTCCAGACACAGCACCCAACAACTGAGCTCCCACATAAAACACTGCTCGCAAGAAAGAAATCTGAGAGCCCACCATGAATGCCAGGGTGACAGCTGGGTTAATGTGGGCACCACTCACATGGCCAAAAGCCTGAACTAAAGTGCCAATGCCAAGGCCAAAAGCTAAGGCCACTTGAAGAACACTCGGAGGGGCCCCGGGCCAGTTTAGTGATGAGCCTAATCCAAACATAACAAATAAAAGGGTTGCAAAAAATTCCGCAAAAACTGCCCTTGTGAAGGCCACAGAGCGAAGCTCCCAGAGTCTGAGCATTTCATTACAGGAGAAAAAGTGTTGTGTAATTGTTTCCATCACCCTTGTAAAGGAGGTCTGGCTGCTATAAAGTTACTTATATAGTTCAATCAAAATATTAAAAAAATGGAAGGAGGAGCCTTTTCTTTCTTAAAGATAGGTTGGAGAAAAAAATAAAACTTCCATAATTTCCTCTGCCTTTTGGCCTGAGTCAGTTTGAGAGTAGATACTTATCAACCTTCCTAATCATTAGCAATGCTTATTATCGCGATCTGCTACTTCAAGCATAAACTATGGCAATCACTTCATCTATGATTTCTATCATCCTGACAATTTGCATTTAGTTATATTTTTAAAGCACCACTGCAGTGGTTGTTTTCAATGCACAGATGGAATGAGGCTTTAAATCTAAGTTTTATACTCACTTGCCGCTGTCTTCATCTGTTATCATCACAGCTCCAATGCATCTCTGTGAGAGTCTTGTTCTGGCTCCTCATAGAGGTGTATTGCGAGCTTGTGATGTACCTTCTGATTTCTGGTCAAAAAGGCGATGTGGGACTGGAGCAGAAAAATGGAACAATTATGTGGAGTAGAAGGATGTAAAGGTTATGTGAGATGATGAAAAAAGTTGTCATTGTGTACTTAAAAGTTATACAATTTTCCATTATACATTGAATATCAATTCCGCACAAAGTTTCAAGACCTCTAATTCTCTCATGTCCTAACCAGAAGCTCAACAATGGGGTAGTTCTGCTCCTGTGAACTAAGAAGAAGATAGATAAAATATTTAATTAAACAAAGGAAACACTAATGAACTAGAGCCCCCACCAAAGGACCCTTTGCCCCAATCCCATCACTAGTGAGACTCTACATCATGACCAGTGTGCAAAATGCCATTCTTGCTTGGACGACCCCTAAGTCTTTACTCGTTAGAGATGACGGCTATCCTAGACCAACACTATATTGATGATATTTTGACATTTGCAATATTGCAAAACCTTGGGCAGATTAAATAATGTATTCAAATTTGTTTTCTAGTGTAAAAATACTAAAAGAAATTATGCTGCTTTTTCTTAGTATAGAGCTATGGTCACTACTATAAGGCAGTAGCTTTATGGTTTTAGTTCCAATCCTTACTTTTTTCCTACTTTTTTCCCACTACTCCATGATGTGTCCATAGCACTAGCAGGACAGGACACATTATACTCCAATCCCAATGCAAAGTGCTCGAGATATTACAATGCAATTAGAATAAAGTGCAGAGTTCTTTACTGCAGATACTTTGAAGATCTATAGATTCCCACAGTAACAGATGTAATACTTTTACCATTTTACAGTTTGCTAACCAACCAAATGTAAATTAGTCAGACAGATATGGAAATAGGCTTTCCTGCACCCATGCTAATCTTCACTGCTTCTGTCATTCATTAAGGAGCAGGAAAGTATGGCTGGCTGCTGCTGCTGGAACTTGGCTGATCATTGCTGCAGACACCAATACACAGTGTGCCTGCAGCAGATGAAGAAAGCAACCGATTACTGCTGAAATAGCTGCTAAGTGTTTGGTGGCTGCAGCAGGGATCTTTTGTAGCAAGCCAAACTGTCTCCTCTTTTCCCTCCCACTGACTGCACTCACAGCATGCCACACCTGCCCAAGACTTAGTTATGCCTCTGAGCAGGGCTGCTACTAGGAATTTCAGGATGCCTAATTGACAACATTTTGGGGCCCCCTGAGACTCCCCCCAGCCTCCACCCCAGTTCCACATCCACTCAAGCTCCACCCCAGTTACGCCACCACTCAGGCTCCGCCCCAACCCAAATATACATATCATATATTTGCTCATAAACACACATAATTGAGACTGATTTGGGCTGAATACACAATAACTGTATACACAAGAAAGACTGCTGCTGGCTGTAAACACAGTGCAGAACACACAATAGACACTGCTGCTGACTGTATACACAATAGAGATTGCTGCTAGCTGTATGCACAATAGAGAATACACAATAGACACTACTGCAGGCTGCATACACAATAGAGACTGCTGTGGGCCATATACACAATGGAGACTGCTGCAGGATGTATACATAATAGATAGAGACTGATGGCTATATGCACATTTGAGCCTACCAACTGTATCTACATTAGATACTGCCGGCTGTATACACCTTAGAGACTGCTGACTGTATACACCTTAGAGACTGCTGGCCATATACACATTAGAGACTGCTGGATGTATACAAATTAGAGATTGCTGGCTAAATACACATCAGAGACTGCCAGCTGTATACATATTAGAGACTGCTGGCTGCATACACATTAGAGATTGCCAGCTGTATACACTTTACATACTGCTGGTCTTTGTCCTGTATAAACAGCACTATACTGTATATACAGGTCCACACTATATACATAAAGTATATAGACACACTAATACAGCATGTAGTGTGGATCTACATAAACTGCATAGTGTTATGTAGAGACAGACAGATACTAGACACATGTCATACTCACCACCATAGGACCTATGATGAAGTTACATGTGAGAGAGGAGTCAGGAGTCACATGATCAGCTCATGGAGAGATCATGGATATGATGAAAGTGGTGGGTGTGTCCAGGATGTGCATCTGCCAATCCTGATTTGTCTGAGCAGAACCCTGCTTTGAGGAAATGGCCCCACCACCTGCATGTCTGTGGCCTCGCCCCCTGCATATCCATGGTTCTGCCCCCAGCATGCCGAGGCTTGTCGGGTCCCTAATGGGAATCAGGCCAGTGAGCCCCTGATGGTGGCCTTGCCCCTAAGTAAAAGTTGGCGTGCAGAATAACAATCATCTCATTGCTCTGCAATGTCATATTAAATGCAGCATGGAGGGTTTAGTATGGAGAAGTTGCAGTATGGGAGGCTCATCATGGAAAAATGGCAAAAAAAATGACTCTCATCATCTCATTTCCATTGTTAAAGACATACTGGTGATTTGAAGGTCATGTGATACATCTGTATTTGCCAGGGGCTGGTTTGACATTGCTCTTGATTGTTGAACTAAGCTTGGTGTTGCATTCATATGTTGATAATGTTCTGGTGCTCTATTAATGTACTGATCATAGTAATAGGCCACCAATGCCTATTATTTTACTGGCAAAAGCTCTGGTAGTGTATTAATTTAGTGATAATAGTTCTGGTGATGCACTCATGTACTTACTGATGATTCTGGTGCTGTGTTCATGAAGGTGGTTCCTGTGATACATTCAAGTACTGATGGTGGTTTTTGTGATGTATTCATATTAGTGATGGGCGAATCCTAAATTACTCGGAATCGCTTGACTCTAGCGAATCCGAGCCCAGGACTCGCTACTCGTTGCGAGTCTAGCGAGTCCAATGTTAATGAATGGGGAAGCGAGTAATAGCGAGTAGTGTGAGATTTACAAATCGCAGATGTGTGTCGGAAGCTTCAGCCTGAAGCAATCCTAGTTTTGTCATTTATTTGCATTGGACTCGTTTACTTTGCAACTGTAATGGCTGGGAAACTCGCACAGATAAGAGTCCTGTCTCCTCAGTGTGCTGGCTGCTGCAGGGTCCTAGAGCCTGCCTGCTGCCTGATGTAGCAGTGCTGAGATTGTTCTCAGTCTGCTCATTCCCTGTGTACAGACATGAATGTCTGTGCACAGAGATGATGTAGCAGAGCTGAGATTGTTCTCAGTCTGCTTATTCCCTGTGCATAGACATCTATATTTATGCACAGGGGATGTAGCAGAGAGGACATCGCGTTTTGGACTGCGTCGGACGGAAGAGGATTTTTTTAATTAAAGATGGAGTCCCTAATGGCTTTTTTTTTTATTTCTAATAAAAAATTTTCTTTGTGTTGTGTTTTTTTTAAAACAATTTAATAGAAATTCATGGCGGTCATGTCTAATATTGGCGTGACCGCCATAAATTTCGGGCTTAGGGCCAGCTGATAATACAAAGCTGGCCCTAACCTCTTTATTACCCAGCGTGCCACCGCTACCAGGGCCGCTGGAAGAGCGGGGTTCAGCGCCAGAGGATGGCGCTTCAATGAACGCGCCATCTTCTGGGGCGGCTGCGGGCTGCAATTTGCAGCGGGGGGTGCCCAGAAAGCTTGGGCATCCCTGCGCTGCGGATTCCAGCCCCCAGCTGCTTAGCTGTACCTGGCTAGATATAGAAATTGCGCGGAGCCCCACACATTTTTTTTAAATTATTTCATGAAATTCTGAGATTCTGACTCTGAGACTCTGACTCTGAGACTCTGACTCTGAAATTCATGAAATAATAAAAAAAAAATGCGTGGGGCTCCGCGCAATTTCTATGTCTAGCCAGGTACAGCTAAGCAGCTGGGGGCTGGAATCCGCAGCGCAGGGATGCCCAAGCTTTCTGGGCACCCCCGCTGCAAATTGCAGCCCGCAGCCGCCCCAGGAGATGGCGCGTTCACTGAAGCGCCATCCTCTGGCGCTGAACCCCGCTCTTCCAGCGGCCCTGGTGGCGGTAGCACGCTGGGTAATAAAGGGGTTAATACCAGCTTTGTTATACAAGCTGGTATTAAGCCCGAGATTCTTAATGTCAGGCCACGTTTGACCCAGCCACTAAGAATCTCCAATAAAGGGTTAAAAAAACACAACACAGAGAAAAAATTTTATTTGAAATTAAAAAAAAGCCATTAGGGACTCCATCTTTAATTAAAAAAATCCTCTTCCGTCCGACGTAGTCCAAAACGCGATGTCCTCTCTGCTACATCCCCTGTGCATAGATAGATGTCTATGCACAGGGAATGAGCAGACTGAGAACAATCTCAGCACTGCTACATCATCTCTGTGCACAGACATTCATGTCTGTACACAGGGAATGAGCAGACTGAGAACAATCTCAGCTCTGCTACATCATCTCTGTGCACAGACATTCATGTCTGTACACAGGGAATGAGCAGACTGAGAACAATCTCAGCACTGCTACATCATCTCTGTGCACAGACATTCATGTCTGTACACAGGGAATGAGCAGACTGAGAACAATCTCAGCACTGCTACATCATGTCTGTGAGCAGGCGGGCTCTAGGACCCTGGAGCTGCACAGAGAAGACAGCTGGACTCGGCTCGCAATGTAACAGCAGTTACTCTGCGAGTTTCCCTGCTATCACTGGCACAGTAGCCGAGTCTAATGCAAACAATGGCAATCCTAGTTTTGTCAGCGTTTCTGACAAAACTAGGATTGATATTGATTTGCATTGGACTCGTGCGAGTAATCACTGGGAAACTCGCAGAGTACCGAGTCCTGCGAGTCCCTTACTACTCGCCGAGTAACGAGTCCTAGCGAGTAGATTCGCCCATCCCTAATTCATATACAATTGGTGGTTCTAGTGATGAATTTATGTACTGATGGTGATTCTGATGATATATGCACATCCTGATGGTGATTCTGATTCTGAATTAATGTAGATGTTGTAATTCTTACTTTATCAGATTTGAAGCTAGATCATTACAGGGTGAGCGTGCTGTTTTTTTCACACATGAACAACACAAAGACTGACACTATTGTGGTCTGAACTATACCATAGATGTCAGCTGAACAAATTTGTTTGTTTAAATCATCTATATAATTTAGATAGGTGCCAGCCAAACAATTGAACAGCTATCTTGCTCTACTCTCATGCTATGACTTAGCTGAGCACACCTGTTTTCCCAAGAGAGAATGACTGTCTCTGTTCCACGGACTTCTCTCTGTAGAGAACAGAAGTATCTGCAGCATGAAATCAGTCATGTTGGATCATTGTTTTACTGGTATCAACAGTCAGAGGCACATTAAACAGTCAGCCAAACTCATGGATATTGTCAATCTTATGCGTGTATTTGGTGCCTTAAATACTACTAAAAGGTACATTCTCTTTTGGTGTATGTCCATACGATGTATTTTAGATGTCTGTAGAACCAACATATATTTCAGGCAGCGCATGTTTCAGGGCATATTTTTTGTAGCAGTGTCTTTTTTTGCATTTTTTAGCTCATTTTTACGACATCTTTTGGCTTCCCGATTTTTATTTAAATTGTATTGATTTAATTATACCTTGATTGATTTAATTATACAATGGACCAGTCACTCCTTTTAAGGCCGGTTTCACATTGCGGGTCAGATCCTATCCGAGACTGTCAGGGTGAACCTCACAGCCCCAGATCGGATCAGCACACAGAACCGAAGGACTCATATGTCCTCAGGTCCAGTGTGCTACCGCACACAGCTGCCGCCACTGATTAATCAGGACTGCGGCTCGCAGGGAGCAATCCGCGGTCCTGAAACAACAGCGGCGTGCAGCCGCAGGGGTCCGGTTCCCGGATCCTCCTGTTCCGGTGCAATCCGGCCCCATAGGCTCCCATGATAGGGAGCGCTGAATTGCTCCGGATCAGGGAGGATCCAGGTGAATC
The DNA here is from genome assembly GCA_033576535.1 of Allobates femoralis. Classification (NCBI taxonomy): domain Eukaryota; kingdom Metazoa; phylum Chordata; class Amphibia; order Anura; family Aromobatidae; genus Allobates; species Allobates femoralis. The sequence continues at coordinate 654,181,550 of JARQOC010000002.1, read as the reverse complement.
CGGGAGAATCCAGGAGTAAGCAATTAGAGGAGATATTCTCCTCTTGGACACAAAAACGCTGCAAGCAACGTTTTTGTGTCCGTGAGAGAATTCTGAATTCTCCCGGATTGCCCCGGACAGATAGAAACCGGATGGCAGAGAGCTGTCATCCGGCTTCTATCCGGCCCCATAGTATACTATGGGGCCAAAATCCGGTCCGGGGCTGTCCGGTTTACACGGACAGCCACGGATCGGATCTGACCCGCAACTGCTTGGTTTTATTGAATCCTTGAAGTGGATAATAGAAGCTCAAAAGATTGACTATATGCCACAGCAAGTCGTTTTACATTGCCGTGCATATGTTCATTCTTTTAGGCATGTTACTGGCCTAATCCAAATATACCAAATGCTTTTTAGGCAGAAGATGATTCAAGCAAATGCCACGTGTGTTTTTCCTGAAACATTTTTATGATGTCTTTTAGCTTTTTTGGAGTTTTTTTTTATATACAATAATAACATAGTTTCGACTTCCAAGTGAATGCATCAGAAGAAAGGACAGGTCACTTCTTTTAGCTACTTCACTCTTTTAAATATTGAAGCAGTTACAAAAGACGGAACATATACACAGCAAGTTGTGTTGACATTTCTGTGCAATGTGCATATGGTAATTTATTTTTTCATACATGTTCTAGGCAAAATCCAAATGACTCTGGGTACATGTGGTCTTAATTTAAGGTTAACATTCAAGTAGTACTTGCCTCTTTGCTTGATATCATGGAAAAACACCAGAAAATCAGCTGGTATTTTTCCATCAGTACTAGGAAAAGGACTGTGGACCACCAAAAGTCAATTTTCAAATGCCTGAAGGTTTTATGTTCATCTATTCAAATGACAATCCATGGATCTACACATACATGATAACAATTATTAAAAAGATGCATTATTTCTGTAAAAGAAGACACTGTTCCAGAACAAGCCAGATTAAAGGTGCAGCGGCACATGGGGACAAAAATCTTACTTTTTGGAAAAATTCCCTTTGGTCTGATAAAACAAAAATGAAAGTCTTTGATAATGATTATTGGTATGTATGGAGGAAAAAAGAGGGAGGCTTGCAAGCCAAAGAAGACCATCCCACCATGAAACATGGGTAAGTTAGCAACATTTTGTGGGGACAATTTGCTACAGAAGGTTTTATTTCGAATGAGGATATCCTGATAAGGATTTGTGGCGCTTCCAGTAAGAGAACCAAAGGATATTCCACTTGTATGCTTTATTTCTATGTCACAATTAATATGTAAGCAGGGTACAACAAGTTTTGGCTATGACTTGTTCATAGTAGCCTTCAAGAGGTACAAATCTATGTTATGTTGGACCACAGTAAGGATCCTATTATATAGGTCAACCTAAACTGATCATCACAGGCAGGGCTCCACACAATCAATTATCTGAATTACCCTTATGTACAATAGTCCAACAAAACATACATTTGTACCTGATGAAGGCTAATATGAACAAGTCATAGCCGAAACGCATTGTTCCCTGCTTAAACATAAATATTAATTGTGGCAAAGAAATTAAGCATCCAAGTGGAATATCCTATTTACTCTTACTGGAAGCACCACAAATCCTTATCCGAAAATCCTCATTCAGAAGTAACTGATGACAGGTTTTGGCCACAGAAACCTGATTGTTCCGGAGGTGGGCTGCACACCAGAAGGGATCAAACTCATTGACCGATCAAAAACCTGACTTATGTGCCATATATCAAGACCACCGAAAGGTGAGTGTGGCACCCCACCGGTCTGGACACCACGAGGGGTACTGCATCCAAGCCACGGGTGCAGTATTTCTGTGGTCAAGAGATGGGGATAGTGGATATGGGATCCTCACTAAACACCCAAACACACAGACCCTAGTTAGGGACATGGGTGGACCCGTTGTAGGGAGGACCCAGTCCAGGGGAGTAAAATAGGTTAGAGGAATGTGGGTGGGAGGTAGAAGAGAGTTAGTAGGAGAGAGGGAGAGAGACAAGTGTGGAGACGAGTCGAGTGAGGAGGAGAAGAAGAGAGCAGCTAAACTGAAGAGAAGGGGATGAAAGCAGTGCTACACTCATCCCAGGAACCCAAAGGAAGGAACCCTAGGGGCACCAGTGGAGCTGAAGCAGCCTGTGCACCCGAATCTGGGACTGGTGATATCAGACGGAGAGGTTTTGGTCTAGAAATAGGGACTGAACATGGCACGGAAGTCCAATACTCAAACCATTGAACCTGAGGCTACAAGCTTCATAGGAGCTGTGGCTCACACCCGATCACTCCCCGAGAAGGCAGCCAGCTGAGGGTCAGGGGACAGGTACCAGTCGACCAACAATACTAGTGGCTGCTGAACCAGAACTTTGCGCATAGAGGCACTGAAAGGAGAAACAGACAGGCAGGACCAGAGAAAGGAAAAAAGAGGCACACCACTGCGGATCTCATACTAGCTACCCCAATTCCTTAAAGACTACACAGGCTGGAGTTCATCTGAGAGACTTTGGAAAACATGGTATGACTTCTTGAGAAGTACTGTGAGTAAACCCAGGTACTGAATTGCAGAACTGTCTGAGACTGTTTTATTCCTGTGGCAACTGGCTGTAAAAGCAAGGTAATAAGGCCTAGAGTGATCCCCTGCCTGTCGGAGACTACCAATCATCCCTTACTGCCCTGGGGACCAGCTCCACCCGTGGGGAGCCACTCCATCCCAGCTGCCCATCCATCGTTTTTCAGAGGTTCTGCAGCAACGGCGGCTACCCATAGCTGAAAACCTTGCGTGGCGTCTTGAACAATTTATCTCTTAAACCACCCTATCCCTATATTCTCTCCCAAGAGACCATTGACGCTGAACCCAGGGTCACGGAGCCGGGTCTCGACCCCTGTGACTCCCCAGAAGCATCAAAGCCCGGTTCCGAGCATCCCACGGCCCTGGGGTGCATCATGAGCAGAATTGATCTATATTCAACTTTACAATACTATTGCTCTGCACTTAGATCTGTGCCCACTCTCTTTTGTTTCCCCTCCCTAGACTCTATATATAAAAGGGTTTTGTATACAGGCTGCAGAAGGGTTTGGTAAAAAAATAGATGGCATTATGAGTAAGTTAAATTACATGGAGGCACTAAAACAACATTTCAAGTCACCAATAAGAAAGATAAAGTTTAGGAACTTTATAGGTTTTTCAAATGTAAATGGCCTAAAGCATTCTTCTAAGGATGTGGCATTATGGCTTAGGGCAGTGATGGGCAACCTTTTGAGCTTGGTGTGTCAAAATTGCCAAAAAACCGCGCATAAATCGGGAGGTGTGTCACCTTGAGAAAAAAAACCCTAATTTTACGATATTTATAGTTTAAATAACAAATATGTATAATTATTTAACTTACCTGCTTAGTGACTTCTTTGTTAATCTGTCAGTTGGTTTCTTTTGTTGGTCTTGCTGTTATTTAACCTGTGTGGGGTGCCATGAACTAAGTCAGATAAGTGAGGGGGAGGGGGAATTCTTCCAGTGATGGCGAACCTGTGGCAGTCCAGCAACAGCTGGACTGCCACAGGTTCGCCATCACTGATTTAGTGACTTTTTTGTTGCTGAATTTCATTGGCTAAAATAAATCTTCAATTGAAGGTTGGTATTTTGTACACTTCAAGGCCAAGCAAGCGCTACTAAGGTTATCTGTCAAAATGTCTATTTATATTCCACGTTCTGCTTACTACCGTTTCACTACATAGAACGCAAAATGATCTGCCATTTTTTTCTATAATGCCATACATCTCAGTCCATGTCTCTTGAAAGGGTCGGCTACTGCTACTACCACTTCCTTTACTTAACCTTGGTTTTTTTGGCTTCTCCATAAGAGGGGCAGTGACAGAAGATTTATAGATAGCCCTGCAGGCAATTGGGGTTAACTGTCTTTTAGGAAAGGGCAGAGTTAATAAGCAGAAATAGGGATTAATAGGGTGCGCAACAATAATAGTGGTGAAATGGAGTCTGTACTATGCTGCAAGATGGCGTTCCTTATGTAAATTAATGGCGGGAAACGGCACCCATAGCACAGGCCTCTTCCAGCCTCCCCCTCACTTATCTCAGTAATGGCCAATCACACATTCATGACACCCCAGATTCTGCCCAGAACCTTTCACTGCAGTATGGTTGCTGTAGTAATCACTGGACCTCCAGACAGCGATCACAGGGCCTCAGATATGCGTCCCCCACAGCATTCCGCTGCTCCCTGCTGTGCCAGCCAGAAGTTCCGCTTACCGGAAGTCCCAGGACTAGACGCTCTGTGCCGGAGCTCTGCTGTTCTGGCTACAGACCTCCAGCACATTTTTTTTTCCTCAGCTGTAGTTAGTGATGGGCGAGTCCTAAATTACTCGGAATCGCTTGACTCTAGTCTAGCGAGTCCGAGCCCGGGACTCGCTACTCGTTGCGAATCTAGCGAGTCCAATGTTAATGAATGGGGAAGCGAATAATAGCGAGTAATGTGTGATTTACAAATCGCAAATGTCTCGGAAAGCGCTCGCATTGCCGTGTCGGAAACCCGACTCGCAACAGTTTTTTGCTGCTGTGTCCGTGTCTGTGGTTTTTATCCAAATAGCGTGTCTAGTTTCTCCGGCGGCGGCGCGTGTCACTGAAAATGGCTTCGGTGTCAGTGCTGACACGCGTGTCATAGGTTCGCCATCACTGGCTTAGGGCAACGACTAGTGATGGGCGAATCCTAAATTACTCGGAATCGCTTGACTCTAGCGAGTCTGAGCCCAGGACTCGCTACTCGTTGCGAGTCTAGCGAGTCCAATGTTAATGAATGGGGAAGGAAAGTAATAGCGAGTAGTGTGAGATTTACAAATCGCAGATGTGTCTCGGAAGCTTCAGCCTGAAGAAATCCTAGTTTTGTCATTTATTTGCATTGCTCGTTTACTTTGTAAGTAATCGCTGGGAAACTCGCACAGATAAGAGAAGAGTCCTGTCTGCTCAGTGCAGCTCCAGGGTCCTAGAGCCCGCCTGCTGCCTGATGTAGCAGTGCTGAGATTGTTCTCAGTCTGCTCATTCCCTGTGTACAGACATGAATGTCTGTGCACAGAGATGATGTAGCAGTGCTGAGATTGTTCTCAGTCTGCTCATTCCCTGTGCATAGACATCTATATTTATGCACAGGGGATGTAGCAGAGAGGACATCGCGTTTTGGACTGCGTCGGACGGAAGAGGATTTTTTTAATTAAAGATGGAGTCCCTAATGGCTTTTTTTTTTATTTCTAATAAAAAAATTTCTCTGTGTTGTGTTTTTTTTAAAACAATTTAATAGAAATTCATGGCGGTCATGTCTAATATTGGCGTGACCGCCATAAATTTCGGGCTTAGGGCCAGCTGATAATACAAAGCTGGCCCTAACCTCTATTACCCAGCGTGCCACCGCCACCAGGGCCGCTGGAAGTGCGGGGTTCAGCGCCAGAGGATGGCGCTTCAATGAACGCGCCATCTTCTGGGGCGGCTGCGGGCTGCAATGTGCAGCGGGGGGTGCCCAGAAAGCTTGGGCATCCCTGCGCTGCGGATTCCAGCCCCCAGCTGCTTAGCTGTACCTGGCTAGACATAGAAATTGCGCGGAGCCCCACGCATTTTTTTGACTCCGACTCCGAGACGACTCCGACTCGACTCCGAGACGACTCCGACTCCGAGACGACTCCGACTCCGAGACGACTCCGACTCCAAGATGACTCCGACTCCGAGGCGACTCCGACTCCGAGACGACTCCAACTCCGAGACGACTCCGACTCCGAGACACTCCGACTCCGAGACGACTCCGACTCAACTCCGAGACGACTCTGACTCCGAGACGACTCCGACTCCGACTCCGAGACGACTCCGACTCCGAGACGACTCCGCCGACTCCGAACCTCCGACTCCGAGACGACTCCGACTCCGACTCCGAGACGACTCCAACTCCGAGACGACTCCACTCCGAGACGACTCCGACTCCGAGACGACTCCGACTCCGACTCCGAGACGACTCCGACTCCGAGACGACTCCGAGACGACTCCGACTCCGAGATGACTCCGACTCCGAGACGACTCCGACTCCGACTCCGAGACGACTCCGACTCCGAGACGACTCCGACTCGACTCCGAGACGCCTCCGACTCCGAGACGACTCCGAGACGACTCCGACTCCGAGACGACTCTGAGGCGACTCCGACTCTGAGGCGACTCCGACTCTGAGACTCCGACTCTGAGACCCGACTCTGAGGAGACTCCGACTCCGAGACTCTGACTCTGAGCCTCTGACTCTGAAATTCATTAAATAATAAAAAAAAAATGCGTGGGGCTCCGCGCAATTTCTATGTCTAGCCAGGTACAGCTAAGCAGCTGGGGGCTGGAATCCGCAGCGCAGGGATGCCCAAGCTTTCTGGCACCCCCGCTGCAAATTGCAGCCCGCAGCCGCCCCAGAAGATGGCGCGTTCATTGAAGCGCCATCCTCTGGCGCTGAACCCCGCTCTTCCAGCGGCCCTGGTGGCGGTGGCATGCTGGGCAATAAAGGGGTTAATACCAGCTTTGTTATACAAGCTGGTATTAAGCCCGAGATTCTTAATGTCAGGCCACGTTTGACCCAGCCACTAAGAATCTCCAATAAAGGGTTAAAAAAACACAACACAGAGAAAATTTTTTATTTGAAATAAAAAAAAAAGCCATTAGGGACTTCATCTTTAATTAAAAAAATCCTCTTCCGTCCGACGCAGTCCAAAACGCGATGTCCTCTCTGCTACATCCCCTGTGCATAAATATAGATGTCTATGCACAGGGAATGAGCAGACTGAGAACAATCTCAGCACTGCTACATCAGGCAGCAGGCGGGCTCTAGGACCCTGGAGCTGCACAGAGAACACAGCTGGACTCGGCTCGCAAAGAAACAGCAGTTACTTTGCGAGTTTCCCTGCTATCACTGGCACAGTAGCCAGTGATTACTCGCACGAGTCTAATGTATACAATGGCAATCCTAGTTTTGTCAGCGTTTCTGACAAAACTAGGATTGATATTGATTTGCATTGGACTCGTGCGAGTAATCACTGGGAAACTCGCAGAGTTCCGAGTCCTGCGAGTCCCTTACTACTCGCCGAGTAACGAGTCCTAGCGAGTAGATTCGCCCATCCCTAGCAACGACATGAAGGTAATGGAGGATCCATCACAAGGTCCTGATCTCAATCAAGTAGTAAATACATAGACAGAGCTTGACTTAGGAATGGGTTAACATTTCAGCAATTTATTGTAAGAAACTTATGAAAAGCTACCCAAAAATTGGAAACCAAGTTAGGTAACTAAAAGGCAATACTAACAAACATTAACTACTGTATATGTATGTAACCTCCTGTTCAACTGGGAATGTGGTGATACTTTTACAAGCTGAAATAAATCAGTCTATAGTATTAGTGTGATGTTTCTCACTTTTAAAATATAGTACTGATCCAAACTAACCCAAGAGTGGAATATGTACTAGGATTAAATTTGAGGGAGTGTGAAAAAATTATGTTCAATGAATGTGTCTATGGTGTATGTAAACTTATTACCTTAAGGGTGAACAACCTGTGCAGCCACAAAGGGGCCCAAAAGCAAAGTGGGGCCAATACCATCTCCACTGAGGTGTAATTGTACATTATGATGACTTGTTGCAATTCAAAAGGCCCATTCCTTGTTCTTACACAGGGGGCCTCTTCTGTTTGTATCCACCAATGTGTAACTATCAGTGCTTATCTACTTTACCATATACGATCTATGCTTAGGAAAGGTCATCAATAGGAGAGTAGTTTGGTTCCAATATGGTCATGATTGCCAACTTGATTTTTTATTTTTCCTGGACAGCTCATCAAAAAATCAATTATATTTTTATGGACACATTAGAAAACTGCAATAAATCATGATTATAAGTGATATATGTTTATAGGCCATAATTATGATATGAGACTACAGCTGCATTCATTGTAAACTGTAAAATTATGATAATTACTGCCAAAATAATCTGTGTTAAGTTCCTTCAGTTTCAATATTAATCACAGACGCCTTGAAAAAAATTTGGGGAAAGGGAAAAAAGTGCCCTATTTTTACAGACTGTCCTGGTATTTCTGGATGGTCTCCACCCTGAACAGGGTACTACCACTGATCAGCTGTTTGCATCTCCCAAGTGGCTAAACTGTATATACACAGTCTACAGATGCAGACAAAACAATTCTATACACTGATTAGTGGATGTTCTCTGATACTCTAACTGAGCTCTTATTGAATTGACTGGGGCTAGACATTTATACTCAAGAACTGCTATTATGTTGTATAAAGAATTGTAGTGCTCCGACTCTGTATTCTTGTCACGGGGTGGTATAATGGTCGAGTGAGTGAGGTAGCAAGATAGTATGGGCAAAAGGTGATCAGGGGAACTTGGCTGACCCTTAGACTGGGGGGTCACAGGCTCAACCTGTTCCCAGAATTACCTTTGAAGGTGAGGATGTCTGGGCCACCACACTTGCCCTAGCTACTGATCAGCCCTAGGCTAATTCCCCCTCACCTGCACTCACAGTCCGTGAAGCACATCAACTCCCACAAAAGAAGGAAAAACTCCAAGGAAAATAAAGCAGGATGGCTACAGCACACCCTGCACTAATGTCTTTATAGCTCAAGGTCCTTGCAGAGAATAAATCCAATCAATGACATCTGCTGGTGGAAGAGTAAACTATTTAAAGGCAAGGGGTGTGGATAGCTGTGTAACCTGCACGCCCCCTCAACTGAAGAGCCATAATTCCATAGACAGCAACAGCTTTTGACATTGACTCCAAGTTTACCAACAGGAATTAAACATATCAAATCATCAAGAAGACTGCAGCGCATGTTGCAAAACTGTTACATATTATGACTACTTGAGCTGTAAATAGCTGGTCAGTGGGACCACTGAGTATAAGCCCCCCACCAATCTGAAATTGAAAACCTATCCCACAGATAGACCATCAATATCTAAGTCCTAGATAATCCTTTATTTTTACAAATAAAATGCTGGGCTCTGATTGGTGCACGGATGCTGGGCTCTGATTGGCACGTGGATGCTGGGCTCTGATTGGCCTGAGGTTTACTACATATCTACGGTACGTCAGCTGAGGTAGAGCGGCACCCTGAATACCACCATGGGCACCGGACGAGAGCGGTGGGTGGGGGATGAGTCACAGCTGCATGCCCTGGTCTTCTGATCGGTGGCTTGCTGGCCTTTAAAAAAAATAGGTATGCCTTGTTTTTGGGGGGTGCGTTATATTTACAAGCACACTAAACCGCCCTAGAACGTCTTATTTTTGGGGGCGCCTTATTTTCGGGGAAACAATAGTTAATGTATTTGCAATCAGTGAGGTACAGCATTAGTATTAAAATAGTTGTCTCCATTTAGAAAATGCTGATCTCAGAGGTCAGTTTGTTATAAGAAAAAATGTCAACTTACTTACCATCCCCAGGTCTACCATTGAGTCTCTGCTCCTGCTTCCGGGCTCCAATATTGGTTGCAACACTGATATCACATTGATAGCATGGCTGCCAATCCCTGAGCTCAGTGGCTCTCAGCAGGACATTCTTGCACAAGGGCAGATCTGCAAAGTTTGGTGATAGACTGCAGGCATTGACATGACATCAGCACTGTTGTAGCCAATATTATACACCAGAAGCTTTGAGAAGGGTAATATAGGTGGGGTGAGGCAGTTGGTGGTAATAGGAATTAAAACTTGGAAAGTATATAGAATAATTTGTCAACAAGACTGACTCAAATGGTTGGTTTGTTGACTCTCTGGTGCCATGATTCAGCATGCGATGGAAGGGTTTGATTAATTACTGTGGGGTGGACTGGTTATGATCCAGTTATCGTGGTCTATGTGGGAACCAATGAGAGAATAATTGATAGGTGTAGGATCTTCAATTATAATTTTATAGAGTGAAGCTGCAAGCTAAAGAGAAGGACCTCCTAGGTAGACTTCTCTGGAATATTGCCTGTTCCATGTACAACACAGTAGAGACAGCGGGAATTTAGGAAGTTAAATCTATGGCTTAATATTTGGTGCAGAGCTGAAAGATTTAGGTTGCTAGACTATTTGGCTGGATTTTCAATGGGTTACAATGTGTATTCTTTAGATACATTTTACGTGAATAGTATGGGATGTGCTGTGCTGGAAGATAAAATTCTAGCAAGGGTTCTCAAAGCTCACATAGGATGCATCAAATGATTATAAAGAAACTCAGCTTAGTTATAATTGTAAGGGAAACAGGTGTAACAGATCACCATGTGACCGGCGTCTTGACCCAGACAAGTGATCCAAGGAAGAAGAACAATTAAATTCAGCTTCCCGATGTGATAAATGTCAAAAATGTATTACATTTTTCAAATGTCCAGTAAAATTATACCCTACAGAGAAAAGGGTGCCATGTAAAAGAGACCGCTAAATAAGCCACACAGGGCAACGAGTTTCGGACACACTGCGTCTTTTGTCCAGCCTAGTGCAGACTGATACCTGCCATTCTTATATACAAGTATGTACCAATCACATTAGATTGCATTGCACATTTGTTTCTAACCAGTAATGCAAAAACCAAAAAGAAAAAATGTAGCAAACAATTGAAAAAGTGCAAAAGGAAAAAAGAATACATAAATAACATATTATTTAATTTAATTACGGTACCGATTATAAACAAATGTGCAATGTAATCTAATTTGATTAGTACATGCTTGTATATGAGAATGATGGGGATTAGTCTGAAGTAGGCTTCACAAAGGCCCAGTGCGTCCAAAACCAGACCCCTGTGTGGCTTATTTGGCTGTCTCTTTTACAAGACCCTCTTTTCAATGTACTGTATCATTTTACCGGACCTCTGTAAAATGTAATACATTTTTGATACTCATCACATCCAGAAGCTGGACTTGCCTTTTCTTCTTGTTTGAGTAACTTGGCTGCTTCAGGACACAATGCTCTATGTAGCTACACATTGCTCAAATATCAGACACATACAGTACACACCACTCACATATTACACACATATTGTTTATATATCAGACACCTAGAGCACATAAGCACATATACCATTCACATATCAAATACACCTGTGGCCCCCCAGAGTCCTGTTGCCACAATGGCACAGCCTCCCTCGGGGGGTGATGTCGTGCTTGAAAGCAAGAAAGGGTATCCACACCAGGTAAGCCCACTGCATGCAATACTTTTCCTGACTTCAGACCAGAAGGGGGAGCTCTGAAACTGGAGTTCAGGGGAGCTCCCCTATAAATTCTGGCCCGGGGGGCGGGTTAAGGAGATCAGTTCCTAGGAGGACTGTGAAGACGACCTGTGGACTGGAGCGGTGCTGAGCTTGTCCCAGGTAGAGTCAAGAGTAAGGAACAGCAAGCATGAGGGACCCGTAGGAGAGGGTCTGAGGAAGGAGAGAAGCAGATCTGGGGAGTGGAGCCAGTTATCTGGCTCACCCCAGAGCAGAGCCAAAACTGGACACCGGAGTCCGAGGTTATGAGGGTATTCCAGGCCAAGCAGCCAAAACCGGAGGGTGGGAGATTCCATTTCTCCCGGCCACAACAAAGCCCAGGCAGCAAAGCAGCATCGGAGAGCTCAGGGACAGTAACTAGAGGAGTGGTGCCCAAGAAGGGCTCAAGCTGCCTTCTATTCTGGCGAGAGACTTAGCAGAGAGAGAGAGGGTCGCAGCTTAGCTACAGGCAGCTAGGACAAGCAAAAGAGGAGTGCAACAGGGAGGCCTCAGAACTCACTGGATGAGGAGACCCCTGACTTGCTTCCAGGCCATGCGGATTCACAACATCACCTGTGGACAGTACCCAGGTTTCTACCTGCAACTACCAATATAGGATAAGGAGACTACAAACTGTGTGTCTGTAGGTTATTCTGTGCCCTAAGTTCTGTGCCCCCAACGGCCTACCACCATAAACTCTACTATTTGTCCTAGGGAACCGCTCCACCCGTGGGGAGCAATACCATTCTAGCTGCACTCCCATCTTTTCCAGAGGTCCCGCACTGCAGCACCGGCTATCACTAGCCGCTCACCACGGGTGGCATCACAACAACTACCCCTAAATCCCTATTTCCCAAACTTTTGTTGACACCACCAGGGTCACGGAGTCGGGCCTCGACACCGGTCACTCCCACAGCAGAACTGTAGCCCGGTGCCGAGTAACCACGGCCCTAAGGGGGTGTTTTAAGTTGGTGTCACGAACAGGATTTCATCCATGATGTTAACAGGTACTGTGTGCCATCGACTTTATTGAACTGTATACTGTTGGCATTGTTATCCCACATGGCACATGGGAAGATGAAGAGATGTGCTGTCGTGGGCAGAATCTTGGAAAGGGCACAAAGAGAAACTCTTCCCCGCGCTCTGATGTCAGCCAGCGTGACGCAGGAAGCCCTGGGCAGAAAATTCCCTGCACGCTTGATCCCCCACCTGAGGAGCAGCGGACTGATCCACTGGCAGACACCGAGAAGCTGGCTGCAGTTCACTAGGGGGGAGAACGATGTCCAACCCAGAGGGAAGTAAGCCTGCGGTGGAATCGGCTACCATTCAAGCCGAGGTCGCAGCCCAGGCTGAAGGTGAGGCCCCGGCCGCCAATGCAAACCCGGTCGAGCCCTTAGTAGTTGCCGCAGCAGTGGTACCTGAAGCAGCGCCGTTCATGCCGTTCATGATGAAGTATATGCCGGGAGCGACCTGGCTACCGGAGTATTCAGGGGAATCCAATACTCTGAACGACGTCAAAGACAGACTGGAAAGTTTGGAGTGTATTTCATGATTGAAGAACAGAGAGTGACTGTGTAGCCAATAGACTGGCGCAGGCCAATAGACTGGTGCAGCCTAACGAGAGGTAAAGTCCTAACTAGATACTAATAAGCGGACTGTTAAGCAAATCTTCGCCAGTTTGAAAGAGGCCTTTGACACTCGTACTGCAGCGGAAATTAAAATAAGATTTTATGGGTGCAAACAAGGGGTGCAGGACAGCAAACAGGACTATGCATTGAATCTCCAGGAGGTGCTGAGGGCCATGAAGCAGGTAGACGCTGACAGCGCACAAGATGAAAACAAGCTGTTGACTGATCAATTTATTGAGGGGTTCCAGTCTCATGCCCACCAGACACAGGTATGTATATCGGCCCAGCAAAACCTTGACCTGGACTTAGTGCAATTAAAGACTGGGCCATACATGTACTGCGAAAACCAACTGCCATCAGCCCAGCACCATTCCAGCGACTGGCTCTAACTTACCACCCTCTTCCCTGGCCATCGTGGGGGCCAGCGCACAGATTTTGGAAACTGTTACCGTCGAGGCATTGCAATTATAGGTGTAGCAGCTCAACAAGTTAATGGCTGACCTAACCAAGTCTGTACAGTAGGGATGGGCGAATCTACTCGTTACTACTCGGAACTCGCCGAGTAGTAAGGGATTCGCCCGACTTGTTACTGTGCGAGTAATCGCAGGGATTACTCGAACAGTAACGAGTCCGGTCCCCCCCCGTCCTGAGTTAGGACTGGGCTGGGGGAGCGAGCAGGGAGCGAAGGGAGGGGGAGAGAAATTCTTCTTACCTCTCTTCCTTCTTCCGGCTGTGTGCTCTGTGCTGGGCTCGGGTTCTGCGGGCTGCTGGCAGCTCCGGGGTCCTAGAGCCCGCCTGCTCTCCCTGTGTACAGACATCTATGTCTGTACACAGAGATGTAGCAGTGCTGAGATTGTTCTCAGTCTGCTCACTCTTTGTGCATAGACATCTATATCTATGCACAGGGATGTAGCAGAGAGGACATCGCGTTTTGGACTATGTCGGACGGAAGAGGATTTTTTTAATTAAAGATGGAGTCCCTAATGGGTTTTTTTTTATTTCTAATAAAAAAAAAATTCTCTGTGTTGTGTTTTTTTTAAAACAATTTAATAGAAATTCATGGCGGTCATGTCTAATATTGGCGTGACCGCCATAAATTTCGGGCTTAGGGCCAGCTGATAATACAAAGCTGGCCCTAACCTCCTTATTACCCAGTGAGCCACCCGCCACCAGGGCCACTGGAAGAGCGGGGTTCAGCGCCAGAGGATGGCGCTTCAATGAACGCGCCATCTTCTGGGGCGGCTGTGGGCTGCAATTTGCAGTGGGGGGTGCCCTGAAAGCTTGAGCCTCCCTGCGCTGCGGATTCCAGCCCCCAGCTGCCTAGCTGTACCTGGCTAGACATAGAAATTGCGCGGAGCCCCACGCATTTTTTTTTTATTATTTCATGAAATTCATGAAATAAAAAAAAGCGCTCCCCTATATTTTTGTGTCTGGCCAGGTACAAATAGGCACCTGGGGGTTGGGGGCAGCCCGTCGCTGCCTGCTGGATCCGGCTGGTTCCAGAAATACGGCGAAACCCACGTCATTTTTTTTCTGAAAAATCAATAAAACAATCGTAAAAAAGGGATTGCATCTTTATTAACCCCTCGCCCATGGTCCAGGGGTTAATAAAGATGCAGTCCCTTTTATTTATATTGTTTTATGGATTTGTCAGAAAAAACTTTGACGTGGGCTTCGCCATATTTCTGCCTTGACACAGAGGCAGCAGGTGGAGCTGTCTGGTGGAGAAGTCAGCAGTGTAAGAGTAAATGAATCCCCATTGTAATACCCCCGAGAAGTAAAATGTTAATCTGGGGTTGGACAGCAATAGGCCTTCGGGGTCAAGATTACCAAGCGCTGGTAGAGCCCGTGTACTCAGACAGTAGGCCTACTGTCCTGACAGCCAGAGGGCTAGTTAATGTCTGCAAGGGGGGTTTCCTGTACGTCTCTTGAACTGTGGGGAGGAAGAGGTCAAACTGCCATGGTATGCTACCATTGCTAAACTGTACACTGTCAATGACAACGCCATCACGGCAGTGGAACCTTTGATTCCGTCCGACCAAATGGAGGACAACGGCTCTGAGGGCCAGCTAGAGGACTAGTGTCAGAAGCTATACGTAGACACTGACTCCACCCCTTCACACCAAAAGCATGGAGTTTACCAGGTAGTTCAAGAGCATGAATGGGTCTTTTGTAGGGATAAGCAAGTAGTGAAATATTCGGATTCACTATACTTGTAACGAGTAGGTCCCAATACTCGGGTACTCGTTATGAGTAGCGAGTCTAATGGAAGTTAATTGGAAATGCGAGTATTGCGAGCAATTACTCAGCTGGACCATATAGAGCGGTCGGGGGTCTGAGGAAAAGGCTGAAATGGGTGCATGATTCTTTAAAAGCGGCGGTAAAAAGCCGCTGGCTTTTAAACAATCATTCAGGCCGATCCTCTGCCTCTCATGCTGATTCTCCACTCCCCCTGCCGGGTCACGCCAATATTAGACATGGCCGCAATGAATTTCTATTAAAGTGTTAAAAAAAAAAAACACAACACAGAGAAAAAAAGTTTTATTGGAAAAAAAAACAAAACAACGCTTAGAGACTCCATCTTTATTAAGAAAATAATCTTCCTTCCGACGTAGTCCAAATGGGAATGAATCTCAGCTCTGCATCTCTCTGCATAGACATACATCTATGCAGAGGGAGAGCAGGCTAAGAACTGACTTTGCCCATGGAATTATATATGGAAGTCCTAACACCTGAAACAAAGCTACCAGATGTAGATTGGGATGCAGATGCCGTCAACAGAGGTACCGCCAAGTGCAAGAGTGCATTAAGAGAAACCTGTCACAAGCAAGTGAAAGGCAAGAGAAGGCCTACACTAAACAAGTCCCTGCAGTACCCTTAACACCCAGAGAACAAGTCCTTAAGAGGAAAAGACAAACTAACAAACTGGATGACCAGTGGGAACCAGAGCCATATACTGTATTGCCTTCGAATTTTGACAACACCAAAGTTTGCTTAATTAGTAAGGATGGAGAAGAGACCCCATCAACAGTTTCGAGAGATCACGTTAAAAAATGCCCTGAACAGTTAAGAAGCAGAGAAGATGTTCATGACACACCTCAACCAATAGAACCAAAAGTAGAGATGATACATACAGTTGCTAGAGAGCATTTAAATGATCCAGAAGAGTATTGGAAGAATGTCATATGGTCAGTTGAAACCAAAGTAAAACTGTTTGGTGTTTGGAGGAGAAAGAATGCATCCAAAGAACACCATAGCATGGGGGTGACAACATCATGCTTTTGGGCTGTTTATCTGCCAAGGGACCAGGGCGACTGATATGTGTACATGAAAGAATGAATGAGTCCATGTATCGTTAGATTTTGAGTGCAAACCTCCTTCAAGTAGCAAGGGCATTGAAGATGAAACATGGCTGGGTCTTTCAACAGGACAATAATCCCAAGCACACCACCAGGGCAATGAAGGAGTGGCTTGGTAAGTAGCATTTCAAGGTCCTGGAGCATCCAGCCAGTCTCCAGATCTCAACCCTATAGAAAACCTTTGGAGGGAGTTGAAAGTCTGTGTAGACCAGCGACAGCCCTAAAACATCACTGCTCTAGAGGAGATCTGCATGGAGGAATGGGCCAACATACCAGCAACAGTGTATGCCATCCTTGTGAAGACTTACAGAAAACGTTTGACCTCTGTCATTGCCAACAAAGGATATATAACAATGTATTGAGATGAACTTTTGTTATTAACCAAATACTTATCTTCCACGAACATTTGAAAAAAAATTATTTCCAAATCAGACAATGTGATTTTCAGGATTTGTTTTCTCATTTAGTCTCTCATAGTTGAGGTCACCTATGATGTCAATTACAGACTGCCCTCATCTTTTTAGGTGGGAAAATTTGCACAATTGGTGGCTGACTAAATACTTTTATCCCCACTGTAAGTATAATGCAAAGCATAATAAGCAACAGTCTTCAAATGCAAAGCACTGTAGGTGTGAGACCTACACACTGGCATCGTTCCTAAGGAATGAACATGTTGCCCATGCACCTCCCATAATTGGAAAGAGCCTGATATACCCTAGACTTCGCAGCAGTTAGACTGAGAGGCTAAACAGGAAAAAGTTATACTGGACCTTTAAAGTGTAAATGTTATTTCAATGGAAAAAAAACACAATACTGCACTGGTTGTTAATGATGGGTCACATAGCAGTTAAGATAATGCTTTTTTGTGGCATATGACTTATTTTGTAACATTTTTCTGTGCTCTTTTAAAAACTGCATGTTATGGCTGTGTGGGCGTGGCCAACGTCCCTCAGGTGTCTGCCAGCGCTGTGTGTGGATTTCTACAGATTCCAGTTTCCCTCACCTCCCATAATGCATTGCTGTCACTCTGGAGCACACAGCAGTCACAGCTCCTGAGAGCAGATTGATAGTGAGCAGTGGGATGTGCCAATAGAGAAGGGTTAAAAAAGATCCTAACTGAGCTGCGCGGAGCCAGCAGCTAATAGGGCACAGGAGTTTGCACCAATCCTAACATTGCTTAGCTGTTGGAATATGTTAAGTGCAACAACTCCAATCCTGTATGTGTAAGTGTTGAATTGCAAGGTTTGTGTGTGGAGCCCACTGGGTCGGGGTACTCGGTACCGGACCGGGGTACTGCTGGGGATATCATGGCGGTCTTGGTCCGGAATATTTACAGGGGAGTTTGTCGTGACACCACCCACGGAATGTGGTCAGGGTGACCACCGCTGCTGCAGAACCTCCGAGGATGATGTTTGGCAGCTGGGGATGTAATGGGTCTCCGCAGGTAGAGCTTGGTTCCCCGTGGAAGAGATAGTAACAGCCTATAGATGGTGCTATGAATATTGCAGGATAGGGGTAGTAGTAGAGATGATAGCTGCTTGTGAGGGAACGCAGGATTTGAGCACAAGGATCACACAAACTCACGATTTTGAAGTTTTCCAAGTCTTTACTGCACATGATGTTGTTAGCAGAGTACTGTCCACAGAGTCTGTATTGGGGCTGGGTTGCTCCCACCCTGTCTGGGTCCTCAGCTTTCCTCGCCTGCGCTGTGTGTGTGGCCCTGCTGCCGCTTCAGCTAGGCTGCTGGCCTGTCTCTCCTCACAGGTACCCCCTTTGCTAGGCAACTTGAGTCTTTCCTCTGTATTTCTGACCCTACCGTGTTGCGTCACTGAGGTGCAGTGTAGATATATAACCTCCAATAGTCCGGTGTTTACTGTGCTGCGTGTGTCAGTCACAGATTCGGATCCGGTATCCGGTCTGTGCGCTCCTCGGGGCGAGTTATGAGGTAACTCAGTCTCCCAGATGTGTTCTCCTGTTTCTCTTACTCCTTCCCTCAGAACCTGGCTAGGCCTGGAAGTGGGTAGCAGGCTGTGGAGAGGCCTAAGGCAGCCCCATTACACCACCAATCTTTCTTCCTCAGTCCTCCCAGGAACTGAACTAACTCCAATTGACTGTCACTGCCACTCTAAGGTAAACAACATTAGCTCCTCCCACCACTCTGCTCTTCCCCACTTCCTCTCCACACCAGAATATATAGGGAAGCAGCTTTAGCTCCCCCTTCTGGCCTGGAGGCGCTAGTGTAGTGTTGTGGGATGTGTGGGGTGTTAACGCTTTGTGGTGTTACTGTGGCTCATTAACTCCTGTGGTGCTACATTCCCCCTTAGTGAAAGCCAGTACTCCAGGACAGTGGAAAAACAAACAAACAGTTAACATATCAATACAATTAATATTTACAGAGTTTTAAAAAGTAAAAAGTACAAAAACCAAAAATAGCAGTCCTTCTGGGGGTTTTAGTCTATTGCCTCCGGGGTGATAGATATATACAAAAGAGTTTTTATCACAACCAGTCCGTGGTAGTATGGTCCATAAATAAATAAGAAAAGTTCAAGAATATGCAAGAAGTTCATACAGGATAGTCTCTGTAGGTACTGGGCTTTTAACGTTGCAAAACAAGTATAAACACGTACGGGTGTCTCTGGTTTAAGTGCAGTAGACTCCCAAGCCCTCAGGTCACCGCATAAGAGGCCAAGTTCTTACTCTCCGTGGCTGCCACCCAACACCATGCTACTGTCACCCTTTTTGTACATTTACACTCTACCGGGTTCTATTAAACTTTACAACAACATATTTACAGTTCATATTTACTTCACATTTGATTGCTTACTTTAATCTCTGTACCTAGCCGGTAATTGACCCTTGGTACTATGCTCTGATCTGCATAATGCTGGTGTACTGGGTGTACTTAGTCTGATGGTGTGGGTGGACATGTACCTACTTGGAGTGTCTGGTACTATTGAGGTTGGAGATCTGACAGTAGGACTGGTGTATGTGTAAGTGTTGAATTGCTAGGTTTGTGCATTGTCAGTAAAGTTAGTTTACAAAAAAAAACACCCCCAGAGGCTCACACACAGGAAATATCATGTGACTGTAACCAGTTTCCTGTGTCTATGCATGTGAAGAGAAGCACAGCAGCTTGCTGATGCTGCAAAGGGATATTTAAGATGTATATTCCTGTTTCCACAAAGCCCTTCATATTTGTTACTAATGCAGGAAGGGGGGAGGGAAGACCTGCAGCCAATATACTCACGAGGCTCCTCCACTGGATCTAGTGGTTGGCGTCCACCTCAATATTCATAAGAAATTGTAGAGACGATCCAGTGGCATGCTTCATATTCCTTAAAATCATCACAGCGCACAGGGGGTGCCGCTGGACGTGTTTTGGAGGAACTAGCCTCCTTAATCATCAGCAACATTCAAAATGAAGATACAGACATATATACAATTAAAAAAAAAAGAATGAACTCCCGTGCACAGACGATACCAATCAGTGAAGGATCTTAACTATTTGTTTGCCTGACCCAGTAAATGACCCAGTATAGACACATAAATATACAATTTTATTTCTTATAAAGTGATGTTATTCTCGAGACTCTTTCTACAAGAAGCTGCAATATGGATGGTAAATGGAGAGAGAGAATTTTTTTATATGGCTGTATTTCAATGACAATATGGCCCAACAACCCATTAAAGGGAATATGGCCAAAGATCTTATTACTATTATATACCTAATCTTTAAATTGTAATATTCAGTAAATTAATATTATTAAATTAAAGGCTAATATTCTATTAGTGTGAGTATTATTTATACCTTTATTTATCTGTTATGAATATTTATATTATATTTATATATATATATATATTTTTTTATTTTTTTTTGTTATTAATTATTTACTATGGCTGGTAGGTGCTAATCCCCAAGTTACATTCCATTTGGAATGCATGGAGAAAACACCAGCGGGATTCCTGCACTTATTATATATATACTCTACAAGTAGCATATGTTGTCTTGTGATTGTTATTTTTATTTTTTATTTATTATTTATTTACTTGCACTGCTCTATATTAACTGATATATTTCTAAGGCAAATTACTCAGCATTTTTCTAAATAAATGTTTGAATCCTGATTTCCAGATTTCACTCTCCCATAGGGGCTCACACTAATAGAATATTAACCTTTAATTTAATAATATTATTTACTGCTTCTTGTAGAAAGAGTCTCGAGAATAACATCACTTTATAAGAAATAAAATTGTATATTTATGTGTCTATACTGGGTCATTTACTGGGTCATGCAAACAAATAGTTAAGATCCTTCACTGATTGGTATTGTCTGTGCACGGGAGTTCACTTTTTTAAATTGTATATATGTCTGTATCTTCATTTTGAATGTTCCTGATGATTAAGGAGGCTAGTTCCTCCGAAATGCGTCAAGCGGCACCCCTGTGCGCTGTGATGATTTTATGATTTCACAATAAAAGGAATATGAAGCATGCCACTGGATAGTCTCTACAATTCCCCTTCATATCTGCAGCTGTTTGTTGCTGATTAAAGCTAAGTTCTTTAGTCAACACGCTTTCAGTGTATCCTGAATGATCCACTGCCAACATCAGCACTATAATGTAGCCTGAGGTATTCTGATACATCATCAGCTGTAGTACACTGTGTAGGCCGCACCCCCTTATCCTTACATGGTTACATGCCCCATGTTCAGTGTGAAGACAGATCTGACTGAGAATGAACATATGTCTGCTTCAGACACAGTCTAGTGGGGACACCTTATGGAAGGTTTATAAATGATTTTCAATCAGAATTCTCTTATAAAGTATATTTGAAAGTTTATTAAAATTACTTGTTCTACATTATTATTTTATAAAAATTGAAACGCCGGTTACACTTTAAATGCTTGCAAGATGTGGTGCACGCTGCCTAAGCACACTCCCAGGACAGCTGCCACAAGAATGCAGGCTCCAGGAAGATAAGGAGGCAAACAGCCACATGGGATCACAGGCAGGGTGATCAGTGGAAGGCATGGCCACAAAGGTAAGAAGAGCCATCAGAATTTCATAATGGGCACAGGTCTCCCTGCTCAGCAGAGACCGGCCCCACATCAGGGACAGAACGGTTGAGGCACATGGAACCGCGTGGTGGGCACCGATCTCTCTGCCTAGAGGAGACCGGTTCTGCGGCTGAGGGCATGACATAAAGTGATATCTCTGTATAAATGATATTGATGCTCACAAGGTCAGACTCGCCAACTGGATGATTTGAGGGTTGGACACTTGTCACTAAAGTTTATTTATTACGTTCTTTCATAAATAACTAATACATTGTGTGTGCAATGATAGGAAAGTATATAATGTAATCATTAGTGGGGGGTGTAACATTTATCTCTTGCTGTGCTGCCTGCTATATTTAAAAGGTAACACACTGGCCTAAGTGCCAGTTATAGGTTTGGTAATTGAGCTTTGCATGTTTATTTGCTATGATTGCTACATGTATTGTTTTACTCTATTGCTGCATCACGCCCTGGCTCTTCTACATCATCATTATTTAATTTTTTTTTTATATCTTCTCGAACCCCCACCCACTCCTGTATCACATGCCTGGCTGTACATCAACCAATCCTTGGCTCACCCACCTAAATTTTACCCTAAAAGACTAACTAACCTATATTCTTATTAAATCAATCAGCCCCTTACAACGATATGAATCTTTGTATTGCTTACATCACTTTTACATAATGAAAGTGCTATTTTAGATGTCTAATTCAAGCGCTTTTAGAAGCTGTTTTGAACTCACAAAATTGGAAGGGACCTCCTGGTTCATCTGGTCCAACCCCCCGCTTAAAGCAGGAGTCACTAAATCATAAAAAAAACAGATGTCTGTCCAGCCTCTGTATGAAGACTTCCATTGCTGCCCTTTCAACATTAAGTTGAGAGGTAAATAAGCAAAACAAGGTAATGGAGTATATTACACAGATTTATAACTTTGCAAAAAAGACTTTTACGTCTTAAATTTGACAGCATCCTTATCTAGAAATAGTCCGATTGCTCTCCTGCCATACATCATATAATGATATTTATTCACTCATACAGCACAATTAATTCTACAGCGCTTTACATGCATTTGCAACACCATCCTCATTGGGGCTCACCATCTAAATAACCTATCAGTACATCTTTGGAGTGTGGGGGAAAACCAGCGTACCCGGAGGAAACCCATGCAAACATGGGGAGAACATACATCCTTGCAGATGTTTTCCTTGGTGCTATTTGAACCCTGGACCCCAGCGCTGCATGACTGCAGTGGTAATCACTGAGCCACCGTTCCGCCCTATAAACATTATACAGGTAATTAACTAGCTAATTACTAACCCTTGGCCTGCTGAACATTTGAACCTATACATAAATGTGTAGGAAAAGTTGCTATTGGTGCTATAGGTGTTGATGTTTGCTTTGTTAATTCCCTGTATGTCACAGGCATTAGACTGCTGCTGTGCTCATAGTAATGTATAAATGAAGGGTGGATCTTCAGAAGTTCATCTAGAGAGTTGAAGGACATCCCGTCCAACACTGGCTGCAAATGGAACAAAATCTCTGTGGTATACATTATTCCCTTATCTAGAAGACACAAATGCTCTATTATACCCTGCTCCTGACCATACCTTTATCAGTCAGCAAAGAGAAAACCAGTTTTAGATGGACTGAAACCTTCCTTGTAATAACACTAGTCACCACAAGGACAAGAAGAAGTAGAATCAGGGGAGTAACTACAACAGGTGCAGGGGTTGCGATCACACCCGGACCCTACAGCCTAGGGGGGCCCCAAAAGTCCCTTTGGCCCATAGAAAAAGACTAATACTATTAAAGATTTGCAATAATTGGGGGCCCCGCTGGAGCTTTCGCATCGGAGCCCCATGGCCTGAAGTTACGCCACTGAGTAGAATAGTCAAACATTCAGGTCAGATACCTGGGGAGCATGTCAAGACAGAGGGGATAAAGCAGAGGCACAGTTAAGTCACGTCCAAGGTCAGTCACAGAGAGACAAGACAAAATAATGGCCAAACACAGGCAAGGTCAGGCAGCAAAATATCAATTCCCAGATTCAAGAGACACCTCAGAGTTAGCACCTCAGAGCTGAAACCAAGACTGGCAGTGTTCTGGGAGACACTGCTAAGCTAAAGGTCAGAGCAATTAAAAGAAAGAAGGAGCAGCTGCAGAATCTCAGCACAAGCTAGAAAGAGATTGGGCGACTGAGCTGTTAATAAAAAGAAACCAACAGTCCAGCACATCCTAGCTCCAGACAGGATGACTAAGCTGTCAATCACCCAGCGGAAAAATCATGACTCTTGTATTCATCCAAATAGCTGACCGCCACATGATACCATATTGTTGCGTCTTCCAATAGCAAAATCAGCTGTGTTGGCAATGGGAACCAGAGTGATCAGCTGATCATCACAGGGGCAGCATTAAAAAAAATGGTATTTTATGCTTAAATGAATGACAATCTCCATCCTGAACTAATCAATGGGATGCAGTAACGCATCCCATTATAATAGCAAAGTCTGAACAACAATGAAAACATCTTAAGTAAAATTTTGAGAAAGACAAATGTAAATCATCCAAGGACATAAAAAGTAGCCACAGAGCATCTGCCTATGAAAAACGACCTTGTAGGCGACTGTGGAATAGGATTTCTATGGATGACAGGAAACATCTTCTTAAAAATGACCTTGTTAGTAACAAAGGCCTAAAAGAAACATATTCATTTACGAAGTGACCTAGTGGGAGAATGTCAGAGCAGCGTTACATTCGGATGATTGCTGACTGTATAGTAAAGCAAGTTGTGACAGACGGTAACAGTCTGTATAATGGCTCCGGTGTTACATTTTAGAGGTAATGATGTGCGGAATTTTCCATGTGCTCGAAGGAACAATTCAATATACAACAACATTCAGCTCCAGAATTAGTATGCTGACATACAGAATATTGTAGAATAATCTCCCCATCATTGTTAACCATTATATGTATAGTTATATATGTATGGGATGTTTACATAGGGTAATATACATTAAGATTATCTGAATAGGGAGTGATCACATTTAAATTAGTGAAATGGAGATTGATTGCTTCACCAAAAGTTGCATTTGCTCCACAACTGTTCTGTTTTCCCACAGGACAGTAATTATAAGACTGATTGAGACAGTCATTAACATTTAATTATTCACAATTACTACATAGGAAACTTCTGTATGAATCCTATAATTTATCATACTCTGAACGTACAGTATATTCAATTCTTTATTTAGCTTCTTTCTTCCATCGATTTCCTTTTCAAAGTAATAATAACTACACCTGAAAGGGTTGTCCAGGCAAAAGTAAAATATTACAGGTGTCCTGGAATATTAAGAAAATAACAAGTAAGGTTACCGGAAATTTCCTGGATCCAATGCAGGCCACTCTGTAGTCTGTGTGTGGAGCAGCGGTGGAGAACCTCTGGCCCGCGGGCTGTATACCTCTGGCCACCGGGCAGATTGGCGATGACCCCTGTGCTTGGGACTGCAGTCGCACTTTGCAGCTGGCCCTTTAAACCAGGGTGTGCCCTGCGAGAACGTAGTGTTCAGTACTGAATGCTAGGTACACAGCACTAAAGAATCACATCCTCGTGTCGGCCAGTTCCTGCATGCGGATGGTGTGTTGACGGGGTTAGCGAGCTATATGCTGTCTCAACCCACAGATAAAGAGCAGCAACAGTGCTGCATGTGTGCCCCCCAACAAAGTATGTGTCGCCCCCCTAGCAGCCTATGTGACCCCTTGCAGTAGTGTATGTGCACCCAAGCCTATGTGCCCTCACCCCATCAGCCCATGTGCCCCCAGCTATGTATGTGCCCACACCCCAGCCTATGTGCTCCCCAGCAGTGTACGTGCCCCCATCCCAGCCCATGTGCCCCCTCTGCAGTTACGTGCCCTCACCACAGCATGACCAAATATAGCAGTGGAATTTTCAAGGTGATAATTTTGTGCAGCTTGGTAAAAATTTCCAAATGGCCCCCAGCAGGAAAAAGGTTCCCCACTCTTGGTGCAGAGGAACACATCAACATCAAATCCAGAACAGGACCGGTGTGCACTGTGATTGGCTGCTGTGATCAGATGATTTCAGCAGCATGTCATCGGTAATGTCACCGTTGATGTGCAGTGGACGTCACCTGACCACAGCAGCCAATCCAAGGCCCCACCAGTTCTGCTGCCATTCAAATGGATAAATATTATTAGTCCCTTGCACCTTACAAAAAGAGGGATTTGAGAAGTAGTGCTTTTTGTCATGTTTTTTTTATTTGCAGTTGTGAAGACAAACAATCAACGTTTCGACCCATATTGGGTCTTCATCAGGATTGGTCTAATGAAATATTTGCAAAAACAAAAATCAAACATAAAATACAAAACAATTTCATAGTAGTGGTCTATGTGAGTATTGTGATGTGAGTGACATGTATTACAATAAGTGTTCAAACTGGTGGAATAGGGGTTCCTAGAGGGGCGTGGATATGGTGTGTTAGGAGTGTGGAGTTAAATCGTGGACTTTAGTGGTTACAGGTATAATGGATGAGCTTAAAAAAGTATTCAATACAGTATCATGGGCGTGAAAGTGATTGTGTTGGGAGCTTAGTGTGAATGGGAGTAGGTAGGTGAAGTGTGGTGAAACGCTAAAAGGGATTTGTGTAGTGAGGGTGGTGGCATATTCAAGGTGAATTGAGTTGTTATGGGAAAGAGAAGGTCTATCAATACCTTCAATTTGTCCTGTCTATTCAGGACATCTAGAATATCACTTAGGGCAACTCTTTTATGCCTTAGCCCAGTGATGGCGAACTCCAGGCCTCGAGTGCCGCACACAGTGCAGGTTTTCAGGATTTCCTTAGAGTTTGACAGTTGGTAATTTGATTGCCAACTGTCAAATGCAATGGAAATCCTGAAAACCTGGACTGTGTGTGGCACTCGAGGCCTGGAGTTCGCCATCACTGCCTTAGCCTATGGTGGGACAACAGGGTTTAGTTAAAGAGAGTAAATACTATGGTACCTGGTGTCCTTTTGTGGACTATAGGTTAGAGCATATAGTAACTATCTATAAGGCTGGGGTCACACTTGCGTTTTTTTCATGAGTTTTTGGAGACCAAAAAACAAGTAAAAACGCACCCATAGGCCCTCATGTTAAAAAAACGCATGCCCTAATAGCAAAAATGCATGTCTTAATAGCAAAAACGCATGTGTGACAGTACCATGCAAAAACGCATGGTACATTAGTACCATTTAGTACCATCCAAAAACGCATGTGTTTTCCATAGGGGCCCATGTTAAAAAAACGCATGCGTTTTCTAAAAAAACGCATGCAAGAACGCAGGGTGCCATCACACACCTTAAAAAACTCATGATGACATGAAAAAACGCATGGAAAAACACATGAGTTTTTTTAAGTCACAAAAAAAACTCATGCCAAGTGTGACCCCAGCCTAAGATAACTATCTGTATGATAAATATCTCCAGGAATTAGCACCAATAATTGAAAAAGTTATATACACCTGTTTAAATAAACCAACTAGGTTTGTGGTAGCTTGTATGGGTTGTTTGCATGAAGTCCTGGGTTTTTTTTTATATAAAAAAAACCCTTAAGATCTGTGAAATAAATGTTTAGTTCTTTAGTATTGATACAGTACTTAGAAGAGAAAGATAGGAGGGTCAGGGTACATACCTACAATTATGTCGTAGTATGTGACTCCTGCCTGTAAAGGATAAACTGTGGTTAGTAGGGGCACAATATTGCCATGGGAGCAAGGAATATCTGATTCGTGTGCAAATACTTTATTTCCAAGGGTCTGGTCCAGGGGTTGTGGTGGGAGGACAGGAGTGAAGGTTCGGCGGTATTTTACCGCTTTTTATTTGTCCTAGGAGAGACGGACCTACTCAGTGGGCGGGTGCGCACCGTCCAGCCAGATGTGTGTCATCTGGCAGCCCGTGCGCACGCGCAGGTGCCATTTTAGCGGTGGACTAAGTTGTACTATGCGGTGACAGACTCACCGCGCAAGCGCGGTGCTCAGGGCGCATGCGCCGATGGCGCTCTCTGTGTTGTAGGGAAAATACTTAATGGGGTTTGATGCCTTGAAGGGAATTGTAAGCGCTATAAGTGAGCTGTAAAGTGTGCTGGGTTTGTGCCATCTTATGATGAAGTGGCTGGAGGAAAGGTGCTGAACAGTATTAAATGGTGCCAATAGATCCGGAGAAGGTACAGTGGCCGTGCTCATTCCATGGTGACATAGAAGTGATTGCGTCCGTGTATTTCGTTATCTCTAAAGTGGAGGTATAGAAAAACACCAAGTTAGAATATGTCACAAAAATATAATGTCATTTCTTCAGTGAATCAACGTATCCCTTTTTTTTTAAAACCATATATAATGTCAATAAAATTCACAAATAACAGTTAAACCATGCAAAGAGATTTTAAATCTACTTTATATCGACCGGTACAGCTACAATCAAAGAATCGTTAAATCAATAGATTAACTCATATTCCCTATTGAGTCCCCATGGGGAGAGGGTGTTCAAATAATGTATCCAGAACGACTCTCTTTCTTTAGGTGTTCAGATACGATCACCCCTCTCCCCCGTCTTGGTATGGGAACATGGTCCATAACCTGGAATTTCAGTTGGCTGACATTATGTTTTTTCTCAGTGAAATGAGCTGGAACCGGCAGAAGAGTGCTCTGACACCTGATTGTTGACATGTGTTTGCTTATGCGGTCCCGGACATGCTGGGTGGTTTCCCCAACATATCCGAGACCGCACGGGCACTTGATCAGATAAATTACATATGTTGAATCACACGCGTAAAATCCATTTATGTTAAATCGTTTGCCTGACCTGGGATGTGTAAAACAGTCCCCTTTAGTGACGTTAGTACATTGCGCACCACCCAAACAGGAAAACGTACCCCTGCAGGCCGTGCTGAGAGTTTTTTGCCTGAGTGGGGTAGTTGCGAATCCTATATCAGCTCGTTCCAATAGCTGTTTCAGATTTGGGGCCCTTTTGTGACATAACAGGGGAGGATTGTTAAATTCTTCAATATTGGGGTAGGCAGTCTTAAGTAGGGGCGAATGCTGGAGAATAGCCTTTTTAACCAAAGGGGGAAAGGGGTGATAGGTGTTAATGAACTTTTTCCTTTCATTAACGGATTTCATGGGTTCCTGTTTAGTCTTGATGCGGTTGGTGCAGAATTCATGTGGATATTCCCTGATGATGAATTTCTTGGTCATTTCCCGTGTCTGATGGTTCTAGTGTTATCATTACTTACAATGCATCAACCCTGTGATGTTAACCCTGTGATGTTGTGAATTAGGCAAAGAGGTTTTTATGTGTTTGTGGTGGCAGCTTGTCCAGTGTAACAGGCTGTTACGATCTGTTGGTTTGATATATAAGTCACTACTTAGGGAGCCGTTGGGGTCTTTTATTATTATTGTGTCAAGAAAATTGATTTTATCCTGGTCAGTGTGTGATGTAAACGTAAGATTAGGTATTTTCGTGTTGATCTCTGTTACAAAGATGTCAAATGATTCACTAGTGCCCGTCCAAATGCAGAAGATATCATCAATAAATCTAAGCCATACTTTGGCATGTGTTTGTAAAAGTTTGTTGTTGTGTATATGGTCAGATTAGAATTTGGCCATAAATATGTTAGTGTACGGAGGTGCGATATTCGCACCCATCGCGGTCCCTCATTTCTGTAAGTAGAACTGGTCTTCAAATAGGAAGTAGTTGTTGGTGAGTACCAGTTTCAATAAGTCCAAACATAAAGTTTTTTTACACTGATTAGTAGGTTCGAGTTTGTTGAGGAACCAATCAACAGCTTTAATACCAAGGTGATGATCAATGCTGGTGTAGAGGCTGTTGATTTCTAGTGTTGCCAATATACTACTGGATGGAACAGGTGATATTCTTCTAATATGGCCTAGGAAGTAATTGGTGTCACGGATGAACGACTCTATCATAGGAATTAGTGCACTAAGAATCTTCTCCATTGTGATGGATAATGGAGAAAGTATGGAATCAGTTGAGGGGCGACTATCGGTCTACCAGGTGGATGTTCTAAGTTTTTGTGAATTTTTGGCAAGATGTAAATAACCGGTGTTATGGGATTTTGATTGTGGAGGTATTCGGCTAATTTCTTATCAATATTACCCATAGTAACGTGTTTGGTGATAAGTTAGCTATTTTCAACTTGATCCCTGTCAGAGGGTCACTACGAAGTGGTACATACATATTGGTATCAGACAATTGACTGTGGATTTCTGCTAGGTAATCAGTTTTGTTGAGAACGACAATGGCACCCCCTTTGTTTGCAGGTTTAATCACGATGTGTTTATTGTTTTTTAGGTTGTTATTTGCCAATGTCTCCTCTCTGGTGGTGTTATGTTTGGTATTACTAAACCAATCTATATGTCCACAGGGTGTGAAGTTTTTGGTGGTTGGAAACTCGAAACTGGTGTCCGTAGTCCTAGATCTCCTAGAGTGATCGTGTCAGGTTGCATTTCAACATTGGTTGGGGTGGGAACTATATTGTAGTCTAACGGCATGTTCTTGAAATATACCTTGAGTCTCAAAGCTCGGTAAAATCTGTTGAGTTCCTGTTGGACCTTAAACGAGTTGAAAGAAGGGGTGGGGCAAAAGGAGAGTCCCTTCTGGAGCACTCGGGTCTCTGCTGGTGATAAAAGGTAGGACGAAATGTTGAAAACAAGGTTTTCTTTACCTGAGACAGTGTTTGCATCCAGTTCTCCATATATGGGTCTTCGTCCATTCCCCCTTCTTTGTCTTCGTCTGCAGTTTCTTGTGATGGTGCCGTTGGATGTTTCAGTGGTGCTGGTTTGGGCTCGAAAAAAGGTTGGCGTGGTTTTCCGCGACCACCTTTTCCACGTCCACATCCCCCTTCTGATCCCAAAGAGCCGGAGGAACGAAAGCGGTTTCTGGGACGGTCTGGTAGTTTTGTATAGCGCCATCTATAAACTTGATTTTTCGTATAATCGTCATGGTCTCGGAGGAATGTAGTACGTTTTCTGGCTTTGAGATTGTTTGTAAAATCCTGGATAGTTTACTCTGTTATTGTTTTGAGAGTTGTCAGATCAGTCGGGAAAAGAGTATTCGTTAACTGGTTTTCTATGCAAATGATCTGTTCCTTTACCTTCACCAATTCATCTTGAATTAATTTATTGATTAAAACCATGAGATCAAGGGAGCACTTATTAAGAATATTCTCAAATAACTGGCAAAAATTGAGATTCTACTCTGTATGCCCCCTACAAGGTTATTAATAAATATGTGAAAAAGAAGCGGGCCCAATACTGACCCCTGCTGCTCCCTTGTAATTATGCACACCCCTCTCAGTTTGCTGCAGTGCCTGGTCGCGTCATGAAAGGGGAGGGGCTACCGGTATACCACGATTTTAGGCCCGCCCCTTTCATGACCCGGCCAGGCTCTCAGCACTGCTGCAAGCTGAGAGGGGCGTGCATAATTACAAGGGAGCAGCAGAGACTTATTCAGAAACAGAGAGCTCACACAGGACTAGGTGAATATAAACTTTTCTCTACTTTACAAAATCAATTTTTTTCTGCAAAAGGGATGGCTAGAAATTATAAGAGGGGGTGCAGGGACAGGTATAAAGATGCAGGAGGGGTCAGTTTGTGGGGTCAGGTTCCCTTTAAAGATTAAAAATAATGGTTTATACATGATGGTACTTAATTCTTGCAGAACTCTGGGGTGTATCCCATCCGGGCCTGTGGATTTGTCAACTTTAGTGATTTTTAGACAGTGACATACTTCCTGTTGGGTTAAGCAGGTGACATTTAATTAATAGTTTTAGTTATCACTGATCATATTGTCTGTAATGGGATATTCTTGTGTAACTACTGTTGCAAAAAAGTCATTTAGCATATTGGCTTTTTCCTCATCCACCATTTTACCCAGACTATTTTTAAAGGGGCCAACACAATCATTTTTTAGTTTCTTACTATTTATGTAGTTAAAAAATATTTGGGGATTTTTTTTTACATTCTCTGGCAATGAGTCTCTCTGTCTCAATCTTTGCTGCCTTGATTTGCTTTTTACAGATGTTATTTAATTTTCTGTATTTATTTAATGCTTTATCACTACCTAGTTGCTTTAATTCCCTAAATGCTTTCTTTTTGTCACTTATTGCGCCCCTTACAGCCTTATGTAGTTATAGTGGTTTCCTCCTATTTCTAGCATGTTTATTCCCATAGGGTATATATTGTGCACAGGTCCTATTCAGGATGCTAATAAAGTCTCCCACTTGCTTTGTGTACTTTTATGTCTCAGGACATCGTCCCAGTTTATTGCACTAAGATCTTCTTTCATCCATTGGAAATCTGCCTTCCTGAAGTTTAGTGTCCTTGTAGCCCCTCTACTACACATCTTATTAAAGGATACTTGAAAACTTATTATTTTGTAATCACTATTACCCAAGTGATCATTAACCCATATATTTGATATGCGGGCCGGCCTATTGGTTAATATTAGGTCCAGCAGTGCCCCCCTTCTTGTTGGGTCCTGAACCAGTTGTGAAAGGTAATTGTCTCTCATAATTGTCAAAAACCTCTTACCTTTGCTGGAACTGCAGGTTTCTGATCCCCAACGTATTTCAGGGTAGTTGAAGTCCCCCATAATAATGACTTCTATATGAGCATGCTTCATCTATTTGCTTTATGAGGATATTTTCCTCCACTTCCATTATTGTTGGAGACTTATAACAATCCCTATCAGTAATTTATTATTTTTTCCTCCTCCCCTTATCTCCACCCACAGGGACTCTACATTTCCATTAGATTCACCTATATTATCACGCAGGATGGGTTTTAAGGATGATTTTACGTATAAACATACACCTCTTCCTCGCTTATTTGTACGGTCATTTCTGAACAGACTATAGCCCTGTAAATTAATAGCCCAGTCATGGCTCTCATCCAGCCATGTCTCCGATATCCCCACCATGTCATAATTATTTTCCAACAAAATTAATCCTAATTCCTCCATTTTGTTGGTGAGGCTTCTGGCATTAGTATACATGCACTTTATGCATCTCTCTTTACATCTTTTTCTTTCGACTATATTGACTGTTCTAACCCCTCCCTCCATGCCACCCCCAATTTCATTAATTGTGCACAGGTTACTATTTGCACTATCTTCCCCTCCTATACAATGAATACCCTCCCCCCCAATCCCTAGTTTAAACACTCCTCCAACCTTCTAGCCATTTTCTCCCCCAGCACAGCTGCACCCTCCCCATTGAGGTGCAGCCCATCCCTAGCATAGAACCTGTAGCCAACAGAGAAGTCGGCCCAGTTCTCCAGGAACCCATACCCCTCCTTCCTACACCAATTCCTGAGCCACGTATTTATCTCCCTAATCTCCCTTTGCCTCTCTGGTGTGGCACGTGGTACAGGCGGTATTACAGAGAATACTACCTTGGAGGTCCTTGCCTTAAGCTTGCAGCCTAATTCCCTGAAATCATCTTTAAGGACCTTCCACCTACCTCTAACTTTGTCATTTGTGCCAATGTGCACCATGACCGCTGGCTCCTCATTAGCCCCTCCCAGTAATCTGTCAACCCGATCAGCGATGTGCCGGACTCGAGCACCAGGTAGGCAGCACACTGTTCGACGATCCTTGTCTTTGTGACAGATTGCCCTATCTGTTCCATTAATAATTGAGTCCCCCACTACCAGCACCTGTCTGGCCTGCCCTGCTCTCCTGTTTTCCCCCTTATTGGAGCAGACACTACTCTGGCTTTCAGAGGTCATGCCCTGCTGCAGCAGTGCTATCCCTGTACTGACACCCCCCTTGTCCTTGCACTGCATCAGTTGATTGACATGACTCTCCATAATGTTTCAAGGGGGACAAACACAACCGATTTAAAGAACTACAAAAGGTGTCACGGCATTTAGACGATTTGTGTTGTACATTATTAATCTATCTAACTAACCATTGGCGTAGCTTGAAGCTCACGGGCTACGATGCAAAATCTCCAATGGGGCCCCCCAATTATTGCAAACTTTTAATAGCATTAGTCTTTTTCTATTGTCCAAAAGGACTTTTGCCGTTCCCAAGGCTCCAGGACCCTTGTACGAATACAACCCCTGCGCCTGTTGCAGTTACGCCCCTGTATCTAACTACTTTGTCTACTGTCTGTGACCATGCTGAAGGAGTATCAATGCTGCAGCTGTTGATTGACTTCAATGTCACCATGGTGGAAGTGAAGAAAGTCATGACACCAGCAGAGCTTAGGCTAGGGTCACACTTGCATGCGTTTTTTAAAGTGCTTTTTGGCAGCCTATGTTTTTGCATGCGTTTTTGCTGATAGGTTTGGGGGACCCTTAAAAAACACATGCAAAAACGCATGTACCATATAAAAACAAATGCGTTTCCCATAAGGCCCCATGTTAAAAAAAGCATGCGTTTTTGAAAAAGCACCAAAAAATGCTGCATGCTGTGTTTTTTGGTGCTGAGCCAAAAACGCATCCCAAAAACGCATGGTACATTTAGGCTAGGGTCACACTTGCAGATTTTCCATGCAGTTTTCACACTTGTCATTTGTGAAAAACGCATGGAAAAACGCATCCATAGACCCCCATGTAAAAAACGCATGCCACAATGCCAAAAACGCATGTCTAAAGTGCCATGCGTTTTTTTGGATGCGATTTTGCTAGCACAAAAAATACTACATTGCTTCCAAAAAACGCATGCCGTTTTTTTTTTTTAACATGGGGCCCTATGGGAAACGCATGCGTTTTTATATGGCACTAAATGGTACATGCATTTTTGCATGCATTTTTTTAAGAGTGCCCACACCTATCAGCAAACGCAGCCCAAAAACGCAGGCTGGAAAAAAGCACCTTAAAAAACGCATGCAAGTGTGACCCTAGCCTTAGAGAACCAGGAGAGGAGAAAGGATATTTTTAGCCACTCGGAGTAATAACACTTTCACTTGATCACTCAATGATGTTGCAAATCTCATAAACTCAATTGTATTTCAGGTAGAATAATAATAATATATAATATTTATTCATTTATATAGCGCTATTAATTCCATAGCACTTACACACACGAGTAACACTGTCTCTCTTGGAGCTCACAATCTAAGAAGAAATGTAATTACATTCCTGAGTGGAAATGACCTTACATTGTGTAAAAAACTGTTAAACCTCCATTCTGTTATTTATAAGCAATAGAAAAGTAGAAGTAAACCAATATACTATGGAATCTTTTAAAGAATAAATGTGTTCTCATAGAGGAAATATCATGCAGGACTGTGAAAATGAACAGTTGTCTGAAGAGGCCCTCTAGAGGCAGCATCAAGTAATGCGGAAAACAACCCATTGATTTGTTACAAACCAGCTCTGTGCTGTACCGGTATGGCCTTTCAATTATATAATACAGTCATTGAATCTAAGATACCTGTGTTGTTTCCCAAGAAAACTGAGAACAATAATTCAAACCTGTGTAGTAAAGCTATATGATACTATCTAGCAAGGGTGTTCATCAATCATGCCCCCCAACACACACACACACACATACATATATATACACAAATATATACACACACAGACCCACACACAGACACACACAAAAGTAAAATAATCAATTGGTGCTCTTAAAGGTAACCTGTCAGTCGGTTCTACCCCCCTCTGCTATCACGACCTGTCACTGCACCTTCCTAATTGATCCCTAACCATCCCTGCCTGCTCTAAACGTGCTCTATAAAGATTGAGAAAAATGACTTATAGACTTACATACAGTCTGCAATCGGAGACTGGGAAGGTGGGCCCCATTCTCTCCTCCACGCTTTCTCACTACATGTCCCACTGGGCGTCATCTGCCTTTCTTCCGTTCCACCTCCTGTTTTAAATTCCCGCCTCCTTTGCTACTGTGATGCCCGGCCGGAACGTCATATCATTGTGGGGGCTGATCACGTGGTACGGCTTTAATATGTGCACTGTGCATGCGCTGAAGCCAGGCCGTACCACGTGTTCATCTCCTTACACATCAAGCTGTTTATTCCCTGTATATAGCAGGATGCATTTTTTTTGCATTTTGCCCACCCTCCCATTTAGCAGGATCATGATGCACAATAAAATGCAGTTAAAGGGGTAATGCACTTCCTGGACAACAACTTCACATTCCCTATCTGCGCCCCCATAAAAATAAAAAAATCCTATCATCAACTTTGGTATTGGTGTGGTTCCAGCATTGTATGAACCCACATCCCCATGTTATGACATGTGACCCCCGCGAACAATCACTACCGGCTTCCTTCTTCCCGCCTTTGGACATATGTTCAATTAACATGAAATGACTGCTGCGCCTGCCTCTCACTTCCTGTTACTTATTTAACTGCCTGAAGTCAAGAAGGAAGCCGGTGGTGATTGGGATTGCATGTCATAATGTCACGTGAGTCCTGGGAATGTGAGTATTAACATTGCTGGACCATGACAACTCTGGAGGTGAGTATAGGCTTTATTATTTTTACGGGGCACACATGGTGGATGAGAAGGTGTTGCTCACTCCCGGCTCCAAGACTTCTCCCGAGCTGCACTAATTTTCTAGAATGCTCTACCCCAAGAAATTGGGACTATCCACAACTTACATAGTTTTAAGCGCTCCCTAAAAACACATCTTTTCAGAGAGGCCTATTATTCCCCCTAATCGAAGTCATTTAGACATAGGTTATCCACTACTTCCCAGAACATAACTGTCAAACTCCACCAGACCAAAAGCTCTACAAAGATTGCCTGGTGACCATTCATGCAGCTCTTATCTACTCCCCATTTCTTCAGATGACTGGACCATCATTGAAAATAAGCCCCTGTACTTTGTGTCATCCCACCTTATTGTAGATTGTAAGCTCTTACGAGCAGAATCATCATTATTTTTTGCTTTAATTATTGTATTTTTTTATAATTGTTTCTTATGACTGTTTGTAGATGAACCTCTCAGTTGTGAAGCGATGTGGAATATGTTGCTGCTATATAAATACCGATTATTATTATTATTAATAATAATCATTAATTCCTTAAATACCTCAAATGACTGAAAACGGCAGCCGTTAAGGGTACTTAAGTAGTGGTGGGCGAACCCGCCAATGTTCAAGTTTGGCGGACCCGACTGGACATTTTAAAGTTCAAGTTCAGTGCGTGACTCATACTTAAGTCTGAACCTTGAACTCGGACTTTAAATTCATGAGATGGGGGCTGGGAGGCGGTAAAAAGAAAGAAAACATGGATTAAACATAAACATTTTACTTACTTTACGTCCCGCCGTTGTACTTCTAGCACACTCATTAACTTCCTTGATATTCACTGCTGAGGGGCTGAACACAGACGCCATCACAGAGAGTGGGCATCTGTGATTGGCTGTTAGAGTAATTTGGCATAAACCCATACATTCTAGCATAGTAGATGCTAGAATGTACATGCTAGTTTCAGGCCCCTCAACCATACATTATGGTGCTGTGAAAATAAATAAATAATTTTAAAAAATACGACTTAGCGCTTTGCTGTATTATTGATTTTCAGCGTAGATAAAGTGGACAGCTGCAGTCTGGAAAATTACTGTAATATCACGCTGAAGCTTCAGGACCATGAACAGCTCACTGCAGAAGGATAGCAGCTTCACAGTACTGTATAATCACAGGACAATTGCAGGGAGCAAAAAAAATACAACTGCCATTGTGTGTTGTCAAGATGTATACACAGAGTCTATATACTCCCACAGCAATTTAACCCTTCAGACACCGGCTTGTAATAGCCGCATATGCAGGCTCTGTGCCGACATGTAGCGCAGAGCCTGCAGAGAGGGTTAAAATGATTAATAACACACAGCACTTTATTACTTTGTTTTCTTACTGAGTTTATTAAACAATAATGTTTCAGCACTTCTGTGACAGTGCTGGAACATTAGTGATTACTGTACGGGGAAAGTGGTAAATTCAAACTTGCCGACTTTGATAGCTGGCGAGTTTGAAGCGATTTTAACAGCACACTCTTGTGAATATACAGTTAGGGCCAGAAATATTTGGACAGTGACACAAGTTTTGTTATTTTAGCTGTTTACAAAAACATGTTCAGAAATACAATTATATATATAATATGGGCTGAAAGTGCACACTCCCAGCTGCAATATGAGAGTTTGCACATCCAAATCGGAGAAAGGGTTTAGGAATTATAGCTCTGTAATGCATAGCCTCCTCTTTTTCAAGGGACCAAAAGTAATTGGACAATGGACTCTAAGGGCTGCAATTAACTCTGAAGGCATCTCCCTCGTTAACCTGTAATCAATGAAGTAGTTAAAAGGTCAGGGGTGGATTCCAGGTGTGCGGTTTTGCATTTGGAAGCTGTTGCTGTGACCAGACAACATGCGGTCAAAGGAACTCTCAATTGAGGTGAAGCAGAACATCCTGAGGCTGAAAAAAAAGAAAAAATCCATCAGAGAGATAGCAGACATGCTTGGAGTAGCAAAATCAACAGTTGGGTACATTCCGAGAAAAAAGGAATTGACTGGTGAGCTTGGGAACTGTAAAAGGCCTGGGCGTCCACGGATGACAACAGTGGTGGATGATCGCCGCATACTTTATTTGGTGAAGAAGAACCCGTTCACAACATCAACTGAAGTCCAGAACACTCTCAATGAAGTAGGTGTATCTGTCTCTAAGTCAACAGTAAAGAGAAGACTCCATGACAGTAAATACAAAAGGTTCACATCTAGATGCAAACCATTCATCAATTCCAAAAATAGACAGGCCAGAGTTAAATTTGCTGAAAAACACCTCAAGAAGCCAGCTCAGTTCTGGAAAAGTATTCTATGGACAGATGAGACAAAGATCAACCTGTACCAGAATGATGGGAAGAAAAAAGTTTGGAGAAGAAAGGGAACGGCACATGATCCAAGGCACACCACATCCTCTGTAAAACATGGTGGAGGCAACGTGATGGCATGGGCATGCATGGCTTTCAATGGCACTGGGTCACTTGTGTTTATTGATGACATAACAGCAGACAAGAGTAGCCGGATGAATTCTGAAGTGTACCGGGATATACTTTCAGCCCAGATTCAGCCAAATGCTGCAAAGTTGATTGGACGGCGCTTCATAGTACAGATGGACAATAGTAACATAGTTTTTTTAAGTAACATAGTTTTTAAGGCTGAAGGAAGACTTTAAGTCCATCTAGTTCAGCCCATAGCCTAACATGTTGATCCAGAGGAAGGCAAAAAAAAACCCATGTGGCAACACTAATCTCCACATTGGGGGAAAAAATTCCTTCCTGACTCCAGATACGGCAATCAGACTAATTCCCTGGATCAACGCCCTATCAAAGAATCTAGTATATATAACTGGTAATATTATAGTTTTCAAGAAAGGCATCCAGGCCCTTCTTAAATGTTAGTAGTGAGTCACTCATTACAACATCATGTGGCAGAGAGTTCCATAGTCTCACTGCTCTTACAGTAAAGAATCCGCGTCTGTGATTATGATTAAACCTTCTTCCCTCCAGACGTAGAGGATGCCCCCTTGTCCCAGTCTCAGGCCTAAGAGTAAAGAGATCATTAGAAAGGTCTCTGTACTGTCCCCTCATATATTTATACATTATTATAAGATCACCCCTAAGCCTTCGTTTTTCCAAGCTAAATAACCCCAAGTTTAATAACCTGTCTTGGTATTGCAGACCCCTTAGTCCTCTAATAACTTTTGTCGCTCTTCTCTGGACCCGCTCTAGTTCAGCTATGTCTTTCTTATACACCGGAGACCAGAATTGTACACAGTATTCTAAGTGTGGTCGCACTAGTGACTTGTATAGAGGTAAAATTATGTTCTCCTCATGAGCATCTATGCCTCTTTTAATGCATCTCATTATTTTATTTGCCTTTGCAGCAGCTGCCTGACACTGGCCACTAAATGTGAGTTTGTCATCTACCCATACACCCAGGTCTTTTTCAGTGACAGTTTTGCCCAGTGTTTTACAATTAAGCACATAATTATACCTGTTGTTTCCTCTGCCCAAGTGCATGACTTTACATTTATCCCCATTAAAGCGCATTTGCCATTTAGCAGCCCAAGCTTCTAGTTTACATAAATCCTCCTGTAATATAAAATTGTCCTCCTCTGTATTGATTACCCTGCAGAGTTTAGTGTCATCTGCAAATATTGAGATTCTACTCTGTATGCCCCCTACAAGGTCAATAATAAATATATTAAATAGAAGCGGGCCCAACACTGACCCCTGTGGTACCCCACTGTTAACTGTGACCCATTCTGAGTGTGTTCCATTAATAACCACCCTTTGTTTCCTATCACTAAGCCAGTTCTTAACCCACTTACACATATTTTCCCCTATCCCCATTGCCCTCATGAACCCAAGCATACAGCCAAAGCTACCCAGGAGTTCATGAGTGCAAAAAAGTGGAACATTCTGCAATGGCCAAGTCAATCACCAGATCTTAACCCAAATGAGCATGCATTTCACTTGCTCAAATCCAGACTTAAGACGGAAAGACCCACAAACAAGCAAGACCTGAAGGCTGCGGCTGTAAAGGCCTGGCAAAGCATTAAGAAGGAGGAAACCCAGCGTTTGGTGATGTCCATGGGTTCCAGACTTAAGGCAGTGATTGCCTCCAAAGGATTCGCAACAAAATATTGAAAATAAAAATATTTTGTTTGGGTTATGTTTATTTGTCCAATTACTTTTGACCTCCTAAAATGTGGAGTGTTTGTAAAAAAATGTGTACAATTCCTACATTTTCTATCAGATATTTTTGTTCAACCCTTCAAATTAAACGTTACAATCTGCACTTGAATTCTGTTGTAGAGGTTTCATTTCAAATCCAATGTGGTGGCATGCAGAGCCCAACTCGCGAAAATTGTGTCACTGTCCAAATATTTCTGGCCCTAACTGTAACACAGTGTGCTGTATGGAGGCGAAGATTTTCTCGCCCCCATAGACTTTCATTGCCCTCTCACAGTGAGAATCGCGTGCAGTCGCAGCATGCTGGACTGCACTTGTTTCCGACTCGCAATGCAAGTTTAGTGTGGGGGACCAGTCTGCCCTGCCTGATAGAGCAACACTGGTCCGAGTGCAATGTGAGTTTTTTATTTTCTGGGGGTCTTGGTCCATACAATGTTGGTGAGCAAGCAGACATTGGCCAATGTATGTACTAAGACCCCCAGAAAATAAAAATTAAGAATAATGAGTTTTTAAAATATTTTTTTTTTCTCATTATTTGCTTGTTAGCATATGTACGATATTGGTAGTAGCTGTGTGCTGCAGAGACATTTTTTTCTTGGTATTTGACCCAGTGTCACTGCTAGCACCAGGTCACATTGTGTCCTGAGTGCTGTGCAGTTTTTTTTTCTTAAACAGTATATATATCAAGGAGAAGACAGGGCAACCGGAATCTATTGTAATTTAGGCAGGTGGCAAGTGTACAGTTGTATACCTGAGAGATCCATGTGTCACGATCACAGTAGATCATCGAGTAGGATCTGTATCGGATAAGGGAGGGAATGGCATAGCCACTTGGGATCTCTCAGGCTGCATAATTTGTATTCTGTGGTTTGTGGCTGTTGTGCACCATATTTTGTTTAGAAGTGAAATATTGTTATTTATTGCAAGTTATAAAAAGAAGTTGGTTTGGTATCATATCGTGGTCGGAGTCGTTCATAGCAGCGCCGTGTCTCACACTCTCATTGCCTGGTGTTGGTCATTACACCTGTGTGGCTGATATTAGATGCAGATCCAACACTAGGATCATTACATCAGCAACCAGGAA
Source organism: Allobates femoralis (assembly GCA_033576535.1). Lineage (NCBI taxonomy): Eukaryota > Metazoa > Chordata > Amphibia > Anura > Aromobatidae > Allobates > Allobates femoralis. The sequence goes on along the minus strand of JARQOC010000002.1, from coordinate 654,140,434 downwards.
AATGACTGCTGTAGAAATCAGTGAAATAGCAGTTAAGCAAAGGCCAGACAGATGTTTGTAGTAAGGGACTCTAAAATTAGGCAAACTGACACGGTCATGTGCCGCTGAGACCACTAATGCCAAACATTGTGTTCTCTGCGAGTGCTCAAGTTTAGCATATTGCAGATCGATTATAGACAAATTGCTGGGTGGGGCTGGGGAAAACCCAGTGGTCATTGTACACATTGGCACCAATCACAAAGATATTAGGAGGTGAAAGGTACTTAAAAATAATAACAGGGAACTAGGCGGAAAGCCAAAGTCCAGGGCCTCCATCGTGGTGTTTTCAAAAATAGTACCAGTGCCAGAAGTGTCAATCGAAAGACAGCTGAAGCTTACGGAGATAAATAGGGGACTTACAAATTGGTACAGGAAGGAAGATTTTGGGCTCATGAAGAACTGGGTCGACTTCTATGTCAACTCTCTTTCCTCGGCATCATTGAAACCTGGCTCACCCCCTCTGATGCAGCCTCTCCAGTTGCACTTTCTTATGGCGTATTCCTTCTCTCTCACACCCCTCGCCCCAGCAACAAACACAGTGGAGGAGTTGAGTTAGTCCTGTCCAATAACTGCTCCTTTACCCCAATTTCACTACCTACCTCCACTTTTCTTCCCTCATTTGAGGTGCACTCTGTCCACATTACGGATGAGCAAGTATTCTCTCTACTATTTGGAACTCGCCGAATAGTAGCGGTATTCGGCTACTCGCTACTCTCCGAGTATCTTATGAGTACTCGGGAGTAGCGAGTAGTCCAAATACTTTCGCAGTGTATCTATGGATACACTATGAAAGTAGCCTCACTCTACTGAAACTGCCCTAACTAAAGTCACCAATGACCTTCTAAATGCCAAGAGCAAGCGACAGTACTCTGTCCTCCTCCTCCTAGACCTGTCTTCTGCCTTTGACACTGTTACAGATTTTCTCATCTCTTGACATCAGACTTGGCCCTATCCAGGATCCCATCATATCTAACAGACCGGACATTCAGTGTCTCCCTCTCCCACACCACCTCCTCACCTTGCCATCTGTCTGTCGGTGTTCCCCAAGGCTCAGTTCTAAGACCCCTACTCTTCTCCATCTCCCTCTTGCAGTATCATCTCTACGCTCATGACATGCAGATCTACCTCTCTGGACCTGACATTACCTCCTTACTGACCAAAATCCCACAATGTCTGTCCGCTATTTCATCTTTCTTTTCTTCTCGTTTTCTAATACTGAACATGAACAAAACAGAATTCATCATCTTTCCCCCATCTTACGCTACCCCTCCTCCACATATCCATGAGAGTCAATGTCTGCTCACTTTCCCCAGTCCCACTTGCTCGGTGTCTCGGGGTAATCCTCCACTCTCCCCTCTCTTTCAAGCCACATATTTAAGCCATTGCCACCTCCTACTGACTCCAACTCAAAAATATTTCCCGGATCCATACATTCCTTGACCAAGAAACTGCAAAATCACTTATGCACTCCCTAATCATCTCCCTCCTCGACTATTGCAACCTTCTACTCTCTGGCCTCCCCTCTAGCACTTTTGCACCACTCCAATCTATCTTAAACTCTGCTGCCCGACTAATCCACCTGTCTCTCCGCTATTCCCCAGCTTCTCAACTCTGCTAATCCCTTCAGTGGCTTCCTATTGTCCAGAAGCTCCAGTTTAAAACCCTAACCATGACATACAAAGCCGTCCACAACCTGTCTACTCTATACATCTGTGACATGGTCTCCCAGTACTTACCTACACGCAACCTTCGATCCTCTCAAGATCTCCTTCTCTACTCCCCTCTTATCTCTTCTTCCCACAACCTCATACAATATTTATGTGGCACCCCAGGGGTTAATGTGCCACAGTAACAACACTAAGGGTTAATTTCCCACACAACCCACAACACTACACTAGCGCCTCCAGGCCAGAAGGGGGAGCTAAAGCTGCTTCCCTATATATTTTGGGTGGAGAGGAAGTGGCAGTTAGTTCAGTTCCCAAGAGGACTGAGGGAAGGAACCTGGGTGTAAAAGGGCTGTGTTAGGCTCACCCCATGGTCCACTGTCCAGTTCTAAGCCAGCCAGGGTCTGAGGAATAGGAGAAGTAGAGGAACACACCCGGGACACGGAGTTACCCTACACTCACCCCGGAGAAGCGCAAAGACCGGATACCGGTTACGCAATTGTGCCTGACACAAGCAGCACAGAAAACACCGGATAAGTGAAGATTATATATCTTCACTGTACCACAGCAAAGCAGCACGGCGGGGTCAGAAACACAAAGATAAGATTCAAGCTGCCTAGCAAGTTTGGTACCAGTGAGGAGAGACAGGGCGGGCAGCCTAGCTAAAGCGGCAGCAGGGCCACACACACAGCACAGGAGTAAGAAGCCAATGACCCAATCAGGGTGGGAGCAACCCGGCCCCGGTACAGACTCCGTGGACAATATCTACTGAATACCATCTGCAGTAAAGGCTTGGAAAATTACAAAACCGTGAGTCTGTGTAATCCTTGCGCTCGAGCCCTAGTCTCCCTCACAAACTGTTATCATCTCTACCACTACTCCTACCCTGCATCATCTATAGACTATCATCATCCCGGCCCTGGGAACAGGGCTCTGCCCGTGGAGACCCGTTACATCACCGGCTGCCAAACATCATCCCCGGAGGTTCTGCAGCAGCGGTGGTCACCCTGACTACATACCATGGGTGGCGTCACGACTCTATCCCCTGTAAATAAGCCCCAGATGAAAATACACAGTATAATGCAGTAAGAAAATACACAATATAATACAGTAATTCTAGTAGAGAAAGAAAACAGTACAATAATAGGAAACAATACAATAAGCATAAAATCAATTTAAAAAAATACAATACAATAGATAATACAAAAAAATAAGGGTGACCCTGCTCAAGAGTTTACAATCTACAACGAGATAGGGGTTATACACAGTACAGGGGCTTATTACACTGATGGTCCAGGCATCTTGAGGAAATGGGGGATAGAAATAAAGTTACATGAATGGTCACCAGACAATCTGTGTAGACCTTTTGGGTTTGGTGGAATTTGAAGAAGTGTTATGTCGAGAGAGATAGTGAATGGGCTGTATACAGTACAAAGGAATTTTGTTAGGGAGCATGATAGGCTGCCTTGAAAAGATGTGTTTTTAGTGAGCGTCTGAAGCTATGCAAGTTGTGGATGGTCCTGATTTCTTGGGTAGAGCATTCCTGAGAATTGGTGTAGCTCTGGAGAAGTCTTGGAGCTGGGAGTGGGAGGATCGGATAAGTGCAGATGTTAGTTGAAGGTCAGTTGAAGAACGTAGAGAACGGGTGTGGTGGTAGACAGAGATGAGGGAGGAGATGTAGGGGGGCGATGCATTGTGAAGAGATTTGTGGGTGAGAACAAGCAATTTGAACTTTATCCTGCAGTGTATAGGCAGCCAATGCAATGACTGGCACAGAGCGGAGGCATCTGAGTAACTATTGGCCAGGTAGGTGATCCTGGCTGCTGCATTAAGGATGGTTTGTAGAGGGGAAAGTTTAGAGAGGGGGGGCCGATTAATAGAGAATTGCAATAATCAAGGTGGAAGTGGATTAGGGCCACGGTGAGGGTTTTAGTTTTTTCCATGGTGAGAAAGGGGCGGACTCTAGAGATATTCTTCAGGTGTTAGCGACAAGAACAGACGAGAGATTGCATGTAGGAGGTGAAGGAGAGATTGGTGTCAAACGTGACACCCAGACAGCGAGCCTGCTGCCTAGGATTTATCTTGGTACCGCACACTGAGAGAGAGATGTCAGATTTAGGGAGGTTAGTGGAGGGCGGGAGCAAAAGAAGTTCAGTTTTGGAGAGGTTGAGTTTTAAATAGAGAGCGGACATGATGTTGGAAACAGCAGCTAGACAGTCATTGATGTTCTTTAACACCGCAGGGGTAAGGTTAGGAGCTGAAGTGTATAATTGTGTGTCGTCTGCATAGAGATGGTACTGGAAGCCAAATCTGCTGATGGTGTGTCCAATCGGGGCTGTGTAGAGAGAGGAGAAGAGGTCCAATGACTGAACCCTGAGGGACCCCAATAGTGAGAGGAAGAGGGGGGAAATTAGAGCCAGAAAATGATACACTGAAAGAGTGGTCAGAAAGATAGGAAGAGAGCCAGGAGACAGCGGTGTCCTTTATACCAATGGAGTGCAGCATAGAGAGTAGGAGATGGTGGTCAACAGTGTCAAAAGCTGCAGAGAGATCTAGAAGAATAAGCAGAGAGTGGTCACCATTATGATCGAGTGTTTGAAGGAGGGGAAGATGCCAGAAGAGAGGGAGAGGTTGAAGATTTTGGTTAGGTGAGTGGTGACGACCGGACGGAGAGAATGGAGTAGGTCTGAGGGGATGGGGTCAGTGGTGCATGTAGTGGGACAAGAAGAAGAGAGGAGCCTGGCAGCCTCTTCTTCTGTAACTGGGTCAAATGTGGAGAGTGAGTTGGAGAAGATGTGGGGAAGAAAGGGAGTGTCAGCTCTTAGAGGCTGGGAGCTGATTTCCTGGCGGATGTTGTCTATTTTCTCCATAAAGTAAGAGGCCAGATCATCAGCACAGAGGTTGGTGATGGGGGTCTGCACTTTAGAACTGAAGAGAGAGTGAAAGGTGTCAAATGGATTTTTTGGATTGTTAGATAGTGAAGAAATCAGGGTGGTGAAGTAGGTTTGTTTGGCAAGGTAAAGGGCGGAGTTGTAGGTTTTTAGCATGAATTTATAATGGATAAAGTCTTCTGGTGAGCAAGTTTTCCTCTATAGGTGTTCAGCACTCCTAGAGCATCGCTGGAGGAATCGAGTTTGTGGTGTGAGCCAGGGCTGTTTTGTTCTATGTTTGGAGGTTCTTAGGGTGAGGGGCGCTACTTGGTCCAGGGTGCTTTTGAGAGTGTTATTATAGTGATTTACTGCCAGATCTGGAGAGGAGAATGAGGAGATTGGGGACAGTGATGAAATGAAGGAGTCTGTGAGTGCATGAGAGTTAATGGCCTGTAATAATAATAACTACAAGCCCTACAATAGTGATGGGCTGTACCTTAATGGGGAGGGTGCCGCTGTGATGAGGGAAAAAATGGACAGATGGAAGGAGGAGCTTTTAAATTAGGATCTGGGGGAAGGAGGTTCTTATTGCAAATAAGGGAATAGATAGAGCAGACAGTGAAACAGTATAGGTCAATGAGGATTTAGGGTGACTGGGACATGGAAGGAAAGTATGAAGGTGAGTAGGAGTCATAAAAGTTCTAATAGCATTAAATGTCCGCTGGTAAATGCAAGAAGTCTAGCAAACAAAATAAATGAATTGTAGACTCTTATGTCAGCCATGGATTACACTGTGGTTGGCATTATGGAAACCTGGCTGGATGAGAGCCATGACTAGATGACAATTGTAAAGAGTTAGATTACAATCAGAAAGGACAGGAAAGACAAAACAGGTGGAAGGGTGTGTACTTTCATTTATTCCAATTTAATACCTATGCTCAATGACAACATTAGGGGGAGCTGCGACAATCTGGAGTCAGTATGGGTGACTCTACCATGTAAATGTAGATGGTAATAATGGAAAGCTATTAATTAGATTTTACTATAACCCTCTTAATATGGCTGAACAGCTGGAGGATAAAATGCTGCAACAGATGGAAAAGGCAGCAAATAATAATAGTGTCCTTATTATGGGCGATTTTAACTATCCAGACATTCAGAGGGACATAGAGTCTTCTGATTGGGCTAAAAGCTGTAAGGTCTTATCTACAGTTCCCTTTCTCAGTTGGTAGATGAACCAGCAAGATTTGATCGATCTGATCCTGTCAAATAGACCAGATATTATTTCAGATCTTCAGGTTCGGGAGCATTTGGGCAACAGCAATGATAATATGGAAAGTTTCAATGTAATAGTCAATAAAACATTTCAAATGGGAAATGCAGAAACCAGGAACTTTAGGAAAGATGATTTCAACATATTACGAGAACTTTAAAGAGGACCTGTCACCAACCATACATGGTGATCTAATTACAGCAATGAATGCAGCATGTCTGCTGCATTCAGGCAAGGGGTCCCCCAGCCCTTGAGCCCCCCTGTACCCCGAGATAATACACTTTGAAAATATACATAGTGGAGCCAAATAGGGGGTGGCTTGTGGCTGGAGCCAAAAGCAAGTTTCACACCCCCTGTATGTTCAATCCACCACCGCCACCTCCCTGATGATAATCATTGTCTCCCTCACCTGCTGCATAGTACACAGAGCTTATTGCTGTGCTGGCCACTTTTCCCCGCCTCCTGCGGTGACGTCACTGCTTATACCCGCTTATACAGGGGGTGTGAAACTGCCCTTTGACTCCAGCCACAAGCCACCTCCTATTTGGCTCCACTATGTAAGTTTTCAAAGTGTATTATCTCGGAGTACAGGGGGCTCAAGGGCTGGGGGACCCCTTTCCTGAATGCAGCAGACATTGCCTTTGCCCAAAAAGCTCTACTTTTGTCTCATCTGACCAGAGAACATTCTTCCAGGCAAACTCCAGCCTGGCTTTTTTATGTCTCGGGGTAAGAAGTGGGGTCTTCCTGGGTCTCCTACCATACAGTCCCTTTTCATTCAGACGCCGACGGATAGTACGGGTTGACACTGTTGTACCCTCAGACTGCAGAGCAGATTGAACTTGTTTGGATGTTAGTCGAGGTTCTTTATCCACCATCCGCACAAACTTGTGTTGAAATCTCTCGTCAATTTTTCTTTTACGTCCACATCTAGGGAGGTTAGCCACAGTGCCATGGGCTTTAAACTTCTTGATGACACTGCTCACTTTAGACACAGGAACATTCAGGTCTTTGGAGATGGACTTGTAGCCTTGAGATTGCTCATGCTTCCTCACAATTTGGTTTCTCAAGTCCTCAGACAGTTCTTTGGTCTTCTTTCTTTTCTCCATGCTCAATGTGGTACACACAAGGACATAGGACAGAGGTTGAGTCAACTTTAATCCATGTCAACTGGCTGCAAGTGTGATTTAGTTATTGCCAACACCTGTTAGGTGCCACAGGTAAGTTACAGGTGCTGTTAATTACACAAATTATAGAGAAGCATCTCATAATTTTTCTAACAGTGCCAATACTTTTGTCCATCCCTTTTTATGTTTGGTGTGGAATTAGATCCAATTTGGCTTTAGGACTATTCTTTTTGTGCTTTTTCATTGAAGACAAATTAAATGAAGATAATAATACCAAAGAATTTGTGATTGCAATCATTTTCAGGAAGAAACTGAGTATTATCTGACAGAATTGCAGGGGTGTCAATACTTTTGGCGACAATTGTATACCCTCTTGTAATAACATGTCCAGGAATAAAAAGAAACCACTATGGATAAATAAGACAGTACAAAGACAAAAACAAAGGGCATTCAAAAGCTTGAAGGCAGAGAATACAGATAAAGCATTTCAGGAGTATAAATATTGCAATAGGAAATGTAAAAAAAAACAAGCTAACAAAGTTAACTAATAGCATAATTTGCCAGCAACATTAAAATAAATTCCATATTTTTTTACCAATACATTAATCAGAAAAATAAAACGCTAGATGGTATCAGCCCCTTAAAAGATGAGGGCAAAGAAATGGCAGAGATATTAAACAGGCACTTTTCATTTGTGTTGCCCAATTAATTGTATCTAGATCAACAAGGTAAAATATCAAATTTCACCCCTGTTATAACTAGTTTAATACAAAAAGAGGTACGTTTGTGTTTGAGCAAATTATACATTGGCAAATCCCCAGGACCAGATGGCATTCATTCATGGATATTGAGGAAATTGACCTCATTAACTGACAGACCACTGTATCTCATACTCTTAGATTGTCTTTTATCAGGGTTAATGCCACAGAATTGAAGGATAGCTGGCATGGTAACGATATAAAGTAAGAAGTTGGATCCAGGCAACTACCATCTGGTAAGACTGACATCAATTTTTTTAAGGCATTATAAGAGCTGACCTGCTTATTGAAGAGAATCTACTTACATAATTGTAATGTCACGCCTGTCACTTCCGGTGTTAACTTGACCTCCTATTTTGCATCTCCGCCATATTTGCACACTTAAGTGATGTGTGTGCAGATATGGCACCCACTGCTGGTACTGGCAAATTGCACAGTACCACTAGTGGTGCTATATGGTCCTCTTCCGCAGTCAACACCCCCAACCACTGCCACCCCAACCGCCGCCCACTGCAGCCGCAGATGACTCACCCCAGCGGGCACCGTGGGGTATTCAGAACCGGGCCATGATGTTGTCGGGTTTGTGGGGTGTCAAGTTGGCATGACCCGGTCCGTGATCCCCTAGTCGGACGATCAGTAAACAGGAAAAAAAGTTTAAAAAGTGATGAAAATAAAAATAAAGAGTTTGTGTCGTGATTCCACCAGTGGAAGGCGACCAGTGAAGCCGCTGCTGCAGTCAGGACCTCTGGGATGATGGGAGTAGCAGCTGTGATGGTTCAGCTCTCCATGGGAAGAGTGGGTCCACAGGACAACCGAATAATCTATGGAGGTCATTTGGGGAATGGAAGGGCAGCGAGACTGTGCTGGCTGCTGGCAGGGATTAAGGACACTCACAGGCAGGCTCCTGCTGCCAGCTCGGTGTTTCAATCTACCTCTCTTCAGGCACAGAAATAATAGTCTCACACAGTACTGAGTTTCAACCCGGTTTACTTGGCTTAAGGCGGTACAAGTTACAAGAAAGTGCAGTGGCAGCTCCAGTAGTCTTTTAGCAGCTGGGATGGCTCGTCAAGTTCACTCCCTTTTGTGTTCCTTTACATGGGCCTCTTCTCCTTTCACTTCCACACGCAAAGCTCTGATCCAGCGACCACGGGCCTTCATTGGGCGACCTGCCTGGTCCCCTAGTACGGCAGTCTTCTCTTCGCTGCGTCGGGGGTTTGGTCACGGGAAATAAAGACCTTGCAACTGACCGGTTTTGTGGTTGAAGCATGGAGCATCCTTGCCACCTTAGAGCTGGCACCCTGGTTCCTGCCCCGTCCTTCAGCTTTCCAGCTAATTTGGGCACACGGGTGGATTGCTCACTACCCATACCCCTAGGACTCTTTCTGTCTCTCTACGCTCTGTAGCCCGGGACCCGGAGTCAGCCTCATGATGGTTCAGGCCGCAGGGTCCATGTCCTTTCAGTCTCGTGTAATGATGGTGTTCTCTCCTCTCCTCCCGACTGGTTAATGGACTCACTCCTCTCCTCCCGACTCCAGGGCTAATTACTCAACGACTCACTTCAACTGATTGAACAACTGACTAACTTACTGTGGTGTTTCCTGCTTCTTGTTCCCCTCCTGACCATTTCCTGTACTAACTTCCCCACCCTCAACCTGTCTCCTCCTGCCATCCCACAGCTGGGCATAGAGTCCCTAGTCCTGGAATCGGAGTGTGTTGGGTGTGTGTTGGGTGACTTGACTTACCGATCCCAGTTGCTGCAACTTCTAGTGGCAACCAGATTGCAGGGGCATCACACAGATACTGTACATCACCGCCTGAGTAAGTGTGCACTTACTCGGGCGGCCGCCATGTTTGGACACCTGGGTACACTTGGGTGCACTTGCTTATGCCGCCACCATCTTTGGACACTTAGGCTCAAAGGAAAGTGTACATGAAGGCAGAAGACTAGGGATGAGCGAGTACAGTGATATTCGTACTCGCTATACTCGCAGTAGGTACCGTTACAGTCTACTCGTTGCGAGTATAGCGAGTACGAATACTTTCACAGTGTATCTATAGATACACTGCAAAAGTAGCCTAAAAGTGATTAGAAGTTGTTAAAAATAATAAAAGTACAAACTCACCTATCCGACGCCTGCACCGGGACTGTCCCAGAAGACATCTGATCACCGGACAAAGACCTGTGACTACCAGCCAATCAGATGGTGGCCGGTAGCGATCTGGCCAATCAGATGGCACCATGTCACAACCAGGTGATCGCTAGCAGCCACCTGATTGGCCAGATTGCAAGGTCCTGGCTGTATACTTAGGACCTTGCAATCTGGCCAATCAGGTGGCCGCTAGAGATCACGTGCTTGTGACGTGGCACCATCTGATTGGCCAGATCGCTACCGGCCATCTGATTGGCTGGTAGTCACAGGTCCTTGTCCGGTGATCGGATGTCTTCTGGGACGGTCCCGTTGCAGGTGTCGGACAGGTGAGTATGTGATTTTATTATTTTTAACAACTTTTACTCCCTTTTAGGCTACTTTCGCAGTGTATCTGTAGATACACTGCGAAAGTATTAGGACTACTCGCTACTCCCGAGTACACATAAGATACTCGGAGAGTAGCGAGTAGCCGAATACTGCTACTATTCGGCGAGTACCGAATAGTAGCGAGAATACTCGCTCATCCCTACAGAAGACAGCAGAGTGAGGAGAGAGACACTGTAGAGAGAGTGCATAGAGGGAAGATAGAGCATGCACAGGGGGGGGGAGCACACAAGGAAGAGAGAGCACTGGGGAGAGGGTGCACAAGGGAGAGAGTGTACATGGTGGAGAGTGCAAACAGGAGCAGAGCGCACACAGGTGGAAGAGAGAGTGCATACAGGGGCTAAAGACAGCCCACAGGGGTGAGCACACAGGGGTGAGCACACAGGGGGGAGAAAAAATGCATAGGGGGGAGAGTGCTTAATGGGGGAGAGAGTGCACAGGGGAGCCAGCTCAAAGGAGAAATCATGCAAGGAACCAAGGTAGCATATAAGGAGAGAGACAGCACACAAGGGGGAGACAGCTCAAAGGAGAGAACACAGAGGGGAGAAGAAAGCACAGGGGGGAGAGAGGCAGCACACGGGTGGAGAGCACACAGTAAAATGACAGCTCAAGGTAGAGAGGGTATTAGGGGAGAAGACAGCACAAAGGGGGAGAAGACAAGCACACATAACATAAGTGCATGGGGGAGAGAGACAGTGCACAGGGGGATACAGGTCAAAGGAGAGAGCACAGAGAGGAGAAGACAGCACAGGGAGAAAAGAGACAGCCTCCAGCACCACAGAGCATGCCCCCATCGTGACATAACCAAGCTCCCGATGCAATAGCATCGGGCCCACATCTAGTAATATAATAACCAACAACCAGCATGAATTCATAAAAGATAAGTCTTGTCTAATCAACATGTTGGGGTTTTATGAGGAGGTAAGTGTAAATCTGGATGTTGGTAATGCAGTTAATGTGATTTATCTGAACTTCGCAAAGACATTAGATACTTTACCATATAACATCCCTATACTAAAGCTCCAAAAGTAGCGAATAGGGTAACTACCGTCCTGCTCATCATTATTGGCACCCATGAAGTTTAAATAAATAATGTGGATTATCTCCAGAAAAAAAATTACTCAAGTTAAACAGCTTTTTTATCTTAGAATAATTTTTATTAACCATTTACGATTTTGGGGACAATAAAACAGCATGACAATGCACCAGCATAAATGATAAATAGCATATTAGAATTGTCATAAGCATATATGACTACCAAGGCAAGTGCACCAATATATACAGTATATGAGCATGTAGCAAAAAAAGGGGATGGTAGAAGGGGGAAATAAAGGAGGGAGGAATGAATAGTCATTTTTATTTGAGATAGGGGGTTAAGGAGGTAGTGGGAGCAGGGTAATGGAGAAAAGGGTAGTTGAGTAATTGAGTAAACAAATCTGGGGTAAAGAAGAACATTTATTTTCATTGGTTTTTATAACGGTATACCAAAAATAAGTAATGAACAATCAACATAGTTTATTAGTCATTAATTGTTGGTGTATTGGATTTAATATTGACTACCAATAACCAATGACTACCAACTACCATCTGATGTCAATGTATCGCCTCGGGTATCTAGGCCCTCTGCTGCAGTAGGGATGTCACTGGTGGCCTGCCCAGACCCATAGCCCTGGAGACTGAACTTTTGAAAAAGGGGGTATATGTATAGGTGAATAAAGTTTGTAATGTAGTTCTCGTGAAACCACCCGCAGCTTCTAGTGATTGAGCACTAGCGCCACTTCAGTCCTCCGGAGGGTGGTGGTATAGCGGCCTTGATGGTACAGCTCCCTGCAGGTGGAGCTAACCCCCTGGTGCAGGGATGCACCGGTGATGGTAGGGGTGCTGGTAATGGATGGAAGAGCAGGGTGCAGCAAAGAAACAAATACACGGAGAACTGAGCACTCTACCCGGGTACTTTACTTGAAAGTTGCAGATGATAATACTGTTCACAGCAGGTAACAGTTTCTGGACAAAATAGCTGGCCGGGTAGTCACAATGGGCTGCAAAGTCTCTCGTGGAATGCCTGCTTGGATCTGCCCTGTGTCCTGCTCTAAATTCCTGTCTTGAGGTGCCCACTTTGTACCAGGCCCATTGTAGATGGGAATCCTGGTGTGACAATTCCTATGGACAGGGTGTCGGGGCCGGTAAACGGTCTGCGACCTCCGGTGTTCTCGGTGAGGGGATAAACTCCCTCGCCATCTTTGGAACCGGTGCTCTGGTGAAACAGATCAGAGTTCCCTCCTGAGTATGAGCGCTCGGGGGGTTCCCTCCTTCCATCTGGGCTGCCCGCTTCTCTCTCTACGGGCTCCCTCCTTGGGATTCCTCCTTCACTCTCTCGGAGGATCCCCGTTCTTCTGTCTTCCCTTAGTGCTGACTGAATCTCACTGTGTGTCCTCCCTCCTCCCCTTACCGCCCCCTAGGGTATGGGACTTCTGCCATCTGCCTTAGTGGGTGTGTTTGGGAGTGCTAGAATGGGAGCCACGCAAAGGACATTAGCATTCCATTGTGACAGGGGAAACCGCACTCTCATTCATGGGTGCAGTACCCCAACTATGACGCTTGACCAGGTAGGGCGCCACATATCCCCTTGGTGGAATACACTTGTCCGCGAGTGTGCTTAAACAGGGTACAGGTAGAGTGAAAATTTACTTTTTTCAATAAAGAATAATAACAGGTAACAGGTAACTTATTTACAAGTTCATGCAGCATTTTTCATCCGTTTATGGGAGGCACCAAACTTAAAACGTTGCATTTATATAAAAGAATAAAATAAAACATTATTAACTTCCATTGGCCTCATGGGGACCGGAAACTGCGCGGCCGCTTTGAATAGAACATTATTCTAAATGGGGTAGAGTTCTCATTATGTCCATGAGGCTCAAACAGGGATAAAGTCATTATCCAGGGAAAAAAGCACAAATAAACTATTTACAGTTCAAGTTGGAATTACTTAGTCATTTATAAGTGGGCCACTCTTATGGCAAACCACCCCATAGTTCCCGCGTGCCGCTCGTAGGCAGCCTGATCTTCACGGTACAAGTCTCTGTCCTGGTGACCGCGGCATAAATGTGGCTCTACGTCCCTTCTTGCAACAAAAATGTCATCTGTTAGTCCTTCCTCACGCACAAAACCCCACCCGTCCCCGTAACGAAACGTTACCACAGTACCTCTCCTTCAAAGATCCGCAGGGGCTGCTTGCGAAACGGTCCGCGTCCTCCGGTGTTCTCGGTGAGGGGATAAACTCCCTTGCCGTCTTTGGAACCAGTGCTCTGGTGAAAGAGATCAGGGCCCAAAACTGTGACGCCTGACCAGGTAGGGCCCCCCATCAATGTTTCACAGTTGTAGCTGTAAGTGTAAAGGTGCTGCTTGCAAAGAATCGCTGAGAGGCAGTGACAACAGAGAGTTCATTGAGGTCACAGCTGACAAACTGTGGGGGGAAACCCCAAATTTGCTGTGACCCCAGATGAATTTCTAATGTAACCACCCTTTTTCATCGCAAGCCCGCACCCTCACACTGACAACCAAAGCTCTTTTTCTGTCATTTTTTCAGGATCTTGCGCTGATAGGTTTGGAAACATTCTTTTTAGTTCCTTCCGATCCCGCAGAAACTGAATCATTTTCAAGAGACATCGTGTGATGAAATACTGTTTAGAAACTTGGGTTTTGTTTGGG